>OZ017739.1:301314738-302049738 GCA_963969285.1 Odontomyia ornata | reverse complement strand
CTTAACACCAATCAAAACATTTTGCAAAGAGACAATTGTGATCATTTTTTTTTTCTTCATATCCTTATAAAACAATTAGACATGAGGAATACTTTGGGACAATGAATTGAGATTTACTTAAAAGGCAAGAAAGAGCAATTAAATAAGTTAGGTATGCAACACTCGCGTTGAAAATTCGAAAAAAAAGAACATTGATGGTATTTATAAATATAGCATTGATTTCAATGTTTGAAACAAAAGACATGAAATGATAAAAGGCCTCTTATATAGAAATTCCTAAAATAATATCCCGCCTGAGTCCTTCTAGTTTAGCTGATCCAGCGGATTAACATGATCAATGCCCTCCTTTTAGTGTACTTGTTAAGTTTTTGATTTAGAATTTATGATAAAAATACTTCGTGCAGAGAGGCATATTGAAACTAATACAATGATTAGGGAAGAATCGCTTCTTAAATACTGGCAACTAAGTCGTTCACATAAGTTACATATACACTAGATTTCAGTAAATTAATTATACATAAATTATTAAGTACAAAACGATAGTTCACTACCGGAGCGTTAAGGAGAAGTCACCTACAAGTTAATTCGAAAATAGAGGTACTCGTATATTTTAAACGAAAGTTGCTTTATACACTAGTATATATATTTGTGTAACCCGATTGGAAATAGAAAAATAACGTACAGTAGTATTTTAAAGCCAAGCAAAAAAAAAAAAGGAAAAATAACACAATATCGATATAAATTTTTAAATAACGGAGTGTTACTAAAAGAATACTGCGCAAAAATAGAAAAACCAAGGCATGAAATAAAAAAGAAAAATTATAAGGCAAAGCCATTACAAGCATCTCTGCAAATAGCGAAAGACATAGCACGTAAATACTAGAAAAATTGTAAAATTTAAAATTTGATGCTCTTACAAATGTGCTGAATTGTTGCAACCATCCATCACCAACTTGTAAGAATTTATTGTAAGTTCAGAATTCTCGATTGATGTGGCGAAGTAGCTTTGATACTAATTAAGGTGCCTATGTTTACTTTCTTTTCCATTTTAGTTAAGTTGTTAAATGTTATACATTTTATTTTTCGTTTATGAAATTTTCATGTCAATTATTTTGACTATATTCCCGGATAATTAGTTTATATTTTTATACGAATTAAAGGAATGTTTTTTGATTAAAATGAATTGCTAAAATTAACCACGACTTTCCTTTTGAGTGGTTCTTCTTTTTTCAGCGGGAAAGGAAGTGCAGGGTAGGTATGCCGTCGCGAGGGTAGGGTTTCGAAAAATCCGCTGAGGTCGGTTTCGCGTCGCGCGCGGTACGCGGTACCTTTGATTGTTTCGTTATTTTATTTAGAGTAGTCTTCGTCGGGTTGAGTTAGAGTAGTATACTTTTCGGTACCGCGTCGGTGATTCGGTAACGCGCCTATGGTGATTCTGTAGAGTTTTGATTTGAGATCTGTGGAGAGATCACATCCAGAACTAAAGTAACGTAGGTTTCCCGTTCTGGATGAGTAGTTATTGACGCGTTTGGAAATCGGGCATGTTCAGGTGGCTGAAATATTGTAATTGAGCGTAACCCATTCGGAGACCCGCGACCGAAATCCTCTCCGAACTAGCTGGCCGACAAGCAGCCACCGCGTGAATGGGTTACGGTGCACGGATTGGTTGACCTGTTGGTACCATCCGTTGGCACTACTCAGACTTAACGTCTAGAACCGATGAGAGGTCGGTTCCGCGTTCGAACCTAAAAAGGTGAAAATCATTACAAATGGCGCCCAACGTGGGGCCCAAGACATCCTAAGGGGGAAAGAAATTCGCGTCTTCTGACGAGTTGGTCCTTTACGGAGGATGTAAGGTACTCTGGTACTCGAGTCCCACTGTCAGGAGCTGTGGAGTTGTGTGATACACACTAGCAGTCGCTTCACGTGAGTTGTATCTTCCGCTCTCCTTTGTTTGATTTTTTTTTCTCGCGACAGAATCCTTCCGATGTGTTGTCCCAGGTTAACCCCTGTAAGGACCTTCTATTTTCTTGATGGAACTGCCAGCCTGATGGGTTTACCTATCAGCATGGACTCTCAAGAAAATAGAAGGCTACCTTGCCTTTATGTCGCGGAAGGATTCTACTTATTTCGTATGCGTGATAGACGAGTGGTATCGGTTCAACGTTCGGTGGCGTACGCTGGAGTTGCGAAGCCCGGAATGCTTCCACGCGTCGGGAGTTTTGACCGCGTACTAAGCTGTTACGGTAGCTATACCACTTGTCTCGTCGAGTCATCTAACGTAGATTAGAAACGTTTTGTAATGTATGTGGGTTATGGGGAAAATTTCGCAAATCGGCCAAAAGCACCCTTTCTTCGGCAGATTACCACGCACTCTCATTTCCCGTTGAAGCAGTCGACTGCTGAAAAGGAAAGTATAATTTAAATAAATTTTTTCTTCCCACTTATCAATAGCTCGCCACTATCGGCCACTAATTTAGTAGTAAGTTTTGTCCATTTATATATTAGGGTTATAATAGAAATAAGTCTAGTTATATATTTTTTCTCTCTCTCTTTCAGAAGCAAAACAAAAATGGCAACGAAGCGGACCCCAGATAAGCGTTGGACCAGATCCAAAACGGTCCAACCAGCTAACTGCGGGATCTGCTTCGAAGACGTAGTGGAGGGCGTACACAGCGTGCGATTGGATTGTGGACATCTATTCCATCGTGCCTGTGTACAACAGCTCCTCCTCACGTCCGATCTTTGCCCGTTATGCCGGCGACCCATAGATCGGTCTGCCCTAGACGTACCCCTCGGAACGCCCCTACCAACGCGTGGAGCAGTGGCGAAAGGAGTTCCAGAAGCCGAACCGTCACAACCACTTTTAGACCTGCAAGGAGCAGTAGGCGGTGAAGTTCCGGCTGCAAGAGTCGTGTCCGAGGTGACAACCATGCCTTCCGCCCACTCCATTGACACCCTCGTGGCGTTGATGAGGGATATGTCGGAGAGGATTGGCAACCTGGAGGGAAAGATCCAGAATCTCCCGTTGAGCCAACCACCCAGCCGCGTGAGAACTCCGCTTGGCTGGGAGCCAAATCCCAGTGTGGCGATGCCCCACTCCCGACAATCCGAGCAATGGGTCCCACCTCCAAGGAACTCGGGAATGGATCCCAGAGCTCCCGAATACAGACCGCGACACAGTACCGGACCTCCGTTGGTACCTCCAGCCCCCGAGGCAGTTCAGTACAACAGGTCAATAGAGGATGTGATTCCCCCCGGGAACGCATTGGCACCTTTTCGAGACCCGACGCCTCGTATCATGGAGAGTTGGCGCCTGAACTTTACAGGGTTCAACGATATGATATCGGCGGACCGGTTCCTTTTCCGGATTCAGGCGTTGGTATCCAGCACCCTGGGAGGTGATTCCTCGGCCTTCCTCCGGCATGCACATCTTTTGTTCAGCGGCGACGCTGCCGACTGGTACTGGAGCTTTAAAGAGTCAACGCCACGTCCCACTTGGCACTCTTTCAGTGCAGCCTTCCGCAATCGATTTGAGGATGGCTTCACTGAGAGAGAGCTAAGAGAGCAAATAAAGAAACGGAAACAAGGCGCTCACGAACCGTTCGACCAGTACTACACCAGTATAGTGAGATTGAGCACTCGCCTGCGAAATACCATGCCCGAGGACGAATTAGTAGAAATTATCAGAGAGAACATGCGCTGGGATCTCCAGAACAGCCTGCTACATTTTCCCATCAACACCATACAGGGATTGCGCCTCCATGCGCGTAGACAAGAACACTTGGATGAGCGACGAGGTACCTTCCGTCCACAACCTCGCATAACGGGACCAAATCCCCGAAATCATCACACCGCGGAGTTGATGGCAGCAGACCACCTGCTTGCTGATCCAGTACCAGTACCGAGGAGCGGAGCACCACCGGAGCTTGAGGACCCAGCCTTGATTGATCGACCCTCCCTTGAAGCAATTACAAGCCCGACGGTCTGTTGGAACTGCCGACAACCGGGACATCGGTTCTATGCATGTCCAGCGGAGCCGACGCTTTTCTGCTACCGCTGTGGGAAGGCCGACACATACGCCCCTGACTGTGCAAATTGCAAAGGGCGAAAAAACTTGCCACCGAGTGCCGCGACCACCCGTCGGCACTCCTAAACCCCGGACGAACCAATCCAGACCCCATCACTAGTTATGACCCAGCTCCCAACAGGACTCCAACTCTGCTGACTCGCACCGCTAAACACAGTTCTCCCGAAGTTCCACAACCGACGCCGTCCTTCGCCGAGGCCAACGCGCAGGGAAATGATAGCGAGGCGAAAGTTCCTTGGCATGTAAAACCTTTTCATGTCAGGCTGCGGAATTATTTGGCTACTCGACAGCGCATCTTCCATGAGGAATTGGCCACAGCTGTCCCACCGCGAAGCAAGCGAGCCACGCGTCGGATGCGGAGCTTCTGGAGAAAAGTCAGGCAGTCGAGAAAAGTGTTGAAGGACATATACTTAGACGAATTATTGAGGGATGATGTTCGGCCATATGCGTCAGTACACCTCCTGCAAAAACGAGTATCAGGCTTAGTCGATACGGGAGCCAGTGTGAATTGCATATCTGCCGAGTTTGCAGGGGAGGTACTGGCAAAGCACGCGGACCAAATCCGTCATTTCACCTCCTGGTTAAGCACGGCGGACGGAACTCGTCACTCTGTAGTGGGAAAAATTATGACGGATGTCACCTTTAAAGGAGTAACTAAACCTATGGAATTTTTCATCATACCCCAGTTAACCCAGAATCTTTATTTAGGAGTAGATTTCGTTCGAAAATTTAACTTGGCCCCGGCACTATTTTCCGGTTCGACCCTGGAGTCCGTCACCACCGTTCCTGACCAATCTCAACCCACTAACCTACTACGGCATACACTGGATGTAACTCAGCAACTGCGTCTCGACTCGGCTATATCGGCTTTTCCATCGCATGAGAAAGAAGGTCTCGGGAGGACTGCCCTGGTGTTCCACACTATAGATGTGGGGGATGCTAAACCCATAAAACAGAGACATTTCGCCATATCTCCGGCGAAGGAAAAATCGTTATATGCCGAAGTGGATCGAATGTTAGCATTAGGCGTAATCGAAGAATCACAGAGCGCGTGGGCTTCCCCAGTCACCTTAGTTGTCAAGCCGAACAAGGTCCGGTTATGCTTAGATGCCAGACGCTTGAACGCCGTCACAGTCAAGGACGCATATCCTCTACCGTTGATCGAAGGCATTTTGAGTCGATTGCCTAAAGCCCATTTCATCACGAGCTTAGACCTCAAGGACGCCTTCTGGCAAATTCCTTTAGACCCCGGTTCAAAGGAGAAAACAGCCTTCACAGTCCCAGGCCGGCCCCTATATCAATTCGTGACCATGCCATTCGGATTGTGTAATGCCCCCCAAACAATGACGCGCCTTATGGATAAGGTAATACCACCTCACTTGCGGCACCAAGTTTTCGTTTACTTGGACGATCTGTTGCTTATAACCGAGACCTTTGACGAACACATCGACCTGCTTCAGGAGGTGGCTCTACACATCCGGAGGGCAAGATTAACCATCAACATAAGGAAGAGCCAGTTCGTGATGACGGAGGTGAAGTATTTAGGTCACATCATTGGGCATGGGCATATCAAGACCGATTCGGAAAAGACTCAAGCGATTGACGTTTTTCCATTACCCAAGACCACCAAACAGTTACGCCGATTCTTAGGCTTATGCGGATGGTACCAGCGTTTTGTACGTGACTATGCCACCATTACCACTCCTTTGACCGACATGCTGCGTAAGGGACGTAAATTCGTCTGGGAAGAGCCCAGCTTGCGAGCCTTTGAAGAGCTAAAGAAGAGTCTGACTACAGCCCCCGTACTGCACAGCCCGGACTTTGACAAACCGTTCTCAATCCATTGTGACGCGAGTCAACATGGGGTGGGAGCAGTCTTAGTCCAGGTTGCACAAGACGGCGAGGAGAGACCTATAGCCTTCATGTCTCACAAGTTGAACCCAGCCCAGCGAAATTACACGGTCTCCGAGCAGGAATGTCTAGCTGCGGTGTTGGCAGTGAAACGCTTCCGAGCCTATGTGGAGGGACACACCTTTGAAATCGTTACAGACCACGCTTCTCTGAAATGGCTAATGAGCCAGACTGATCTCAACGGCAGATTGGCCAGGTGGGCACTGAAACTACAGGCATTTGACTTCACAATTCGCCACCGAAAGGGAAGCCAGCATGTAGTCCCCGACACCCTATCCAGAATGTTCGCCCCTGAAGGAGCCGAGTTGGTCCAGGAGGACGACAGCCCCCAATTGATCGATCTGGACCATCCTGCCTTCAAGTCAGCCAGCTACACCCAACTGATTCACACTATCCAGAATCAACTGCCCCAGCTCCCTGAACTGCGGTTGACGGATGGATTTATTTATAAGCGGATGGGACCCGCATCCGGAGACCCCATACAAGAAGAAGAACAGTGGAAGTTGTGGGTGCCCGAAGAATTAACCACTGATCTTATCAGACGGGCCCATGACCACCCATCAAGTGCGCACGGCGGTTACGGTCGTACACTTAGGCGGTTGAAAACCTGCTTCTTTTGGCCTAAGATGGCACAACAGATAAAAGCGTACGTAGCCTCCTGTGAGCTATGCAAGTGCACTAAAGCGCCCAACACCATTCTTCGGCCTCCCATGGGTAAGGTTGAGGTCCCCGAACGCGTGTTCCAGCGCTTGTACATTGATCTTATCGGTCCTTACCCTCGATCTGCTTCTGGTCACACGGGAGCTGTCGTGGTCCTGGACCAGCTCTCTAAATTCCCCATCATAGAACCACTACGTAACATGCACACTGGACCTATAATCAGCTTCTTGGAGAACCGAGTCTTTCACATGTTTGGAGTTCCGGAGAAACTTGTCTCCGACAACGGGGTCCAGTTCACCTCCAGCAAGTTCCGAGACCTAATGTCCAAATACGGCATCATCCACCAACGAACCGCCGTCTATTCACCACAAGCCAATGCATCCGAACGACTGAACCGTACGCTCATAGCGGCCATTCGCGCCTATGTCCACCCGAATCAGAAGGACTGGGATCGCAAATTGTCCGCCATCACTAGTGCGCTGCGCTCGTCGTACCACGCCACTACCGGCATTTCGCCGTATTTCGCATTGTTCGGCCAGTACATGATCTGTCATGGGAGCGCTTACCGGCTATTGCGGCAGCTGAAATCGCTAGAGGACCCAATCGTGGTTCTGGAACCGCACGAAAAGCTCCAACTTCTGCGAGAGCAACTGCGGGAGAAGATTGAAGAAAGTAGACGGATGGGAGAGGAGCGGTACAACTTGCGATCTCATCCTTCTGGCTTTAAGGCAGGCGACGAAATATATCGTCGAAACTTCCGGCAGAGCGATGCCACCCGACATTACAATGCCAAACTAGACAAGAAATTCGTGAAGTGTCGAGTCCTACAAGTAATAAGCCCCACCCGATACCTCATCGCGGACATGGCTGGTAAAACCCTCGGAATTTACCATGCAAAAGACCTTCGACGATGAAGGGCAACTATTTCCCGCGAAAGAAAAAACCATGGCTTACCTAAATCTCTGCCTGGACGAAGACCTCCGAGTAACACCTGACTCCCTACTGTATAGCCACTATCGAGTCTTCACTGAAATTGTTGTAGCCTATTCCTCTAAATCGACCTTCGACCCGCCACGGCCCCAACCAAGACCTTTTACATAGGAGACGGATCGGAGTTACTTCGATTTTGGGGGGGGGGAATGTGTAATGGGACGCCTACGCCCGGGAATCGAAGTGATTCCGATCCCGAACCCTGGCAACCGGCCAGATATGTATGACTTCGAAGTGCAAGCAGACTTCATCTTTCGTGCGGATATCGTTGCGCAGAAAATATTTTTTTTTTAAATATTTATATCTGTGGATATAAATATTTGAAAAATAATATTTATTAACCATCCGATACATTTCGAAGCATATCTATCTGGCAATGCCCCCCACATCAAAACATCGCATAGATAGAAACGTGGAAACTGGGTGGAAGTGTCATTCGTCACATAACCTTCAACGAGTGTCAGGCTAACACGGAGACGGGAGCCGGTAAATTTTTGTAATCAGTGGAAATCTGAATTAATTATTTTTTTGCTTTAAGGGCGGGAGCGACCTTCCTTCGTGGGCCGACGGAATTGTTATTGGAGTCATTCGCTCACTGCTGGAAATTCGACGGAAGAGTCAACAGAGCACTTACTAGCACTATCGTGCCTACCCACAGTCGGAAGGGCAAACGCAACAGTTGTTTGGCGTGCAGGTTTTCTTCAAGTGGTGCAGTTATTCAACGTTTTATCGGTAACTACATTTTACCGTATTAGTTTGAGTCCTAAGACAAAATTTAGTTCCACACAATAGGGAAACTTTGTCGTCCGTTCCATTTGAGGTTATGAATATTGTGCAACCCCTACATACAATCTAAGACCACATTAAATAAGCTAGGTAATCTCCCACCAGACTCACCAATTGTTCATATAATAAGTGCAACATGTGCCGGTTTCGCAGCATCGACAGCAACAAATCCAATATGGTTCGTGAAAACGCGCCTGCAATTGGACTATAAATCAAAAAATCAAATGACCGTGCGTGAATGTATAAAACGAATTTATGCAACGTCGGGCTTTCGTGGTTTTTATAAAGGAATAACGGCCAGCTATTTTGATATATCCGAAACTGTTATACATTTTGTGATTTATGAAGCTCTTAAAGCGAAACTTATCGAGCTACGACATAGTCATCCTTTGGATGGTAAGACGTCGAGAGATTTTCTTGAGTTTATGCTGGCCGGCGCTATATCGAAGACTGTTGCTTCATGTATTGCGTACCCGCACGAAGTTGCACGAACGCGATTGCGTGTAGAAGGAAGCAAATATCGAACGTTTTGGCAAACGTTATATACAGTATGGAAAGAAGAGGGCAAGGCTGGAATCTATAGGGGATTAGCAACACAACTAGTCCGTCAAATACCAAACACTGCTATCATGATGGCAACATACGAGGCTGTTGTCTATATGTTAACACGACACTTTAATAGCGACTTTTATATTGTATCCTAAGGAGAGAAATGTGATTCTCATGCACGTTCATGCCGTCGTTTTTGTGTGGCAGTGCAACAACGCTTAATAAAACTAGAGTCGTATATACATAACATTATGAATACATGGTAGATAAAAGTAACAACCGATAAAAATCAGCGGCAAATAAAAACAAAACAAATCAAACACACAAAATAGAACCGCGTAAGAAAAAAAAATTCAATAATATCATAGGCAATGAATGATTTACCATTTAGCTACAGATTAACCGTGAATATTAATACTTAGTTTTTGTTCGTGACAATGAATTAAAATAGAATAAATTTTATTTGGTTATAATTCGAGAACGGGAAACGGGTAATTTAAACTCGAAGAACAACTAAAAGATTGCGAGCCAGTATCGTTGATGATAAGATCATTTCTTCGGTTATTTGTACAAACTTTTCAAGTCTGTCCGCGCAGAGATTTTCAAAATTATTTTAGTCATTCGAAACGTAGCGATAGACGTCGGAGTTTATGGTTCTGTTGGAAAACGTGTCGTGACATATCTAGTAGAGAAAAAAAAAACACAACTCATAGAAATGCGTGTCCAACTCGAAATAAAACATTCAAGTCATTCAGAACATTCAGAATAAGTAAAAGGACAATTGACAAGCCATATGTTGAATCCAAGGAGAGCTAATTTCCCTTCCATTCTTTCCGATCGCACGGAGAAAGCAAGTCCTCGTCTAAATTTGTGCATCCTACCATCCTATCGAGAGTATAAAGTTTTTCACCGATAAATATCGTTCAAACTTAACATAACTTAACACCAATCAAAACATTTTGCAAAGAGACAATTGTGATCATTTTTTTTTTCTTCATATCCTTATAAAACAATTAGACATGAGGAATACTTTGGGACAATGAATTGAGATTTACTTAAAAGGCAAGAAAGAGCAATTAAATAAGTTAGGTATGCAACACTCGCGTTGAAAATTCGAAAAAAAAGAACATTGATGGTATTTATAAATATAGCATTGATTTCAATGTTTGAAACAAAAGACATGAAATGATAAAAGGCCTCTTATATAGAAATTCCTAAAATAATATCCCGCCTGAGTCCTTCTAGTTTAGCTGATCCAGCGGATTAACATGATCAATGCCCTCCTTTTAGTGTACTTGTTAAGTTTTTGATTTAGAATTGATGATAAAAATACTTCGTGCAGAGAGGCATATTGAAACTAATACAATGATTAGGGAAGAATCGCTTCTTAAATACTGGCAACTAAGTCGTTCACATAAGTTACATATACACTAGATTTCAGTAAATTAATTATACATAAATTATTAAGTACAAAACGATAGTTCACTACCGGAGCGTTAAGGAGAAGTCACCTACAAGTTAATTCGAAAATAGAGGTACTCGTATATTTTAAACGAAAGTTGCTTTATACACTAGTATATATATTTGTGTAACCCGATTGGAAATAGAAAAATAACGTACAGTAGTATTTTAAAGCCAAGCAAAAAAAAAAAAGGAAAAATAACACAATATCGATATAAATTTTTAAATAACGGAGTGTTACTAAAAGAATACTGCGCAAAAATAGAAAAACCAAGGCATGAAATAAAAAAGAAAAATTATAAGGCAAAGCCATTACAAGCATCTCTGCAAATAGCGAAAGACATAGCACGTAAATACTAGAAAAATTGTAAAATTTAAAATTTGATGCTCTTACAAATGTGCTGAATTGTTGCAACCATCCATCACCAACTTGTAAGAATTTATTGTAAGTTCAGAATTCTCGATTGATGTGGCGAAGTAGCTTTGATACTAATTAAGGTGCCTATGTTTACTTTCTTTTCCATTTTAGTTAAGTTGTTAAATGTTATACATTTTATTTTTCGTTTATGAAATTTTCATGTCAATTATTTTGACTATATTCCCGGATAATTAGTTTATATTTTTATACGAATTAAAGGAATGTTTTTTGATTAAAATGAATTGCTAAAATTAACCACGACTTTCCTTTTCAGTGGTTCTTCTTTTTTCAGCGGGAAAGGAAGTGCAGGGTAGGTATGCCGTCGCGAGGGTAGGGTTTCGAAAAATCCGCTGAGGTCGGTTTCGCGTCGCGCGCGGTACGCGGTACCTTTGATTGTTTCGTTATTTTATTTAGAGTAGTCTTCGTCGGGTTGAGTTAGAGTAGTATACTTTTCGGTACCGCGTCGGTGATTCGGTAACGCGCCTATGGTGATTCTGTAGAGTTTTGATTTGAGATCTGTGGAGAGATCACATCCAGAACTAAAGTAACGTAGGTTTCCCGTTCTGGATGAGTAGTTATTGACGCGTTTGGAAATCGGGCATGTTCAGGTGGCTGAAATATTGTAATTGAGCGTAACCCATTCGGAGACCCGCGACCGAAATCCTCTCCGAACTAGCTGGCCGACAAGCAGCCACCGCGTGAATGGGTTACGGTGCACGGATTGGTTGACCTGTTGGTACCATCCGTTGGCACTACTCAGACTTAACGTCTAGAACCGATGAGAGGTCGGTTCCGCGTTCGAACCTAAAAAGGTGAAAATCATTACAATATATATATATTTATATTTATATATATATTTATATATATATATATATATATATATATATATATATATATATATATATATTAAATATATATTATATATATTGCAGTGTTTATGGTTTTATTTATTTTTTGTTATTTTGTCGGTGCTCACTGAGACTGACTTGGACCAGGAACGCATGTATGCGGTGCCAGGCTAGCATCTGCGGTGTCGTGAGGCGGGGTCTTTCCCTTGGCACCAAGTTCCACTACAAATTATTTCTTCGCATACACGGGTTGTAGGATGACGAAATACCAAGCGTAAAACAAAAATGCTTGCAGGCGCAGGCACGATGGCTGAAGGTCATTTGTTTCCTAATACTTACCGTTCCTGTTCCCTGCACGCTGTCAGAAATTTACCTTGTCCCCGACAAGAAACCTGTACCGCACTCAAGAAAGTGGGACATCCACCCCTTATGTCATACATACATATGCAACTTGTATTAAATCTTGAATTCTCACTTCAACAGTAAGCTTGCATTCTGTTTATATTTGTATTGATATTGACTACTAAGTATTTAGCATGCAACTCGCTCTTAACCAGAAGTTCAATAAAGTAAGATGTGTTGAAAACGAGCTCTCGGTGTTCTGATTCCTAAAGCAAGAGAAGAATAAAATACCTTACATCCTTTACTACCGGACTTCACGTCCCGATGGCGGAGTCCACGTTCAAGGACTATCCATCCCTGGCGAGAGCTCCTACAATAAATAGAAAAACCATAGCTCAATGACTGTAGTAGCAGAGGTTCCTCGCCATCGTTGCGGGCCTTCTACCCGTTAAGTCCGAAATCTTGGAGGAAGACCGAAAGTTTCCACTTTAATAATTCATCTTTATTTTCAATAAGTGATAGCAGTACTATAAATATGTCAGTTAGAGCGTGCTTAGTACGCCACGAAAAGGACCATCGAAAAATTTAATTTCATTTGGTTATAAGGAAATATATTTATGCTTTAGTATTTTTAATTTGTATATACTTTGAATAGCTAAACTTGAATGTAAGGTCGTCAATTTGTTTTTATTTTTAATAAAGGAATTTTCTATTTTTGGATACTCTTTTGAATTAAAGTTTTTTAAATTTTCGCGTACTTCTTGATTTCTTTGCAAATATAACGAGAAATAAACTGTTTTAGTAGTTAAATTAGCATAGTATATTAATTTATAGAATTCTGCTTTAGAGATGTAATTTGTGTTGAATTGTATATTAGGTTAGGTTTAAAAATACTTAACAAGGTTTTATTCGGAAAGATGGTAGAACTAAATAGCGATCGGTATAGAATATAAGACATCAAGTCATACATAAAACATTTAACGCACGCACAAAAGAAATGATACACGCGACGACATTTGAATCGATTAAATTTCCTTCCTTAATTTTGATATTGTTTTTGTAATTAATAATGGTACAATAATTCGTCGAGAAGGCCTTGCTGAACGATTATGAGAATTATTAACTTTCAATCTCTTAAATTCGCTTTTGAGTTTGAAGATAATTCAGGAATACTTTTGTCGTGTAACAAATTAATATTTTTGCAAAATATTTAGATGAATCACGCTGACAGTTGTAGTAGCCGTTACATTATTTTGAAAACTGTTTAACAATCGAGAGAAAAAGTCTGTTCCAAATCGTTTTGTCCCGAACACCATAAAAATACAATTCCACCCACAACTTGCCCGAAATTCATGACAATTCACGGTGGCTCTGGAAAGGATGTGAATCTCTTAGGTGATATGATTAACTTCCTTTTCTCTCGTTCAATAATTCAACGCATTCAGATTTCGGTAATTTGAGCACAATTTTCGGTTTCTTTTCCACAAATACAATAAGCACTTCGGGAAATCAGGATTAACGTAAACTCACTACAATGCTTAGCCAGAGCTAGTTTATCAAGCGATGACTAGCCTATCGAGCATTTGTTGGCATTTTTACAAGAGTAATTTTTAAGTCTTCCATATAAGGAGAACATTTGGATATTGGACGCCATTCGGATCGGAGCTCCGGCGCACAGGCAATTAACGAAACTAAGATTACTTATGAAATTCTTTGTAGCTACATGAATGAGTTGCAAGTTTTTTTTAGTAATTTTTTAACTGAATAATTATTAGAGAAAAAAATATTAGAAGAAGGTGGTTTCAACGTGTGTACTAATTCTCATCGGGCCATCATTCTTATTAGATACACACCGGTGATGGCGACCACCATGCTTAGAGGTGAGAGAGTTACTGATGGCCCGATGAGAATTAGTACACACGTCGAAACCACCTTCTTCTAACATTTTTCAGAAAAAAATTATTAAAAAAAAAACATGCAACTCATTCATGTAGCTACAAAGAATTTCATAAGTAATTTAAAAAGCTATCGGAGCCATCCGAAAACGAGATCGATATTTGCACGATGCAATGAAAGCTCACTGTAGAGCAAAAAATTATCGTATAGATTTACATTAAATTGATGTGAAAAGGGTGATATGATCCATTTAAAGTTACGTTAAGATACTAAGATGTTTGCGTTGTCTATTACAGTTATGCCAAGGAACGCTCACGATTCAAATAAAAACTTGACGACTTAGGGGCGAATTTTCAAGTACAAATTTTCTCGTCAACTGTTAAGAGCGGAAGTCTGGTGTTAGTATATCGTGTCCAAAAGCGGAACAACGAGAATGTACTTTTTCGTGACTTTTGACAACTGCGACATTTTTCTTGATATCCCGTCAAAAGTGGCGAACAACTGTTAACCGCTTTTTATTTTGTAGGCCTTCTTCTTGATGGGATCCTACAAAAGGTGGTAAATAGTGAGCATCATGCCAAAAAATCTCTACTCTTTTTCAAATAACTGCTTACTTTTGTAACTTTTATTTCTGTTTATTTAGTTGTTAAATTTTTTGCTTTTAAGTCCTTTTTAAGAACCCACCTTCGATATATTCGTGCATAGGTCGAGACGTTTCGTATCTTTTTGTTCATTGAAGGTTTTTTCTGTTGCACTTTTATATCTCGCACTATTTCGGATTCGGAGGTTATGTTAACCTTATCCGTTTCTAAAATTCATTGCCAGTCTTACCGTCTTCTTTATCTCTTCGATCATTCTTTCTCTATTGCATATTTTTTAGTCTCTTCGGAGTCGGTACATTTGTGCTGCTGAATTTTTTTCCTTAACACTAGTTGAAGCTCTGGAGCTTGATTTTTTATCAGTATTCTCTATTTTTTTATTGGTTCCTCCTGCACAAAATTAAATTCTAATTATTTGCCTCACAACTGACCTTGATATTGAACATCGACGGTGAAAACTGTCATCTTGGTGCTCAGGCATTGCTCGCTGCTACAGGGCAACGTTTTTGGCAAATAATGGGTCTCAAATTATGCCCATTCATCTCAATGGGGGAATCGACTTCTGCGGGCCAATCATGATCTACTACCGTGGACGAGCTGCTCGACCCCAGAAGGGTTACGCCATCTTTTGCTGCTTTGCCACCAAGGCCGTTCACTTAAAGTTGGTGAGCAATCTAAATACCAAGGCATTCAAAGACTCCTTGAAGCGATGATTGAGCCGAGGCGTTCCATCAGCGACTCTCACATATGAAGAGTTGCACACACTGGGGTTGCGATGTGAGTCATCTTCAATTCGAGACAATTAATCCCGATGTCAGCCGACCTTAAGGACTTGGCGGCACCGATGCCGGGACAATTCCTCATTGGAGAACCCCTCACGGCAATGGTGGATGCTCGGGTGGAAGCAGTTACAAGCAATCTGCACACTCGGTGGAAGTGGGTAACTCATACCAAGCTCGAGTTCTGGTGACGGTGGTCACGAGAGTATTAAACTTAGCTGCAATATCCATGATTCCTCATCCCAAAGCCCCCAATTAAATGGTAGTAAATACTCTCGGGGTTGCACATTGGGTTTACTGGCTTTCCAATATGGGACATTAAAGCTCTGCTACTAAGTCCTACTTACACCTCCTTTGTGGGGACGTACGAGGCAGAAGGCGAATCTTCCGCGCGGAATCGAAGTACGAACCATGCCACCGGAATGGAGGTTGGGCGACGGGCTACCTCCCCGTTCCTGGAAAACCCTACACTTGCGAAACCTGCAGAAGGGCCTCGGAATGGATTGGACTCAGGGCAACGACCTCGCAAACGGAAAAAGTACTATGGCATTGGATCTTGGAATGTCAGATCACTC
Source organism: Odontomyia ornata (assembly GCA_963969285.1). NCBI lineage: Eukaryota > Metazoa > Arthropoda > Insecta > Diptera > Stratiomyidae > Odontomyia > Odontomyia ornata. Next base: position 302,033,834 of record OZ017739.1, on the reverse strand, counting down.
AATTACCCTGGTTAACGACCTTTTACAACAGGCCAGTCAATATAAATTAAACGTAATGGCAATCTAAGAAACGAACTGGCTGGATATGATATTCAAGACATGAGATCGCACACAATATTCAAGAGTGGGAAGCCTACTGGAAAATGAGAATTCGGAGTGGCCTTTATTATGGAACGAGAGTTTAAATCGAACGTTATTGATTTTAAGGCAATAAACGAACGGTTGTGTGCGATCCGTATAAAAGTGAAATTCTTCAAAATCTGGCTGATCAATTTTCATGTCCCGGTCGAAGAAACGAAAGAAACGTTCTACAATCACGTGGAGGGACTAGTCGACTCATTGTCTACAAACGCACAAAAAAAATTGTGGATGATTTCAACGCGTTGGCACTGAGCTATCTCATCAGGGAACGACGGGAGGATATAGCCTGCACTATGAAACAAATGACAACGGCCAGCGCCTGATTGACTTTACATGTAGCAGAATACGTTCGACTTGCTTCCCACATTGACGCATTGATAAAATGATGGCACTGGATGGCAACACACAAAACCAGATCGACCATGTGCCATCTTATCAGACGCATCGCTAAAGACAAGAAACGAGCTCGGGATGGAAGTGAAACTGGCTATTAAACCGAGGCAGAACAGACGATCAGACATCAAGCTCGGCGCAAGAGGAATGATTGGTTCGATGATGAGTGGCAGAATGCGTTAGACAGAAAGAATCAGGCGTACAAAAAATATATTCCTAGGAAAACCAGGACCAAGAGAGAACACTATGAAAATCTCAGAAGAGTAGCGAATAAGATTATTATGATTTGCTTTGGTATCCCAGCCAAATTACCCAAAATGACAATGACTTCGACGACCTCCCAAGTCCGCATCAATAACCAACTCACCGATGCCTTTGACACAAATATCGGATTAAAGCAGTGAGATGGGCTGGCCCCATTGCTATTCAATTTGGCTCTTGAGTACGTCATAAGGAAGCTACCTGTCGATACACGAGGTACATTACTATACAAGTCGAGCCAAATAGTAGCGTATGCGGACAACATCAACATTTTGTCACGGTCACCAACAACTGCCAAAGATCTCTTCCTGAAACTCGACAGCGAAGAAAAACTAGTGGGGCTACAAATCAATGAAAATAAAACAAAGCTCATGACGCAGTCTTGGCGAATACAGTATCGAAAATGTGAGTTTGTGTATTTAGGCGCCAAAATAACGAGTACCAATAATGAAAGAGACGAAATACGCCGAAGCATACAGCTCACAAATAAAATATTTTTTTCAGTTTTGACGATCTTGAAGACCAGCTGCATACACAGGAAAGCAAAGCTCCAAGTATACAAATCTGTGATAAGACCTGTGTTATACTATGGGTGTGAAACATGGACCCTAACTCAAGCATCCGCAAATATATTGAACGCCTTTGACCGACGGGTCCCGAGGTGAATAATCGGTGCGAAGCTAAGCAGGGGCCCATGGCGAATTCGAGACAACCATGAGCTGTAGGAAATTTTCGGCGCGCCGGACGTTTCAGCGATGGTTAGACTGCGAAATCTCACTGGGCGTATGGACGAACAACGGATATCCAAAAAGGTATTCGTTGGGAGAACTGAAGGCCGGAAACCGGGGGAACGCTCGTCTGACTCGGTCAATGGACTGAGACAGTCGGATGCGCTATTTGCAAGAAGCTAACGCCCGAGAGGGGCTGTAGTGCTACGAATAAGAAGAAGAAGGACAGTAAATCTCAACGCCTAGGTTCGGATTTGGACTGTTGTGCGATGGATTATTATTATTATAGATGCAACGGATACACAACACGGAAATTGCAATCCGTTATTATTGTCGCAACAACAGCTGGGCGCAACGTTACCAAACATCAAGGAACATCTACTTGAGAACTAACGCTTGCTTTTGGCTCTTGAGAATTTTCTACAATTGTTCCTGATAACATCAATCGTTGGCACATCAACATTTGAACTATAAAACGGCGAAACATAACCATTTATAGCTATACTGTTGACTGCACGATGTCTGATCGTCAGCCCACATCGTGCCTTATACTACCCGTCGTGCTGGAGTATACGTCCTGCATCGAACTGAAATCAAACGCCCACATATGCAAGTAGTCACATCCTTTGTATAACAAGGAAGCCGATGTGCGACTTGGTAATTTTGAAGGGCATTCCGTCTGCTGCCGAGTGTCGTTTAACTGGGATCCCTACCTCGTTCTCTTGGACCAGCTTCCGCATTCAAATAGTGGATCTATGCGTTCACCAGCCAAATCGTTGCTCACCTCGTGTGTGGCGGTAACACCTCTACAATAATGCTAAAAGGCTCTGTTGCTTTTCAGATGGACTGCATTTTCAAATCCGACGCTGTAACAATTCAAGGTCATCACACTTACGAAAGCCAAATAAAAACGTCGCATACAAGGGTCCACTATAGCGTGGAGGATACCAGGTCGGGCCCGTATAAGTCAACAACACTCCCGTAAACTTCCAGACTTACACATCCGAGATCAACGAGTTACGAGGATGACTGCAGGTAGAAGATCTTTTCTGGACCAGCAAGCTGAACGCACACGATATCCATCAATATACCATCGGATATCTGAGTCTCATCGTACTCGTTGTACTTATCGTATACCTATGGTGTAAGGCTAACGTTTGACGCTGTATACCACCGACCAGACGAGCAGTTCCATTACCTAGATGACACAGCCTGCCGCACACCCTAGAAGAGGTTGAACAACGGAGGGTGTATGTTAGGCATTGGAAGCACTTGATCCTTGCAGTGACTTAGACGGCGACGATTTATTTTTTAAGAAGTTTCATTCACAATACTTTATAATTACACAGATACAATCTTCTTAGACAAAGCGGTTGGTCATTAATTTTCGAATATGTTTTGTCTGAGAGCCCAAATTTGCTCCTTCGCAAGCTCCATATGGGCTTGTTGGTGCCAACTCAGGTTTCCCAACTACTTTGTAGCATATCGCGAATCGGCCTTCAGTGGGGAGTTCTGATATACGAGATTGCACTTGACGGGTTGTGAGTTCATTTACGGCGCGAAGGAGCGTAATTAAATTTTTGTTTGTTTAAGGGAAGATTTGGTTTCGCTCGTATCATGGGAGCGAGACACGCAAGTTGGCAAGTGCTATATCGGCAACTTGAATGACGTTGCGAAAAAAATGTTCCTTTTTTGCGTTTGGAAACGAGTTAGCAAAATTGACACTGATCGCGGCGAATTTTTAGGGAGTCTAAATCGACGCCTCGAATGAGCCGGTATGTCTGTTGATACCGCAACCCCAATAGTTGCTCACATATGCTCATATACTTTCAGTTGTTTGCAAATATCAGCAAGAATCATACAAAATGTTTAACCATTCATTTGTCTAGAGTCCTGACATCAATACGTATTATATTGATACGCAGAAGCAAAAAAACGTAATTTCCTTTATCGACTATATTTTTATTTCCTAATTGGTATATACGTATTTCGACCGTTACATACGGTCTTCTTCAGTACATTAACTAAACTATTTGAACAGTCTTTCCTTATATACTATTAACATTTAAGTACTTATACTAGGTAGAAAACACCTTTATTTAATTACCGTAATTACCGTATTAATTATCCTATTATTAATTTTTTTTCCATTCACAACTTGTGGTCATTAACAGATCAATCAGCAGCTCTTGAAAAAGTACAACTTCGAAGTTATCAACACAAGTAAGCAATACAAGCTAAAATCGGTTTTGATTAGCGAAAAGGACAAGAAAAGCATGGAAGAAAAGAGCGGAGTATATAAAATAACTTGTGAAAAGTGTGGAAAAATCAAACTAAGAGATTAGTGAAAACTCGATTTGAGGAACATGTACGGGAAGCCGAAGCAGCGAAAAAAGGAAACAAAGGCGTCATCAAGTCATCGTTTGCGGAACACATCGTAAAAGAAGGTCATGCAGTAACGATAGATAATGTACAAATCATTAAAGAAGTAAGAAACTGGCAAAAATTGGATATTAAGGGGCGCATCGAAATCAAAAAAGTACATGAGGAGTTTAGGCTAAATGATGTAGGTAACAATAATTCGAAGCTGATTGATCTGTTAATGACCACAAGTTGTGAATGGAAAAAAAAACAGGTAATTAATAATAGGATAATTAATACGGTAATCAAATAAAGGTGTTTCCTACCTAGGATAAGTACTTAAATGTTAATATTATATAAGGAAAGATTGTTCAAGTAGTTTAGTTAATGTACTGAAGAAGACCGTATGTAACGGTCAAAATACGTATATACTAATAAGGAAATAAAATTATAGTCGATAAAGGAAACTACGTTTTTTACTTCTGTGTATCAATTAATTCCGACTATAAAACAAGCGGGAAAAAGATTCTAAATGAACGTATTATATGTAAATTTTGTATAATTTTATAAAAGTATTCATTTTTATGTAACTTGCATACATACTCGTATGTAGGAACATAAAGTGCCCTCGCGGCTATTCAGTTTTATAATAATTTTAATGTGTTAAATGCGCTTCATGCTTGAAAAATGTCAAGCATTGCTTAAAGCATGTTTTCAATTAAATTCAGTTTCGACTAGTGATTATTCGGCTAGTTGTTATTCGCAAACACTTTATTAAAACTTTCCGAGGGCTTCCAAACGTTGGCTATTTGCACTCGTCTCCATTATACTGTTGTTGCCCAAACTCTTCAGTGTATCGTCGTGCATCTTGTGATATGCCTTCCACGTCTCAATAGTTCCCCTTCCCCTTTTATCATATCTTGTTGCAACTCATCAATTTGATTAGTCCAGACACTTTTGTGTGTTACGCTGTCAACGCGTTCTGATACTCATTTATCTTTAGAGACAATGTATGAAATATTTCGTTTTGGCAAAATATTGAGATTATGCAAATTATGATCTGCAGTTATGAAACCAGTATCTATTTGAGATTGACGGGTATCATCCATAAAAAGCACTTAGTTTCAATTGCGTTACCAGGAAGTTTTTCGCCGCGGCATTTAAGGTCTTGTGCCTCTTTCTCTTGAAGGCTCCAACAAAACTTTGTCAGTAATATCACGGATTTTCTAACCCTTTCTTTGTCAATTTTTTTTCGGTACAGCCGAGTGATACTAGTAGCTTCACTTGACCATATTTGGGTGGCTTCACCTTATGTAAGTCTTGCATTAATTCTAAAGTTATTATCTTTGGCTAACCATTTTGATCTGCTGGTCGCCAACTATCCCATTGAAACCTGCTGGATTGAACGACTATGTTCAACTTTAGCGCTTGCTCGGCCCTACGCTTCTTGAACCACCATCAAAAATGCGGTGCCAGGTGTTGAATGTGTACAGGATCAAATCAATCACCGAACTACTACTTCGTGTATTGATAATGGATGATGGTGCCTGCGTGTTACTCTCTGCATTCACTGCAAACGATCTGTGCGGGTTAATTATTTTTGGCCGTGGGGATTGGGGATGAGTTCTTCATGCTCGCCTGACTCGTACGCGAGCTGAATTCTATCGTGTATTTCAAAAATTTTACCCGTAAATTAAAAATTGACATAATTTTTAAATTTTGTATCGGTCAAACTTTAAGTTTACGAGTTTGGGGATATTTTTCTCGGGTTCACTATTATTTTTGCTTTCACCTCGCTAATTTATACAGGGTTATACAGGGTTATCCATTTCGTAGTTGGGAAAGTATAACCCTGCCATTTGACATCTGTCAAAACTAAATGTCATCCAAAGCATGTTTTTAGGTCTTTGTAAAAAATTTTCACGTACGTGGACCTTTATGAGCACAAGGGCAACAAATACCTTAGAAATCGAAATTCACTCAACTTTGTTAATAATAGTATGATTTGTAGATTTTACATTTTTGCCCATAAAATCAAAACGGTACCTTTAAACTTCTTGAAATTTCGCAATTATATAGACTAACATAAGATATATACGTTAACAAAATTTAATTGAGATCGAATCATAATCAAGTGAGTTATAGCCATTTCAATTATATGGAATTACACCAACAATAACACGTGTTTATGGTTGATATAGGGTTTTCCAATAAGAGGTGTTATTTTGATATTAAAAGAAAAATGCCACTTTTAATACAAATGATCGAATGTTAATTTCATTGTAAAGAAGAAGATATGCCGTTAATAGCAATAATTAACATTGAGCAAATAACCTCTACGACACGCTTACAGGACCATATCCTCTTCATGAAATTTTCCATTACCAAATCGCAAAGTGGTTACCCTATGTCCTCAATAGCCTCACGAATTTCATCTTTGAGATCTTGAATCGACGCTGGGCTATTGGCATAGGCCTTCTCTATCACGTGGCTCCAAAGGAAGAAGTCGCAAGGTGTTAAATCAGAAGATCTATTCAAAATAACACCTCTTATTGGAAAACCCTATATATTTAAAATTGACTTAGGCACTTTTATTTTCTTTCAATTTTCATGAAAATTTAAGGAATAGTGTTTAACTTGAACATGTTCAATCGGCCGAGCATTCAGAAAAATCATTTAAGCTAGATTAAAATGGCGGCTGCACTGTGCTTATGAAAGAAACTGTGCATCTTTTGTATAAATTTGAACGATTTCATATCTAAGTATTGGATGAATAATTCAAGTTATCGATTCACGCCATTAGAAAACTTGTTTCTAATCCTAGGATGTTTACAAAGACCTTCTGGTAGGAGCACCCTCCTGCTTACTCAACTTGTTTTTAGTTGAAAGTTTGCCATTTAGAAATATGGATCGTGTAACAGTCGAAGAACGCGTTAAAATTATTAAATTTTATTATAAAAATGGTGATTCTGCTGTATCAACATTTAGGGCTTTACGAGCCGATTACGGTCGACATAATCGACCTACACAGCAAACAATTTCGAACACAGTGAGAAAATTTAAAGAGACTGGACCGGTTATTGATATTGCAAGGGCTGTGCATCATCGCAACATTCGTTCTGCTGAAAATATCGCTGTTGTTGCTCAAAGTGTGGAGGAAGACCCGAATTCGTCGATTCCTCGACGTGCTCAACATTTGGGCTTGTCTTACGGCTCATTGTGGCGGATTTTGCATTTGGATTTGCATCTCCATCCGTACAAAATCCAACTCACTCAAGAACTTAAGCCTCAAAACCATACACAACGCAGAATGTATGCGAATTGGGTGATTGAACAACAAGCCATTGATAACGATTTTTCGAACAAAATTTTCTTTAGTGATGAGGCTCATTTTTCGCTCAGTGGTTACGTAAATAAACAGAAGTGAGTGGAAATGTACGAACTTTTCGCGTTTTCGTGAGAAGCCAAAATTCTTTCAACCTTGTTAGTGATAGTATGATAGATTGATTTTACATTTTCTTGAATAAAATCCTAACGGTACCTTCAAATTGAACCAAATTCAGTACACAAATCACATTTTGTAAGATTGTCCTACAAGTTTCACAAAAATCAAATAGTATTTAACGAAGTTATAGCGGTTTGAATTTTCCTGTATTACTATGGGACAATATGCGCTGTTACTATGGGAACATATGGCTATGGAACAATTTGCGATTTTTACCGACTCAGACACCACAGGTTTGCTAGGATTTGCATGAATGTTTCAGGAATGATAGGTATCATGAATATCTTTGAGAATTGGTTCAGCTTGTGGTATCAGTAATCGTAAAGCTAAATAGCGGCTGTTTTAAATGCAAAGATGGAATAATTTTGAGTTACCCCAACTTCAACGTTTAATGGGCATACTTTTTACTCTTGATTCAATGTGCTGAATGGCTAAGATGAGTACCTACAATTAATACTCAAAGGTGAAACAAGTCGAGGAGGCAGGAGAGAGCTCCTAATAGAAGGGCTTTGTAACCATTCTAGGGTTCAAAAACATTTTCTGATGCCATGAATCGATGATAACAGTACAGGGGAGTGGCCCCTGAAAAAAAATTTCATCAAAGGTAGCTGACATGAGTATCAAATGAAAGGTCTCTATAAGAGCTTTTCAAAACAGTTCTTAAACTGACAGTTTTTGCTTCAGTGGGGGCATAGGGGGGGAAGTACAAGAAAAATGTGTTTCCCCAAACGCGATTGGACACCTGTGATCTAAAAAATCTGAAAAAATTACCAAGGGAGATATTTATGAGTACAATAATAACAAATACCTCAGAAGTCAAAATTCGTTCAACTTTGTTAATTATAGTATGATCTTCCAATTTCACATTTTCTCCAATAAAATCGTATGGATGCCTTTAAACCCAACAAAATTCGATATTTAAGGTCCTAATACTCTGTAAGTTTGATGAAATCCGTATCATATTCACGGAAGTTATATCCATTTGAAATTTCTCCAATTACAAAAACACTTTTTTTGGTATTTTATGGACTTTCCATCGAATCAAACACTGCACTTTTGATTTGATCTTCTTAAAATTTTCAGATAAGATCGATGACATAAATGCTTTTGGGATTTCATGATTTGAGCGATTTTTGTCTGTTGAAAATGGAGAAATAATGGATTTCCTTTTAAACGAGCAAATCTCTTTGACACGTTTCTTGATTTTATTCGTTACTGGTGATTGCATTTTGTAAGTTGGGAACAAAACACTTCTGACATGAGCGTACGTCTGTCTACCCAACTTGTTATATATTAGCTTATGTCCTTTTTGTGGATAGCAAATATAGAAGATGGGCTCCAGTCGGGCGCTATTGGCTCTTGATCGAATGTTTCATGGATTTTGTGGATAGCTTTTTGCAGGCCGCTATCTCCATATATGTATATGGTGCGGCAGCATAACTTCCGTTTTTCAAAATTTAATAAAATTTTTTATTTGATTTTTATAATAGTTTTGAAGATCAAATCAGGTAGGCGACGTCCCCATTCTCCACACACTGAGCAACCGATTTCTGGCGTTTGTCATGACTCTTGCCAGCATAGCAGGCATTATGTTGGCAATTTCTTGTTGGATGTTGGTTTTCAAATCTTGTAGGATCCTTGGACGGTTCACATAAACATGGGATTTCAAAAAACCCCATAGAAAAAAATCAAAAACAAATTGGAGGGTGCAAAGGCAGACGCATGTTTCCGCGCAGAACGCCGTGGTGATCGCAACATTGGAGCTTTAATTGTCTCACTGTTCTCAGATGATCTAATGGGCTGCAGGACTCCTTTTCTTCGTCTTGTCACACTTGCAGTTTGCCTGAACGTATTGACCCACGCAATAATTGATATCCGGTCCGGGACAGGTGCCAACGGGGCTAAATTAAGCCGATTCCGAAAGGCGCGCTGGGTTGCGATCACAGAACACCCGCTCGAAAAGTAAGCCTCAACGGCAAAAGCACGCTCCTCACTGTTCCAATGCATGGTGGCAACTGAACAATGTTGGCACAAAATTTGATAGTTCCGCCTCTCGAACGAGACCAGTAGCGTTCCGCTACGACATCAATCGACTGAATGGCGCGCATTTTAAAAAAGGAAGTTATGCTGCCGCAACCTGTATAATGAGCTTCGCTGGTATTTCATTGATGCCCGACGCATTATTATTTTTCTGTTTTTCATGTCGAACTTCTTGTAGAGATTGGGGGGCTGGTAGTAGTTCTTCAGAGATAGCTATTGGTTTATGTGTTCTGAAGCTGGCGAGAGATAGCTATTGTTCCAGTTTTCTAAAACTGTGGGATGGGTCATAAAGAGATTAGGTGGGGCATTTGGACCCAGAAATAGTTTTAAAGCTCTTCGATTGATTGCATTATGGTTGTTCGATGTTTGTATGTAAGAGCAAAGGCTGATTGTTGGATAAATATTTCAACATAATTAATTATGTTGACGATCTTGAAAACCAGCTGCATACACAGGAAAACAAAGCTCCAAGGATACACATCTTTGACCTGTACTATGCTATGGGTGTGAAACATGGACCCTAACCCAAGTATCCGCAAACATATTGAAAGTTTTCGAAAGACGGGTCCTGAAGCGATTAATTGTAGCGAAGCTAGATGGGGACCCTTGGCGAATCCGATGTAACGATAAGCTGTACGAAATTTTTGACGAGTCGGAGATCTCAACGGGCCATGTGAAGCGTATGGACGAACAACGGATACCTAAAAAAGGAGAAATGAGGGGCGGAAACTAGTGGGGAAACCGAGGAAACGCTGGTCTGACTAGGTCGACGAAGACAGTTCATCGCTGCTCGGATTTTGAAATTGGAGGACGCGGTCAATGCACCGAGACAGTTGGAGGCGCGTTTTGCAGGAAGCGAAGGCCTGAGAGGGGCTGTAGTACTGCGAAGTAAAAGAATTGAGAATTCCAATCAACACTACCGTAAGTGTAACAAGCCTTCCAGTCGAAATTTGCAATTGTGGCAATCAGCCTACATGTGGCCAGCTGACGTGAGCTGTCAGCCTACTTCGGAAGAATGCCAATGTTTGTATGGCGTAATATATTCTATGCTTCACATGAAAAAGTTAAAAATCATATCCCTTGCATGCTATGAATTCACCTTGCACTGTCACACCCACACTATTTAGAACAAGCAAATGAAACATTTTTTTTAATTGCGTGGTGGGACCTGTAAAAGGACCGATTCGAAAAATGGCCTGGGTTAAGATAAAGCACTGGCCAGCGAGTTCGATACGTTGTCCCGACTGCTGCAGGACTGGTTCACATACTGAGCCCAAAACGCGGACATACGAAGAACTTGTTAGTGGTAAAAAAGTGGGAATCGGGTCATGTTAGTATGGTAGATAAGAGGACCAGCCCGGTAGAACTACTGCGACCCTCTTTTAACAGTATTTTAAAAATAAGGCAATAGCCGATAAAACCAGGGTGAAATACATTCAAAATACTCTTTTCCAAATGCACTCGGTAAATCCACGACCTTTCTCTAGGCAGCGATTTCTCCAGTCACTTTTGATTCTTGAGGCGATAATGTCCATGATATAATCCTGCTCCAAGTGGGTGTGTTCCGAAGGGCCTCTCCTAGCCACTTCTTTAGCGTAAGAATCAGCCACCTGAGCCCCCTCTATCCCTTTATGCCCAGGGAAGGAGAAGTTTTATATTCGATTTGCTATTAATAACATGCCAGATGTCATATACAATATTACTTTCTAACTGTTTAAGTTATTTTCGATGTTCTGTAGTGCGACCCTGGAATCTGTGAACATGTTCAACACGGTGGCAGCAAATGAAACACACTACAACTCCTTCCACTGATAGCTAAGAGTAGCTTGAGGAAGTAAACAAATTCCTATTCTTTTAACTTTGAACATCAATAAAACATGAGCGGGTGTACGACCTCAAACGAAATTCACTACGATCGCTACGATGTTCTCCGCGGATCACTTTTATTTCACAATTGAAATCTATCTCGAAACCGTACAAAATCTCGAATTTTCGCGGCACTTCCATATTTCTCCATATACCGCCGTATAAACTAGCGAGCAGTTCGCCTGCATGTGGTCATTTATGTCGCAGTAGGGCTTCTTGGAACATGGCTTGTTAAGCTGTTGTAAGGCTTTGATGCTCATGCATTTTAGATGAGAAATATAAAGATCGGAGAAATGATAAGAAATTTCCCACGCCTTAATACATTAAATCGAAGAACATTCTACTTCTACTCTATCCTGCGGCTTTGATCGCCAATTAGCGAGGCCTAATAGAGATTTTGTTGGTTGCGTCCTCTGCAAATTCTCGTCTTTCATCAGCTTTTTTACTGGAAATTTGCTGTGCTCTCTCCCCTGAAATTTATCTGTGTAGGCGGTTCTCTCTTTTCGACGTCGCCTTACTATTTAAATTTGCGCATATGCACACTGCCGGCGCTTTTTCAGTCTTTGTAAAATTTAGAATTAGAAAACTTGTTTTGAACCCTAGGGTTGTTACAAAAACCTTCTGGTAGGAGCACTCTCCTACTTACTCAACTTGTATTACTTCATCCAACTTGATATTTGAAAAAGTCTTTATTCCATTCGTTTTTTACTTAGACGAAACTTTTTCGTAGTACTTGGTGGTTGGGAGTATTTTTGCACATCTATTAATCAAAACATGGAATGTATAGAGGAAAATAATCAATGGTACTCACCCCAACAAATATGTTCTATAGGATTCAAACAGTTCATCTTCAATGTCTTGTTCTAGCATCGAGGGGCTTTCTGGAGGTGTATAAAAATCATGATCACTCGGTTCAGATCCCGCGTCAGACTGAAAAACAAAGTGTTATATTTATCTTTAAATTACAAATTAAATTTTATATTCACCCAGAATATCTCCTCATCTTCTTCAACGTCGGAATTATCTGTGCTACTATCTTCTGCATTTTCCCAAAGGTCGTCTTCATCATCCTCATTTCGGTCTTGTGATAAATAGTTTGGGTTGTTATTGCAATTTTGTTGAATGAATTCCAATCGTTTTCGTCTGTTATATTTCCGACTGAAGGCATTTTCCCAATGGCACGCACATTCGCTTTCTTTTTCCCATACATTCAAACATATTTGTTCGGTTTTTAGATTTTCAGGAAGCACTTGCTCATCTATAAATGAACAGGAATGTAATGCAAGAATTCAACAATTCAGAACATTTACTTGTTAGTTGCAGGTTATCCAAAATCATTTCCGAAACACATTGCAATTGCTCTTTTTTCTCAAACGGACCTCTGACATTCTTATCGGCGCATACACGTTTTCGTGCATCGATGATTTGTTGAAAACACTTTTGGATCTAAAAATAGAATCGAATCATAAATTGCTTAGCTTGTAAATCACACCTTACCCTCTCAAGTTTGTCGTTTTCTATGTTTTCTGTACTTTTCAAATATCCCGCTATCAAATTAGCAAAACGTGAATGAACTAGATTAAAATTAACGCCTATAAATCGCGCATCATCTTTAAAACTACAGACAAGCGATTTCAGTCTTTTCAATTCGGAATTGAAGGCATCGTTTATCGAAACAATACTTTCGAGATTATGTAAAATGGTTTTTGTCATTCGTTTGGCGAATACCTGAAGGGATTTTTCAACGCAAAGATATGGCGCGGTTGATTGGTTGGAATTATTTGAGGATAATGGACTGGCGTTTTCTTGCTTTGGACTCTCTGCTTTCTTACTGGGACTTTTAGGAGGATTTTCAATAGGTGATTTCTTTTTCAGGTAAATCTGATTCAAAGCGTTACACAAATCATCGACGTTTAATTTTTCTTCCTCTTGTTTCTTGGTTTTCGGTTTACGCTCCTCGTTGTCTTTTCGGTCCTTTAAATATTTTTCCAGTTTTTGTAACCCTTCAGCTGACGAGATGTCTACAAAACATCCTAAAAAATCCCAATATTCTTTCCATTCGATTTGCTGCTCCTTAGCTAATTCACGGCCGATCATTTCTAACCCTTTTTCTGTATCACTTAATTTTAGATGCCTTTCTTTTAATGGCGTGTCTGCGAATACATCGTTTTCTAGAAAATTTGAACTGTTTGAAATTGCAGAAGGAGATCCATCGCTCTCGATAATAAATGGTGATGCCGCTTGTTCTCGATATGTCAGGAACAAGTCTTTCTTTTGACGCCTTAGGGGAGTGGTAAGAATAAAAGGTGATGGTTTGTACATGTTATTCATTAAATTTGTGATGCTTGTTTCGATAGAAGGGTTTTCATTTTCACAATTGCCATTTCGACTATCTTCAAGTTCGTTGCCTGCAGACTTGTTTGGGAACAAATTGCTGACGATGTTGCCTCTTATTGATATCGGTGATCTGTTGTTATTTTCATATTCTTTTTGAGGTGTACTTGATAGCGGAAATTTAAGTGGACTTAGATTATTAATTGACGAGGTAGAATTGGATGACATGCGGGGTGGTGTTTTCCATCGTCGACGGAAACTCTACGGCAAAAGAAAATGAATAAATATTTTAGGTTAAATAGAACATTATACTTTTGCCTGTTCCTTATTCATAGGGCCGGCGAAAGCTTGAATTTCTCGTTCCGGGCTTAATGGATCTTGATTTAAAACCTAAAAAAAACACAACTTCACTAGTAGTTGCATGCATTTATTAATATTAATCATTCACATCATATTCAACCTGATCACTTTATGTTCTAATATTACGAACATATTTTCAAATTTTGCGAGAGATATTTTTTCGATATACCACTACATTGCCGCTTGGATTCTCTTTGGTAAAATCGAAACCAATTTTTCGCGATAATATTGAGAAAGTAAATGATCTGCCGGAATCAGAAAAGCTGATACGAAATAAAAGATTTAATACATTGTGAATCATGCCGAGATCCTTCACGCGGATTGTTTATTTACTTTCTGAGAGCCGCGCAAAATTTGCGAGGATAATTTAAACAATACTTCATCCATTCAGAAACAACAAAAACTCTCAGCCTCTAGATTATCATACTCATTGTATTTATTCACCGACTTAGCTTTTGCTTAAAAATTTCAGGATACGTGTGATTTGATATAAAAATAAATAAATATACTGACCGGTGGACTAGTTATTGAAAAAGGTTCTCCAATTGTTGGTGGCAGTGAATTGTCGACGGATCGAATGACAGGAACATAAAAGCGTTCTTCTAAGAGAGTAGCAATTTTTTCCTTGACTTCTTTTGATGCATCACTCACCCTAGAGCATATAATCTATAAAGAAAAGATTTCAATCAATGTACTTGATATTAATTAAATTTCTCACATCTTTTGGCATCATTTTATCTAAATTTGCTGACATTTTGCATTGCGGATATGACGTCAAAACTTCAACCATTTCAACTGCACCGAATTTGACGGCTAGATGAAGCGGTGTCTCACTTCGACCCTTTTCCGGCATATTTAAGTAGTAGTCGAGTAAAATATCACATACTTCTTGACACACTTTCTCATTCTTCTTCCCGTGAAGTAATTCAATGAAATTTATTTTGCTGATAGTTTTCAAGATAAGCTCGGCTATCCTAGGTCGTTTATGGATGGCACATACATGGAGGGCATTGTATCGGGTACCATCTTTTAAACTCGCTGGTGTGTCTCCAACATTGACTAAATATCGTGGGTTTTCCCATATTAGCTTTTCAACAACATCATATTTATCTTCTTCTATTGCTTTTCGGAATTGTATCAGTTCTTGCTTGGTTGGAGCACGAAATGCTGCCTTTTCTGCTGCTGCAGCAGATGCTGAGGGAGCTTTGAAAATATAAAAATTATGTAATATAGTATATTAACAATGTAAACTGAATTGAATGGTTGTTTATTGTTGATTTAAAGCAATAAATGTTTGGTAAACTAATAAAATGATTTTTTTTTCTTTAAAAGCCATCGGACCTTGCTTTGTTGTCTGAGCAGACGCGTTTCGACTACTTCGAGTCATCTTCAGTGTGTGACACTGAAGATGACTCTTAGTTTTGCAGGTAGTTCTTTGGCGAGGGGCAGGGTGAGTAAATAGGGAGCACCCTGACATCTTTTTAGAGCTTTTGATTTTAGGTTGTCTATTTTGTTTAGGAAGTATTTAGGAGCATGCAGTAGGTTGGTTATATTTGTTTCTATTATTGGTCTAATTAAGGATTTGAAGGTATTTATTGCTTTACTGGATGAGAGTCCGTGGTTTGGGGAGCTGATTATGAAAGCTACATTTACTGCTTTGTCCGCTTTGTCTAGGGTATTTTTGTAGAAATTTTTAAAGTAATTTTGGTTGATAAATGCTCTGCTTAAGAAGGTGAAACTATTTTTTTTTTAAATACCTCCATTCCCTACCACTCTTTCTTCGTCGCACAACGCTCGTGCGATCTGCATTCACATTACGTCGCTTGGTCCTTTGTGCCACCCAGACGATGTTTAATACATCGGTACAAGGGGGCACACAATATAATGTGAACTCGTCTTTTTCATGAACATCTAGTCCAAAAATCATGATCAGCTCTCAGAGATAAAAAAAAAATAGAATACGACGCATTCAAAAAAAATCTTGAGTAACTGTCACTTCAGTATCCCGTCGATAGGGTCAAAAAACGCCCTAAGATACTGGGCTCATAAAAGCAGAATTACAGGTCCACGCTTGAATCAGTGCTCATTAAATGCTCCCTTAGTCTTTTCTTAATTACCAAAAGTGAGTTTGTTTTCTTAACAATTTCTGGTAGATTGTTATATATACGCAGAGCATCATTCGTTGCATCGTTCTTTAGACTATCCGTTCCGGCAAAAGGTATTACGAATTGATCTGCATTCTGTGATACCTTAATTAATGGTGTTCGTTCCGATCCATTAGTTTTTAAATTTTTGTAGATCAACTTAGCTTTCTCCATTATAGTGATTTGACTAAAGGTTAATTATTTTGCCAATTGGTAAATCAAACTAGTTTGAGTAGGCATTGGCAGCTTCAGAATGTTTTTATACGCTTTGGTCAGCAGCCTGGATATACTGTTTAAATGTTGCTTTGTTGATTGA
This sequence comes from Odontomyia ornata, assembly GCA_963969285.1. NCBI lineage: Eukaryota > Metazoa > Arthropoda > Insecta > Diptera > Stratiomyidae > Odontomyia > Odontomyia ornata. The sequence goes on along the minus strand of OZ017739.1, from coordinate 302,017,385 downwards.
CTCCAAATAAGTACTCCATAATGCAATTTCGTCAGGACAAACGCGTTTAGAACAAGTTTCTTGATGTGCATTGGAAAATCCTCATGTCTTCTTAACAATCCGATTATTGGGGCGGCAACCAGGTCATACGATGGTCTATGAAATTTTTCGCCGTTAATATTTAGTTCGACATCTATGTCTCCTTTGTTCTTTTGCTTAAAAACAATATATTTTGTCTTTGTAGTGTTCAATACTAGTTTCACCACTGATAGAATTTTCCTAGATCCTCGTTCATAGTCTTTTGTCTCGTCCTGAATAAAGTAGAACTGTGCCATCAGCATATAATGTGTGATATCCCGTCAGCCCACATGTATTTAGATTATCTGTGTATAGCAGGAACAAAGTTGGGCCAAGTATAGAGCCTTGAGGAACTCCTGTTTTCGTAGGTGCTTGATCGCTCAGGACATTGTTGATTAAAGTTCTCTGCGATCTTCTCTCCAAGTAACTCTTAAACAACTGCTTAGGACTTCCCTGAATACCATACGATTCAAGTTTACGAAGCGAGAGGTCATGATCAACTGTATCAAATGCTTTTTCAAATCCACAAAAATTGCGATGACATAATCACCTCTGTCAAATTCTAGATTGATGAGACGTGTGACAGAATGTAGGGCATCCAAAGTACTCTTGTTCTTCTGAAAACCAAACTGATGTTGGCTTACGATAGAGTTTTCAAGTAAAAAAGATATCAATCGATTGTTTAGTATTTTTTCAAATCTCTTACTAAATCCCGTGAGCAGCGCAATCAGGCGATAGTTATTCGGGTCGAGATGACCCTTACTCGACGATGTCCTCCTTTATTATACTAATCTCATTCATCGTGATGCTATGGATGCCTGACGCCGTATTCTTTTTCAATCCATTGATTACATTTAAGACTTCCCTTTTATTTGTTTGATGAATGTGAAGGATGGAATTTATTGAGATATTTGTAGTATTTAAATTGCTTGCTGAACTGGTAACGATTTCTTTAGTGATTCTTTCACCAATTGTTGGAAAAAAGTTATTTAGTGAGTTCGCCGCGTCACGTGGACACGATGTATTAGAGGGCCCATCTGGATTCAGTTTAAAGTTTTGTGATATAGCCTGGATTGAAGAGTTATCCTTTACCTCATTTATTATTTTCCATATTTCATGGGAGTTGTTAGCCGCTGTTTCCGTTCTTCTTGAGAAATATGAGAATTTAGCCTCTTTCACCAGTTGTTTCGATTCTTTTTTCGCTTGCATATATACAAACTTGAAAGCCTGGTTTCCATTGTTCTTCCTATAGTCCACGAAGGCATACGTGGACTATAGGAAGAACAATGGAAACCAGGCTTTCAAGTTTGTATATATGCAAGCGAAAAAAGAATCGAAACAACTGGTGAAAGAGGCTAAATTCTCATATTTCTCAAGAAGAACGGAAACAGCGGCTAACAACTCCCATGAAATATGGAAAATAATAAATGAGGTAAAGGATAACTATTCAATCCAGGGTATATCACAAAACTTTAAACTGAATCCAGATGGGCCCTCTCTTTTTTAAATACTTGCATCAATTACTTTTTTCGTTATCCAAGTCCGTTGTCGACACCTGATTTTTTTCTCAATTATAGAGCTTTTCTTAGCAGATATGATATTTTTGAGTTCAATAATACTATTTGGTTTCCGCTTTTTCAGTAATTTTCGTATGCTGGATTTAAAGAGCTCCCTGATATCTAAAGTTTTGTGGATCGGCTTCTGTTTCTTCAGGGTTTGGTCTTGAAAAGCTATTTTTAACACAAGGTGATCCAGCTCCGGCCAGTCCTCAAATGTGTATGTCATGCTTTCAGCAACTTTTAAATCATTGGTTACTATATGATCCAGACAGGGCGAGTAATTTTGTTGTTGTTTTTGATTATCATTCCATTCTTTCTAGCGTATCCTTATAAATCCTTGATTCTGGTGATTCATTAAGTACATTAATGTTTATGTCCGCTACTGTGATTAAATTTTTTTCAGTTGAGAATAATGTATCTAGTACTGTGCAAAAATCTTGCGCATTCATACGATTGGGGTTGTAGTACGTCCTTAATTTTATTTTTTTTACCTGCATGGCGTACTTTGATTATTATAACGTTATATTTATCAGGCGTCACTTTCTTGGTAACGAAATAGATTGTATTTTTTACGTACATTGCTGTACCTCCACCTCTTTCAGGTCTGCAGGAGAATACCGCATTATATCCTTCAATATTGTAAAATCGTGCTTCTTCTGGGTAAATCCAGATTTGATTGAGAATAATCAAATCTATGTCAGGATTTTGCTGCAGGTAAATCTGAATATCACTTAGCTTGTGTCTTAAGCTTCTTATATTAGCATACATGAGTGTTAAATTTGTTCCACTTGATTGAATTGAAAGATTAGCAATCATCGAAGTTGTAGTCGGTGCTCCTCCTGGCGATCAATATTCTGCGACGAAGCGCCGGACACTCTACCGAGTCAGCTCTGTGAGAATGATCAGCATTATTATTGTTACCAATACAGTTGGAGCACTTCTCAATCGTGCTTTTGCAGTCCTTTAGGTCATGCTTTCCTCCACATTTTACACATATTTGCTCCCCTTCACATTTTGATGTTTTGTGATTGACTTTTTGACACTTACAACACCTCGTTACGTTGAAGTCTTCCTTCACAAAATATGATCCATAATCTATATTAACGTGTTTATACAATCTATTGGTTTGTTATTGTATTGTACTTTGTTTTTATAGAATTTGTTGGTGAAAAATTCTATTGCTTGGAATTTTTCCAAATTTAAAGGGAGATTCAGTTTGTTAGAATATTCAGTGAAACGTTTGAACTTATGTTGGAGGTTAGTGAAATTGTGTTGCTTGTTTTTGCTTTTTAGCCCAGTCATATTAGGGCTTTCACCTCGGAATGAAAGATAATAAGCTGCAAATTGGTATGAACCTTTGTTTTGTCATTCTAAATGTTGTCTCAAAAGTCTAAATTGTTATCGTGTTCGCGTCTCAAGATATTCAAGGTCAAAGGTCACAAAAATCGGTTTTTCGCGAATATCTGGCTTCCTATCGGTTAAATGAGATTTGCATTTATTATAAAAGTTGTAGGCTATAAAATTCCCTACAACTTTTGTTTAAACTTTTTTTTCATACGACCAACCGTTTTGAAGGTAGAGCGCGAAGAGTGCACATCGTACAGTCATATACGGCCTAATGCAAGGTCAAGCGTGAGTTATGGTTATCAGTACGTTATAAAGTCAATTATTTACTTGGAAATTATAATTATTAAACAATGCCTATTATTTATGTACTAACTATTAATTATTTATATTTAATTAAAGTAAGTAACTTGATTATTTATATATAATTATTCATATTTAACTATTTGACAAAACAAAGGTTCATACCAATTTGCAGCTTATTATCTTTCATTCCGAGGTTGACCCGTTTTTTTACCTAATATGACTGGGCTATACAACTTTTCAAAAACTTTGGTGAAAGTTGGAGCCGAATTGCGACCTCTAACGTGGTCAACAATCTCGTTATATACATACACACATATACAGATATATCCATATATATGCATATATATATACATATGTGTATATATATAGATATATATATATATATATATATATATATATATATATATATATATATCTATATATATACACATATGTATATATATATACACATATGTATATATATATGCATATATATGGATATATCTGTATATGTGTGTATGTATATAACGAGATTGTTGACCACGTTAGAGGTCGCAATTCGGCTCCAACTTTCACCAAAGTTTTTGAAAAGTTGTATAGCCCAGTCATATTAGGTAAAAAAAGGGGTCAACCTCGGAATGAAAGATAATAAGCTGCAAATTGGTATGAACCTTTGTTTTGTCAAATAGTTAAATATGAATAATTATATATAAATAATCAAGTTACTTACTTTAATTAAATATAAATAATTAATAGTTAGTACATAAATAATAGGCATTGTTTAATAATTATAATTTCCAAGTAAATAATTGACTTTATAACGTACTGATAACCATAACTCACGCTTGACCTTGCATTAGGCCGTATATGACTGTACGATGTGCACTCTTCGCGCTCTACCTTCAAAACGGTTGGTCGTATGAAAAAAAAGTTTAAACAAAAGTTGTAGGGAATTTTATAGCCTACAACTTTTATAATAACTGCAAATCTCATTTAACCGATAGGAAGCCAGATATTCGCGAAAAACCGATTTTTGTGACCTTTGACCTTGAATATCTTGAGACGCGAACACGATAACGATTTAGACTTTTGAGACAACATTTAGAATGACAAAACAAAGGTTCATACCAATTTGCAGCTTATTATCTTTCATTCCGAGGTTGACCCCTTTTTTTACCTAATATGACTGGGCTATTTGCTAATTATTAGAAAGTCATCAGCAAATTGTATGAGTGTATATTGGTTGTCATTAATTTTATGTAGGCTATGGGTGCATAGGTTAAATAAGATTGGGCTCAGAAGGTCCCCCTGAGCTACTCCATTATTTATTGTGATGGAGCCCCTGCCTAAGTATAGATTTCCAATTCATGTAACATTTATCAATGTTTAATCCTGACATGACGTTGAACAGGTCTGGGATGTTTACTCTTTCGTATGCACTGGCTATATCGCAGTTGATGGCCATGATACTTTCTGTTCTTTTGTTTTTGTTGGGTAAGTGAATAACAGTGTTGGTGCACCACTCTTATATGCGAACCAATTGTCACTGAGTAGGTTGTTGTATTTAACTATTGAAGAAATTCTGTTTTTAATTAGGCTATTGATTATTTTTAGTGTGATGGGTCTGTGGTTTCCGTAAAGGTCTAGAGGTTTGTTTTTCTTGGGGATAGGTATGACTTTTACAACTCTGGGTTCTTTGTGGATATTGTTATTTTTGAAATTTTCTTTTATTGAGATTAGGAGTAGTGTTTTGTTGTGGTGATTAAGTGATTTTATGAGATTGCAGTCTATGACATCTTTTCCTGGAGCTGTCCCTTTTTTGTGTTTGTCTAAGACTGTGAGGAGTTTATGAATTTTAAAGGGCTGGGGTTGCTCTATGTTATTTCGTATCGGTGCGATCGAGAAAGTATTTAGGAATTGGTGTTTCATTTCAGTCATTTAAAGAATTTGGAATTGTTTTTCTGGTGCTATTAAGATCTGGTCTTATTATTGTTATTTTTTATTGGTTAATTTCATTCATTTTATTGTTCCATAGTTCTGTTTTGGCTGCATTCTTCTTCTTCGTAACACTACAGCCCCTCTTGGGCCTTCGCTTCCTGCAAATAGCGCCTCCAACTGTCTCGGCCCATTTACCATGTCCTCCAATTTCGAATTCCGAGCAGGGATGAACTGTCTTCGCCGACCACGTCAGAACCCACTGGTCTCCAGCCTTCAACGAATACCTTTTTGGGTATCCGTTCTTCGTCCATACGATTCATGTGGCCAGACCATTGCAGCTTTCGCAGTCTTACAATCGTTGAGACCTCCGGCTCGTCAAAAATTTCATACAGCTCATTCGCTTTTGGCTGCATTAACTTTATCTTTCCAAACAATTTGTACTTTAGTGTATTTTGCTTAATTTTCAGAACTTTTTATGTTACAGAGGCTGATCCATGCTTTGGTTTTTTTTCATAGCTCGTTTATTTCTTTGGACCACCATGCTTTAGATGTATATTTGAAGTTACTGGTTTTGATGGTATTTTTGATCAGGTTATTGACTGAAAGGTTGTTGATGAAGTTTATGGTATTAATTTCATCGGTTATTTTTTTCCTGTTTGTGGTTAGTCGTTGTTTTGATGCCATGAGTTTATTTGGAGGAGCATTTCTATAGGGGCGTGGTCACTTTCGCCTAGATTATATTTATTAGTTTTCTATAGTGTCCATAGTTCCTGATTGTTGGTTAGTGAAATATCTGGAGTTGACATTTGTGTTACATGGTTGTTGATTTTTCTAAAGAATGTGAAAGTATCTTTGTTTAGGATGATTAACATGTATTTATTTATTAGAGTTTAGGATTTTTCTCTTTGTATTGTTGACCCTTCCTGTTGTGTCTGGCGTTTAAGTCTCCTCAAATTACGAAGGGGTTTTTGCTATTGATGGCTTTTAAGATATAATGAAAGTTTTCTTTGAAAGTTTTACTGTTTGTGTCAGGGGGACAGTAACAGGAGCATACGGAGATGTTGGGTTTTAAGTTGGTGGTGGTTATCGCAACTGCTTCGTCTTTGTCTATTGGGATTGTTTTAAATTTCATTTTATTATTTATTACTATTGCTACTCCTCCACATTCTTTATTTGTTCTTATTTTCTAATTATTTGGCGGTTTTTATTTTTATATATTATTAGGTGATTTTTTTTGGTACGAGTGTTTCCTGCATCAGTGCTATGTGAATGTTATTTTTATTCAAGACATGTTTGTTTGTTGATAAGACTTTGGATGTTGTATTGTAGAATATTGATGTTATTTTTATGGTTCATAAATAAGAGGTCAAGGTTTGTAAGCCAGTTAGTATGCTGTAAATTGTTAGGTTTCACCCTGTCTTGACTGGGATTTGTTAAGGTTTGTATTGTTTCTGTTATTAGGCTTGAATCGATTTGGATATGTTTGGATTTATTGTTTTGATTTTTGAGGTTGACGTTTAGGTTTATTTTTCATTCTAAAGGGTGGTAGTACTTGCTAATTTGAAGATATTTTCAGAAAGCGAGTTTCTGTACATTAGTAGGTTGTTAGTTTGGAATGGCAGGTGGCTGATATCTGGGATAGTTAGTTTTGTTTGAGAGATATAGGGTTGTTTTTTTGAGTATTTTAGCATATGGGTTGTTAAGTAAAATTTTGTTTATTTCGTTATTCAAATTTCTGTTATTTTGATTTCATGTTTTTGTTAAAAGAGGGAAAGCTGATTCCATTGACCCGATGTCTTTTAGTAATTCATATTGGTGTTTTGTGATGTAGTTACTTTTTTGTTTCTTTCAGGCTAATATTTTTAATGGAGCTGACTTTGATTTCCATTTAATAGTTAATCCATTTAAGATAAGCTTTGTTCATTCCATTGCGGTTGCAATCTTTGTCGATACATTTTTAAGCATCACTTACTTTCTCTTTAAAATTCTTTGCAGAAAAACTGTGTGTGATCTTATCTTAAGTATATCAAGCATTGCTTGGACCTGATGTAGTAGTGTTCTATAGGCATTTTTAAATATTCAAGCTTTATTTCGTCGGCGGGGAGTTCTTCGCCTGAGAAGGAAATTTTGATCGTTTGCGTAGGAACGAATTTTTCCTTGTCTTCAGGGTCTCTTTTACAAGGGAGTGTAAAATCATTTTACAATACCCTACTAAAATCGCGTCCTGTCCGTCCGTCCGTGTGTCACACCACTTTTTCTCGCAAACTACATAAGCTAGAAACATAAGATTTTGTATGTAGGTGTAAAGTGATGCCCTCAAAAAAAAAGTTTCATCGCATGTAGGCAATATGGGTATCAAATGAAAGGTCTTAAAACGAAAAATTTTGCTTTGAAAGGTGCAGGGGAAAGGGAAATGTATGAAAAATGTATGAATATGAAAATATAATATTTTTTCGAACTCAATTTATGGAATCTATATATTAGTCAAGTTTTGATATGCAGAATATATTGTTTGATTTACTAATTGTTTTACAATACCCTTCTGGCAGGAGCACTCTCCGGTTACTCCAACTTATTCAATCCTATACACTTATTATTTTGATGTTTTTGAGTGGGGATCCACGTGAATTGAATGGAATTGTATTTTTCAGGATTTCCTCTTCAGTAATATTCAAGAGGACTTTTTGAGAATACCGTGCCTAATGGTAAAGTCGTTTGGAATGAATGTTCGAAGTTTTTAATTTTTTCGTTTGTGGTAAGGCTTTCAGCTTCCTCCCGTTTGTTGAAAATTAACTTTATGCTATTGAATCTACTCTGTATGTTATCTTTGATGTTTTTGATGCCTAAACTTTTAAGTGAGAAAAAGCTCTTAGTCGTGAGTCTAGTTATTTCTTTTATTTTTTTCATTTATTGGGTCCATTAATACAAAGAAGTTTCTCCTTTGGCCATTTCTATCATAGAGATTGATGTTGGTTGTTTCAGTATTTTTGGTTGGATTGTCGTTTATGTTATCCATGTGGTTTTTGAATACTTGTGCTATTGTGTTTTTTGGTGGGGTCGTATTCGCCATTTTGGCAGTCATGCAACTTTCTATTTTTTCATGGGGATGGATAGGATATGAGCTGAATTTGAGTGGAATGTTTCTACAGAATTTTTTGTAATTGATGGGTTTTCTACATTGTTTGGGTATTTACTTAAATCAATAACAGAAACATCCATCATTTTAGTAATTGTGTCTATTTTGTTGCGATCTAGGTTCATTTTGGAGCATGTGATCTTCCTTGTTGTTTAGTTTTATTCTTTGTTGTTTAGTTTTATTCTTTTTGTGTCAGTTTCATCGCTTTTAGTCCTGATGTTTACTTCTTTCCTTTCTTTAGGGTCAGGTGGGTCTTTCTTTTTCGTTGTACTTTTATCCATTTTTGTAAGAGAAAAAATTAAGTTTTCTTACGCGTTGAAATCCTAAGAAGCTTACACTATTTTAAGGTTATGTGCACTAAAAATTTAGAAGGATACAAAACAGAAAAGTAAGACTATGAATTATTTTTGTGGTACGTCAGATGTCACAATAAATCGATATAGATTACTGTTAAGTAGTTAAGTTCAATTTAATTGTTTAAATTCGCAATTTGTTGCACGCTGGTCACTGCTGTCGATGTGCAATCGGAGAATGATGGAAAGGGAGTGATTTGCGACGATACCATAATTTACCGTCCACATATGACAAAATGATAGCCTGACTGGAACGCTTCTCTATTCAACGACGCGTACTTCACTTCATTTTATTGACATATGAAAAAAGCGGAAGGAGATGATGAATGACTTGGGAAGTGCCGTAAGGTGTGGCGAAAAGAAAACTACTTCTGCGGCAGGGCGCGTTGAATGTTTAGGATATTAAGGCATGCTTCGAGTCCTAGAGGTAAAAGAGCGGGTGAAGACAGCCTTGAGACCGCTTGTGGTGGTGCGTTGTAGTGTAGTGCTCGGGCTGGTTTCCGCCCAGTGGGGCTTAAGCTGCTCCTACGCTGTGGGCCTCCGAGAAGCTGCAATTCGAATTTCTCAGTTCCGCCGATAGTCCGTGCTGCAGCGACTTGACAGCAATTACATTTTAGTGCTGCGGTTAAGCAAAAAGGTGTCAAGAGCGCCGTAAGATAAACAACCGTACTCAACGCCTCGATGAGGAGCAAGAATATTGAACAAGTTGTAGTACATCGTCTAGGTTAAGAGAAATCACCCACTTATTCACGTCGCTGTTCCTTAAGGAAAAATGCCGCTCTCGGGTCGTTTCTAGGGATCTGTGCAGAAGGTGCGTGCCTAGCGCTATCATTTTAATTTACGAGAAAAGACGCAGCAAGGCAGAACTCGAAGAATGCGATACTGATTCGCTTGTTGAGCAATAAGTACCTTTGCCCCTTCGTAAACAAGTTTCAAACAAAGAAAAGAAAACATTGTTTACATTACAATTACACAAATATATACATGCATTTTTTCTGTCGATTGTAAGGTTGATTATTTTAACATGTATACATGCATACTTAGTAGGATTATTATCTTTTTCGTAGCACATATTCAAGTCATTGTATTGCCCGTCATGAGAATTTTGGAATCATTCTATCTTGCTTCCGATTCTAATTATTCAATTTCAATGTAATTTTTCAATCAGAGCAAACTTATCTACTAGTTTGTATACAATACTGGAAGAAACCATACATAGTACTGTAATGTGAAGGCGTCTCGTTTGAAATATGTTCCAAGTACCCAAAGAAAAGAGAAGTCAAGAGAGAAAAAAGGTAAAGAAGTAAATATTCGACTTGTTGGCGGATATATTTACCAAATGATAAATGTACGAGAAGAATTAAAGAATAGAAACCAAGGCATTCAATATGAATATCTTCATAGTAGTCGTTAAATACTAGCACAGTCTACTAAGTAAATATGTTTTATATAAAATATAGGATATAATTTTAGTCTTCCCAAAAGTTTAATCATTTAATTATTTTTGTATTGTCATTCCAATGTTGAACAGTATTACTTGATTTTCTTTTCAAGTTTCACACACACAATTTAGAAAAAATACGACACATAGTAGACATTGCGCAAAAGAATTATAAGCAGCTTAGAAAAAATGATTTGAATTGTAATTTTCAACTAAAATAAAAAATCGGTCTTCTCTTTTCTCCTTTCAACTTTGGGCTGTAATGGGTATAAGGCCTGTAGTAATCGAGCAGTTATACTAGCAAACTGCTCGAAAACCCTCCTATCTCCTATCCAAATTGTAATGGCAGATTTTAAAAAAAATGTAATTATTTCCCCGGTTTTTGTGATTTGTAGAATAGTTTTTCTTATTATTATTAAATGTAACTTCATAACAATTTTCCTCGATAGTAAATTTAAACGCTTTCCTTTAATTATATTTTTCAGAAAATTTAATTTTTATTACTATTTAAAAATTTCATTTCCTTACTTCATCTAAATTTCTTCACTTCATTTAAATTTTCCTTGCTTCATTTAAATTTCCTTACTTCATCTAAATTTCTTCACTTCATTTAACTTGCCTTCTTCATTTAAATTTCTTTAGTTCATTTAAAATATTCCTACTTCAGGTAAATTTTGGTTTTTAAAAATTTAAATCTGTCCGTTGCAATTTAGGAGGTGGAAACACTGATTTGGTGCAGAACAACGGTGCATTACATGATGGAATGCATTTGTGTTCAGCTGGGTGGACAGCTGATGGAATTCACCGTAGGCACGGAATGGAGAAGAAGACAAGTTTTGGACGGATCCAAAATTGAAAACGGGGAGTCTGCTTCAAATCGGCAAGCAGCGAGGTCGAAAAACTCCGCTGGTCGAGTGCAAAGTTTCTCGTCGCGAACAAATTCCGCTTAAGTGCGCATAGTGGAGTGTTAATAGTAATGACAAAAATATAGAAGTAGTCTGCGATTCACCTTCACGGCGGTCACGTCGCGATGCCCAAGAGGCGAGTCAGCTTTGAATCGCCACACGGGACGAACCGCGAGTTTGAGAAGATCGCGAACGTAAATATCCCCGATTTGAAAAGTGAAGACGCATGTGTAAATCCGATATTTCGTTTCGCATACACATTTGTTTTGCGCTCTTATGTTTGTGTCGGCGCTTTTCTTACCAGCTGGCCTGATTTGACGGGAATGTTTTCATCGAGTGTGTGGCTGGAGCTAAGATTATTAAGAACTGGATGGGCTAAGCTCATATAAAATGCATGAGAGAGCATGCGACCGGTTTCTGCTCTCTTCCAAGTGAACAGTCTGTCATTTCCTCCCCGTCTGCCTCTTGCTGGTCACTTTCTTGTTCAAAAAGCTGACTAGGTGTGAACTGACTGTCAAGTTGACTGATACAAATTGGACGCCGAATTGGCCAATTTGCAAGTTTTGTCGCGAATTTTATCCGATATTGAAACTGTGGAAAGTGTTCGCGATCTAAATTCGTCCCAAGTGTTTAAACATTCGATTGGAGTTTGTGATTCAAGTTACTTTAACGTGTGACACTGTGTAATTAACTTAGAGTTTCAAAATGAAATGTGTAGTGCCTTCGTGAAAAAATCATAGTGGAAAAGGATCTGTACGTGTTTCCTTTCACAAATGAGTAGTTATTCTATTAATGTTTTGCATGTTTTTCATACAATGCTGAAGGTTTTTCTAATAGAAAGCAAATTTTTGGTATTGTATGAAAATTTGTTTACATTGAGCAGCAGCCATGTTTGCTTCTGCAATTTGGCTCTCTCTAAGGTTCTAAACAAGAGCGTAGCAGTAGGAAAAGTGGTGAGAAAGAGGAGAAAGATTAATGGGTGGAGCGATGCTCGTCGTGGTTGATATGGATGCATGTCTCGACATCTTATTGTATTAAAGACCTTAAAGTTAATCAGTGTAAAAGTATTTGGATATTTTCTCTCCCCCCATTTGTCAGTAAAGTGAAATTAAGGTGTGCAACGCGGAACATAATTAACAATAAAATTTGTTTCAAGCAACGCTGGAATTACCCACATCGTCAGCGGGCGCCCAGCGAGGATGTTGGGTAAGTACCCTTTTTGTAAATTTTCCTGATATAATTTGATACCATTGTTAATTTTTCCAAATTCTTGCTAAATTTTGTTCCACCTTTTCTATATGATTTCTTAATTTCCATAGATTTCTCTTAATTTCTTCTGTCCATTAATACAAGTAGTAATTTTCTTAAACTTTTCTTTTAATTTTGCTGCTTTTTTTATATAAAATTATTCATTTTCGCAAACTTTTTCTTAAATTTTATTTTGGTCTTGCTATTGAAGTCAAATTAGACCATTTTTGTTTGGAAGAGCAAAAATCATTATATATAAAAAAAGGAAACTTCTGTTTTGGTAATAAAAAAAGAGTAATAGTTTGACATCGATATAACAAAATGAATAAAATGAATTGCTAGACTTTTAAAAAATCGGTCTTTTCATTTTGTTCTTCTGACCGGGTATAGGACCCGGCACGTTGGAAGGCTTTTTCAGGAAAAAATGAGTTAGCCATCGGGCGCGCTCCAACTGTTATTTTGTTTCAGGGCCTCTTGCGGGTTGGGTGGGCTCCAGATTAAGTGCCCTTTTTATAGCATAGGGTTATGTGACCCGATCACAAAATCTACAAAATCCAGTTTGAAGCCGCCGCTAGGAAAAATAACTGGACTGGAATGAGCAACTGTCCTCATTCTTGCTCTAAGAGACTATCCCCATGGAGTTGCATTTAAACTCGGCTGCTATAATGAATGCGCTTGACATGCAGTATGGAGACGATCATCTGAAGCAGATTTATTGGTCACAGCTACGGCATCGGATGCAAAAGTCTGGCGACACTCTACAGCAGCTAGCCCAAGACATTGAGCGACTAGCAATTTTGGCTTACCCAGCTTACGACCCGGAGCATCGAGATGAGGCAGCAACAGAAGCATTCATCAGCTCAAAAGCAAACGGTTAAGGACGCATTGGCTTATAGTCTGAGCTTTGAGGCAGCGAAAAATGTGACTCGTACTACTGCCCGGGTTCGCGAGGTAGTGACAAACGAGTGCAGGGGTGAGCGCGTGGAAATTGAACGAGAACCGCAGGTAAATGGTGCGCCTAGATGCTGGAATTGCAGTGAGAAGGGGCACCTGCAAAGACTCTGCAATAAGCGAAGAAAACCGAACTATTGTCCAGGGTGGAGGAGATCCAGACCGAGTCAGGAGCCCAGAATGGAAGCCTTTCAAACTGAGCGGGCCAACATCGTGGAGCAGAGGCTGGCTAGGGGAATCGACGTCCCCCGCACCACCATCACCGTGTAAAGACTACATCGGGGAGAAGCAGACTTATGCCTTCCGAGTCAAGTTGATGAAGAGCATTGGACCATAACAATCGACACTGGTGCAACCCGATCGATTATCCAACCAGACCCAGTTAGGCAACAACTACTTCACAATGGCAGGAGTTTCTCACTACGGACAGCTACGGGCGAAACTGCACCTGTCCATGGAGAGGTCAACCTCCAGATACAGTTGGGAGATCTTGTGTTCCGGTCGCGAATAGTATGGATGACAGCATTCTCGGAATGGCTTTTCTGCGACCACATGGAATCACGTTGGATTTGGGCAAACGGGTATTGAAATGGCGGAATCTCGAAGTATTGATGGAGGATCCCAGCGTCCAAATCCCCAAGATAAATGTGGTAGTATGTACCGATACTGATGTACCGAATTCTTCCGAGAGCATTGTATGGGCCAAGCTTGATGGTGATTCTGGAGACCACCGATTTTATCTGATAGAGATAAAGAAGACGTTGGCATTGCGCAGTTTGATAGTAGGACGAAGCCTTGTAAGATATATAAGGAACGCATACGTGCCGGTTAGAGTCCTTAACACCGCAGACTCAACCACGAGCATCAAAGCGGGAGAAGTCATCGGTAGCTGCCAGCTTGTTTGGAAGCTACTCACGACCATCATTGGAAAAAGAGGCAAGACACAGACAAAGCCCGGGAACTCACGTCTGCAATATTGAAGCAGACAAACTTGCCAGTGCAGCTTTTCAAGCAAGCTTCTGATTTGGTCACCAAATACAGTGACATTTTCTCAACAAGCCCGCATGACCAAGGCCGAACGAGTATGGTAACTCGCGTCATAGATACACAGGGAGCCAAGCCGATTCGACAAGCACCGAGAAGTCTTCCTATAGCCAAACAAGAAGTGAGCGCACTGATCTCAGACATGGAAAAACAAGGTGTTATCGAGCTTTCTGTCAGTCCATGGGCCGTCCCAGTAGTTCTAGTAAAGAAAAAGGATTGTAGCACTCATTTTTGTGTCGACTATAGGCAGTTTAAGGATGTCACTAAGAAAGATAGTTACCCGCTTCCGTGCATCGACGACATCATGGATACTTTAGCCGACGCAAAACGGTTTCCTACACTCGATCCCAAGAGTGGCTACTGGCAGGTAGAAATCGACAAGAAGGAACGAGAGAAGACCGCATTTTCAGTTGAGACCAGATTGTGGGAATTTGTGGTGATGCCATTTGGGCTTTGCAATGCTCCAGCCCCCTTCGAACGCCTGATGGAATACGTGCTACGAGGCCTAACCTCGACGGCATACATAGTGTACTCTAGATGACATCATTATTATCGGGAGAACGTTCGAAGAGCATGTGCGGAACTTAGAAGAGGTGTTCTCCCGATTGCGACTGACGAATCTGAACCTTAGTCCCGACAGTCAATCGTCTAAAATCATGCGAAAATTACAGCAAGTTAACGGAATGCAAGAAACCCTTAGAGCAGCCATCAGAGCAGCCAAATCCAAAGATTGGGAGAGTAAATTAGACGAAGTGGAAAATTCTGGAAACTTCTGAAAAACGTTAAAAACAACACCTCTGATATGCCTATGTCTATGTGGAACCACGACAACGATAAACCCTCCCTCCAACAGATCAAAGCCAAACATAACATCAAGCACAGCATTATAGACAATAATCACTAGCCTTTCACCCCAGTAGATAGCTTCACCTTATGGGAGTTCCAAACGATACTAGATAACCACAAGTCTAAATCAGCCCCAGATCCCGACAAGATAGACTACAATATTATAAACAGTCTTTCCCAACCAAACAAAATAAATTGTTTACAAGGCATTAATCAGGCTTTCAACAATATTTGTATTTCGAGTAATATGAGAAAAATTAGGATTGTACGCATTATCAAGAAAAACAAACCACTGTCACAAATAGATAGCTACAGACCCATTCTCTACTCAACGTAACTTTGAAAATCATTAACAACCTAGTTAAAAACAGAATAAACAAAATTTTAGAAGCCTCCAATTCATTAAGCCCCAACACCTTCGCCTACAGAAAGGGCAAGTCAGCCAACAATCTATGCATTAACAAAATATTACAGTCCATCAACAGGGACAGCAAACAAAAATTTATGGCAGTCACACCGGACATATTTAACGCATATGAAAGAGTAAACTTACCCAAACTCATAGAAAAATTGTAAAACATAGCCTGGATTAAAAATTTCCTACAACTAAGAGTAATAACCTTGGGTCACCATTCCGAAACCATCACAAATGGTCTTCCGCAAGGAGATGTTCTCAGCCCCCTTTTCTTCAACATTTACACCAAGGATATACATAATATAGAAGATGAACACACTTTAGTATTTCAGTTTGCAGTCAACTTCCTTCTGTTATCCAAAGGCACATCCCACAACGAAGCCTTCAACAAAGTCCAATCAAAAACCAGACTTTTAACTGACAGATGCAACCTTCTAGATCTAACCCTGAATGCAAACAAATCCACAGTCACACAACTCATTCAAAAATACCGTTCCCATCAAAGATCTCCATCAACAACCAGGAAATAGACTGTACAAACAACTTCACATTTCTGGGCAGAGTCTTCAATAACAAAGGTCTCTCCAAAGACCACGTAAACCGAACACTACCAAAATTCTCGAAATCCAGAGCGCTTGTTAAAAAAATGAGTGGGCCCAAATATGGCTTAAACCCCAAAAAAGCTCTTCAATTATACAAATCAATGATTCGATCCTGAATTGAAAACAACCAAGCAAACATAACCAACTCCCCTATCTCCGCTTTTGAAAAATTAAACAGAAACAAAGCTGTCATACTCAAATCCTGTCTGGGTATCCCAATCAGTGCTTCCAATATATCTACCTTCTCCATAGCTAAAGAACTTCCTTCTGAATACAGAGCCAAACTACTTATAAGCAAAGAAATTCTCAAAAATATTACCCCAAACAAACACTCCAACTACACCAAAGTCATAGGCCAATTTAAAAAATGGAACCCCGCCTAACGTCTTTTACCAGCTAAACGACATCGACCTGCATCTACCGGCAAAATTTCTCCAGTTAAACTATAGTGACCTCACCAATTCACTCAATAAAACACTAAACAAAATACCGAGCAACTATACAATATACTGTACTGATGCAGCAAATAACCTTCTGGGCTCCGTATGTGTAGTTTACGACATTAAGACCAAAGAAATTTTCAAATGGAAACTAAACTACCACACCAGTCCTGACAACGCGGAATCACAGCTATCAAAACCGCCAATATAGACATACATTCAAACAATACCAATAACATAGTCATTTTTACAGACTCAAAAAACAGCATCACAGAAATATTACACAACCACAATACAAAATACCTACCGTCAAAAATAAGAACATTTATACAAGAAAACAACAATAACCAAGTGATATTGTTCTGGTTACCAAAAAAAAAAGCAATTGGGAAGCTCTAGCCACTGCAGATGCAAATGCAAAAGATGCGATTATAAATGGCAGTAACACAGACACTTTTCGGGAATGGGATGACACCTTTGACAGAATTAAGAAATCCTTAGAAAATGAATGGATCGATAGATACAATACACATCAAAAAACTATCCTACTCGCCCTGGGAGGATGGAGACCTACAATACCTTAACAAGCCTTGGTTGCACGATACATACCTTAACAGAAACACAATAAAACGCATAAACAGAATACTGACAAATAGAGCATACAACAGATACAGACTTAGAAAAGCCAAAATCTACAACACGGACAAATGCAAATGGTGTGATTACACAGACTATCTTGAACATCAGATACTTAACTGCACCAAATTTGATCGTCAAAGAGTGAAATACCCACTTCTTGATGACAGTCAATTCCTGGTTAAAGTTGCAGAAACAAGAATGGTTCATTCAGGTATCACCTCCAGCGACTTGGCATGTCATGAAGAGTCTGATACAGATCTATAGCACCAGACTGTGCCACGCAATTAATTCTTAACTCAACATAACACACGACCCCAATAAACTCATCAACTAGCAACCTCGTTAAATTACTAACCACTTTCTTAACGTCGAGTCGCTGAAGAGCGAATAAGCAACACCATCACAAACAAACAACATCAAAACGTCAACAAGCAACATCATCAATGGATCCCACAGAGGACTAGATCGAATATCGCTGGTTAAGTGCCTACGAGGACAGACCAGACTGTACCTTAGTGTGCAACTAAGGTCTTGTTACCAAACAGGAAAGAAGAGGGAAAAAGATTTGGCAATCCAAAAAATTTGTACGTTTATACACCAACCAAAACGAAGAAAAATATTGTTTATCCGCTAGTATTAAAATAAAATAAATAAATTTAATTTAATGTCTCTTAAACATTCGTTTCACATTAAATACATGTTTTTTCTTATACGTAGCAAAGCGCGCCGGATATCACTAGTAAACGATAAAAAACAGTTTTAATGCCTTAAAAGTAGAGTTGCCACGAATAGTGATTTGGCCGAATACCGAATATTCTGCAACGCTGTCGGCCGAAGCGCCGAATATTCGGCACAAAGTAAGTACATGATTGTCGAGCGCGTAAAGAAATAATAATACGACAAGACGCGTCGCGACCTGTCTCACTTGTGCGCGGGCGGGCGTGCGGCCATTTGACTGTTTGTTTCAATTGCGAGTAAATCACGTCACGGCACGCTTTGTCAGAACAATAAAAAAAATAAATCAAATCAAACATTACCTACGATTTTGTAGAAAAGTTCGTTCGTTAGTTCTTTTTCAATTGTTTGTTTGTCAAAAAATGACATCAGTTAATAAAAAATCGCCCATATGGCAATATTATGAGATTGATAGTGGAAATAATAAATTGGCCAAATGTTTGTTGTGTAGCAGCAAGATCTCAAGAGACGGAGAAGGAAAGAAAGCAAGTAAGTTAAAATTTAAGTTAATTTAATGTCTTGTTTACACGGGATATCTAGATCTACGTCATTGACGATTCGTCAAAAAACACGATAACGATACTTTATGACAGTTGGTTGTTCACATTGCGTACGAAATCGTTATTTTTCACGATTTATCAAAATGTGAACATTTTCTTAATTTCGTTTCGACGTTTCTCGTTACAAAAAAAATAATGATTCGTGTTTTTAGACGAAACTTGAAACGTGATTTGAGACCTGTCCGTCATTTTCCACGATTCGATATTGTGTGAACACTCTGCTTAAGGCTACTAATAAGTGTACACGTAGCAATTAATTCTTTCTAGTAATAAAGTTATTCTTATTTAACTCTCTTATTTAACTAAATCGTAGTTTACAAACTTAACAGCTTCGTTTTTTGTAGTGGATAGAAAATGTTAGTGCATAACTCATTAATTGTAATTCATTTTAGTTTTCTTTTATTTACAGCTACAACTTCTTTAAAAAACCATCTTAGAACCAAACATGCTGAGCAGTACCCTACTTTAACTGATGTTCCCTCGACAAGTGGCAGCAATAAGGGCGGTACTTTTACTTCCACCGATTCCAAGATACCAGCAGTACCTGGAACGTCCAAATCAAGAGAACGACAGCTAACCCTGATAGGAAATTGCTATGGGACATTAATGATCCGAAATCAATAAAATATCATTACTTGATTGGTGAAATGACTTGTTTAGACAACGAACCATTATCACTTGTTGTAAGGATCGGCTTTCAGAGGCTTATGGCAACCGCTGTGCCCCATTATAGAGTACCTGGTCGCACTTACATGAGCGAGAAAGTTGTTCCTGATATATACAACAGAATTAGGTCTAAAATAGAAGCCAGTATTTTGCAGGCGACAGCAGTATCAGTGACATCTGATATATGGACATGTCAGCACAATAACGAGAGCTTTTTGAGCTTCACTGCGCACTCGATATCTCCAGAGTTCGTTTTGGAACATGGCGTTTTAGCTACGAAATCGTTTCCCGGCTCACATTCTGGTACCAATATTGCTAAAGAACTCGAGGCTATTACAGAAAGATGGAATATACCTAAAAGCAAGATCCATTTACTTGTCCATGATAGTGGGGCTAATATGATGAAAGGTGTGCGAGATGCAGGATATGATTCAGGCAGGTGCTTTATTCATTCATTGCAACGAGCTAAAATCTCAACCAGAAGTACTACGATGGTAGCTGCTGCGAGACGAATCGTTACTCATTTTAAACACTCAGGCTTAGCAGAGCAGAAACTTAAATCCATTCAACAAGAACTTAACTTGCCTAACCACCAACTAGTACAAGATGTGAGCACACGCTGGAATTCTACGTATTATTTAAAGGAGCGATTATTAGAACAAAAGCGAGCAGTATCCTTGTACATAACAGATCATACTTTAAATAATTTAACATATGCTCAATGGGAACTAATGGAACAATGTATCAAACTTCTCAAACCATTCGAAGAGATTACCAAAATAACCAGCTCAGGTATCTCCTGCATCTCTGAAGTGATTCCACATGCAGTTACTTTATTAAAATATCTGGGAAAGGCAGAGACAGTTGAGAAAGTACCAAATTTAGTGACAATGAGATCTTCACTGCAAGTCAACTGGTGGTCAGCAAACGAAACACAATACCCAAACCTCTCGAAATTTGCTAAAGTTTATCTTTCTTCTCCCGGGAGAAGCGTGTATAGTGAGAGGTTGTTTTCTGAAGCTGGTATTTTTTACGACGAAAAGCGTAATCGTTTGCTACCATCAAATGCTGAAAAACTTGTTTTTATCCATCACAACTTACCGCTGACTAATTTTACTTATTAAAGTATTGTAATTTGGTAATAAATACAAATCTTGGCTAATATGATGTGTCTTTATTGTCCATGATTTGGTATTCGGTATTCGGACGAATAGTACGTATTATTCGGCCGAATACCGAATAGTAGCCGTATATTCGTGGCAACTCTACTTAAAAGTAATAAATATAGAACCTCAGTCCAAACAATTAGACGTCATCGAAAATATTGAAATTAATAAAATACCTTTACAATTAAGAATGAATAGCGATACAGATAACTGTAATAGTATCCTTTTTAAGCGTATCATTGACCCTAATTGTATTTGTTAATATATAAATAGATGATTGTAAAATGTTGAGGATGTGAGTTTTGAAATTAGCGCAACTACGGACAAAATAAAGGTATTGTACGATGAAAGAGTGATGGACAGAGTGGCAGGGAATCGGGGTATTAAAAAAGGACACAAGAACTGTTTTTATTCATTTTTTGTTTATTCATTTTGTTTACTTGTAAACCCTGGGGCTCAAAAAATCCACGCGACTTATAGTGTGGCAATGAGCAAATTTCTTTCTTTAAATTTCATCCTTATTGCTTGCTTATAATTTTTATCAATGCTTCTTGTTGACATTTTTTGTATTAAGTTTTTGTAAAGATATTCAGGCTGAATACTTTGTGTCACATAATCAAACTTTAAGACTCTCGTTTTGGCCTTGGGGCAAAATTGATGAGTACTAAATGAATGGTCAGTGAATCAAATCATTTCTATTGTCTCTAAAGCATTTTTCCCTCTCTATTTAAACCCAAATTCGTTTTTAAGATTTTGCTGTGGCATTTTTTAGAATCGGTAATATCAAATTAAGTTTTGCAAGTATAAATAAAAGTATTTTGTATATTATTGACATGAAAAAGAACTTACATTTTAGTCCACACGGCTTGAGAGGACAACTTTCAAATCCAATTTGTGAAAATCTTAGCGCATCCCGACTTGTTTTAAAAGTTTTTAGTCGAGCATCTTTGTGCGTTTTTAAAACTTTAAGGGCTTCCTCGAAATCGGTAAACACGAGAGCTTTATCTGTAAACAGAGAAAACGAAAGTACATCAACAATAAATTCAAATACACTCGATCGATGTATTGCATAAAAATTGATTATATTCAGATGGCAAACATTCGCTTTGCACACTATCGTGTGTGTATCACGCTATTAGTGGCATATCCAATTGATTGGTTCAACGATAATTTCTCAATTTCCGCCAATGATTGTTCCGGATATTTTTACAAGCAAAATGTAAAATTAGATCATCGGATGGGCATCAGCTCATTAATCACATCTTTCGCCTCAAGAATGGATCTACGTCACCCACAGTGACTTTTGCACCATTCTATCAATGGTTATTTGACCATGTCAAATTTCGGCTATTGTAAAAAAATCAAAACCATTTGACCATTTCAAGGACTAAAAAAACATCGAGATATGTATGACGTGACAGCTATTGGTAAGAACAAGTAACGTGATATTGAAGACATTTTTCGGATTCACTTTTAATACAACCATCGGAAACGGCTGTAAGCACTGTATTCAATAGCAGTTAATTTAATCGTAAAAACTAGCACGAATAAGTCTAAAACATATAAAGAGCACCAGCTGTTTTGGTAGTTTCGGAGGTAAACAAATCTTAACAGGTTATGTTCCGCTAATTCAAAACGGAATCTATAAAATTACTGACCGCCTTCATCTTCCGAATCGGCTTTCGAAGGTATATGAATACTATAATACGACATTTCCCTGGGTACACATAAATTCAAATGGCCTAAACCGTAACTCGCACGAAATTTCAAGCGACTTTACACGAAACAAAGCACTATTTAGTTTGTTTTGCACGACAGACCTCACTACTGGCGTTTCTTATTGTTCGGCGAAGTTTCTGATTGGCATTTGGAGATATTTGAAATACGTCAACTGAAGTTGGATGTGATGTAGGCGCTTTGAGAACTGTCTTACATGAGTTGCATAATGTAACAATTTCATAACGGATAAATTCAAATTTCGGTTTTAAACGAACATTTACCTCAGAACCGATTGTACTTAAATTTTATATTCCAGAGCACTTTTTGATTAAAAACAGATGAAGATAGGTGTGATTCTAACGTAAAATCTCTTTCCTAATAATGATAAATGAAACGATATTAGTGATTGCTTAATAAACAATGGTTTATTGATTGGCTACCTTTCCTTTTATAATAATAATTATTGCATGTGTACAATTTTCTTCTTGCGCGAGCATACATTTTCCATATCAATATTTTTCTGGCGCGTGTTTGCATCTACAGCAACTTTTAATTCTTAACCCTTAATTACTCGCACTGGGGTATAAAGTACCCCACCGGGATAATTTGTTGCAGCATTCGGCAACACTATCTGTCTGGGACTTGAGCTCTCTTCTAACCTTTTTTTGATATGTTTACTTTATGATCCCATCAATTTCAGACATCGCTCATAAGTTAAAATGAGAATTTCGTCTAGTTATAGTGAACAATGCCAATTTTATATACATAACGTAATTACTCGCGCGGGGTATAAAGTACCCCATGGGGATATTTTGTTGCAGTGATTGGTACAGTGGGACTCTGGCTCCTTTTTTTGGCATGTTTTCTTATGTACTTTCAATTTCAGTCGATATTCACAAGTGCAAGTGAGAAGTTGGTGAAATTATATAGTGAGCAAATTTTCATAATTTTGATTTGTGTGTTACGCGAAGAACAATGTAAGGATTTCGCTTTAGATGTCTTCTTTTTGTCGTGTAATCGTGTAAATGTTCTGCGTATATATAGCTAATTCTATATTATTGTTTACGTTACCTAGGAATCGATTTCTGCGAACTGAAGATGAAGTAAGAGCAGCTTTGGAATCGCTTAGTGATGAAGATGTGGATACCAATGTGCGGGAAGGGTTAGAAAGTGCTTCGGAGTCTGAAGAAGAAGTTATTGGAAGCGATGATAAAAATCATGATAGCAACAGCGAACAAGAATATATGCCTGATTATAGTTCATCTGATGAAGATGAAAGCGATGAAAATCATTTCATAAAAAACATTTACAAAAAAGTAAGAGGCGTAAAAGTATTGGAGGAATCGTTCAAATGGAAGAAAACTCCGATACATAGTAAATACGCAAAAACACAAAAAAAAAATATTTTGATGAAAAGATTTCCTAATCCTAGAGAAATACCTACTGATGAAATTTCTGCTTTTAGAAAAATTATAAGTGAAAGCATGATTGAAGAGATTGTTCAGTGTACTAATATTTACATTAGATCAGTAAAAGATTCCGGCAAATATGGCAGGGAAAGAGATGTCAAAGAAACAACAAAAGAGGAAATTTATGCTTTCTTTGGCTTGTTATACCTGATTGGTAGCAAAAAGCTGAGCAAAACAAATCTTTCTGAAATATTTGAAAGTGATGGCACTGGAATAGAGATTTGTAGAGGAGTAATGTCCATGAACCGATTTTATTTTTTGCACTGTGCAATACGGTTCGATAACATAGGAACTAGAAATGAAAGGAAAAAAACGGACAAGCTTGCTGCAATAAGATCATTTCTGGATGAGTTTGTTGTAAATTGCGAAAATGCATATACTCTTGGAGAATTTGTTACTATCGACGAGAAACTGGAGGCTTTTCGTGGAAGGTGTTCTTTTATACAGTACATACCTAGCAAGCCAGCAAAGTACGGTATAAAAGTTTTTGCGCTTGTTGATTCCAAAACATATTACACCCATAAGCTTGAAGTGTATTGTGGTCGTCAGCCAGAGGGTCCATATCAAGTGAGCAACACTCCTACTGATATTGTTCTTAGATTGACTGACAATATAAAAGGAACAAATAGGAACTTGACGTGCGACAACTGGTACACGAGCTACCCATTGGCTAAAAAACTTCAAGAAAATGGCATTACATTGATTGGTACAATGAAAAAAAATAAAAGACAAATACCACAAGAATTTCTGCCCTCAGTATCAAGAGAAGTAGGTTCCTCCCTATTTGGCTTTCAAGAATGGGTCACCTTAGTATCATATGTACCGGCAAAGAAAAAATCAGTCTTACTCCTTTCAACGATGCATAACAATAATGAGATCGACTCTGAAACAGGAAAACCGGAAATAATTATGGAGTATAATCGGACGAAGTGTGGCGTTGATACTGTAGATCAAATGTGTGGTACATATACCGTTACAAGGCGAACAAAAAGATGGCCATACACTATCTTTATGTCGCTGTTGAATGTAGCAGGTATAAATAGTTTTATTATATACTGCAAACATGGTGAACAAGCGACCAATAGACGAGTTTTTTTAAAAAATCTTGCACTCGCTATGATGAAACCACATATTCAACAGCGGGTAATGATTAAATCCCTGCCAATGAATATTCGGAGCATTATGGAAAATATGCTTTCAAACCCGCAAAAGAGTGAAGGCAGTGATCTTTCAAAAGCAGCAATAACTCTGCGCAAAAAAGGCCGGTGTAAATTATGTGGAAGATCGAAGGACACAACTACAACAATTAAGTGTTCAACTTGCCAAAACTTTACATGCAAGAATCATATCAAAAAAACAATTCAGGAATGTGAAAGATGTGTTCAGCTACTTAATTCTATTGAAGAATCCGAATAAAAATACCAAATAAGTTGATGTTATATTTTCATTACGCAGATTTTTCATTATGCATTATAACTATAAGTACATTTTAATAGTTTTACATTTCTTGAAAGCATATGTAACTATTAAAAAAGTTTTTTCAATAAAAAATGTCTAATTATATTCATTAATTTGCATACAAAGTGGTCAGAAACCACTGGGGTACAAAGTACCCCGCGCGAGTAACCGTTTCACAAAAGTGGGTGCGAGTAATTGAGGGTTAAGAATATTGTTCATTGATTTCTTATGCAAGAATGAATTGAACTTAAATTAGTACATTGAACTTAAAGCAATTTTGTATTTTAATTGAAGTTACAGGTGAATGATTCTTATTTGATTAGCTTTGCATTAATTGATCGTACTTTGATTATGAATCTACATTAGATTAAACAATTATGGCTGTACTTTAAATAATTATGGCAAATTAAATATTTTCTTAAAAATAGGAAAAGGTAGATTTAATCTCTATTTCAATTACATTTACGTTATTTTATTTTTGACATGATAGATACGAAACACCACATTCGTTCGTCAGTTCAGCTACTAAATTCAATTCCTTTAGAAAGGTCTCCTTTTAGAGGAAAGAAGGGTGTTCTTCTGTAGAACAGACTGGTTCCCTTCTGAAGAAGAATAGTATACATCGAATGTCGCCACACCTTGACATATTTGTCACTTAAACCAGTCCCGCATGAAATATCCCAGCACTGTTAGTTATTTGCTAGTATAACCTTACTTATGAAAATTCTTTGTGTGTAGTTACACAGAGTTGCGATAAGAATTTTTCTGAAAAATTATCACAGAAGAAAAATGTTAAAAGAAGGTGGTTTCGGCGTGTGTACTAATTCTCCTCAGGCCATCACTCTTATTAGATATACACGGGTGATGGCGACTACCATGCTTAGAGGTGAGAGAATTATTTTTAATTTTCCTATTTATGCAAACTCAATATGTTTTTCTAACTGCGCATTATGTTCAGGTTAATTTTGGTCATTCGACCCTTTTTACATCAATTTAATATAAATCTATACGATAATTATTTGCTCTACAGAAAGCTTTATTGCTTCGTGTGGGCATCGACCTCGTTTGTCGGATACCTCCCATAGCTTGAATTTATTTATGAAAATTCTTTGTGTAGCTATATAATTGAGTTGCATTAATATTTTTTCTGAAAAATTATTAGAGAAGAAACTACCTCCGAATATTTTTACTCTCTAATAATTTTTCAGAAAAACTATTAATGCAACTCAACTATGTAGCTACACACAAAGAGTTTTTTTCATAATAATTTCAAGCTATCCGAAAAACGAGATCGATCCCCCCACGAAGTAATAAAGCTCACTGTAGAGCAAAAATTATCATATAGATTATTTCCCTCCAAACCGCGTTTTTTTCCCGGTTGGGGCCTCCGGTCTAAGTAGCTCGTTGGAGGACGGTTGTGGGCTGTAGTGAAATATGTTGATAAGTGTGTCCGTACAGGACTGCAGTGATGATTTGCTGTCTCAGCGGAAGAGGATGGTAGTATCCGCCGAGATTTGGCGTTATCTGAGGACGCATGAATGCGCTGTCAGGCTAGCGTTGCGGTGTCGTGGGGCGGGTTCTTTTCCCCAGCACAAGGACCCACTGCAAAAAAATTTCACATTCACGAATTAAAAGGGTCGAATGCCGATCGATTGGTGTCGAGGCCGAGGTAACCACTAAGGGTTGAAATTGCTTGTTCGAAGAACAAATTGGGCCTTGGGAAAACGGACCGACTTAGAGGGACTTCGTCGTTTGGGAAAACGGACGGACTTAGAGGGGCTTCGTCGTTACCGACGAAACTTATGACCCACAAATAAGAGTGTGGCATCCAGGTGGAAGCGGTGCCCCCTCGCACCCTCCCAACCGGATCAAGATCCAAACGTAGACATGGCCATATATTTCCCATTTGAGTGAAAAACTCATTCAAACATCATTTGTATGAATTTTTCCATCAAATGAGGAATATAAACGCGGCCAATTTATGTTATAGTATTATGCGATGGAATCACATAACACTATACCATAAAAGGGCACGTGAGCGGAAGGCCATTCTACTCGGGCAAGAGCCCCTACAACGAAATAGAAGGGGAGAGCGCGCCCGATGGTTAGCTCATTTCAGTGGAGGGGCCTGCCATCGTTGCGGGTCCCATACCCGTTCAGGTTAGATGAAAGGAAAGACCGAAATTGGATTATTAAATTATCTATTCATTGTTTGCAAAACGAAAACATACAAGATATATATAAATTGAATGCAAAGTCCTATAATTTTACTCTATCTAACCAATCAACCCGCATCCAATCGCTGGGGTTTTTTTCTTCTGGGGTTTTTTTTCTTCTTTTTAATATTTTTCCTTTCTAATTCTCGTCTTATTACTATTACATTTCGCATGATAAGCCAAAATACATGCAAGGATCGCAAAAATCAAAAATAAATCTGATCAACACAAGAAAGAAAAAAGGATATATGTTACTCCAGTTAACATGGTGCAGAGTTTAATTTACTTATATTATATTATATTATTTATAATCGTGCATATCGAATACACGATACCCAATATTTGGAGGATTTCATACTAAGTGTTTCGATTAGTTAATAATTCAAAAAAAAACAAGAATTATTGCAAACAAATATATATATATATATACATATATATATATATATATATATATATATATATATATATATATATATATATATATATATATATATATATATATATATATATATATATATATATATATATATTGTAAAAAATTTATAAATGAGACAAGCGGGTACTCACCGGCATCCTCTACGAGCACTCGTTAACGATGTGGTAATGACTCAAATATCGAATTTCGTCGGCGTCCTGAACTCCTAGCGAATGTAAAAGGCGCAAACGTAGTCCCCAAAGAAAGCGATTGCATGGCGTACGTATTATAGGCTGACATGATGTTTGTTGACATGAAACGGCAGGGTTGCGTTTTATCTGGTAGTAATTACTTCTTCTTTCAACAGCGTCTTAATTTAAAATAAATCCGATACAACTTCCAGGTGGCTATCTTCATATGAAAACTATTGTCTGAGACCGGTCTCTTTTGATCAACAACACTTCAAGACAATTCTCATCTCAATAAATCAAGTACTCCACCGTCAATCACTTCTCCAATTTCATCCCCCTACACCATTCACCCCGAGCAATAGGCGCTCCACAAGGGCCCGCAGCAATACCTGATTTGCTTGCAGCACAACTTCATTCCCCTATCCTGACATATTATTGTACAGCACACGGGCTTTTGGATTTGTCAACCACCGGATTTCACTATGTACATAATCACAACTAAGATGAAATATCCATTGCGTCCACAAATAGCTTAACTTGGACAAATTTTGAAATATTTTTTTTTGCTAACTAAAGCGTTACACTCCAAAGTAATTGCTAGCACTCGAATATTATTTATTATTTAAGCTAGACACCTAAGCTCATCTGTAGTTGTGCAGCATGAAAATCGAAAGAGAGAGAGAGAGAGAGAGACAGCCGATAATGTTTTTGAAATGCCGCTATAATCTGGAATATTCTAATGCACCAACCGTTCATTTCCACACAATAAATTTTTTTGCCCGAACTTCTTAAAGCCACGATTTCTATATTCCGTTCTGCAAAAATCCCTGTTTTGGAAAAACGCAATTCAAAACGTTTTGTTTTCCTTCGTCGCGAAAACGAACACGATACTTTTCAAACCCCGGCCTTTGAAATTCCACAAAACAGATCTTTTCGGTCGTATACACGAGCAACTCCACTAGTGTTGATCGCAATCGCGCGAAATGCAATCCTTACTCTAGCCTTTTCGCAGCTCATCTCCTTTTTGACAACTCTTAAGGCAACGAATTCCTTGCTAAACCGACTGACAGAGTCACCATCACAAAGAACGAGCTCGCTAGATGCGAAGCTTCCTTCGCGCAATCTAATGGGATAACTAGGAAGCGATCACGTTGTCAGGATTCGATCTTGTTTTAGGTTTTTCAATATCAATTTCCTAACAAAAAAAAAAATGTGGGAATTCACAATAGCACTCACTGTGCGCACAAGAGCACCGGGGTCTCGCCTTCTTCCTCCAAATCAAAACGCGAAATCCCCCGGCGCGGTTCTCCACTCGCTGCAGAAAATCGAAAGAGCTTTGGGCTTCGCGACGTGTCCACCATCAGATCTCATAACCGACTCCCCGTTGTTGCTAGTTGTCACCTTAAGGAACCTTTGCAACGGCAGTTGACGGGCCTTCCACCCATTTCGCTGCACACTTGAGTTTGCATTTGATGTTTAATTCTTTGCTGTTTGATTTGAGATTCAACTCGCTGTTGCATTTGTTGTTGGGGTAGAGTTTGCAATGTTTTCTGTTACATCCGCATCTGCTGTGCTGGCTGTTGGACATTCGTTTGAAGTGTTGTTTGTTTGACGTGTTTGTGTGTTATCTTTCGTGTCAAAAACTCTTGTGGTGCCTTCAGGTGCACTTGTTGCAACGTTTTATGCTCAAATGTTTGCTGCGCTACTTGATGATTAATTTATGGCTATTGTATGTTTGGGCTGATGTGAATACGGTTTGTTGGTTGGGTTATGTGTAATTGCGGTGCGGACTGGGTGATTTGTGGGTTAGTTATGTTTTGGATGGCTTTTGGTTGTGGCGCTGGCGTATAACTTTGATTATGGGTTGACGGGCCGTGAGGATAATTTTGTACAGTTTCTTGTATATATTGGAAATTTTCTCTCAGTACTTTTTTGTATGTAGGCTTGCTGAGTTTGTTGTACATGTATATAAACTTGTGGTGATATTTGCTGTGTGCAATTTTGGTTTAATTGTACTTCTTGTACGTGTACATATTGAGGCTATTAAATACGTTGCAATTGTATTCAATTTTGTTGAACCTGAATCTCCTGAATTTGCACCTGAGGTTGTGGCTGTTGTTGAACCGGATGCAATTTTTGCGAGCTATCATGCTCGACATAAGTTTCCGATCAAGATGTTGTACCCGTTACAGCTTCAGCAGGTTCATTTCTGGCTTTTTAGACGGATGTAAGTTTGTAATTTGTTGACGTTGTTCAATCAAATGATTCACAGAACATTTCTTCGGAGAATTTTCTGTATATAATATTCGATGCAACAGTGAAATACGAGATTTGTATGTGCTTTTTGGGGTTCATCGTAGGGCTTTTAGCCTGAAAACATAAATTGTAAACAGATTCCGCTTGTTTAAAAGCATTTGCTGAATCATAATAATGAGCCCAACCGATATAGAAACATGAGCATCGAGTTCCCACTTCTCGCTGATATAATATTTGATAAAGATTAAGAGGATTTGCTTGAGTATCGAGATATTTAATCCATAATTTAACCATTCGAATATCCTGTTTGTAAGCTTTATTATGTTCAAATATAGAGCATTTTTCCAGTGCTTCGCAGAATTTACTTTCGGGATCAATGAGCATGTTATAATTATACCAGCATATATAATTATACCACAATTCTAATGGATCAGGTCCACTATATGCAGCAATGGCACTGTCCCATGCGGCTTTGTCTCGAAGAAACAACGTCGGCTGGTCGTTAGAGTCCATCGAACTTTGTAAAACAACAACTATATGAAACCTCCGCTAAATGGAATCGCCGTATCCCTGCACTATCTTCCTGTCCCATTAAAAGAAACAGGAAAATTCAGAAAACGAAAATTCAAAATAGGATAAAACTCTTCCTCAAACCCTTTCTCTGTGATTTTTCTCGACGGAGTATATCCCCCCAGTGAATTTTACATTTGCTGAAATTCAAAAGATTAATTAAAGAAAAATAAATGAGCAATTAAAGAAAAAGAAAAATAAATAATAAATATGTATAACAATAAATAAATACCTGTACGTATAACATTGGAATTTTTATGCAAAAAATTTGGTCTTATACCTCGAGTTTTGAGAGGGCTCCCTTGTTTATGATCCTCCAATTCTGCATTCACCGGCTCCATGCAATTGATCCTCCATCTCCATCTCTGTGCGAACCTACAATAACTCTTTTGTGCACTTTTTACCGCTTCACTACTTTTCAGGGAGCGAGCTTTCGGCAGCCAGTGGAATTTTTCTTGTGCATTTGGGAGAGAATCAAATTTAAACTCAGCTTCGAGACGAAAGCCGATTTCAAATTGAAATTCCTTTTTATGCGGCGCGCAGGGTCTGGTTCTCTCACCTTTTAAGTTCACCCTCGCGCCTCAATCAGCGCAGCTACACAGCTGGGAAGCTGGGTTCGAGTCCCCATTATCGCCAAGCGCTCCATTACTCGTCAACGATCAGATCAAAAAATTTTCCCTCTCATTCTCGAGCCGGAACAATTGGCAATTCGCACAAGACGAGTTATTTCTTGATGTTATCATGCTCGCTCGATTTCTTGCCGTGGCGCCAACATTACTTTTCGAATTGCTCTAAATACGGTATGATGCTGTTTGTGTTGGTGGTGATGATTGATTGTTGTGTTGCTGTTTTTAAATATGTTTTGTACTATGTTAAATCCTTTCTGTATTTATTTTGGGTTTGTTGGCTGGTAGCTTCTAGGTGTTGCAAGTTGTATCCGTAGTAGTCCCCCTGCCAGTATGTTTTTTTTTTGTGGTAGGGAGGTGAATGCCCATTTACGCACAGAGTGAGGGACTCCCACGCTCGCAAGAAGGCGACTGGCCTACCCACTAAACACCTCCCCTGTCTGTCAACCTGAGAACCCAGCCTGGAACCGTTTGACACATTACTTCGGGCCAGGTCTAATTTTGTTACGATGTGAGGCGCCTTCAAGCTGGAGGATCCCTCTTCTAGCGGGAGGGGAAAGGGGAAGAGAAAGTATCAGAAAAGCGATCCCCCAGCCCCAACACCCCCGGCTGCTGTGAGTCCCTTTTATTTTTAAGGACTGCCCTAACATAATGTGACAACTGGTTCCATTTGTCAACCGATTCGAGCATCACCGCGACTATATTATCCGGGGTGAGCTCTCCCGTATCCCTGTAGTGGTCCTTTCGCAGTCTGTCCCATTCTATGCGCGCAAAAAATGTGTGGCAGGCATTGTCTTTCTCTCCTGGGCAAAACCGACAATCGTCAGGCTCATCATGCCTTTGGTTTAGCCAAGGTCTTGTAGTGAATAAAAATTTTCAAAATGTCCGTAAAGGACTGCAGCGATGTTCTGCTGCCTCGGCAGAGGAAGGTGTCGGTGTCCGCCGAGAATGCCGTCGTCTGGAGACGCGTGAATGCGCTGGCAGGCTAGCATTGCGGTGTCGTGGGGCGGGTTCATTTCCCCAGCACGAGGACCCACTACAAAAATATTTCGCATTCACGAATTGGACTGCTGATCAATAGGCGACAGAAGTCGCAAAAATTGTAGATAACTACACAGAGGGAATTATAACTTGTTACGAGAACAAGTGAAACCTGAGAAGAAAGGCGAACTTGGGATAACCTCGTCTTTACCCGACGAAGTTCATGGCCCACAAATGAAAGAGGGGCAACCGGGTGGTGGTGGAGCCCCTTTATACCCACCCAACCGGAATAAATCCATTGTTAACTTGTTGAAATGGCCAGGTATTCCTCTTCTGAGTGGAAAACTCATACAACTTGAATTATATGAACTTTCCCATCAGAAGGGGAGTACCCCGGTGACCAATTTATGTCATAGAATTATACAATTGAATTGCATAACTCTATGCCATAAAAAGGCACTTCGCTTGGGTCACTCAACCCACAACGTCTCCTGAAACAAAAGAAGGAATTATGTTGTACCCGGCGGCTGGCTCATATTTTGGGGTGGAAGCCTGCCACCGTACCGGGTCCTATACCCGATTAGAAGAATAAAATGAAAAGACCGATTTTTTTAACGTCTAGCAATTCATTTTATTCATTTCGTTATATCGATGTCAAACTATTACTCTTTTTTTTTTTACCAAAACAGAAGTTTCAATTTTTTTATATATAATGATTTTCGCTCTTCCAAACAAAAATGGTCTAATTTGACTTCAATAGCAAGACCAAAATAACATTTAAGAAAAAGTTTTCGAAAATGAATAATTGTATATAAAAAAAACAGCAAAATTAAAAGAAAAGTTTAAGAAAATTACTAATTGTATTAATGGACAGAAGAATTTAAGAGAAATCTATGGAAATTAAGAAATCATATAGAACAGGTGCAATAAAATTTAGCAAGAATTTGGAAAAATTAACAATGGTATCAATGTATAAAGAGAAATTAAGGGAAATCTATAGAAATTAAATTTGTGTAGAAAAAGAGGCAACAAGATTTAGCAAAAATTAAAAAAAAAACAATCAAAATTTGTATTAACGGGTAAAAGAAATTAAGAAAATTGTATGGAGGAAAAAAAAATTATGTAGGAAAGGTGCAACAAAATTTTGCTCCAATTTGAAAAACAAAATTAAAACTGTATTAATGGACAAAAGAAATTAAGAAAAATTTTATGGAAATTAAAATTGTTGCAGAGAAGATGCAACAAAATTAAGAGAAATTTATGGAAATTAAAATTGTTGCAGAAAAGATGCAACAAACTTAAGAGAAAATCTGAAAAAAAACCACTTTAAACCTGTATCAAAATTTGTGGAAAAACAATTATATCAGGAAAATTTACAAAAAAGGGTACTTACCCAACATCCTCGCTGGGCGCCCGTTGACGATGTGGGTTATTCCAGCGTTGCCTGAAACAAATTTTATTGTTAATTATGTTCCGCGTTGCACACCTTAATTTCACTTTACTGACAAATGGGGGGAGAGAAAATATCCGAATACTTTTACACTGATTAACTTTAAGATCTTTAATACCATAAGAGGTCGAGACAAACGTCCATATAAACCACGACGAGCCTCGCTCCACACATTAATCTTTCTCCTCTTTCTCCTGGTGAACTTCTATTGCAGTTGTGAACAAAGTTTCACGATCTAGACACATTATCTCGTGTATCCTTAGCCATTTATCTCTTGCCAACCCAACGTATTCGGCCTTGATTCCAGTATCCCATTCATTCCGAGGTATATCACTTCTCCAACCATCTATCCGATTGTTCCACGGGTGCCAAAGTGGTTCAAGTTACCCGCATACAGCCTTCTGCTGGCATTAGCGCTGGCGATAGTACTCAGTCAGGTTTTTCCTGTGTTCCACTGAACCACTCGCTGTTCACTCACGCTCGGCGACACACCGGAAATTGTTTCACTCTTTTCCAGAAATTTCGGGCGAACTCCCACTTCTTCCTATTTTCTGGCGCACACACTTCACTCTTTGTATGTATTCAGACTGCAAACGATTATCTCAGGCCTTGAATCAACAATATACGAACGTTCAATTGCAGGTGGCGAAGGGAAATTGTACGTTAGACATAATTGTTTACTTCACTTATAAAATGCAATTATATGCCGGGGTTTGTGTCAGACAATAACCATTACAATAGAAGTAAAAAGCAATGGTGGAATTTATTCATCGGTATCCACTTGATAAGCAAACAATGCTCATTGAAAGTTTATTCTATAATGTCACTCCGAAAATCATTTAAAAAATGCTCTGCTCAACTAAACTACGTGGCTAAATTCTTTCATCAGCACTGCCGCATGTCACCATTCAGTCCATTTCCACAATTTTCGTTTGTACTTATTGCGGCAAATATTACATGTTTGGATTCACCAACTTTTCTTTTTCGTTGGCCACATAGGGAAACGCGAGAAGATTCGAAAAGATATTTTTCGATCAAACGCGTATTTATTTTGTTCGGGTTGCCGGTTTTTCTTCGAAGACTTGCTCTCTGATCCTTCATTAATTCATTTCACCCCAAGCATGCACCATTCAAACACAGAATTTATTCCATGAAAGTGTTCTGTGTACTTCTGTGAAATGTTCCATTTTGTTTGTATTCTCACGATTCATCTCTGTGTGCACGCTTCTTCTAACAAGTATTGTGGAGGAGTTTCCGAATTTGTATTGGAATATGCACAGTACATTAACAACAACGATTCCACGCGAACCGACTTCCTTAATCGATGAAGCGAAGTTGCATCACAGCATTTCGAAAAATTTCCGACAAAAGAGCTAACTGTTAATTACAAATCCGTTACATGCTAAGTGCATTGAGTAACTAATTGTTACTAAATTCGGGGGCAAATCAATGACGCCTTTTTCCACATTTTCAAATTGTTTCTCCGTTTCATATCTCCTTTGGGGACCTGATTATTTCTGGGAGCTAAAGAATAACTTTTCGACAGATGATTTAAGGGAGGGAGAAACCTTTGGACACCCAAGCGAAAACACTTCCACCAGATTTTGACGGAACACGAGTTTTATTCCACTTTTCACTAACCCATACGACTAACAAGATGTTCACAATTTGCACGATAACTTTATTGTCTATTTTTTCACAATATTTCACTGTCTTTTACGCGAGAAACTTTTCCACGTGTCTCGGCGATCTTCTGATCAGCCCGCAATCTCCTCTCACTCCCAACTCCCTTCTTCTTTACCGGCGTCCGCGCTGTCTGGCGGTTTCGAGCAGACTCCCCGATCTCCATCGAATTCCTCGTTTGTGAGACGAAGCATAAGACTCGACTTGCCGACGCCACTCTCCCCGATAATTCCAATTTCCAATGTTGTTATGTAGTTATCACCCATTTTTCACGATTTACGACGCAATAGCATGCAAATTTCGCAAGCACAATTTAATATTCTCCACACTCAAGCAACTACGACACTTTATGGGCAAGTAGAACAATACGAACACATTCAGAAAGGGGGAAATCACACGATTGGAGTTTTTTGTTGCTATCAAATGTACTTTTTCTTTATCATTTGTAGTATATGACGGCGGTATTTGCAATTTCCATTTTCACTGTCTTTTGTAGGTTCAATTAAGTTATCAATTGAAAGCGATTTTTCGTTTATGATGATTAGGCGTAATTAGGTGGGAAAAATCGGAAGAATTAGGCAGGCTCACGTTAATTACCGGCAAACAAAACAATTTTTAATTAATATTATGGTTGGAATGGGTACAATTTGACAAATTTTAAGGGGTTTAAATGATACACTGATTTTATCGTTCATATAATTAAAGGGGTTAGCCGTTTCGTTCTAAGCATTTGTATACCGCGTTACACCGCAATTCGTTAAATTATCTTCAAAAGATATTGTAATAAGATACTACACATTAGAAATTTTAAACAGTTTTAAAATTTTGTTTCCCGGGGGTTAAGTACAAAAGAAATTTTCTTGACTCATTTTTCATGTGAAAAAAAGAAAAGGAGCGAGTGTTGCGATGGGGAAGGTGACTGAATGGTTAGTCCTTGTTAAATTGAGTTTGTGCTGTGTGCTTGTGGCAGCGCT
Source organism: Odontomyia ornata (assembly GCA_963969285.1). Taxonomy (NCBI): domain Eukaryota; kingdom Metazoa; phylum Arthropoda; class Insecta; order Diptera; family Stratiomyidae; genus Odontomyia; species Odontomyia ornata. The sequence continues at coordinate 301,981,047 of OZ017739.1, read as the reverse complement.
GGCTTTTAGAGCCATAGCTCCTCGGTTATTACCGTCTCACATCCGGGATGAGGCGCGCAGTCTACCTTCCTTTCGAGCGATTCCCCCTAGACTGCTGCCAATCGTCCTCAGCGTTCCTCTTCTCTGTACCTGTGCCCGGCGTTTTCAGTAAACCACCTTACTGAGAGCGTCCCCCCATTTTTCTGCTCCGTACAGTTGCACTGCCCCTACAGCACTCATCAAGAGGCACCTTCTTGATGGGCTGAGCCCCCTGCGTTGGCCAGAAGTCGATTCAGAGCCGATACTCCCAAAGCTGCTTTCTCAGCCGTTGCGCTGATTTGCTCAGAAAAACTCATCTTCGAGTCGATTACTGCTCCACGTACTTCACCGCTGGCTTTGATTCGATTTGTATATCTCTAATACTGATCATTCTTACTCTAGGGATTCTCTGTTTTGTCAAGATGACCAATTCGGTTTTCTCCAGTGCCAAACTGAACCGACGAGCAGTCATCCAGTCTCTCACTCCACGCATTAGCATACCTAACCTAAGTTGCGCTTGGTCAATGGTGCGTCCAGCGATCAGAACTATAACATCATCCGCATAACCGATCAAGCGCGGCTGATCTGGCATCTCAGGTCTCAGTAGCCCAACGTAAGACACGTTCCACAGGTCTGGACCAGGAATAGATCCCTGGGCAACATCCGATGTAACAGCCATCCTTCATTGGCCCTGTGTCGTGTCGTAGGGCAGGCTTCGGTCCTTTCGGTAGTCCCTCAAAAGCCGCATTAGATATTCTGGAACTTGAAAAAGATTTTCCAGCGTATCCAGAATATCCACCCATCTAGCGGAGTTGAAGGCGTTTCTGACGTCAAGTGTCATCAACAGGACGATCTGTCGCTTGATGCGACTATGTGCCTCTGCCTTTTGGACCACGCTCACCACCTCAGCAATCGCATCAATGGTAGAACGTCCTGCTCTAAAGCCATACTGTCGAGGAGATAGGTCCCTAGCAGCACGAACCACGTCAGTGAGTCTTCCCTTGATGAGTTTCTCTAGCACATTCCCAGCCGTGTCTAGCATGCATAACGGGCGGTATGCAGACGGCGATTCGGGATTTCCCTTCCCCTTGCTGATCGGCACGAGCCTCGTTACCTTCCTTTGTGCGGGAAACCCCCGTCCCGTAGGCAAGCGCTGAATGTGCTGAGTAGAAAGCCAGGACAATGGTGACAGACAAGCCGCAACACCTCAGCCGGAACACCATCTGGACCTGGAGCCTTCCTTGCTTTCAATGAAAGGACTGCCTTCTCCAGTTCCGGCTGTGTGAAGAGTGGACACTCGACTGCTGTTTCACCATGGACAGCATCAAGACGAATGAGACGAGGTGGAGAAGAGTGCTCGCACTATCCCGTCCATCTTTTCCGCATCATGTATGCAAGGCATCCACATAACTAGCTTGTAGCCAAGGCCCCACGGATCCTTGTTCACATTGTCCGCTAGGTCTTGCCGGCAGCAAGCCTTACTATTCTTAATCAATTTGCGAAGGCATTTCCTGGCCAACTTATATCCTAGTATCCGGATGCTTGCCTCGTCACGGTTCCGCGCCCGTTGAGCCTCACTTCGAAGCAATTTCAGTTGACCGCCAGAATACTGAGGGCTTACCGTGCTGGGGTTTTCGACGGAGCATAGAAGCGCAGTAAGCAGTCGTAATGATGCTCATAGTTGAATTCACCACGTCTTGAGCTGCCAATTCTTCCGTGTACTCCAAATCTCCCTAGAGCGGTTCACCTACTGTGAGCACCTCGACAAACCTCTCGACGTCCATCCTTCCGATCTTCCATCCAAGCAGAATGCCCTGATGATCACTGGCTGAATAGTCCTCTAATGCTCTCTAATTGTCTATCCTCTAAACTAAGGACTCCGAGGCGAATGTCAAATCTGGTATTGTTCCTTCAAGGCCAATACGGTGAAAAGTCGGCATATGTCCGGAGTTTAGTACGACGAGTGCCATCTTGGCTGCCATTTCTGGGATTCGTTTTCCCGCAGATCTGTTTTAGGCATGCCCCATTCGATTGCTTTAGAGTTGAAGTCTTCCCCAACGAGCACGAAACAGCGCCCTCTAGAACATTAAGCTTGGCTTGGAAAGATGATATCGATTCGCACAACGTTAAGTACACACTAAGGCAGGTGGTCCCTGAACACAGAATCCACACGAAACCATCCCCCCGTCCACAACTCTCCGATGGAAGTCCCTGCTCCGAACCTAGATGGAGGTAGTACCAGTATCGTTAGCATACCATAATGCAGAACTTTTATCATGGTGTTGCTCACTCAACAGCAAGAAGTTGGCTTTCATGTCCCTTACAAACTACTTAAACAGATTTTGGGCGGTTGAGCTGTGGCGTAGGTTTAGCTGCAGGATGCGGGTCATCGAAGTTCTGACTTTGTCTTGGCTAGGGCTTCCTGAAAAACCCGGCATTTTCTTGATCCTAAGATGTGATCAAAATTAGGTCTTGGATCAGCATCCTAGCAAAGGATACAGTGTGCCTCCGTTGTACACTCTTTTCTTCTATGTCCCATTTCACCGCATTTGTAACATAGGGAATTCCTGTAGGGTCCTTTGCATACTTGTGTTGTGTGACCATAGCCAAGGCATTTCAAACATTGAAGAGGCGTTGTTCTTCACCGTATCCTACAGGCAACCCACCCGATTCGTACTTTGCTCTTATTCAGAAATTATTCGGCGTCCTTTTTGGTTTTCTGGTATCAGCCTCGCTTTGATCCTTCCCACGCTAGGGAACTCCCCTTTGATGGCCTCTTCTACCTTGACCAGATTCTCTTATTTCGATCGTTCCTATCGGCTTGAGCGAGGCTATAGTTGTGCTTTTGCCGAGGACTTTCTTTACTAAATCGCAGAACGCTTCCCTATTGTCAGCCTCTGCTCCAAATTCGACCAGTATGTGGCCCGACCGCGTTGATCGTACTGCTTTAATGGCAGTGTTGGTGTCTTTGGACTTTACGTTTCCCTGGATGTCCCGCAGCACCTCCGAGTAGTATTGGCCATCTTGGGGTTATACAGGCAGTGCCTGCTGCCGGGGTCTTCGTCGGGGCTTCTTTCTCTCTTTTTTTGCATCAGGTCTTTTTCCTTTCCTTTCTGGCACTTTTTGAAGGAGTTTCTTTGCGGCTTTCTTCGCTCCTTTTGTAAGCACCTTCTAGAACCCCCAATCTGGTGCTCCAAGCCCATCAAGTGCCTCTTCCTTCCCTCTTTTATCCCGATCTCCTTCGATTGGTCAAGACGCCATTCTTTTATTGATGGTGGAGCTATCTGCACGTGGCCTTTAGATTTCGCCCCAGCGTTACTTCTTCTGCTCTTCTTCGGGCTCCTAGCCCTCTTTGGCCTTTAACCAGCTCCTCCGATAATGCCCAATGCGGTCTAGGAGCTCCTCTAGTTCAAGGAGTCTAATCAATACTGCTTTGTTGATTTTTGGGGAGTCGCATGCAGATTGTATTCTTTTCAGAACATCTCCCGCTTTTCGGAATAGGGCTGGGCGGCAATTGTACTTTACGATCATCCAGTATGGTTGGGCAGTTGTAGGGTGATTGGGAAATTGATTCATTGTGAATTGCGGTGCTAATTTGTTCAGCTCAACAGCAGCTGCGGCCTGTTTTGCTGCAACTTCTGCTGTTTTCCTCACCTGTTATTTATCATGACAACTAATATTTGGGGCTGATAACGCTGCTTTAATAAGATCTTGTTTAGTGGATAACGGTGATGATGATGACTATAGCTGTGAAGCTGAAGAAGTAGGAATAATATGACTTGCGCTTGACGTTGCTGTTAGCCGCTGATCTTTTCGACTTTGATCAACAGCCGGCGACACCTTTTTTGATCAAATGAACTAGCGCCACATGTGGAAATTAAAGGTATTTCATTTTTCATAGTTTCTGTTCACTTTTTCTCGTCCTTCGTGTCTATATAACTAAGTGTGGATGACAGGAAATTCGATGGTGATTTACTGTAGTCGAAGGAATTCCCTTTGTGTTTAATTTGATTTTCAGTGTAAGACGAAATAATGTTCCGTACTGACTGATACACTCTTTTCATTTGTAGCTTTATGTTTTATTTTTACTTTTTGTTTCTCGCTTCTTTGCAAGTGTCTTGTATATACTAAATGTTGTCTTAGTGTGTACACGATAAATTGCTGTTTGCATTTTATTTCCTTTTTTGTATTTTACGTAAATTGTCTATTCATTCCATTTCTAGTTGTATTTCACCTTAAAACATAAATTACAATACTAAAACTGAAGCTAACTCAAAGATACACTATAATTTGTTTGTGTTGCAATATTAAAACATGTGCGACATCTGCTCACAAATCGTGTATGATTTACTTGTACATCTGGAGTTTGTGTATTGATTGACGTTTCTTCCATCATTTCTGGAATGAAAAGCGTTCGTCTTCGATTCGTTGAATGTTTCGGGATGACTACATTATTATTAGTGGCAACATTTGTAATATCTCATTGTTCTTTTCGTGAAGTTCCTTGAGGAGTTTACCTAGGTGGGCTGCTCGATTACTACAAGTACCCAAAAATGCCATTATCAGTAGATAACAGTAGCAAGAAAAAAAGAAATAGATTAAAGGAAATTATACTGCGCAAATGCATTTCTTTATCATTAACAAAAGAATAAAAATAAATTGCTAAGCAAAGACAACCTCTTCCCTACCGGTCGTATAGATTTTGCTGGAGGAAGAGAAGTAGCAAGATAGTAGTAAGGTTTCGTAATAATCCGCGTTTGCGGTGCCTTGGTTTGGAAGTTGTGCATTTTTTCTAGCGTAGGTTGCTTCGTTTTGGGTTAAAGTAGCGTAGGTATTGGCACCACGTTAGTATACAGGTCGGGGATGAGCGAGTTTGTTTTTTTTTTTTTTTGAAAGTTTAGAAATGGGCAATTTGACGATGGCTGAGGGTTGTAATCGCGCACAGTCTATTTATAGTACAATCGCGAACGTACTCCTCTCCAGACTAGCTGGCCGACCCAATTTGTTGATCTTAAGGGCACGATACATTGGCACGGCTGAAGAACTTGTCTTGGAGTCGTTGAGAGGACAAATGACACTTTTTTGGGAAGTAATCGAACGAGCAAAAACCATTACAGAATGCTGTCAATCTTTTGCTTCCATTTCTTGGTTCTCAATAGAAATAAACAACTCAAAATGAAACTATTGCAATTTTAATTTTTAAACTTTTTTTTATCGCGGGCTTCATTCAATATAACAATAAAATAAATCAAACTACGGTAAATAACCAAATCTAGTAGGATCTGAACTCCTCCTCCTTAAATTGTTCCAATATGCAGGCTGGGCAGGCTTCACCTGTTTAACGACAGGATTGATGATTGCCTGGAAGCAAAATGGGATAGACTATTGGGAAGACAATCATTTCCTGAAAAAATATTACCTTCACTTGAACTTTCTTCAGTTTATCAGGTATAATATTTTTCTTTGTTACATACGATACTGGTGTAGGATAAACTCGGTTGCTTCCTTTTGATACGTTTAAGAGCGTTTTATCGTAGGAGGGTTTTGGTACGCTTGATGTAACCGGTAAACTCCTTCTTCTAAGCTTTTTAGGCTGAGTCTTTATTGGAAACTTTAAGGACATATTAAAACATGGTGGTGGCATTTTCTGAATCTCTTCTTCGATAGCGTATAGTTCTTCCTGTTAATATTGGTTATTTGATTTTGTTATGAAGTGTTAATTTATAGTATTGAAAATGAATACTCGATTTTTGTACACCATGCAACATGCTCTCATTGTGAAGTAGTAAAGTATCTCAACACCAGATAGCAACGAGAAACCAAGAAACAGCCCAGCAATACCACCAAAAGAAACAAGTAAGTCCACCCAACCGAAGAGTACTTCGCGTTTGTAGCGGATAATTGGCCATGTCAGATACTCTATGCTGATCGAGTGTTCGTCACTTCTACTAAAACTGAAAGAATATATTTTAATGAGTTGTCTGCTGGCACTCTGTGCATAAGAGTAGCTACTCTTTATTAAGTTTCTCCACATCGTAGACAGTCTTGGAACAACTAAGCTCGCATTTCTTGCAATCTTTGATGTTTGTTATGTTATCCCTATGATTTGCTAGACATTCAAGCTGCTTCACCTTGCAATAAGGCACATTATTTGCTGTAAGAAATATTGAGGTGATTAAAATATAATCATAAATTTTAAGAGAACTTACCAAGCAGTTTATAGAATGGCGGAACACATTTGCAGAGTTTGAGGCATTTCTTGATTCGACACTCTTTCATACAACCGGTGAATGTATATTCATCAGGAAAGTAGTCCAACTTTATCTCATCAGAGAACACACATTTTCTTTGACTAAACAGAAGGCATATTCAACGATTTAATTAGGGATTAAATTCAAAACTGAACTTACCCTATGCTCAACTGTTTTGCATCCTCTGTTGTATATGTTTCTTTCATTGAAATTAAAACTTCTGCTACTTGGTTAGGTTCCCAGTGAAGTTGAGGTGAAAAATCCCATCCAAAATATTCTTTGTTGGAATGTATATAAACCTGTTGTTAGTAGAAAGTATAATGTAATTATCATTAAAGCTGTATATTTGTTTGTTCCAATATTAAATCGGACTATTGCTCGTTTCATTCACATTAAGACGAGTGGAGCATAGAATAAATGACAGATGCATAAGCAGGAAAACTCATTATTGTTTGTTTCACATTGAATTTTCTAAAGAGAAAGTTAAGATAGGTTGTAATTTTCGCAGCTTTCTCATGGTTCACGCTGTATAATGACAAATGGCCTAACGCATACAACTCTGCTTCTTTGGACGTGCTTCTTTGGACGGACTATATGCCCGTTCAGTTATGATACGTGCTGGTTTAAAATCAGAACGCATCGCAGCTGGGTGGACGGACACATGGCCAAAGCGTGATACTGACCATATCATCTTGTGGCGTGATACTGACCATATCATCTTGTGGAGTGCCGATACATTCGATCAAGATAATGAGATACTCTAACTTTGATCATATCACCTTGTGGAGTGCCGATACATTAGATCATGACAATGAGATACTCTAACTATCTCTAAGCGAAGGCCCGAAAGGGGCTGTAGGGCTACGAAGAAGAAGAAGAAGTAGATATGATACTTTAGAGCGCATGCAACCATGCATGCACAAACCGCTTTAATTTACATATCATTCGTTTCCATGCTAGTAATACCTTGACAGGCTTCTGAGTAGGTTCGAAGTTTTCAAAATTGAGTTTATGCGTAGCTTTGAGTACCTGTATCCCCGAGGGTTAGTGTGAACCCTTGTAGGCCTTCCTGCTCTACAGAGATAACTATAGGAACAACAACGCGACTGCAAATAACGGAAGTAACTATACCTACATTGCAGTCAGTAATAAAATTAACGACAAAAACATCAAAGCCAAACGAATAAACGAACGAAAGAGAACGGAACGCCTGTATAAACTGGATATACTTGGACCATTTGGGCGCAGCTCAAAAAGGTAGGCATACTGGAGCGCTTTGTATGGAAAGAACAGGCACTGAATCTACCTGAGATGCAAAGCACACTATGGCAGAAATCACATGGGCTATGCATAACAGAGATAAGTTGTTGACTGATAATACCTTCCCCACCACTGAAGCGCCTGAGGTGATGGATTTAAAGATTGAAAATCTTCCATCAGGAAAGAGGTTAAAAGACAATTATTCTTGCTAGCGATGTTCAATGGTAGACTGGCAAGAACATCAAGAATGGAGTTCTGGAGATGTGAGAGCTCCTAGACCATATCGGACACTTCTATCGCATTTGGTTGCAAAGGAGGAACTAAAGGCTAAGGAAGTGAACGGCTCTAATGCCAAGCACCAGCAAGGTGATAGCCTGAAACTCAATCATAGGGGATCGACAGAAAAGGAGGCGGACTAAACACAACAGAAAAGCTATGATAGACGAAGTGTTCCAGAAAGAAGTAGGTAAGGCAGCCAGAAAGCTTTATTAGAAAGGTAAAACCAAGAAAGTGCTCAATATGGCGCATAAGACAAAAAATAAGCCCCAACGTAGACTACAATAGCAGGCCAGTGAAGCAAATGGGTTGTAGATTTACGCAGATGCGCTACGCAGAATCAGAAATAGGTAAAATTAGGAGGAATAGTATAGCCAACCCAATTTAGTGAAAATGGTGTTTGAAGCAGAGGCCACAAATAAAGAGTTAGTTCGCAATTTGATCAACAATCTATAAAGAGAGGAAGAAGTAAAACGCTATAGAATTTTTTAGTAATAAATACATATTTCAAGAGTAAATGTGCTCCCTTCTTTAGTGTCTGAAGGAAAAAATCAAGCACTCAAGGAAGGAGCACATATACTCTCAAAATTTCTTTAGCGTTTCATTTCTTTTTTTTACAGATTTGCTTTAATCACTGCTTCAATTCTGCGCCTGAGCTGCGAGCACACCTCTTTAACTGCTCTCGTTGTAAATTGATGAATGCTGCTTTAACAGCGTCCTGCAGGGATGCCACATTAGGATGTTTGGGCTTGTTAGTAACCCGCTCTGTAACGTTCCGGACGTAATGGTCCATAGGGAGTTGGAAGGAAGAAACCGGATGCCTCGTTCTTCAATGAACACAGAAGCAAGTAACAGCGGGCAAAACTTTTTGTTTTAGCATCATCTGTCGCGCCTTTTGTACCTCAGGTTCTTTTCGGCGATTCGACGCATGCAAGCCGCACTTACACTCAAGACGGCCACCATTTTTCTGAGCAAGCTCCCAGAGTCCTCCGAAATGAGGTATTGGGCCCTTCGAACAACTTCGGGGTCCTTGCAGTCTTCTCTGTCACATGAGTTTTTCTTGCTGGACTAGGAGAATCTTCCTCACAATTTTCCGCGGGCGCATACTTCTGAGCAATATCGTAAACTGTGGATTTTGGATACGCCAAAGCCTTATAATCTCTGTTGGCAAACATCTGGCACGAAGACTTTCAATAATCGCCGCTCTTTGATTGTGTTCCGCACTTGATTGTACTTACTTCGCCATTTAGAATTCACGCACGAATCTACATACGTCTACTCAGTTAAAATGACAACAAATGAAGACTGTCGTTGAGATCCACTACAGCGACAAATCAACGTGAAGTTTCTTCGGATTTTTCTGAGGCTCCCTGTTTATATACCCACACATAACAAACGAGAAATTTACATGAATTAGATATAATATATCTATGACAAGTATTGCACTCATATTAAAATCTACATTTATATCCATTATAGCTGAAATATGTATTCATGTCTATAATCTTTCTCTAATATATAAATTTATATACGCAATATATTTTTTGTTTAAATTTTTCGTTTTAATAATTCGGGAGGTATAAAATCATTACTTTTGATAAGATATATCTACAGTAGGTACAATATGTGATTGATTCATTTTTTTGCTTCTTACAATGCAAGTTGATTCATAGTTCAATGTTAGCATGTCGACCTTTCAATCTGCGATGCCTGGGTTTGAGAGAGAGTCATTACTTACAAAATATCAATTCGAATTTGATATATTTTTCACAACCTGTGAGTTATAATGTGCCGATGGAGTTAAATAAGACAGCATGCATATAATAATAAAACAATATTTTCGGGGCTGGATAGTTGGATATAAATTTTGGTTGATGCATTAGTTTCAAGTATCAAAGAAAACAATTTTTCAGTTTCCCATACGTTTGAAAAGAAAGTATTAGTCAAGTGTAATTTATATCTGCCACAGATTTATTGCGTTTTGCTAACTAATTCAATGTTGTCACATTTACACTATAACTCCAACATTTTATATTTTCTTGGGATATAATTCTTCTGTGACTGTACACTTTAAAATGTTGTATATTTATGTCTGCAAATCAAAATCTGTTTCAATTACTGTAAACATTTTTTAATATTTTATTTATTGAAAACCAAGAAATTAACGAAACAAAATGTAGTAATCGAGCAGTCTGGCTAGGCAAATTGCTTAAGGGTCCTCCACGAAAAGGAGCGCTAGGGGTCGAAATGTCCAGATTGGTTGCTGGAATTTCAATCCATCTGGTATTGCCCGATAAAGTGTCAAATCCGTAAACCGTGCCATCACCACAAAATCAAATGTTTGCATATCTCAATGCAGCATCTACCATGCATCAACAAGCATTTCCAAACAATATGAATGGCTTCAATAATTCGAATAATCCATCATTTAATGCTTTCAATGATATTTAGCTCATTAATTGGCACAATGATGAGTGATTGATATAGAATGATAGTTTAGAAACTGTATTGATGGCTTGGCAATACAATTGAAACACATGTAGACAATATTTAAGATGAATTTGATTTGTTCCTACTAATATAAATATATTCCATAACCAAGAAGAAGTCTGTATTCCATAATATGACTAGAATTTACAATCATTTAACCTGCATAATTTGCACGCCTATTTTTCAAAAATATGATTACAACTATGTGGATAATTTCTTTTTTATCGTTTTGCATCGAACGTATCCTGAATAATCTTTTACCATTTATTGAAGCCAATGCAATCATTAGGTACATTTGGCTTCAATTAAATGTCGATAACTTTTGTGTTGTTTTCGTATCTTCTACCCTCGAGCTGCTCAAGGTAAAGATCCAAAAAGTGAGATGAAATTAACGAAAATATCCTTTTGCCTTTGAAATTGATTTCTATAAATTCTGAGCATCCAAGATACCGATCAAACAGAATAGTGAATTAAAATTTTTATTGTAAGACTAATCCCCATAATATGTAATCATTAACAGTTAGGGTTAGGAAGTAGTAAAAATTGTTGAATAAATATTTGATATTTTAAACAAGATGCACTTATCCAAAATCACACTTTTCATTTCATTTAAAGAATAATTGGCGCTGAGAAAATAAAAGAAAAACCTCAGTAAAAGCTAAGCTTGGTAACATTCATTTAAGTAATAAATGAAATCTTTTACATGAAAATGAATAAAAACAAAAATCTAACAACTAAAAATCAAATGTGAAGAAAACGGCTTTTCCTTTGAAACTTTATAAAACCCAAGGCACTGGATTTAAAACCATTCATAAATACGTCATTAATTGGAAAACTACAAAATGATAACATTCCATTGGCTGATGATGATCCGCAACTCATAATAAACGATGAATCACAAAATCACATTAGGGAAAGAAAAAATTACATGAGATTGGAAGGAACCCGTTCCGGAAAAGAACGGGAAGGGGATTCTGGTTGACGACGAGTTGCTTGGTGGTCGACGAACATTGAGTTGCTAAGAGGTTATGAACGTTGATAGTTAGGCATGACAGTTTTTGGAAGCAAAGTAAAATTGAAGCGAAGAGATTGAAAAAGTGATAATGTTGGTGAGTGAAGTGAAACAAAAGAAAGGTTTTCGCGCAAGATTTTAATTTCTTTCTCGTGCCGTTCGTGATAATTGAGGATTAATTACGTTTGTTGGTTGCACGAACTTGGTTTTGAGTCAAATCGGCGGTAAAGTGGAACCGTACGACGTACAAACCGTATGAAAAGTGGAAATCATCGTGTGAAAAAGTGACCACAAGTGTTTTTCATTGAGCCCGAATTGCGTGGGAGAGGGTGTAAAGCAGGTTGACCCGTTTCTGTGTGTGATTGTCCAGCCGATTCATGGGGTAATTGTAAGACAACAGCAAGCAGTTGTTTTATACTTAAGAAGGCGATGATAAATTCATTGTGAACATAGTGGAAGTGATTATAGTATATGTATCGGTCGGGTTCGTTAAGATTGAACACGTGATTGATAAGTGAAACTTATACGCCCATAACCGAAGCATAATTGAACAAGCGCATAATTAGATGTAGCTGGAGATATACAAACAACACAATCGCGGCAATTCTCTTCAAGGAACAACTATTGCATATCTTTACTAACAGTAATTGATCGTTTAATTTGTGAAATTATTACTTTAGCAAATTATCAATTCACGTGCAGTTTTGTTGAGTAAAATTAAACATAATCGAATCCATAAAAAAAACTCTACAGCCGAGCCGGAAAAGTACAGAGAAACATCCATTGAAACGCCATGAAAATATTTTTTGGAATCCCATTCAATTCTTGGTGGCCGAATCCCAGCAAAAATAACCAATATAAACATTGGCTCTGCACTGTCCCAAGAGGGAAGCATGGATGAATGGGTATCGTGTCTTCCATGGCAACAAGAATAAAATGGTTGATTCATTTTGTGGACATGAGCTTGGATGCGAATACAATTATTTTCTAGTAAGCTTCAGACGGCAATCATATGAAAGTCAGGAATTTTTAGATTGTATGCAACGCGTGGGGGCTCATAGTTTTAATACGGTCTTGTACATACTAGTAGGGTGCTAATTGAAACGTAAACCTTGTTTAACAATGCAATTTGTGTGAAATCCTTAAATGTGAATTACTCAAAATTTATTTAAATATTGAAAATTGTCCAGATTGCTGTGTATCCCGAGATAGTTTTCGTTTTGTTACAAATGAATATATCATCCCTCTAGTTGTCCCGATTTAGGATCTAAAAGCAAGAGTGCATCATATCGTAGAGAAATCATCAGTTTTACAAAGTTTCAGGCTCTTTACCCTCCCCCTCAACAACGAGCGCTTGTCGTCCTTTTAATCACTGCCGAAAACTTATTTATTTTTGAAACATATGTATCGAATTTATTATATATTGAATTATTTATTGGATGGAATAGATTATTTACTGCTGGAAGTTTATTTATTTTTGAAACATATTTATTGTACTTTAATTGTGAAAAGCATAGGAGGTTAGAGTTTACATATCCATCCAAAAATAATTAAATTATGGAAAAAAATAGATGAATGCCTAGCTAAACAACAAGATTCAGTCTTTCCATTTTAAATTCGACTGGGTATGGGACCCGCTACGTTGGCTGGCCTCTCTGCTCATGAGCTAACCAGTGGATAAGCTCTTCCTCATTTCTCTGTTACAGAGGCTCTCGCCGGGGTGTTTGGCTTTCCACACCCGATATGAGCCAAGGCATCGTATTTTAGATTTTGATCCGTACCACCACCACCTGTATACCCCACTTTTATTTATTGGCCGTGACCATCCTCGGCAAGGACGAAGTCGCCTTACGTCTTACGCGCGGTTATATAGCAATCGAGCAGTCCACTTAGGCAATCTGCTCGAGGTGCCGTCAAGAAAAAAAGCTTCAAGAAGGCAATTCAAAATATTCCAATCGACCATATTTCACACTTAAGTATCTCCCCATACAAGTTTCAAATCTTGCATTTAGTGAATTTTTCAATTCATTCTCCAACCGCCTACTATGGTGCACTGTATTATAATCAACTGTTACCGCCATGGCTAGAAAGCTAGCAAGCATAAGATCATGAGGAAAATTTGTGGCGGAACGTTATTCTTGTGCCCAAATAAAAGAGAAACGTCTATCTCGTCATGGTCATCACTTTGGCGCGGTTTAGTTCTTCAGTAATTTTCTAGCTCTCTTTTAATTCGTGCTCCGTGTTGTCGACGACGTTGTGTAAAACATTGGAAAAATATAGAAATTGTGAAATACGGCTGAAGTTTTCAGTGTTCCCGTTTGCTTTTCGGTTCGGTTCAATCTTCACGACGCAAAGTTTCTCTTCTCGAACAAATTCCGTTTAAGTGCGCATAATGAAATAAATGATATCAAAGGTGGTTGGCTATGCATTGGGCTCTTTCACACGGGAATGGCAAAAACCCATATCCAAACAGGTTTCGCGCTTACGCCCCTATGTTTACACGTTGCATAGTTCAGCCAACCTATTTTTGTATACGATACATGTCTTGCGAGTGTATGTGTCAAAAGGGTCATTTGATCGTTAAACATCGTGCGAACAACATGAGAGCGAAGACAGAGAGATAAGCGATTGAGAATTTATGTTTTAGCCTTGAATTGTGCACGAGGTAATAAAAACTCGAATGAAAAATGTATTTTATGATTGTTAAAGTTTGTCGATTCAAACTTCTATTGGATTTATTTGAATCCTCCGTGTTTTTCCGCTTTCTGAAAAATATATTCCAAATTTGAATATCTTTTTTAGTCGCATATTTTTCTTGATGTGTGGTAAACATGCTTATTATAATGTGATTCTATGAAGATTATGCGTACTGTTAATTTTCTATAGATTTACAATAGGCAATTTATCTTCATTGAAATCGTGATATTCGTCGTGTTGTTTCCTGAAATTGAACATGGCCTCCGCTTTCATAAATTTATTACTAACGCGTAGCTTCTCGCATCCACGCATGCACGCAAATTAAAGAAAGGCAATCGTTTCATGACGACTACCATCTTCACCGAATGTTCAATTCGGAATGCTTACCTGCGTTTGTATAAAATTTCCCCCACCAAATGATCAACAAAATGCGTTTGTGTATGTGCGTTACGCTCGTTCACCCTACAAAATGTTGGCTTGTTTTTACCATCAGGTCCCCTCAATGCCTCTCACTCTTCTTGCCCATATAACCTGTTTAACGCTCACTTTTAACGCTGCGTCTGAAAAAGCCCATTGAGTTCTATCTCTAGATTGTAGTAATCGAACAGTCACCTAAGCAAACTGCTTGAAAACCATCATAATGCTGATCTAATTTTAATTGTAAATAAAAAATAAATAATTATTTAAATATACAATTACAATTTGGACCCGGCAACCCTTTTATAAAGTAGCTTATCCACAAATTGCATTACCGCAATGCGATCTCCATTGGATGAGTGGGCTCGTCACGAATCTCTGTTGTGACATATACTGTACAGTGGCTGATCGCAACAAGTGAGCAGATTTACTTGGGTGGATCCAAGAGTCGGTTACGGATCACCACACATAGCGCACGCCACGAGAACCGCGCCGCTAAACGGAGATTAGTTGAAAGTTGAATTACTCAAATCGTTTTCTGAGCCAATAGAATGATAATAAATGATAATGAAGATTCGATCAGATTCACCTCCCCCGAACAAATTCTTCTCGCATGCTTAAAGAAAAAACCATAAGCCTTGCATGGCAATTAATTGTAGTTTTACAACATATGCGTGCTTTCTGTGTGAAAATTAGTTAAATTAACGCCAATTTGGCTGAAAACGAATTTTACTACAATCAATGTGCTGGATAATAGATAGTAAAGCGTTGAAATGCATAATTAATGAGTCAAAACTAGTTTTATAGAAAGTTATTCTGGGAAATAGCTGATTGCACTTCGCGTTTGTTTCAATACATTAGCATTGTTATTTAGTGTTACTTATATACTTTCGGGAAACGCCATCTTCGCAAGGCAAAGATAAAATTTGTAAAAATTTCTGTACTGAAATCCAAACTACATACTGCTAAACCGTGATTGCGGCACCGCCTTAGTAAGATTCTGTGTGGGACTGTGCTTATCCGGTGCTTAATCATTTTAAATTGACTTTGAGTTAAATTTCGTTTATCTAGAACCCATGATATCGGCAAATTTAAAGAACGGCTTAACTTTGCTAAATAGAATGCTTTTTGACGACCAGGTGTGATTTAATCCATAAAACAGGGCACAGATGTTCAAAGAAAGTTTGATGACAGTCGCTTCGCATGGGGAAAAAACAATTCGATGAAGAGCTTGAAAAATTGGACAATTTAAACATCGACGATATTCAAACTTTCAGGGATCAAAAACTTAAAGAGTTAAAGGAAAAAGCAAAGAGGAAGCAGGAATGTTTTCATACTGGTCATGGCGTTTACTCAAAACTTGCAGATGGAAAAGAACATTTTTGGAATTTCCTAAAAATCCACAAATATTTCGCGTGCATTCAAGAGCTAATATTATGTCATTTGAGAGTGTGAAGGAAATAGGGGATTATAGAAAGTTGAAACTGTAACTTTATCGCTGGGGAAATAAGCACCATCTGTTAAACATCATTGTCACCCAATGTTTGGATGTCCTTAGAATTCAAATTGAACCAGAACAAGTTAATCGAAAAATGAATCCCTATTGTCATCATCCACCACAACTAAAGTGCTAAATAATAATCTCGGTGATAATATTAATAATAACAAAGTTAAAGAAAGTAAAAGTAACGAATTAAAGTACGAATCTGTTGTAACGAAAAATGATGTTAAGAAAAATTATAACGTTAACCCAGAAAATTTACAGGCCGTACCCGCCCACATCTACGAGTGCTTAAATTTTTTGATGAATTAAAACTTTTTTTATGGACGTATCTTAGACAGAATGATGAATGATAATAAATTTCTGATATAATTCCAGAAACATTAGTAATAAATAGTTTACTCCGTAATAATTTGAAAGTACATAAATAATTGTATTTGAAATAGTGTGTCTGGTCTATGAACGAAAGGGATAACATGACGAGATGATTTGTTGAAATTTAAAACTCGGTCTTTTCATTTGGTTTTGAGAGTCTGTCGGGGTATGAGACCCGTTACGTTGGCTGGCCCCGTCACTGTAATGAGCCAGCCATTGGGTGAGCTTACCCCTTTTTAAGACGTCTCAGGTGCTCTCGCAGAGTAAAGAGGGCTTCCGCTTGCATGCTCATTTATGGTATAGTATTATGTGATTACATCACATACGACTGTAACATAAATTTGCCACGTTGATGCTTTTCATTTGAGGGAAACATTCATGCGAACTATGTTTGCATGTGTTTTTCATTCAAATGGAAAACATCTGGCCATGTCTACGCAAGGGGCCACCGCTTCCATCTGGATGCTCACTCTTATTTGGGGGCCATAAGTATCGTTAGTAACGACGAAGTCCTCCCAAGTCCCTTCTGTTTTCGCCAGGCCCAGTTTACTATTTGCTTTAGCAATTTCAACCCTGAGTAGGTTACCTTGATCTCGACTCCGGTCAATACGTATTTGTATCTGCAAATTCGTGAATGCGAATTTTTTTTGTAGTGGGTCCTTGTGCTGGGGAATAGAACCCGCCCCACGACACTGCAATGCTAGCCTGCCAGTGCATTCACGCGTCCTCAGACAAGGCCAATCTTGGTGAACACGTCGCTGCAGTCCTTCAGGGACATTTTTCTACTCATTTCACTACAAGATGATGAAAATAAAGTGCAGCAAATTCGAAATCAAAAGTAGAATGCTCAATTAGTGCCCAAAGGATTCATCTATAATAAAAAGTTTTCACAAGCTGATGGTCATACAACATGCCGTTGTGTGGATGTCTTAAAATTACGTTGAAAGCCGGTTGTGTAATGAAAGGGAAAGATTTGACAGCCACGCGTCGCCAGCATATTCAACCGCCACATTTGAATCGCATTAAGAATCGTCCACTACGACGATGAAGGGTACTGGGCGAATTTACTAATATTAAAACCGATGATTCGTTGAAATTAAATGAAATGTTTCGTGTAGCAAAATTCGAAATTGACAATATAAAAACTGAACGTGGTATTGATTTAAATCTTTAATGCGCCGAAAATATTCGATGAATCGGATAGTTGCTCGTTTTGAAATTCAGTCGTTTTGTCACTTCGAGAGTGTGTACGAAGCAACATGTTGATCATAGTGAATAAAAAATTATACCTGGTTTATGAATATTAACATTTTTAAGCAGTGACATTGTAAATTAGAGCTAGGAATTCAATAAAAGTGTAACGTGCATTGTTGCTGGAAGACAATGGATTGCCAATATGAAAGTATTTTTTTCCTAAGTAACCATAAAACTTTAATCATATTCAATACTGTTTCCTGATCTAGTTGTGTTTTTAACAATACAATAAAATCATATTTGCGATTGCATAAATAAAAAATTAAAGTTTGCACTGAACACTGACCGGGTATGAGCCCCGCCACGTTGGCTGCCCCCCAACTGCAGTCCTTTATGGATATATTAACACTCCTGTAAACACTACACAAATCAAAACATATGGAACTATTTTTGCTGTAAATTCTTCGAATGATAACTGAAATCTAACAAATATATTAAAAAAATTGTACACACATACTACAATTTTTAGTATGTCTTTCTTCTGTAAATCTAGAAAAGGTTTTTTAATTTTGGTTTGATGTCTTTCCACTTTTATAACAGCTTGCCATCTTCATGGCATATTTCCCAACAACTCATACCAATATTAGAGCAGGCTCATTTTCTGGTTTGATTATATTATAGGACTTATATTTTTCCCAAAAAAATCGTTATTAAAAACAGTTTAAACTTAACATTCTTTATTTGAAAGTACTTACACTTACTGTAGTCGTGGGAATAAAATATAGAGCCCACTTTTTGTCAGTTTCAAACAAGTCATGAAATTCGACCGATCTTTCACTGAAATAAATTGATAAAGAAAAATCCACAATTTATGATAAATTGACAATGATATCAGCATGGAAACGAAATCACTTACTCCTTATTTTCGAATGATTTGAACTTTGTGTTAAATGCGAAGCAAAAACCTCTCTCTGTGTAGATTGTATCGAAATGTGCATCGCAATTGACATCTTCATCTCGATATCGACAAGAATGGAGTAAGTTTTTGCAGTCCATTTTCACCTGGATACAATTTTTTTCTAAATCATTGAGTTGCTATGGATTAATTTTAATTGTACCTCAAAAGCTAAATGCCGAAGAGACGTTTGATCCACAGCTGATGCACTGAAGTTAAGACTGAGTTCGTATGCTTCAGCTAGATTGTAGTACGAAAGCTTTGTTAATATGCGCAGAAATGGATCAAATTGAGGAGCAAGAGCTTCATCATAAACCCTGAAATGTAATTTGGGAAAGCCGCAAGCAGCATATGTCTGATTTAAAACACAAATATTTACTAATGTTGATACGAGTATGAATTTTGAGTCCAAATGGAAAGGTATATATGTAACATATATATATATATATATATATATATATATATATATATATATATATATATATATATATATATATATATATATATATATATATATATATATATATATATATATATATATGTATATATGTATATATATACATATATGTATATATATATATATATATATATATATATATATATATATATATGTATATATATATATATATATATATATATATATATATATATATATATATATATATATATATGTATATACACTCGCGCTCAATATTAAGTATACGGCGCCGTACACTTGCTATATATTCGTATTCATTTAAAATTACTTTTGTTTTCCAGGAATTTTATACTTTATTTGTTACGACGCAATACAAAGAGAATCTGCATGTTTGAATGATGCAATAGTTAGTATCTATTGTGCCGTCAGCTTGCTCAAGTGTTATTTTCGTAACAGTGTAAGCGTTCACAATTAAGTATACGGGTAAATTGTGCACATCTTATTCAAAACTAATTGGAGTTTTTTAATAATTTCTTAATATAAAAGCTGTGTTTTTGTATTGTGAACAAATTTTATATAAAAATATTATATTTTTAGCTTTGTAATTGTAATTTGTATTGCTTTATACAGGGTGGTGCAAAAAAAATGTTCCATACAACAGAACTAGTAAGAGCGGCAATCGTAACCGACCGGCAAAATGGTATGTCGCATCGTGAGTTGGCAGAGAAGTATAATATATCGAAAATGGGTGCAAAAAAAGTTTTTGACAAATTTATTGCAACGAATTCAGTTAAGCAACGATCAGGGCAGGGCAGAAAAAGTTCAACAACACCTAAAGAAGATGCTCGAATTGTACGAGAAGCTGTTAAAAATCCATCAGTAACCGCAGCAGATATTAAGGATGCACTAGACTTGAATGTTTCTACGTCCACAATAAAACGGCGCTTGAATAAGGCTGGATTAAAAAACTATTTGGCCAAGAAAAAACCACTGATCACCAAGAAAAATAAGACTAAGCGCTTAGCTTTTGCAAAAAAGTATGTGTCCATGCCTCTGGAGTTTTGGAAGAAGGTCATTTGGTCAGATAAAAGCAAATTTGAATTGATTGGCAAAAAGAAACGGAAAAAAGTGTGGAGAAAGGCACATGAAGGTCTAGAGGACCGATTTCTCCAGCACACAGTTAAGCATGGAGGTGGCTCAATTATGGTATGGGGATGCTTTAGCTGGGCTGGAATAGGAAATTTGTTTCACGTCAAGGGGAGGATGACTGGGGTAGACTATGTTCAAATTTTAAAAGAAAATTTAAAATCTTCTGCTAAGAAAATTGGAGTTAGGGACTTTATTTTCCAGCAAGACAATGACCCCAAACACACCTCACGTGTTGCAAACCAATATTTTCTAGAAGAAAACATCGAAAAACTTGAATGGTCGCCCCAGTCTCCTGATTTAAACCCCATAGGACATCTTTGGACAATTTTGGATACCAATGTGCCTAGGAGTAAAAGACTAAATTTACAAACTTTCTTTCCGGAGCTTAAAAACGAATGGGACAAAATAGACCGACAAAAACTGAAAAATTTGGTGGAAAGTATGCCGAAAAGATTGGAGGCGGTGATAAACAGTAAAGGGGGCGCCACAAAGTACTGAATTTAAAAAAAAAATATTTTTTTTTGACTGAATTTTAATGTTAAAACAATATTTTTTTATTTATATTTTTTTTATATGAACTGATATTTGTTTTAAGACGTTGTTTTTTTTCTTTATTTATATAACATGTATTTTTAAAACCGTTGAATTGACTATGAATATATAATAAAGCAGCTTAATATCAAAATAAATATCAAAATGTCTTCAATTTACTATAATAGCTCGATTTATAACTAATTTTATTGGAAAATGGTAACCGTATAGTTAATTTTGAGCGCGAGTATATATATATATATATATATATATATATATATATATATATATATATATATATATATATATATATATATATATATATTTATTTACTTCGCATTATCAAATTTCACTTAAAAGTCATTTTTAGGGGTTTATAAAATAATTTTACAAAACCCTACTAAAATCGAGTCCTGTTTGTCCGTCCGTCCGTGTGTCACAGCGATTTTTCTCGCAAACTACTTAAGCTAGAAACATAAAAGTTTGTATGTAGGTGTAAAGTGGTGCTCCCTTTAAAATCCAACTACAAAAAATTTTATAAGGTATTTAAGGGGGGTCTCCCCATATAGATGAGTAGCCCCCGAGAAAAAATTTCATCAAAAGTAGCTGATATGGGTCTTGATAAGAGCATATCAAAACAGGTCTTAAACTGACATTTTTTGCTTCGAGGGGTGCACAGGGAGAGGAAATACACGAAAAATGTGTGTCCCCCCCGCATTTGGACAGCAGTGGTCTGAAAAAAATATGGAGGTAGGTGTTTATGAGCACAACAACAACACATATCTCCGAAGTCAAAGTTCGCTTGGCTTTGTTAATAATAGTATGATCTTCGAATTTCACATTTTCGCCAATAAAATCATATACGTACCCTTAAACTCAACGAAATTTAAGTACCCATATAGGAATTGCCAATCATTACAAAAAGCCCATGGATTGGCCGATCTATGGCTGCCAATGATCGGCTGCCAACATTGGCCCATCACTGGCAATTGATTGGCAGACACGAACATTTTTCACTTCAGAATGCCAATGAATGGCCAGCGACGGGCCATCCATGGGCCAAGCTTGTGTTATTGAGAGAATCCGCATCGAGCCCAAGTGTTGGCCGTTCAATGGGCGATGATCTATTGGCAATCATTGGCGCACCGTCGGTCCTTCATTGGCTTATCCCTGGCATTTGATTTGAGAATTTAGAGGTTAGGAGAAAGTGTAATCATTAGCTTAATTAAGTTGCGATGAAAGAATTACATATACAAAATATGAGTTATAAAATATGCTCAGCGTTAGCCATTCAATTCATGCCAATAAAAATGCAATTCATTGAACAATCATTGGCCGATCATTTGCTGATAATTGGTTGATCATTGGCTGATCATTGGCCGATCATTGGTTTATAATTGGCAGCTTAGTCCATCAGCATATGTTAATTAACTTTGGCTGACTTGAAAATTTGCAATTACTAAGATGCGTCAGCCAAATGTAAACCCAAGTAAGGGACAATCATGAGCTGAACGCTCCATTAAAATTTCTCATGTAATTAAACAATTCACTAGCCGTTCAATGGCGAACCATTGGCAATGGTTCTATTACCCATCATTTGCCAGACATTAGCCTATTATTTGCCGATGATTGGTCCATCTGTTTCTATGGCATAATGAATTGCCTAACATGCAGATTTTGAAAGTAGAATGTGTTGCAATAAACGGTGATGCAAATGAAAAGCTAAACATGAGCCAAGCTCATACTATAAGCGGATGGTTTAAGTGAATGGTCGCGCCGAGAGTTGAATTTAAGGGATGCATCAGACTACGTCGCACTTCTGTCGCAAGTTACACATGGTTAAATGGAAGCCCGCACACTGCGATTTTCGACAATTTTTTCCAGATCGGCAGTCGCAGGAATTTGCGATTTTTCCTAAAACCAGTTTTGTAGGTAGTTTTTGTGATACTTGCGCAGGCGGAGATCATTTGAACATTTGACGCTGACGTGCACGGAAGTTTCTTGCATAACGCACAAATGAGTTAGCGCATGTGTTCTGCGCATGCCTGAAGTTCCTTTGCAAATCTTGTCGCAGTGTGTTCGTATTTGTGTCTAAAAATCACTGGTCACGACAGGAAAATTGCAATGTGGCCGAACCCTAAATCTTAAGTGAACGCATATATGATTGACGTTTGATCCCGGAACATTTAAACTGTATTTCGATAATGTCGCGGACTTATTATCACGTGAAAAAACATCGATTTTTGCAAAACGAAAGAAGTAAGCATGAAGTTACGAACTATGAATCAAATATTAGTGAGAATGTTATTAGTAGTTCAGTTTACAGTGAAAGGTTAATTAATATCAGCGAGAACATTGTGCATAGTGAAAGTTTAATTGAAAGTGATATTAATGTAAGTATGCCTGCATGTATTGAAACGGAAAATGAGCATGAAGTGTGTAATATTTTTGACAGTGCTCATAATCGAAAAGCAAATGTTTTACCGTGAGGTGAATTGTGGTAATCGGGACGGTAGAAGTGAACATACTTGAATGGGCTTTGAGAAACCTTGAAAAACTTCAGCTCAATGTAATTACCGATTTATTAGTGACTTTAAGAAGATATAGGCATAATACGTTGCCAAAAACTGCTAAGACTTTACTTCGAACTACGCATCGCAGAATTTTACAAAGTATGTTAACAAGCAAAGGAAATAACGGTAAATACATATATTTTGGCATTGAAAATGGTTTGGAAAGACTTATTTCCCCTGAAATATATAATGAAAGTGAAATTCCAGTTTTTGTGCACATAGATGGTATCGAAATATAAAGAAATTCGCCCATCCGTATTTGGCCTTTAACAGCTAAGGTTTGTCATGAAAATTATATATGTAAGCTATTCACTGTTGCAGTTTTTTGTGGAGATTCGAACCCAAAATATATCCCAGAAAATCTTCATGATTTTGTTGAAGAAGCAAAACTTCTTATTGAGACTGAAGTAGATATTAAAGGGTATAAATATAAATTTAAAATAATTGGTTTCATTGCTGACTCTCCAGCTAGAGCTTACATAAAAGGTATAAAATTTCAAAATAGTTATTATGCCTGTGAAAGATGCATTGTGAAAGGCATTTCAGTAGGAGAAAGAGCCAAAAGCACCAGAATTTATCCGGAAATAGATTGCTAACTTCGAACAAAACAATTTTTTGAGATAAGAGCACAGCCGCAGAATCACAACGAGGGAGTTTCATGTCCGTTACTGCAACTTCCCAACTTTGACCCAGTCAAATCAGTTGTTCTCGATTCGATGCATCTACTTTTCAATGGTGTAATGAGTTTTTTACTTGAAAGCTGGATAACACGTAAAAATATCGGTCGACTAAGACCGCAAAAAATTAAATGTTTATTTGAAACCATGTTACTGTTAACCAATGATGTACCATGTGAATTTCCGCGAAAGCAGTTTAACTTATGTTTTTTATCTAAAAGAAGAAATTGATTTGGTTCCATCATCATGGCTTTTCAAAGAAACCAATGTGTTTTTCTCCTTATACCCGTGTGAAAGTGAATATAATCTCATGGATCAATACTTAAAAAATTTGACACCAGCAAACAAGAAATGGGATTCATATCCAGTGGAAATAATTCAATATGCAGGTAATCATTATTATAATGAATTTAAATTAAGTATTGAATCTGGGTAAGAATTTTCAAATTATTTATTACAGGAAATCTCGATCAAGGCAAAAGGCGTCTGGATCCTGCACTCATCGACAGAAAAATTATAAGTATGGACGATGACGGAGCCGGTCCATCTAAAACAATGGATGCACCAGTTATTCTGTCAAAAGAGGTAGCTAAATCCATACTCAGTAATGTACAGCCAATGTATACATTCATCACTGAAACTTCAAGTACAGACTTGGAACCTAATGATATACAATCAACAGTAGCTGTTGCAAGAGAAAGTGCCAAGAATAAAGCTGAAAAGGCGCGGAAGAGACGTTCACATGAATCTCTATCGACATCAAATGAGGAGCTTGATATGGTTATCAAAAAACCTAAATCGCAGCACCAGCAGCAAATCTCGTTTATCAAGGAATCGCTCATACTTCCATCATTAGACGATGATCCTGACGATCATCCAACAAGAGACAAATCAATTCCCGGAAGAGCTTATACAAAAAGAAAAAACTTAGGTTAGAATCTGCTTAATGCCATGTTTAATAAAACAAAATTTTTTAATTCTCATTTTTGTTATTATCCTTATAATTATTATGACTATTTTTATTATTATAATTGCTTGATTGAGTCTTTATTTCTTTTATTTTCAGCTGATGAACTGCATAATTTATCGCATGAACCTGAAAGTCAGCTTGATCCAAAAATGCGTAAGCTTTTAAATTGAAAATTAGATTGTGACTGCTTATAAATTTACAAAATATTACAGTGTTATTCAAAAATATATGAATGCCAAATTTTCGTCCACTGTATAAATCATTCGGCAAGAAGTCATCATCGCAAAGCGCAGTCTTCAGCACGATATGAAACAATCAATAAATGAATTGAAGTATACGTACATTATGAACCAGCGAGCGGAACAACCAAACACCAGCTTGGCTGATGTACAAAATTATTTAGGGATGA
This sequence comes from Odontomyia ornata, assembly GCA_963969285.1. Classification (NCBI taxonomy): domain Eukaryota; kingdom Metazoa; phylum Arthropoda; class Insecta; order Diptera; family Stratiomyidae; genus Odontomyia; species Odontomyia ornata. The sequence continues at coordinate 301,955,874 of OZ017739.1, read as the reverse complement.
CATTGCCTTTAAAAGAACTGGTGAAATTTATTAAATTTGATGAAGGATTGTCAAATTTAGCATATTAGATTGCAAATTCTATTTTGTTATAAACAGTAGCTTTCGTTTTGATTTGATTCACCAAATTTTCCCATTTTATAGATGAAACTATTTCGTGTTTTGTTTTATGGCCTAACGAATGCAAAACAATGTATAAAAAAGTGCATTCCAGCTGCTATGAGCAAGGCTGTACAATTAAAGTACTCAGCAAGAGGCAAGACAGTAAGGGGAGTAGGCAAACTTAATTTTAGTTCAACTGAGACCTACAAGTGTTTAGAAGGTTAGTCACAATTTTCATTGCCACAATTAATTTCTTTGCTGTTATTTTCTCTATTAATTTTCATAAATTCCTCTATTAACCTTAAAATTCTTTTGTTTCATTTGTAGACATAGTTCAAGAAAAATTTGGTGATAGCTTAGAAATGCATGGATTGCTCAAAAAAATAAGTAGCTGGCTAGGTGGAGTTGGAGATAGGGAACGAGGAAGGCGAAAACGATCTTCAACGGATACAAACTTTGGACATTAATTTTATCGTGATGTGGTTGTATCTTTTATGTAAATAGTTTTTAAAATCATATTTTTGCAATTTAGTTTTATTTTATCTATTAGGGTTTAAAAAATAATTTCTTAATATTTCTATACAGTGAAACATTTCCAGTTTTATTTCTTTAATATGGTGCTTGTTTAAACTTAGGTTTTCAAAAATTTATTAACATATTATTCATTTCAATGATAGATGTCATTCCTTTAGAATTTCATTTTCAAGTAAAGAATTCTCGTTAAATTTAATCAAACTTCTTTTATTCTCGAAAAAATTGTTATCCGAAAATGGCAATGAAAGCTTCAAAATAGAAGTTCCTTTTAATTTTTAGAGCGTTTCTTATTTTATCGGGGTCGTTTTTCGACCGTAATTGTTCGATCCTCTACAGTTATTGATATCAATCGCTGAAAAAGATAGACTAAAGAGGACCAATGACGGTCGAAAATCGATTCCGATAAAATTTCAAGTTGACGAGATAGAAATACGCGCCAACTTTAAAGATATTGTACTTAACCTACGATATAGAAAAACTAAGAATAAATAATCTCTAGAAAAATTTCAAGCATATGAACGCCAAATATTTTAACTATCAAAGCTATTTTTGCTACATTTCAATTGTCCGCCATTTCGCTGCAATGTTGCTTATATATCATTTTTGTACATTTCTTCTCCTCCTGCATCGCGCGAAGCAGGTAACACTGTTAGAAGACCTACTTTGAAAAGCTCTTATAAAAAGGTAAAGAAGTAAAGTTTCCTTTCTTATATGCGGACCCCGTTTAAGAAACTCTAAAAAACTTTTAAAGGGGTCATCACATCTGATCGATCTACTAAGTTTGGTGTCAAAAGCTTTTAGTTTTGAAGAAAAACTGTGGTGACACAAATCCGGATGGACGGACGGATAAATAAATATGATTTCAAAAGTGTCTTGTAAGTATACTTACAATAATTTTCTAATCTTTTTGCAAAATCAAGATCTACTCTTTGGATTGGCCAAGCAATGACCTAAGAATAGCCAAGTAATGGCTGAGCAATGACCAAGCAATTGCCAATCAATGGCCAAGCAACGACCAAGCAATGGCCAAGCAATGGCAAATCATTGGCAATAATCATTCAAAAAAAAAAATGAAAGAAAGTATATACCCTTTAATTCTACTATTTATTTTAAATTTCGTATACAATTGTTTCGCTCTCTACTTGAGAACTTCCTCAGTACTACTATTCCCTAAACTATAAGTATCCTAATATTTATACTAAACTCATTAACGTATTAATATGAGGAGGAGGGTCACGAAGACCAAGGAAGAGGATTGATTGAAAATTGGAAAACCGTAACTTAAAATCGACGACCGGGCTCATTAGTATATACGAGTATATATATATATATATATATATATATATATATATATATATATATATACTCGTATATATATAAATATATATATATATATATATATATATATATATACATATGTATATATACATATATATATACATATATATATATATATATATATATATATATATATATATATATATATATATATACATATATATATATATATATATATATATATATATATACATATATATATATATATATATATATATATATATATATATATATATATATATATATATATATATATACGAGTATATAGTGAGTCACTTGGATATTCGTACAGAACCATACATACCCTAAGTTCTGCAGATAATTCAATTTTTAACACTGATATTCTAAAAAATTTTGTTTTACAATATATTTTAGCATATCTGCACTAAGTTACTTAGTTAGAAACCCCAATTTTCGATGTATATGAATCCCTAAGAATTTAGTTCCTACACAATAAAAAACCCTAAAAATGTATGCCACTTGGTTATTTGTACAGTTTTCAATGCCCTGGTAGAAAGTTTTTAAGGTTTTGTAAAATTATTTTACAAAACCCTACTAAAATTGCGTCCTGTCTGTCCGTCCGTGTGTCACACCACTTTTGCTCATAAACTACATAAGCTAGAAACATTAGATTTTGTAGGCCCTCTTCAAAGTTTCACACCAATAAGAAATTTATAAGGTGTTTGAGGGGGGTCTCCCCATATAGGGGAGTGGCCCCTGAAAAAAAAATTTCATCGCATGTAAGCAATATGGGTACCAAATGAAAGATCTTGATGATAAATTTTCAAAACAGGTCTTAAAATGACAAATTTTGCTTTAAAGGGTGCAGGGGAAGGGGAAATGTACGAACATTTTGTGTCCCCAAAATTACAGTAACAAAATTTTGTACGATCTTATGTTTTTTTTACTGTGAGCTTTATCACATATTGGAATGAAACTTAACTAAAATGTACCGTTTATGCAGAAAATTACTGATACTAATCATTTTTATCATATACGAGTATGTCCAAAAAAATCGATATTTCCATCAAATCCTTGAAGAGTCGCAAGATAATTGGCATATTTCGTACGAAAGGTAATTAAAACTCAATTTCTCGACACAAATGTACCATATTCAACTGTTAATACCTGCAGAGTCCTCAGTAGGATTACAATTCCATTTTAACCCAATACAATGTCCTTCATTTGACACCGCTGCGATCAAAATCCTTACATGCGCCGACCAGTTATGCTGAAAAATCGGGGTGAAAGTCGGAATTTGAATTGAATTTGAATTTGAATTTCTTGTCCTTTAAATGGGACCCAAAAAAAGTAAGACGTATCATCTGCCGAAAACAGGACCCTTCTACCATCCACATTCAAAACTTATGGATGAAAATACATAAAAAGCAACAACAACAAAATATACGCGATGAATTGATAACCTTCTTATCTTTGGAAGTCAGTTAATAAAAATTTTGTTCTGGTGTTTACTTGCAATTCGAGTAATTGGTGTGGTTTTTAATTATTTATTTAACGGCTTATCAATAACCGTTACTAAATCACGATTATCGTTTGAATTAAAATTCCTTGCTGAAGAGTAAAGCGTGAATAACGGTACTAGCTTGATATTTCTACACTGGCTATCCTTAATTATAAAAAAGTTTGGTGGACAGACCTACGTTCATGTCAGAAGGGTTTTGTACCCAACTTCTTCGAAATGCAGTCACCAGCACCGAATGAAGTCAAGAACATTTCAAAAGAGATGTGCACGTTTGTAAGAAAATTCATTGTTTCTCTATTTTTAACGGTCGGCAGTTTGTCGGAAACTAACAAAAATCACACAAATCAAGAATTCCTAAAAACAAACTATGTTATTTATTTATTTATTAAAATCCATTTAACAGACAAAAATCCAATTACAAACTAGACTTAGACAATTAAATATCGTTTAAAGTAAAACACATTTATACAACAAAATCAAGCAGAAAAAAGTTAATTAAAAAATGTAAGAAAAGAAATTAGAGGCTAGATGAAAGTTTGAAAAATTGAGTGATAAGGAAATATTAATCGCTATTCACAAAAAGTAACGTATTTAGTTTATTTTTAAAAACAAAGTAGGACGTGGATAGAGAACCAAGCTCGAGGTTGTTATGCTTCCTGATGATTCGCGGCATAATTGACTGAAAATAAAAATCTGTCCAGGCGTACGGAACCTCGAGAATGTTATTAGACCGACTAGGACGCGCATACAGTATTGCAAGTCTTTCCTTAGAGTGAAAGCAATTTGTTGGTGGTACAACTTATAAAGGAAACATTGATCTAAGAAGGTTCTACGGACCGATAGAGAAGGGAGACGAAGTAGGCTATATGGCTAAGTTGAATTTGAAGAACAAAATATAGGTAAACTTACGCTGAACAGTTTCTAGTAAGCTCACAAGATATAAATGTCTAGGAGACCACACTACTGAGCAGTACTCAAGAAGCGGGCGGACAAGACATGTGAACAAGCAAACAGTGGTAGCAATATTTGCAAACTTGTGTAAATGCCGCATAATAAAACCCGAAACTTTTGATGCCTTGGTAGTTATGATAAAAATATGGGCATCGAATTTAAGCTTGGGCTCAAATATTCCACCAAGATTTTTACAGGAGTCTGCAGGGGAGAGAAAAACATCACATAGGGTGTAATTGTAAGTTAAAGGAATAATTTTCAAAGTAAAGTCATTTTAAAACATTTGGAAACATTGATACGAAGGGAGTTTGCATGACACCAGTTATAGAGGTAAAAGAGATCATTTCGGAGTCGCTGACAATCTTCAAGGGATCTAATTATCCGGAATACCTTGAAATCATCAGTATACAAAAGACAAGAAGAGGAAATAACTGAGGGAAGACCATTGATAAACAGTACGAAAAGAAGAGGACCAAGGATTGATTCTTGAGGGACGCCAGATGTAGGATTGAATGGAAAGGAGATTGTGCCATAGAGATTAACAAGAAATGAACGAGAGGATAAATAGGATGAAATCCAAGAATGTAGGGAACCGGATAAGCCGAGCAAAGCTGACTTTTGACAGAGGAGAACATGGTTGACGGAGTCAAAAGCTCTGAAGAAGTCCGGGAATATTGCATGAACTTGAAGCTGTTTATCTGAAGCTCTTGCAATATAATCTTTGAACTCAGCCAAGTTCGAGGAAATTGAATTACCCTTCAAGAATACATGTTGCTGTGGGATGACAATTCAGCTCAATGACTCAAGAAGCCTGTTGTGTACAAGTCGTTCCAGCAGCTTAGAGAAACAGGAGAGGAGTGATATGGTACGATAGTTTGAGACAGATGAAGGGTCGCCATTTTTAAAGATAGGAACAACATTTGCATCTTTCCAATATGTTGGGAATGTGCCAGTACCAAGGCTGAGATTGAATATAAGGGATAGAGGAAAACACAAAGAGGAACAAAGTTACTTTACAAATATATTAGGCAATCCATCAGGACCAGGACTAACATTCGGATCGAGCAAGTTAATAAGGGATTCAACTTCAAAAGGATCAGTGAAGTAAGTGTAATTGATGCTGGATAAGTTTGAATTGAGTTTATGGGGGAGTGTAGTGTGTCAGAAGAGGAAAAAGTAGAGGAAAAATATTCGGCAAATATGTTAAAAATATCCTGAAAGGAGGAGGCTTCAGTGTTGTTCCATTTAACAGTATGCGGGATGCTAGATTTAAAGGATCGGTTGTAGGGCCGAAAGGGTTTTGCGTTATTTGTCAGGAGGGAACTCTCTAAACTTAATTGAAAATTATTGATCTCATTTGAAAATGTTAAGAAGATCAAATCAAAACTACAGTGTCTGATTCGATGGAAAATCCGTAAAATACCAAAATCATGTGTTATTGTCGTTGAAATTGGAGAAACTTCAAATGGCTATAACTTCCGTCTGTATCAGTCGATTTTCATCAAGCTTACAGAATATAAGGACCTTTTATAAGACTACCCGTATAAGGTTTTACAACTGGGCCATGATTGGGCCAAGCTTGGCCCAATTATTGCCAATCACCGGCCAACCAATGGCAAAACGATTGGCCCATTGTTGGTACATGACTGGATGATAAGACTGGGCCAGACTTGGTGCCAGTTGTTTGGCCAATGCATGGCGAATGATTATTTAGTTAAAAATATTCCGCCTTTAGTAGAACTTTCAAATAAAAAAATGAAAGAAAGTATATACCCTTTAATTCTACTATTTATTTTAAATTTCGTATACAATTGTTTCGTTCTCTACTTGAGAACTTCCTCAGTACTACTATTCCCTAAACTATAAGTATCCTAATATTTATACTAAACTCATTAACGTATTAATATGAATCTCTAATTACACCTAATCCCTCAAAGTACTTTTACTTAATCTCTAATTACCTGATCCTTTACCATTCAAAAATTTGTTTTTCCTTAATTACTACTTAACTACCTTCATTATTTTGTAAGCTTGAAAAGCCAGGTGTATCCGTTACCTGGGTCGCCGTTCCAAATGTCCTGCGTCTTCCGATTGAATATCTCCAAGCTTTCTGCTACATCAAGCTTCCATCCGTTTGCAACCGTTTTCAGCATGCTTACGTTGTCCGCAGTGATGTCATGTTTTTCAAGGACTATATGCTCTGCTACTTTTGATTTGAAGTTTTTTGCATCCTGCTTTTTGTTTTTGTTGACTGCTTCCCTTAAGTGTTCATTCCATCTGACACCTAGTGATCTCCTCGTTTGTCCAATGTAACATCCATTACATTTCGTACACGATACCTTGTAGACTCCACTGCGCTCCATTTTGGGAATGGGGTCCTTGGTTGATCCAAGCAAGTTCTGTATTTTTGTGGCCCGGCTCGTATAAACTAGGTCGATGTCTACGTTCTTCATAGCCCTCTTCATTGTTTCCGTCCTTGAGTCAAACGTTACAACCAACCTCTTCCGTTGCTCGACTTCCGCAGTTAGCGTTGTGAACTTTTTATTGAAGATCTCCTTCGTTCGTTTGGCTATCAATTTGGTAACTTCATCCGTAGGGTATCCATTCCACTCGGCTAGCTTATAAATGTGGGCCTGAAAAAAGAAACGTCCCACATTTATAAGCTAGCCGAGTGGAATGGATACCCTACGGATGAAGTTACCAAATTGATAGCCAAACGAACGAAGGAGATCTTCAATAAAAAGTTCACAACGCTAACTGCGGAAGTCGAGCAACGGAAGAGGTTGGTTGTAACGTTTGACTCAAGGACGGAAACAATGAAGAGGGCTATGAGGAACGTAGACATCGACCTAGTTTATACGAGCCGGGCCACAAAAATACAGAACTTGCTTGGATCAACCAAGGACCCCATTCCCAAAATGGAGCGCAGTGGAGTCTACAAGGTATCGTGTACGAAATGTAATGGATGTTACATTGGACAAACGAGGAGATCACTAGGTGTCAGATGGAATGAACACTTAAGGGAAGCAGTCAACAAAAACAAAAAGCAGGATGCAAAAAACTTCAAATCAAAAGTAGCAGAGCATATAGTCCTTGAAAAACATGACATCACTGCGGACAACGTAAGCATGCTGAAAACGGTTGCAAACGGATGGAAGCTTGATGTAGCAGAAAGCTTGGAGATATTCAATCGGAAGACGCAGGACATTTGGAACGGCGACCCAGGTAACGGATACACCTGGCTTTTCAAGCTTACAAAATAATGAAGGTAGTTAAGTAGTAATTAAGGAAAAACAAATTTTTGAATGGTAAAGGATCAGGTAATTAGAGATTAAGTAAAAGTACTTTGAGGGATTAGGTGTAATTAGAGATTCATATTAATACGTTAATGAGTTTAGTATAAATATTAGGATACTTATAGTTTAGGGAATAGTAGTACTGAGGAAGTTCTCAAGTAGAGAACGAAACAATTGTATACGAAATTTAAAATAAATAGTAGAATTAAAGGGTATATACTTTCTTTCATTTTTTTATTTGAAAGTTCTACTAAAGGCGGAATATTTTTAACTAAATAATCATTCGCCATGCATTGGCCAAACAACTGGCACCAAGTCTGGCCCAGTCTTATCATCCAGTCATGTACCAACAATGGGCCAATCGTTTTGCCATTGGTTGGCCGGTGATTGGCAATAATTGGGCCAAGCTTGGCCCAATCATGGCCCAGTTGTAAAACCTTATACGGGTAGTCTTATAAAAGGTCCTTATATTCTGTAAGCTTGATGAAAATCGACTGATACAGACGGAAGTTATAGCCATTTGAAGTTTCTCCAATTTCAACGACAATAACACATGATTTTGGTATTTTACGGATTTTCCATCGAATCAGACACTGTAGTTTTGATTTGATCTTCTTAACATTTTCAAATGAGATCAATAATTTTCAATTAAGTTTAGAGAGTTCCCTCCTGACAAATAACGCAAAACCCTTTCGGCCCTACAACCGATCCTTTAAATCTAGCATCCCGCATACTGTTAAATGGAACAACACTGAAGCCTCCTCCTTTCAGGATATTTTTAACATATTTGCCGAATATTTTTCCTCTACTTTTTCCTCTTCTGACACACTACACTCCCCCATAAACTCAATTCAAACTTATCCAGCATCAATTACACTTACTTCACTGATCCTTTTGAAGTTGAATCCCTTATTAACTTGCTCGATCCGAATGTTAGTCCTGGTCCCGATGGATTGCCTAATATATTTGTAAAGTAACTTTGTTCCTCTTTGTGTTTTCCTCTATCCCTTATATTCAATCTCAGCCTTGGTACTGGCACATTCCCAACATATTGGAAAGATGCAAATGTTGTTCCTATCTTTAAAAATGGCGACCCTTCATCTGTCTCAAACTATCGTACCATATCACTCCTCTCCTGTTTCTCTAAGCTGCTGGAACGACTTGTACACAACAGGCTTCTTGAGTCATTGAGCTGAATTGTCATCCCACAGCAACATGTATTCTTGAAGGGTAATTCAATTTCCTCGAACTTGGCTGAGTTCAAAGATTATATTGCAAGAGCTTCAGATAAACAGCTTCAAGTTCATGCAATATTCCCGGACTTCTTCAGAGCTTTTGACTCCGTCAACCATGTTCTCCTCTGTCAAAAGTCAGCTTTGCTCGGCTTATCCGGTTCCCTACATTCTTGGATTCCATCCTATTTATCCTCTCGTTCATTTCTTGTTAATCTCTATGGCACAATCTCCTTTCCATTCAATCCTACATCTGGCGTCCCTCAAGGATCAATCCTTGGTCCTCTTCTTTTCGTACTGTTTATCAATGGTCTTCCCTCAGTTATTTCCTCTTCTTGTCTTTTGTATACTGATGATTTCAAGGTATTCCGGATAATTAGATCCCTTGAAGATTGTCAGCGACTCCGAAATGATCTCTTTTACCTCTATAACTGGTGTCATGCAAACTCCCTTCGTATCAATGTTTCCAAATGTTTTAAAATGACTTTACTTTGAAAATTATTCCTTTAACTTACAATTACACCCTATGTGATGTTTTTCTCTCCCCTGCAGACTCCTGTAAAAATCTTGGTGGAATATTTGAGCCCAAGCTTAAATTCGATGCCCATATTTTTATCATAACTACCAAGGCATCAAAAGTTTCGGGTTTTATTATGCGGCATTTACACAAGTTTGCAAATATTGCTACCACTGTTTGCTTGTTCACATGTCTTGTCCGCCCGCTTCTTGAGTACTGCTCAGTAGTGTGGTCTCCTAGACATTTATATCTTGTGAGCTTACTAGAAACTGTTCAGCGTAAGTTTACCTATATTTTGTTCTTCAAATTCAACTTAGCCATATAGCCTACTTCGTCTCCCTTCTCTATCGGTCCGTAGAACCTTCTTAGATCAATGTTTCCTTTATAAGTTGTACCACCAACAAATTGCTTTCACTCTAAGGAAAGACTTGCAATACTGTATGCGCGTCCTAGTCGGTCTAATAACATTCTCGAGGTTCCGTACGCCTGGACAGATTTTTATTTTCAGTCAATTATGCCGCGAATCATCAGGAAGCATAACAACCTCGAGCTTGGTTCTCTATCCACGTCCTACTTTGTTTTTAAAAATAAACTAAATACGTTACTTTTTGTGAATAGCGATTAATATTTCCTTATCACTCAATTTTTCAAACTTTCATCTAGCCTCTAATTTCTTTTCTTACATTTTTTAATTAACTTTTTTCTGCTTGATTTTGTTGTATAAATGTGTTTTACTTTAAACGATATTTAATTGTCTAAGTCTAGTTTGTAATTGGATTTTTGTCTGTTAAATGGATTTTAATAAATAAATAAATAACATAGTTTGTTTTTAGGAATTCTTGATTTGTGTGATTTTTGTTAGTTTCCGACAAACTGCCGACCGTTAAAAATAGAGAAACAATGAATTTTCTTACAAACGTGCACATCTCTTTTGAAATGTTCTTGACTTCATTCGGTGCTGGTGACTGCATTTCGAAGAAGTTGGGTACAAAACCCTTCTGACATGAGCGTAGGTCTGTCCACCAAACTTTTTTATAATTAACGACAGCCAGTGTAGGAATATCAAGCTAGTACCGTTATTCACGCTTTACTCTTCAGCAAGGAATTTTAATCCAAACGATAATCGTGATTTAGTAACGGTTATTGATAAGCCGTTAAATAAATAATTAAAAACCACACCAATTACTCGAATTGCAAGTAAGCACCAGAACAAAATTTTTATTAACTGACTTCCAAAGGTAAGAAGGTTATCAATTCATCGCGTATATTTTGTTGTTGTTGCTTTTTATGTATTTTCATCCATAAGTTTTGAATGTGGATGGATAGAAGGGTCCTGTTTTCGGCAGATGATACGTCTTACTTTTTTTGGATCCCATTCAAAGGACAGGAAAATCAAATAACGGCAAAGGACTTTTACCATTAAAACTAAAAAATTCCGACTTTCACCCCGATTTTTCAGCATAACTGGTCGGCGCATGTAAGGATTTTGATCGCAGCGGTGTCAATTGTAATCCTATCGAGGACTCTGCAGATATTAACAGTTGAATATGGTACATTTGTGTCGAGAAATTGAGTTTTAATTACCTTTCGTACGAAATATGCCAATTATCTTGCGACTCCTCGAGGATTTGATGGAAATACTGATTTTTTTTGGACATATATGATAAAAATGATTAGTATCATTAATTTTCTGCATAAACGGTGCATTTTAGTTAATCAGTGCAAAGTTTCATTCAAATATGTGATAAAGCTCACAGTAAAAAAAAAACATAAGATCGTACAAAATTTTGTTACTGTAATTTTGGGGACACAAAATGTTCGTACATTTCCCCTTCCCCTGCACCCTTCAAAGCAAAATTTGTTTTGAAAATTTATCATCAAGATCTTTCATTTGATACCCATATTGCTTACATGCGATGAAATTTTTTTTTCAGGGGCCACTCCCCTATATGGGGAGACCCCCCTCAAACACCTTATACATTTCTTATTGGTGTGAAACTTTGAAGAGGGCCTACAAAATCTAATGTTTCTAGCTTATGTAGTTTGTGAGAAAAAGTGGACAGGACGCAATTTTAGTAGGGTTTTGTAAAACAATTTTACAAAACCTTAAAAACTTTCTACCAGGGCATTGAAAACTGTACAAATAATCAAGTGCATAAATTTTTAGGGTTTTTTTATTGTGTAGGATATAAATTCTAAGGGATTCATATACATCGAAAATTGGGTTTTCTAACTAAGGAACTTAGTGCAGATCTGCTAAAATATATTGTAAAACAAAATTTTTTAGAATATCAGTGTTAAAAATTGAATTATCTACAGAACTTAAGGTATGTATGGTTCTGTACGAATATCCAAGTGACTCACTATATATATATATATATATATATATATATATATATATATATATATATATATATATATATCTATATATATATATATATATATATATATATATATCTATATATATATATATATATATATATATATATATATATATATATATATATATATATATATATATATATATACATACTAATGAGCCCGGTCGTCGATTTAAACTTACGGTTTTCCATTTTTCAATCAATCCTCTTCCTTGGTCTTCGTGACCCTCCTCCTGAATGGTTGTTAATTCATGGAGTAGGTAGCCCACCACGGGCAAAGAGCTACCTGAAGCAAACACTAAAGATGACTGCAGCTAGCTGGCCCATAATGCCATGGCGAGATCCACCGCTTTTTACAAATTTAAAAGGCCTAAGAATGAAGCGAATATTGCGAAGAAGTTACTTAAAACTTATGTATTTTTGAATCAGGATTGCTAATTTTGTAAAAGCTATGTCAAACAGAATAAGATTTCTGGATTTCTTGAAACTAAGACTTGATCTAATGTATTTAATAACTCTGATGAACAGAAATTTGTAGTAATCGAGCAGTTATACTAGCAAACTGCTCGAAAACCCTCCTATCTCCTATCCAAATTGTAATGGCAGATTAAAAAAAAGAAAATATGTAATTTTTTCCCCTGTAATTGTAATTTGTAGAATAGTTTTTCTTAATATTATTAGTAAATGTAACCTCATATCAATTTTCCTCTATATGAAAATGTTCTCCGTTAATTATCTTTTCCATAAAATTTAATTTTTCATTACAACTTAAAATTTTCATTTCTTCAATTTATTTAAATTTCTTTACTTCATTCATAATTTCTTTAGTTCAGTTAAAATTTCCCTAGTGCAGTTAAATTTTGGTTTTTAAAAAAAAAAGTTGAATCTGCCCATTACAATTTAGGATGTGGAACCCCTGACTTAGTGCAGGGCAACGGTGCATTACCTAAAAATGCATTCGATTACATTCTTGACGTTAGCGTAAACTGTTACTCTTATCTGAGATTCTCTTAGTAACGTAAAATGAATTTTAACAATCCGGAATGGGTGTACCAGCTGGTGATATGGACAGTTTGTTTGTGTGTGTTTACGGAGAGACAAGAAAAAACCTGTAACGAACAACATAATAAAGGCAAAGTCGAGACCCAACACAAACATGTAAATGTAGTATTATATAAACGAAATGTACAGGTGTCAGCTGATGAAGTTGGAAAAAGTTGAGAAGATGAGAATGCATGGGTGGGATTAGTGATTGCGGGGAGTCGGTAGTTGATCTGCTTATGAGTTGGATGTTTCCTTGGTTCGGTTCGGAGAGGAGGCGCGTGGAGATCTGAAATATGAGTACGATAAGATAGAAATCGATGAAAAATATTTTCGCGCTTCGGGGAAAATTTGCAAAGTGATATTCATCCGATTGTGATTTAAAGTGACTTAATGCCTAAAAGTTCGGATCGCCACTTATGTGAGGAAACGCGTTTAAATAGAAAAGCTTCATCATAACTATACCTCATTACTTGATGGATCATTGAAACGGGGTGGTAAACGGGATACTTATGAAGTAGAAGTAAACGTGAGGGCGCTTATGATTTAACGTGAACATTTCGAGATAAGATTTGTCGCATTGACCATTTCCGGGGAGTTTTGGGTTCCGTTGGGGTGGATCGTGAAGATTGGAAGGGAGAAAAAAAAGAAAGAAAAAAAGAGTGTGGTGGGATTGTGCGATGTGTTGATGGAATTTCTCCCGAATTGCTCTTTGGGAGAATTGCTCTGGTACTAGTTCCAGGCAATTTCCTAAAGCAATTTCCTAAAACGTTGAACTTTTTATGTGACTATTCCCGTTATATTCGTGCTGAGTTATTAAACGACTTTGTTCATTTTCGCATTGTTTCCCGAAAACAAAATCAAAAATTGTGTTGTTTGCCCCTGAATCTAGTAACAATTATTTACTCAGTGCGCTTAACAAGTAAAGAATTTGAAATTAGCAATTAGCGCTTTTGTCGGAAATTTGTTGAAATGCTGTGATGCTGCTTTGTTTTCATCGATGAGGGAAATCGGTTCATGTGAAATCGTTGGTGTTAAAATACCGTGCATGTTCCAATACAAGTTCGGAAACTCCTCCACAATAGTGGTTAAAAGAAGGGTGCACACAGAAATGAATCGTAAAATACAACCAAAATGGTTATTGTGTGACACAGACCCCGGCATATAATTGCATTTCATAAATGAAGTAAACAATCATGTCGTTACTTACAATTTCCCTTTGCCACCTGCAATTGAACGTCCGTATATTAGTAAATGTGTAAATATCAGCTACGATGCAATGTTCCGAGCGGCAGAAAGCTTTCTCCATGTGCAACGAAACTGATTGTTAATTGTCACAGGTTATTCAATTCGCGTTTTATTAACTGAAATTAAAGATTGCAATGCACAGAAACCTAGGAAAATCGTTTGCAGCCTGAATACATACAAAGAGTGAATGTGGATTCTCTCTATTATGATATTGAACAAAGTTTCTTCAGCATGGAAAGCCGAGTGTTATAGACATTGATATAATTGTCAGCAAATGCTAATTTAAATACCGATGAGGTTTCATATCTATTATACAAACTGAGTTTGACGGAAGAGACTTCTAACACTTTATCTGCGACGGGGAATGCTGTGGTTCGATTCTTCCTTGAAAATAATCACCTTGACGAACTGTTAAATTTATGCGATGATCGATTAAACTTTGGTGCATTTTGGGGTCATCATACAGCAAATCTTTTGTCGAATGAATTAGTCGAGCCTACGGATTTCTATGCAGCAGCAAGAACTTAGCCACGTGGTGTTCACTTAAAAATAATTCACAAAAGTTTAGCTTCCAGGACTGCCCACCCCATCAACGAGCGTTCGTCGAGGAGGAAAGGTAAGTACCCTTTTTATTGCTTTTAAATTTTTATACACCTTTCAATTTTTATATGGATTTTTTTTTTAAATTATTCATGTATACAGTTTTTTTTTAAATTTTCTAATATATATATTTTTAAATTTTTTAATGTACATTTAATACGGGCTTTCAAAAATAAGAAATTTTACAAGGACAGAAGATGACATATTTTATTAAAAAAAAAGAGAGAGCAAATTGATCTCTTATATCTACCTTACTGGAATCATACTTCTGTTCCCTTGTGTTTCTTTTAGTGCTTTCCATTTATGTTTACTTTCAATGTAAAAAGATTAGGTTTATTAGGAGTTTGAAAATCGTTAAGGCCATTCAATAAAACATCTGAAATTGTGTTGCGATAGTTAGAGAACTATAATGTTTGTAGAGTTTTCATGGAAAATTGAAATAATAATAATGGATTGTTAGATTTGAATGCCGGTCTTTTCATTTTTTCCCACCAAAAATGAGCTAGCCATCGGGCGCGCTACAACTTTTTTTTAGTTTCAGGGACTCTTGCGGGTTGAGTGGCCTCTAGTTAAGCTGCCTTTTTATAGCATAGGGTTATTTGATCCGATCACATAGCTCTATGACATAAATTAGTCACCGGTATATTTCCTTTCTGATGGGAAGGCTCATACAAGGTATGTTGTATGAGTTTTCCACTCAGAAGAGAAATATGTGGCCACTGCAACATTTTTGGATCTTGATCCGGTTGGGCGGGTGCGAGGGGGCACCACCACCATCCGGCTGCCCCACTCTTATTTGTGGGCCGTGCGAATCGTCGGATAACGACGAGGTTTCCCTAAGTCCGTCTGTTTTGGCTTGTTTCAACTTGTTCTTTGAACAAGCAATTCTTCCCTCTTTGTAGTTACCTAAAATTTTTCGACTTCGGTCACCCTTTCTTTTGAGATCCAAGAATTCGTGAATGCGAAATTCTTTTGTAGTGGATCCTTGTGCTGGGGGAATGAACCCGCCCCACGGCACCGCAGTGCTAGCCTGCCAGCGAATTCACGCGTCCCCAGACAAGGGCATTCTCGGCGGATATCAACATCTTCCTTCGCCGAGGCAGCAGACCATCGCTGCAGTCCTTCACGGACACATTGATACCTATCCATCACTAAAAATTCTGCATAATTCATAATTATAAAGTCAAAGTGCCTTCTTCACCTTGAGCAATTTATCTTAAAACTGAAAATTCATTCTGTGAATTTTGATTACGAAAATAAAGAATGTTTTTAAAGGATAATCACACCAACATTCATTTTAATAACATGCACTATATACTAAATGCTAACACTTTAGAAAAAGTACCAAAATTTTCTATATAGACTTAAGCGGCCGCTTTTTTCGCAACACTCATATCATTGATTGAATAAACCCTTAAAGATATTCATAACATGTATCTTATCTGAAATTTTCATGAAAATCTGAACAAAACCGAAGAAACCCTGTCGACTAGAGGTCCAAGACATTGCATATTCACATGTTGTCAAGTTTATTTTTAAATTTATAGGATATAACAACCTTATATATGGAAACCTGACTAAGCTTCATTTGATTTAATAGTATTCATACGATTTAATTTGGATAAATGTAAATCGATCAATTATTAACAACGATCAATAAATACATATTACATATACTTTTTAGGGTTTTGTAAAATAATTTTACATATGTAAAGCAATTTTCCTCGCAAACTGCTTAAGCTAGAAACATTAAATACCGTATGTAGGTGTAAAGTGTCAAGTTTATTGCAAAGAATCTGACTTCTTCGCGTTTATTGCTGCCTATGTCACTTGATCCATATGTGTTAGGTGATCTGATGACTGTCAAGCTGGATTCATTGCCGTCCATCATAACTCGTAGCAAGTCTCAATCTAAGTTTCCATCACTCGGCAATGCGAAGCGTACGGCTGGCTCGGAATCCAAATTGATGCCCTCATCGTCACCTGGATCTTCAAGTGCCTGCCAGGGAGCGATTCCAAAAACGTCAAGCGTCAACACGTTCATCCGCTTCAATACGTCACTCCTTCCATTCGAATCTTTGTGTCTCGCTTCACATTATATGCCTCATGGGAGCAAATTGTAAACTACGTTATATAAAAATTAGGTTTGGCTACATCATATCTATCCTGCACGAAGTTCACTGATGAGAGCCGTTTCTTGGCTTCTTTCAAAATAGACGTGAATGCTGAGCTATTTTATCGTAGAAATTTTGGCCGAAAGGTGATCTTGTAAAGGATTTCATCTTCGGTAGAAGGAAAATTTATGACACCCTAGGAATCTACGGACCGTCAATTAACGTTCAACAGAAAAATTTATAAATTAAGTATTTATCATCAGAATGTCAGGGGACTTGGAACTAAGCTCCAAGATTTTTTAATCTCAATCATAGTGGCTAATGATGATTTTGTCTGCATCACAGAACCGTGGCTGAATGATACCATTAGAGATTTTGATATCTTTTCTATACAAAAAAAAAATTCTCGCCGTGATCGCGATACATCTATGTCGTGTAAGTCTGATGCTGCAGGAGTTTTCATTGGTGTCAAATACGATCTTCAATGTACTCCTTGCAATGATTTTCTTCCTTCTTCACCAGTACAATGTGTACTAGTCAGAGTTTTAAGGCTCTTCTTTATTAATTGTTAGTATCTATGTTCCTTGCAATTCGTCTTTAAGATATATGAGGACTTTTTTGATAAACTAAATCAGTTCATCATTTTTAAATTTCCGCACAATTTAGTATTTATTTGTGAAGATTTCAATGCACGTCTTGTAGAGTGGGACATTTCCTCACATCCTAGTATTGCTCCAGCCAATCCTTTATCCAATTCTACATCACAGAATCGTTGCTGAATGATACCATTAGTGATTTTGATATCTCTTCTACACAAAATCTTTTTCGTCGTGATTGCGATACATCTATGTTCCTTATCCAATTGCTTGTCATAATTTATCTCCTTTAATTCTTCAGTACAAGCAAACTTAATTCAGAACATTAATGGAAGGCTACAGGATCTTATACTCTTAAGCTCAACGCTCTCAAATAATGCAGTACTCACTTCTGGCGATCGTTATGTTAGAGCTGATCCACATCACTCTCCATTATGTGTTGATCTGGCCATGCCAGTGTTAAGTTGTGATCGTGCCTTTCAACCAGCTATTTATAATTTCAGAAAGATAAATTTCCCTGCGATATCCAATGCACTTTCTAACATAACGTGAGATAACTTTTTCGCTGGTATCTTGTGTAATGAAGCCACGTCAAAATTCTACGCTCTGTTGTACAAACTCGTTGCTAAACACACTCCAATCTATTACCGAAAAAATGGTGCTGATGCTCCATGGTTTAATAGAGAAGTATGTCAGGTGCTCAAAGTAAAGAGAAGGCTAGAAAGAAATATAAGCTCCTAAAGCCCTCGGAAGCATTACGTGAATTTTCAAGGTAACGGTCATTAGCGAAATGATTGATAAAATAAGCCCTCAATAATTATTTCGGTCATATTGAAGAATCACTCTATAATAATCAACCATTTTGGGCTTATATTCGTGCACTTAAGAAATCACCAGGTATACCGAATAACATGTATTGATACAATTCAAGTGCAGATAATCCTGACTCAATTCTTAATCTCTTTGCACGTTTTCTCTCTTCTACCTTTGGTAATCCTCCTGCTAAACAAAGTTTCAGTCCTAACTTTTCGTATCAGACCATTTTGGCTGATTTCAACATATTGCTCTCTGATATTGAAAATATACTTATCAATTTGGGTGACTCTGTTGCCTCTGGTTCAGATGAAATCTCTTGCTTTTTTGTAAAATTGCTTTCGTCAGCGCTTTCCTCTCCATTGTCTTATTTGTTTAACGTTAGCATTTTTAATGGTATATTTGCTGGTATTTGGAAAATGGCATATATTACTCCCATTTTCAAATCTGGCAATCCGTCTGATGTTCTAATTACCATCCTATTTCTATTCTCTAAACATTTCCCAAAAATTTTTGAACGGGTAATGCATTCTAAGCTATTTCCTGTGCTAACCCACATGCCAGCTAATCAACATCATGGCTTCGTTATACCTAGGTTCACTTTGACCAATCTGCTGGAAATTTCGGATTATGTTTCGCAAGCTTTAGATGCCAACTCCCAGGTTGATGCCATATATACGGATTATCAAAAAGCATTTGACTCCGTACCACATAAAATCTTGCTGAAGATGCTGAAACATTATGGATTCCCTGAAGGCATGCTTACATGTTTTTATTCCTACATTACTTTCCGTTCATGTTGTGTTCGTATAAGGGGCAGGAGATCCAACAGCTTTTCACCATCATCAGGACTAATACAAGGATCTATACTTGGCCCTTTATTATTTAATATATTTATCAATGAGCTGCCTTCATGTTTAAATTCACCAGCATTACTTTATGCAGATGATCTGAAACTATACAGAAGAGTTGATAACTCACAATACTGTCTTGATTTATCAAACGACCTTTATATTATCAGTGTTTGGTGCCGTTTAAACCACCTTCATTTGAACATTCCTTAGTGCACATAATGTCATTGAAAATTAAAAAATGTCCCGTCTTTTTCAGACATTCAATTGATTCTGAGGTGCTAGCTTGTGCTACTCAAATAAAGGATCTTGGAGTTTTCTATGACCCTAGCCTTAGGTATGATGTCAATATCCAACGCATGGCAAACAAAACTTTCAAAATGTCTGGTTTCATACTGCACCACGTAAAAAAATAATTCACCAAAGGTAGCCGATATGGGTATCAAATGAAAGATCTTAATGAGAACTTTTCAAACCAGGTCTTAAATTGGCATTTTTTGCTTCTAGGGTTGCACAGGAAGGAGAAATACACTAACAATTAGTGTGTGTTTTTTTTTTAATTTTCAAATAAGATCAATGACATGAATAATTTTGGAAATTCATGATTTGAGTGTTTTTTGTTTATTTGCAACAAATTGGTGACCGTTGAAAGTAGAGGAACAATGGATTTTCGTTTAAACGCGCACATCTCTTTGACATGTTTCTTGACTTTATTCGTTGCTGGTGACTTCTGACATGAGCTTAGGTCTGTCTACCCAACTTGTTCAAATTCTTCAGTCTACACGTGTCTAGCCGTGATAGGGGGGAAGGCACAATTTTTTCATGTTCTTTCATTTCCCTTGCTTGTCTCGTTATTGCATCTTACCAACACCTTTCATTTGAGACCCTACGTGACTATCATGGATGACATTTTTGTTGATGGGTCACATCCTTTAAAAACCTTTGAAATTTCTTGCGCTACAAAACTTTCATTAGATTGTTACTTTCGAGTTTTTAGCAGAGTTTAACGATTCTAGCTTGTATAGTTCCGGAAAAAAATTTGCTGTTACATATGACGGACGGACACGCAGGTTCCGATTTTAATAGGGTGCTGTAAAAAATGTTTGTGCAAAATTCTAAAAACGAGCACATTTTGGTTAAAAGGAATTTTTACATACTAACTTATTGACAGGCTTTCAAATGTATGAGACATGGTCGTTGTCTGATAGTGTCTCAATAATTGCATAAAAGTTAGAGCTACTAAAATTTACTTACGCTAGTTCTTTATATGCTACATCCTTCACTAGAGTTTCATTGTATGGATCAGTAGGACAAACAACGACTGTCGGGAAGATGATTTGCTGATTGTGAAAATCTGTATCCAAACCTTAAAATGTACACCAGTCATTATGTTATTCAAAAACACTAATTTTTATTTACTGATTAAGTCCTACCTGTAATAGTTGGATTTGTTTGAAACTTTTCCCACAAGCTCATTATTATGACCAAAGCTGAAACTGCACCAATGGAGGTGAATGCAAACCACATAAACCTTGTTTAAAAGAAATTCGTTAATGACCAAAACAATTCATCAAAAGAACTTACTTTTCACCAAACGGTCGACTGCTATCCGCAATATAGCGAACGCCATGAAGTGTGGAATTATTAAAAAACTCTTTGGTTTGATAAATTAAACTCCTTCGAAACAGGGTTAAATTTTCCGCGACTTGTTTCGTTCGGCTACTCATTTTATGCTACGATTCAGAACTACCGCCAATTTGAAATTCTTGTTTTTTGAAGGAATACTAATCCACACGCTTTGTTAAGCATTATTAACCTTATTGGAATCAAAACAGAATTTGTGTAAGAAATATTAGACTGGTCAGGTTCATAAAATATTCAACTGCCATGTGTCAGGAATATGCAATAATTAAGGTTCTGGTTCTGAGATTTAAGGTAAAACGGTGTGAATGGTTCATTAGATGTAAAAAAGGATCTATGTGGCTTGGGCGTGAATGACTGATTTATAATTTATTTATTTTATTCATTCTAGGTTTAACCTGAATGTATTACTAGTCTTATTAATTTTAATAAATTCTTTCTAAAGGTTTCTTTCATTCTCCTTTATCGTTGTGGTCAATTTCCCCTAAAATTTGTTTCGGCTGCTCACTATCATTCATAACTTATGTCTATTGTAGGGTTATGAGAAAACACACATTGGCATCATTACATATCCATTACCGGCGGTAAGGTAATAAATCGATAACTGATTTTTATCTCACGTTATGGTTAGCATGTTTTTCGCAGGAGTATACTCATATACCATTCGTAGAAAGGACACACCTGCAAAGGATAGACCGTTAACATTTGAAATGCGTTGCAATTGGGTGGCATAATAATAGGCATATTAAGTGGATGAAAAAACGAAAACAAAGCTCTTGTTTAACTTGTTGCGTTAATCAAACAATATTCAAATGAATGAAATCAGTAGGAAATGGAATATACTGTTCATGAAAACAAGTTGAGGAGATAGGAGTATGGTCCTGCCAGAGGGATTTTGCACTGATTTATACGTCTGAAAACATCAATAATATCACGCAAGTAACAGTTAGATGCCTTACCCTCTTACGGGGCCTAGCATGCTATCTGCGTATCGAAACCGCTAAGAGGCTTCTAGGTGAAGATAATCCCAGATTTAATAACCAATAATGAGTGAAAGAAAAGAAAATTTTGTTACGGTGCAAACAGTTGGATCCCCAATACCAGTGGTGGAAAGCAAGCCAACAGGCATCAATGACTAAATGGTTTTTTGTATCGTCCGTGCTCTCTCTTAAGCGGTACTGGCTGCCTTCCTTCCCCTGTTAGATATACCGCTTGAGATCTTTCGCATGCCAAAGGCCCGCTCTTGCCCGTTTGCGTCCTCCAGCCGAAACATGGATAGGGACACCTTTTCAATCACGCGATAGGGTCCCATGTATTCCGGCGCAAGCTTTTTCGAACAGTATTTCGCTGCATCTAACAAGCGGAAATTTCGCTGCCAAACTAAATTCTTTTCCTTAAAGGGTGGCACCGCCGACGTAAGTTGTACCTCCGGACGTGTAATGATTTTTTTTCCGAAAATCCATGTAGGACACGGGTGCCGATTGTCTGGCACAAGTGTCAGCGAGCTATAAACAACACCGGGCTCAGCTAACTAGCTTCGCTTAACGACCGCGTATGCGTGCTTATCGACTAGCATTTGCGGGATCATATGAGGCGGGCTCTTGTCGAGCCACGAAGCTACACTGCAAAATATTTATCACGCGATCAATTTTTAATTACCTTTAGAAATGTTCTATTATGTGTCAATTAAACTACTCTACAGTAATTCAACTTTTTGTTTTGTCTTGCTAAAGTTAGCAGACACGGAGGCTTGAGACAAATGCAAAAATCATACAAAAAGCTACCGTTACTTTCTCTGAAGAAGGTCGTTGCATTACAAGGGGAGTGTCAAACCTAAAGTGAAAGTGAACCACTCATCTCTGCCTAAAGGTTTGGGCTAGTTAATTTCAATCACGTAAAAAAAACAAACTAAGCAGTTTTGATGGGATGACCACCTTATCTCTTTATCAGCAGCCACTCCTGATCACCATTGGACTGCTCGACTGCTTATGTTTATTATAGGGCGGTGTTTTTGATACCGACTCAAGCATGGAGAGACTGAAGGATTTCCCTCTTGACTACTGAATAAACAATTGTTTCTGCATTGGAGAGACGGTTGTTGTAATTTTAGGTCACTCTCTTTGAATACAAGTCCCTGTTTTCTACGAAAGTGTGCTAATAAAAACCGCTAACCAACTATAAAACAAACCGGGTGTCGGGTAGGACTAAATGCGATGCCTATTTTATCACTACCGATCATCAGATTAGCTTCTAGTAAAAACTGACGCAATTCCAAGCAGTGGATTTGAAAATCTCAGGCACTGTTCAGTTACTGAACATAGTACACAATAAAATTCAATTAATCAATTTCTAAGTTCAAAAACCTTGAAGTTCAATAATTTCAATTTGCCTACTCATTCCATTTATACAAAAGTTCATTAAATTCACTTCAGCTCAAATCTCAATTCAACTATTGCACTAACTGCATAAAATTTCATTAAGTTATAATTGGGTCAGTAATTTCCAATCGATTTTGATGACAAAGTTTGAATTTTTTATATCACATGTTGAAAACATTCCGATTGTATGCTTAGTTCAATAACTTTGTATGCTATAAAAATAATTGAAATGTACGAATCAACGTTCAGTTGAAAAACAGCTTCTATTGGACCAACAAATCGTTTTATTTTCAATAATTGTAAGTTTTCCCTTCCCAGTATACCTTTGCTTTGTTATATTCTACAACCATTGATTATATCAAGGCTTCCTCACAAGACCCTCAATAATAGCTGGTGTGGCTAGAATTTGAGGATTTCTCATTATTACAACTTTCGTCCTGCAGAACACTGTTCCGCGCCGAAACATTGGTGCGTCGGGCCGGATATTGTTCGCACTTATGTTCCTACAATTGTTCTTAGATGCAACAAAATCCTTGCCCTATTGGCTGCTGCGTGTGATCCTGGACATCGTTTTCGACAAGGGGTCATCTAGGACTCGTTATCAAGGACTCGTCGTATTGGATTTATAGTTACTGACTGCGACTCGTAAAAGAAATCATCATTGTGCACTAGGATTATGTTCTCGATTCATTGTTCCTGACTGTTATCCTTGAGGATCGTTATCACAGTACACCTAGAATTCGACAGTTAGGGTCTGAATTTGCTGTTCCTGATTGTGATCATTCAAGACCTTTGGGGTGGATTTGAATTGAATCGCGTTGATTTAAAATCTTCGCTTGATCCCTCTCATCAATATTTCATTTATACGAAGCCACAAAAAACCAATATGAGAAAACAAAAGCTGTCCATACTGAAGCTCAAATACTTTATGTTCCGCCTTCAAAACCTACCGAAGGATTATTAAAAGCTGCAATGCCCGCTCAACTGCTACTGGAGCTAAACCTTCGATGATAGCTCCTGACAACAGCATCCCGACGTGTGCCTTGAACCTGCAACTGGATGCATTAAACTATGATACAGCGATCATGATACTGCAGCAGCGATTCTCAAACAACAAAAGGATGGCTATGGCATATCTTGATAGCATATTTGACATTAAAAAAGTAGCGCATAGGAGTGCAGTGGGAATAATCAACATATTCAACGTTCTGCGCAATTGTCTTGCGGCACTAAAAAGCATGTCTTTCAACACAGATCAATGGGGTCCAATTATAATTCATACTGCAATGCGGAAGCTCGACTCTGAAAGCATCCGTATGTTCGAAGATACTTTAAGCAACCATAAGGAAGTGTCATCAATTCAACAGCTCTACGATTTCCTTTTAAAGAGAGATGAAGTCTTAACAATGATCAAACTGCAGTCCCACAAACTGCACACCAAGGAACGAGCTTTCACTGCAATGACAAAACCGACCTGTACATTTTGCAAGGAACAGCATTACATATATCGTCGCGGCAAGTTTAAAGAACTGTCCATGGACTATCGTCATAAATTTGCATCAACGAATCAACTATGTAAGAATTGCCTCACTCACTCCAAAGACAGTACATGCAAAAGTTTACGTAAATGCTTTGAGTGCAATAGACCTCACCACACGCTTCTGCAATTTCCTAACGTTAAAGCCTCCTCCAATATTGCCAGAAATGAATCTGGTCAGCCATAAGCTGCTGAAAGGGATACTAATGAAGTGAATGTGAATGTTCTACTTCCAACAGCCTTAATAAATGTACGAACGAGAACTGGACAACAAATTTTGCTACGAGCCCTTATTGATCAAGGCTCCCAATCATCCTTCATCACTTCAAAGGCAGCAAAAAAGCTAGGACTAAAAAGGCAAAATATTTTTTCAACTGTTACCGGTATTGGTGAAACAGAAACATCAACAGTACTAAATCAAGTCTGCATGTCCATAGCACCACCTACCCTATCAGCATTCACCCTCCTAGTCGAAGCATTAATCATGCCAAAGCTGACGACGATATTACCAGAAGATCGAGTGGTGCTACCTGAGTCTAGCAAGATCCCAGAACTGAGGCTAGCAGATCCTAACTTTGCATCTCCGGGACAAATTGACGTCATTCTTGGAGCAGAGGTTCTAGAAGAGATAATTGAAGAAAGCTTACGGAAAGCAGATCCATTATTTGCACAAAAAACAAAGCTTGGCTGGATTTTATCAGGTAAAACCATGTCCCAGGTTAAAAAGAGTGCAAAGGAAATAATAGTTTTCAGTTCAATGACTGAATTCCATAAATATGTGGAAAAGTTCTTTGAGATGGAAAAAGATGATCACGAAAGAGAGCCCTCAATCGCTGAAGCTAGATGCGAAGTACATTTTCATGCAACATATGATAGAGACAATCATGGAAGATATATCGTTCAGCTCCCATTCAAGGATGATATTAACCTTAAATCACTTGAAAAATCTCGTGTTAAAGCTTTATTAAGATACAAGCAAGTCGAGAAAAGACTGGAAAAAGATCTAAAATGCAAAAAAGATTACCAAAGTTACAACAAGACCTAGCCCAAATCTTATTAAGATGGAGAAAACATGAGTACGTTTATACCGCAGATATTGAGAAGATGTTTTGGCAGATCATTGTAGCAAAGCACGATCGAGACTACCAACGAATCCTTTGGAGAGATGAGCGTTCGAAAACATTAAACGAGTATCAGCTAAATACAGTTAGATATGGCACAGCCCGCGGCATTTTTTCGGCTGTAAGATGTCTGATTCCGCTAGCGAAGGATGAAGGACATACGTATCCATACGTGACCAAGGCCCTTCTAAACGACTTTTATGTCGATGATACGCTCAGTGGGACAGATTCCAAAGAGGAGGCAATAAAACTACAAAGAGAAATTACATGCCTGCTCAAAAAGGGTGGGTTCAACCTTAGAAAATGGGCTAGCAATCATTCAGAGTTATTGGCAGCTGTCCCTGAAGATGCGAAAGAAAAAGGACTACTTCAAATAACTGAAGAGGAACCGCTTGAAACATTAGGGGTTCATTGGAATCCCAGTAGAGACGAATTTCAGTTTAAGGTCCCAAAATTTGAAAAAGATCAAAGGCTGACAAAACGACGACTATTATCGAATATTGCTACCATCTATGACCCGCTACAGTGGCTCGCTCCAGTACTTATGCAAGACGTCTGGAAAACTAGAGTGAATTGGGATGACCTGCCTTCTGAAGAAATTGTGAAACGCTGGAACAGTTTTGAAATGGATTTAGCTAGCTTAGAAAACATAAAATTCCACGATGGGTTCACTACACATCCAAAGCTAACATGGAGCTTCATGGTTTCTACGGCGTATCGGAAGCAGTTTATGCTGCAGTGGTGTACAGCAAATCCACTGATGATTTTGGAGCTATCAGGACAACTTTACTGTGCAGAAAAACTAAGGTCACACCTCTGAAATCAAAATTATCGCTTCCAAACCTAGAGCTTAACGCAGCTGTTCTTCTCTCAAATCTACTGTATCAGACAGCATATACAATGGGCTTGACTAATGCACCAATTTTCACCTGGAGCGACTTGATGATAACTTTGGGATGGTTAAAAAAAGAACCATGCTCTTTAGAGACTTATCTCACGAGCAGAGTCTCCAAAATACAGAAACTAGATGGCGGAAGATGGAAATGGAATCACGTGAAATCGGATGAAAATCCTGCGGACTGCGCTTCTAGGGGGATAAGTCCAAAGGACCTTCAAAACCATAAACTGTGGTGGAACGGCCTGACTTGGCTTGTACAAATGGCAAACATGAAGGATCCCTTGAAAATAGTAGCAATGAGCTCAACAGAACAAGAAAAAGGAATTCTCGAACGTTACTCCGATTTACAGAGGTTGATAAGAATCTCTAGCATCTGCTTCAGATTCACCCACAATTGTAGCCTGCCTGAGAAAATAATAGGATTTTTAAAGTGCAACGAGCTTGAAAATGCCCACTTAAAAATAATACTATGCATACAGCAGCAAGAGTTCTCCCAGGATATAGCTAATTTAAGAGCAAACAAGGAAGCAAATCCTAACATACGACCTCTCAATCCGTTTATAGATGAACATGGAGTTCTTCGAGTTGGAGGAAGACTCCGGAATGCAACCACTTCAGCAGATTCCATGTTTCTCATCCTGCTACTACAACGTCATCACGTAACCTATCTGATCGTGAGAGATGCTCACGCAAAGACCAACCATGGTGCACTTCAGCTAGTCGGAAACTATCTACGAATGAGATATTGGATAGTAAATGACCAGAAGGTTATTCGATACGAGATCCACCGATGCATAACGTGCTGCAAGTTCTCAAGCAGACCCAATGAGCAAATAATGGGCAACCTACCCGCCGTGCGCATCACACCATCAAACGCATTCCTACATCGTGGAGTTGATTACGCAGGCCCTGTGTGCACAAGAATGTCAAAAGGACGTGGTTCAACAGTCGTCAAGGGTTACATCGTCTTATTTATATGCATGGTCTCGAAAGCTGTCCACTTAGAACTCATAAGTGATCTCTCAACGGAAGCCTTTTAAGCAGCATTCAAACGCTTTATTAGTTGTCGAGGACTTTGTAAAGAAATATTCAGTGACAATGGAACCAATTTCGTTGGAGCGGACATGTAGATGGACAGGGACCTCCAAGAAGCCATCGAAAGATCAACAAAGGACTTAGCTAGAATATCGGCAAAGGATGGAGTCTCCTGGAAATTCATACCCGTCACTACACCCCATTTCGGAGGTTTATGGAAAGCAGGAGTGAAGTCAGTGAAAGGACATATCAACCGAGTTTTTGACGACACCAAAATTATTCTAACCTTTGAAGAGTTCTCAACCATATTATGTCAAACGAAGCTTGCCTCAATTCTAGACCGCTTACACCGATATCTAGCGATCCAAATGACTTAGAAGCTCTGACACCCGGTCATCTTTTAATTGGTCGGCCACTTCTAGCTCTTCCTGAACCCGACAGAACAAACAGGACCCTACATGAACGATGGCAAATGCTCACCTAATGCATCAGATATTCTGGAATAGAGGGACCACTGAATATTTGCACACCCTTGAACGGCGTATGGAATGGACGAAACCCGAGGACAATATAAAAGTCGGGGAACTTGTTCTTATAAAGAAACGAGACATTCCTCCAAGCAAATGGCCCCTTGCACGAATCCACGAAGTACACCCTGGTTCAGATAGCAAGGTCTGAACAGTAACAGTGAAATATAGTGGCAATAAATTCAAAAAAATTGCCATAATCAACCTGTGTCGTCTTCCTATCGAGATCTCCGAAGAACCAACCCCAGAAAAAATAAAACCAGTTGATGAGAACCAATCCCACGTTATATCTCTCCACGAACACACCGAAATTCCGGCTAAGTCGGTTCAAGCCACTCCTCAAAAACGGAAGCCTCAGGAATTGATAAAAATCAAAACTACCACACAACCAAAAAGGATAAGGATCGCTCCTTGCACCTGGACAAATAAGCTATTAAACATAGCACTCCTAATATTCTCACTGCTGACACTAGGCCTAGCAAACTCCACAGACATCTACTATGAAATCATTCGACCAAAAGGAGGCTTTTATGTGGAAAGATTAGATAACGTTCATGTCTTACGTGGGAAACTGAGACTAGAGGTAAATTTCCCAATAAATGTAACTTTGGAAGATGAAAAAAATATTATATCAACGTTAAATGGTATAAAAAACATGTGCTACAAAACAAAAGATCTATCCGGAATCATGCACTTTAACACACTCATGCAACACATGGAGTCAAAACACAGGGAAATACTAAGCCACATTCGAAAGGTCAAAGCAATTCCTATCTCCAGACAAAAATAATGTTTGTTTGGCAAACTTCTGACTGCCGTTTTTGGAATTAATTATGAGGTTTACACCGACATAGGTACGTTGCAAGAAAACCAGCAAAATATCTTAAAAACCAGAAGCAATCAAGGCATATTCCTAAGCACCAAAATGTTGCAGACTAACAATGCTGCAATGAACAAACTAAAACATTTCGGAGAAAAACTAGATCAGGTTATCGGATCGATTAACGAAATGAAGAAATGGTACGCGCAAATTGACCACAATAGACTCTCTATCCAAGTTATATCAACTTATCTTACGGCAATGGACTATTACGACGAAATCAATGTAAAATATTTAAAATTGGCAAGAGCCTTACATGGTCACGAGAGCATACTCAATTTCATCTCATTGGATGCTATCAGTACCATGATTCAAAATACCACACAAAAGATTGGGTTAAATTTCAAAATTCTTCGAAGCCCTCAAAAACGAATAACCCTTAAGCGTAATAAGGAAAGAGTCGCAATTTGCGGTTATTTCACAATAATCGAAAACACCATGTACGATCTATTCCACGTAAGAGCTATCCCACAAAAGCAAAATAACCAACGTTATGCCATGATCGCTGCAGGATCCCAAACGATTGCAGTAAACTTTGACCAACAAGTCTATTTCACTCTGAGTGAAGAACAGTTAAAGGCATGTCAATCTGAAGACGAGCTACTCATATGTTCACCGGGCACCACCGCTAATATGGCCATGAAGCACAATTGCATCCTTGATGAAATCTACAACAGGCACAACAGAACTATGTGCCCAACCTTTGGCACAATTAGCAAATGAACACAGTGGAAGAATACTTGGTTGTTTGTCGCGGATCTCCCCGTTCCAGCTCACATAATTTGTAACGGCAAGCGGCAAGAAATTGTGCTAACAGATGTAGGAACCATACGCAGAGCTTCCAATTGCATCATTGAGACCAAGGAAATCACACTTCGATCATCACTCAACGAAGAAATGAAATGAAATATCCCACCTGACAAGTTCAACGCAGATGATAAACGATCCTCTGCAGGAAATGCTGAGCCGATCACAGGTGTATCTCAGCAGCTTTTTACAGATGAGGTCCCAATGATTCAAGACTTTACCACAATACTTCAAAAAATTAAAAACCACACGGTACCCGCGGCAACCATAATTTTTATTACATTAAAATTGGTACTAGTTGGCAACGTACTACGAAGCAAATGCCGAAGCTACATCCTGCGAATCCGGAAAGCTACCATATCAACCGAAGATCATCCCAACATCGCAAACTCGCTTAAGGATAGATTCAACAAAGTTATTTCTTGGGGCCGCCCAACATGTTCAGTTACTGAACATAGTACACAATAAAATTCAATTAATCAATTTTTAAGTTCAACAGCCTTAAAGTTCAATAATTTCAATTTGCCTACTCATTCCATTTACACAAAAGATCATTAAATTCACTTCAGCTCAAATCTCAATTCAATTATTGCACTAACTGCATAAAATTTCATTAAGTTATAATTGGATCAGTAATTTCCAATCGATTTTGATGACAAAGCTTGAATTTTTTATATCACATGTTGAAAACATTCCAATTGTATGCTAAGTTCAATAACTTTGTATGCTATAAAAATAATTGAAATGTACGAATCAACGTTCAGTTGAAAAAGTTGTAATGCTCGATAACATAATCGGCATGTTTAGGTGGCTGAGCCACCACGAACGAAGAATGAAGATGCTATAGGCCTTAATACCCAGAAGACAAACAACACTTCTAAACAAAATAGCTAGATAAAATGTCCGTAAAGGACTGCAGCGATGGTCTGCTGCCTCGAGGAGACAGGTTGGTGGAATTCGCTGCGATTGGCTTTATCTGAGGACGCGTGAATGCGCTGGCAGGCTAGCATTGTTCTGTCGTGGGGCGGGTTATTTTCGCCAGCACAAGGACCCACTGCAAAAAAGTTTCGCGTTCACGAAGTGGGAGCTCAAATGCGGATCGACTGGTGTCAAGGCCGAGGTAACTTACTAAGGGTGGAAATTGCTAACGCAAATGGCAAACCGGGCCGAGAGAAAACAGATGGACTTGAGAGAAATTTTTCATTACCGATGATACTTATGGCCCCCAAAATAAGAGTGGGGCATCCAGGTGGAAGCGGTGCCCCTTCGCAGCCCCCAGCCGAATCCAATGTAAACATGGCCTTATATTTTCCATTCGAGTGAAAAACTCATACAAACATAATTTGCATGATTTTTTCCCTTAAATGAAAAATATGAACGTGGCAAATTTATGTTATGTTATAGTCTTATGTGAGGGAATCACATAACCCTATACCATGAAAATGCATGCAAGCGGAAGGCCACCCTACCCTGTGAGAGTACCTGTAACGAATTAAAAGGGGTGAGTTCACCCGATGGCTAGCTCATCATAGCGGAGGGGCCAGCCAACGTGGCGGGTCCCATTACCGGTCAAGTTCCAGGTAAAGGGAGAGAAATCGGTCCGATTCCTTCATAGTATTCGTCATCATCATTGAAGTTGTAGGTATCCAAATTTTGGCTGAGTCGGCAACATGGTTTCATTTTATCACTCGTGAACACGGAACTGAATTTTCGTTTCGGATCATCCTCGAGGCTTTTGATAACAGAGCGATCGTTTTTCAAAACTTGGGCCATTTTATATGGCTCTCGATACTTTGGCCCCAATTCATGGGACTCCTCGGTTTCTATTGGTATGTTCTGTATAACCACTAAATTGCCTTCTTCGTATAAAACAGGAGTCTTATGTTTCTTAACGGACCTTATTTTCTATCATTCCTTTTCGGTCATAATACGCTGTGCAGCCTCCTGCCGAATTTCGCTTATCGACAGGTGATTATTGTCACCCATATCGTCCTGTAGTGCTTGGATGATACGGCTCGCTGTTACATCCCTCAAACGGATATCAAAAACTATCTGATTAGGTGTGAATCTGATTGTCGAGTTGGTTTGAGAATTTAGTACCCATTGCAAACTCGGTAGAAGCTCGTCCCATTTTTTACAATCCGTCATCGAACATCGTAGGTATGGCAATATTGATTGGTTAACGCGCTCAACTTGGCCGTTAGCACGTGGAGTTCGCACAGGCACCTTCACGTGATGAGTACCGTACGTTGCACAGTAATCTTCGTATTCTTTCGATGTAAATGCCGACCGACGATCGCTTATAATACGGATTGCTAATCTAAAGTATGACGTGATATCCCTCAGCGTGGTAACTACTGGCCGGCTGTTGGCTGCTCTTGTGGCTCGAACCATTGTGAATTTACTGAAAGGGTCCGTTACTGCGATTATGTATAGCTTGCCTTTGTTGCTCTTAGAAAATGGTCCTAAGTGATCAATATGCAATACCCTAAAAGGTATAGGTTCAACCTGTTCATAAAACAAGCGACCTTCAGTTTTTCCTGCTGGTACTTTATTGAGACAACATTCTGGACAGGAAGCAATGTACGACTTCACGTATTTGCGCATTAGAGTAAACCAGAACAGTTCTTATATCCTATGGACCGTTTTATCAACGTCGAAATAACCAGCATCGCTATGACAACTTTTTACTAGTCTCCAATGGACGGCTACTACAAATTTAAGATCGCCATTTACTTTTTACATCAATCTTCTTTTCTTAAGAGTGTTATCACACTTTAATTGGGCAAATTGAGCTGATTTACATACTCCATCAATTAAACCCATAATTTCCATAAGTTTCGGGTCCTGTCGCTGTAATGATATCAACCCGTGGCTCTGATCAGGTTTTTGTACCAATAACACTTTATCTGCTATTTTTGTGGGTTCTTGTGGTTGTTCGTTGGTCGACGACTTAGTGCATCGACATGGTTCATATTATTTCCTGCTCGATGTACCACATCAAAGTCGAGTTCTTGGAGTTTTAGCCACCATCAAGCAACTCGATTTTTAAGTAAAGTGGTCAACTTCATCGTCGATATTGCATTACAATCGGACACCACTCGAAAGTGTTTCCCAATCAAATAAAATTGGAATCGATCTGACGTTTCAACAATTGCCAGTACTTCTGATTCGTAGCTACAGTACTTCGTTTCAGCATCGGTGCAATGTCTACTGAAATATATTACTGGCCGGAATGGTTTCTCCACCGTAAATTGCATCAAGACTTCGGCGAGATCAATAGAACTGGCGTCGGTGTGTACTTCGTTTTCAGCCCGTATATCATTAAGAGCTAGAACGGGTTAGCTACAGAGACGAGTTTTCAACTCGTTGAAGCTCATGTCTGCCGTCTTGCCCCATACGAAGGATTTCTGTTCCTTCGTTTTTAATAAATTCATTAGCGGCTTAGAAATTTTTGAGAATCCTTCAATAAATTTGCGGAAGAACTCCGATAATCCAAAAAATCTTCTGTCATTGGTCACATTTTCAGGCGTTGGAAATTTTTGGATAGAATCTATTTTCTTGCTTCCAGGTTTCATTCCGTGTCTATGGATGCGATGACCCAAGGAGGTTAACTCGGATGCAAAAAAACATACTTTGACGGTCTAAGAGTAAGACTCATCTCCCGTAAAATTTCCAGAACTTCCTTCTGAGTCCTCAGTTGCGTCACACTGAGGATAATGATTTCATCTATATAGCTAACGATATTTCTTGATTTCATACGACGAATTAAGTCAATCATGACCTCTTGGAAAATCATCGGCGCATTAATGAGGCCAAAAGGCATTACGTTGTACTCAAAATGACCAAGATGAGTCACAAATCCGGTATACTGACGTGATTTTTCATCCATAGGAATTTGGTAGTATCCAGAGTATAAATCTAATGTCGTGAAGAACTGCTTTCCGCGAGTTATGAGAGCTGTTCCTCAAAAGTTGGCATTAGTTACGGCTTCTTCTTTGTGATAGCGTTTATTGCACGAAAGTCAATACAAAGACGATCCTTCCCATTTTGCTTGGGAACCATAACACTAGGCGAAGATTACAATGAATTACTTTGACGAATTACGTTTGTGACCAACAATTCATTCACGATGGGCTCAATCTTATCTCTTTTAGTTAACAGTATACGATATGGTTGAGTATGGATAGGCGTGTTGGACGTCAACTCAATAATCATTGATTTTGTCCTGTATCGACCCATTTCGGCCGTAGTCTCTGCAAAACAATTACGAGAATCATCAAGTAGTACCCGCAGTCCAGTTGCTTCGGCTGCAGTTAAATTTCTTTCCATGTCGGGAATGGCTGCAGTTAAATTACTTTCCATGTCGGGGATTTCAGGACATACACTTTCAACGTGGCACTCGCCATTTTAAATAATTATCCGATGTGAAACTTCGTTCAGCGCATCCAATCCCAAAAGCAAACTATTTGGTATGAGGTGATCGGCTACAACATATAGGTCCACGCGTATGATGGTATCGTCTATTTTTAATGTTGCTATCATTTTGCTAGTCTATTCTAAGTATCCACTAGCAAACCCGTTCAGCTCAATTGGCGGACACTTTATTAAGTTGTACGCGCATGATTCTCGCACGAAAGATCGATTACTGCCTGAATCTATAAACGCGTCCAAAATTTTTCCATCCATCTGAATGTTTTTCACTATTTGGTTTTGTATGGAATAGTTTGAATGTAACTGACATATATTCGCGTTATTCACATATTCCGGTTTATCTCGACTTATGCATATATCCGCACTGTGTCCCATCTTTCGGCATGTAACACATCGTGGTCATCGTTTGGGCAAAGAACAGTTCGCTGAAATGTGCCACGATTTATAACAAACACGCTTTGACACGTCGTTTGCGTCGGCAACAGTTGTCGCTCCCAACACAGACTTATTAAATATTTTCTTTGACACAGAGTTCACGTTCATCGGGCCTACATTTTTTATTTCACTATGTGATTTTCGCGTGACCGGTATGTTTATCTTACTTTGGTTTATTAAATAAGTTTTAAGGCAACACAAAAACTCCTTTTTTTTGTGGTAGGGAGGTGAAGGCATTTACGCCCGCCGAGTCTGGCAGTGTGGGACTCCCATGGAGGATACCCTTGGACTACCCACTAAACACCTCCCCTGTCAATCTGAGAACCTAGCCTGGAACCGTTTGACACATTACTTCATGCCAACACAAAAACTCCTTAGTTGTTTTGAATGTACAACGCGCGATAGCGGCTTGCATTTGAACGTCGTTTAAACCTTCACGCATATATCTTATAATGGCTACATCACTAGTCCCCGTACGTCTGCCTTCCACACACATTCGATCATAATAATCCGTATATGGCTCATTTGAACGTCTAACGTTTGCCATCACACGAAGGTGTACCTCGGCTTCATTTTCGGCAGGCTCGAATTCCTCTTCTAAAGAGCTTGCGAATTCTTCGATGGTTTTGAAAATACCTCTTCTTGCATCTAGCCACAATTTCGCTGGCCCTCGAACTTTGGTTTGCACTACAAACAGAACAATGTTTTCATCCCATGAATATATGGATGCTAGTGATTTCACAAGATGAACAAATTGTTGCACCATCAGTGATGTGCTTAACGTT
Source organism: Odontomyia ornata (assembly GCA_963969285.1). NCBI lineage: Eukaryota > Metazoa > Arthropoda > Insecta > Diptera > Stratiomyidae > Odontomyia > Odontomyia ornata. Next base: position 301,920,302 of record OZ017739.1, on the reverse strand, counting down.
GATCGAATTCTGGCATTATTTCAATGACGTCGCGCAAATTGTGGAACATGCTTTGGTGTACTGGGACTGCTTATCGTGTCGGATATGGCGGCTGATCTTCATCTGTCTGCGGTAGATGTCACAACAGCATCATTTGACACGTTTTGCCTATCGTCCGTCGGAAAACCAAGACTAGAGGTTGATGCCATATCAAGTTTGGCGGCATGCCATATGTTATGCCTGAAACAGAGTTTGCAAATTCGCCAGCAATACTTTGTGCCTGAATATTTAATGCTTGAACTAAACTTGTGAGATTTTGCACGCTTTCTTGCAACTTTATCGCTTCGTCGGATGCACGAGAGTTCTCGGCAAAAATTTCAACGTCGCCTGCATTGACGGCTTCCGTCAGACGTAAAATTAGTTCGGGTTTGTTGCCTCTAGTCAGCAAAATTTGTGAACGTAGCTCATGTTTTATTTCGTTGATTGTGAGCGAACCAATACGAACTATGGTGTCCGGCATTTTCAACTAAGAAATATGGTGGCCACACACGACTAAAAATTTGACACGGCAATTGTGTTAATATTGACGATTCGAAGTGGCGGCTAATCAATCGAAAATACGCAGCGAGTAGTTACGGGACGGCTAACTGTTATTAAAAGCACACAATATCCAATAAAGCAAAAATTCCGTAGCATCCCACTTCTGAAAACTGTCAGGAATAAAAGGACTGTGGATGTTAGGGAATTGCTTAAATTAAAAGATAGCACCGCTTTATTTCAGTAATGAATATTAACTATCCTTCACAAATTCACGTTAAAAATACCTTTTACCATCATATCATAGGATACGTTGTTCCTACCAACCGCTTGCTTGGTTCGGCTCGACTCGACTAACTGAGCTACAACGGTGTTGCCAAGTTGAAGTTGACATATGCAAATGATCGAAAAAATTTACAAAAAAAAAAACAATTTAATCAACAATTAGTGAGAATCTTCACTTATTCTCCACATTTTGTAATAAATTTTTAATTTGTAATCCAAACAAATAGCGCGCTTCACAATTCTATTAAAAGTTACTTTAATAGCATTCACTTTAAAACTTAATTTTTTTCGCTGATGCGAATCAAAAGGCCATGCATAAAGAAATATGAACACGTATAAATATACATAAAATAATAGCTGAATTTCAAATTGCGTAAGTAATAATTGTAGCAGATCGGCATAGGTAATAAAGTGTGCTAATGACAGTGATCATTATAATTAATAATATTAAAAAAAAGAAACCAATTGTGGAAGTGGTGCCTTTCTATTGATCAATTCTGGCTGATTTTTTTTTGAATTGTTTGTCGCAATCTGGTTGATTGCTGACAGTACAGAGCCAAATTGAGTATTTGGCCGGGTTCTAGCACCTCATGATAAACATTTCCCTTGCAATCCCACCGTACACACAGTATAACCTGTGGTGTCAGTCCTGGCTTTGAAGTCGTTTGTGATGATTCACCTTTTTTTAGCCATGATATTTTTTGAATGACACCCATTTTTCATCGCCTGTAATGATTTGCTTAAAAAATGACTCGATTTCGTTGCGGTTTATTAGAATTTCGCAAATAGAAATTCGGTCGATCAAATTTTTTTGTGTTAATTCATGCGGCACACAAACGTCGAGGTTCTTTGTGTATCCTGCCTTACGCAAGTGGTTCAAAACTGTTTTGTGATGGATATTCAGTTTCTTAGCAATTTCATGGCTGCTTATGTGTCGGTCTTCTTCAATTTTTTGTAAGATTTCATCGACTTTTTCAGTGATTGGTCGACCTGAGCGAGGTGTATCTGTGACATCAAAATTTTCAGAACGAAAGTGAGTGAACCATCTCTTGGCTGTGGCTTTTGATAAAGTATCTTGACCGTAGACACCACAAATTTTTTCACGAGCCTGCGATGCATTCTTACCTTGATCGTAGTGATATTGTAAAATACAGGGTTATCCATTTCGTGTTTGGGAAAGTATAACCCTGCCATTTGACATTTTTCATAACTAAATGTCATCCAAAGCGTGTTTTTTAGCTAAAAGCTTGACATTTGGAAACGTGAATCGTTGAACAGTCGAAAAATGCGTTAAAATTATTAAATTTTATTATAAAAATGGTGATTCTGCTGTATCAACATTTAGGGCTTTACAAGCCGATTATGGTCGACACAATCCACCTAACAATTTCAAACGCAGTGAGAAAATTTGAAGAGACTGGATCGGTTATTGATATTGCAAGGCCTTTGCATCATCGCAACATTCGTCCTGCTGAAAATATCGCTGTCGTTGCTCAAAGTGTGGAGGAAGACCCAACTTTGTCGATTCCTTGACCTGCTCAACATTTGGGCTTGTCTTAAAGCTCATTGTGGCGGATTTTACATTTGGATTTGCATCTCCATCCGTACAAAATCCAACTCACTCAAGAACTTAAGCCTCAAGACCATACAAAATGCAGAATGTATGCGAATTGGGTGATTGAACAACAAGCCATTGATAACGATTTTTCGAACAAAATTTCCTTTGGTGATGAGGCTCATTTTTTGTTCAGTGGTTACGTAAATAAACAGAATTGCCGCATATGGGGCTCTCCAAATCCTCAAGTGATCCCAAAAAGGCCTTTGCATCCGGAAAAAGTGACCGTTTGGTGTGCATTATGGTCAGGTGATGTTATTTGCTATTACAGTCAATTTTGACCGCTATGGACGGATGTTAACCGATTATTTTTGGGGAGAAATTGAAGATTATGATCTGGAAAACATGTAGTTTCAACAAGACGGAGCCACAAGCCACAAAACACAGGCTAATCGAGCACTTTTGCAAGAGAAATTTCCAGGACGCGTAATTTCGAGATTGAGTGATGTCAATTGGCCGGTAAGATCCTGCGACCTAACACCTTTGGATTTCTTTTTATGGGGCTATGCGAAGGACGTGTTTACGCGAATAATCCTCAAAATCTTGAGAAATTGAAAACCAATATTTGTGAAGTTATGGCCGAGATATTGCCGGAAATGTGCCGAAGAATCCTTGAAAATTACCTAAAAAGGATTGGAGCCTGTAAGAGCCTGTAAGATGTTATATTGAATAAAAAATGTTGTTTCCATCTGAATATTTTATATGTTTTCTTTAGCTTTACTTTCCCAAGCGTAAAATTGATAACCCTATATAACAAATTTTTTCAGAAATTTCACTGTTTTTCACTATTTGGTTTTGTATGGAATAGTTTGAATGTAACTGACATATATTCGCGTTATTCACATATTCCGGTTTATCTCGACTTATGCATATATCCGCACTGTGTCCCATCTTTCGGCATGTAACACATCGTGGTCATCGTTTGGGCAAAGAACAGTTCGCTGAAATGTGCCACGATTTATAACAAACACGCTTTGACACGTCGTTTGCGTCGGCAACAGTTGTCGCTCCCAACACAGACTTATTAAATATTTTCTTTGACACAGAGTTCACGTTCATCGGGCCTACATTTTTTATTTCACTATGTGATTTTCGCGTGACCGGTATGTTTATCTTACTTTGGTTTATTAAATAAGTTTTAAGGCAACACAAAAACTCCTTTTTTTTGTGGTAGGGAGGTGAAGGCATTTACGCCCGCCGAGTCTGGCAGTGTGGGACTCCCATGGAGGATACCCTTGGACTACCCACTAAACACCTCCCCTGTCAATCTGAGAACCTAGCCTGGAACCGTTTGACACATTACTTCATGCCAACACAAAAACTCCTTAGTTGTTTTGAATGTACAACGCGCGATAGCGGCTTGCATTTGAACGTCGTTTAAACCTTCACGCATATATCTTATAATGGCTACATCACTAGTCCCCGTACGTCTGCCTTCCACACACATTCGATCATAATAATCCGTATATGGCTCATTTGAACGTCTAACGTTTGCCATCACACGAAGGTGTACCTCGGCTTCATTTTCGGCAGGCTCGAATTCCTCTTCTAAAGAGCTTGCGAATTCTTCGATGGTTTTGAAAATACCTCTTCTTGCATCTAGCCACAATTTCGCTGGCCCTCGAACTTTGGTTTGCACTACAAACAGAACAATGTTTTCATCCCATGAATATATGGATGCTAGTGATTTCACAAGATGAACAAATTGTTGCACCATCAGTGATGTGCTTAACGTTGATCGAATTCTGGCATTATTTCAATGACGTCGCGCAAATTGTGGAACATGCTTTGGTGTACTGGGACTGCTTATCGTGTCGGATATGGCGGCTGATCTTCATCTGTCTGCGGTAGATGTCACAACAGCATCATTTGACACGTTTTGCCTATCGTCCGTCGGAAAACCAAGACTAGAGGTTGATGCCATATCAAGTTTGGCGGCATGCCATATGTTATGCCTGAAACAGAGTTTGCAAATTCGCCAGCAATACTTTGTGCCTGAATATTTAATGCTTGAACTAAACTTGTGAGATTTTGCACGCTTTCTTGCAACTTTATCGCTTCGTCGGATGCACGAGAGTTCTCGGCAAAAATTTCAACGTCGCCTGCATTGACGGCTTCCGTCAGACGTAAAATTAGTTCGGGTTTGTTGCCTCTAGTCAGCAAAATTTGTGAACGTAGCTCATGTTTTATTTCGTTGATTGTGAGCGAACCAATACGAACTATGGTGTCCGGCATTTTCAACTAAGAAATATGGTGGCCACACACGACTAAAAATTTGACACGGCAATTGTGTTAATATTGACGATTCGAAGTGGCGGCTAATCAATCGAAAATACGCAGCGAGTAGTTACGGGACGGCTAACTGTTATTAAAAGCACACAATATCCAATAAAGCAAAAATTCCGTAGCATCCCACTTCTGAAAACTGTCAGGAATAAAAGGACTGTGGATGTTAGGGAATTGCTTAAATTAAAAGATAGCACCGCTTTATTTCAGTAATGAATATTAACTATCCTTCACAAATTCACGTTAAAAATACCTTTTACCATCATATCATAGGATACGTTGTTCCTACCAACCGCTTGCTTGGTTCGGCTCGACTCGACTAACTGAGCTACAACGGTGTTGCCAAGTTGAAGTTGACATATGCAAATGATCGAAAAAATTTACAAAAAAAAAAACAATTTAATCAACAATTAGTGAGAATCTTCACTTATTCTCCACATTTTGTAATAAATTTTTAATTTGTAATCCAAACAAATAGCGCGCTTCACAATTCTATTAAAAGTTACTTTAATAGCATTCACTTTAAAACTTAATTTTTTTCGCTGATGCGAATCAAAAGGCCATGCATAAAGAAATATGAACACGTATAAATATACATAAAATAATAGCTGAATTTCAAATTGCGTAAGTAATAATTGTAGCAGATCGGCATAGGTAATAAAGTGTGCTAATGACAGTGATCATTATAATTAATAATATTAAAAAAAAGAAACCAATTGTGGAAGTGGTGCCTTTCTATTGATCAATTCTGGCTGATTTTTTTTTGAATTGTTTGTCGCAATCTGGTTGATTGCTGACAGTACAGAGCCAAATTGAGTATTTGGCCGGGTTCTAGCACCTCATGATAAACATTTCCCTTGCAATCCCACCGTACACACAGTATAACCTGTGGTGTCAGTCCTGGCTTTGAAGTCGTTTGTGATGATTCACCTTTTTTTAGCCATGATATTTTTTGAATGACACCCATTTTTCATCGCCTGTAATGATTTGCTTAAAAAATGACTCGATTTCGTTGCGGTTTATTAGAATTTCGCAAATAGAAATTCGGTCGATCAAATTTTTTTGTGTTAATTCATGCGGCACACAAACGTCGAGGTTCTTTGTGTATCCTGCCTTACGCAAGTGGTTCAAAACTGTTTTGTGATGGATATTCAGTTTCTTAGCAATTTCATGGCTGCTTATGTGTCGGTCTTCTTCAATTTTTTGTAAGATTTCATCGACTTTTTCAGTGATTGGTCGACCTGAGCGAGGTGTATCTGTGACATCAAAATTTTCAGAACGAAAGTGAGTGAACCATCTCTTGGCTGTGGCTTTTGATAAAGTATCTTGACCGTAGACACCACAAATTTTTTCACGAGCCTGCGATGCATTCTTACCTTGATCGTAGTGATATTGTAAAATACAGGGTTATCCATTTCGTGTTTGGGAAAGTATAACCCTGCCATTTGACATTTTTCATAACTAAATGTCATCCAAAGCGTGTTTTTTAGCTAAAAGCTTGACATTTGGAAACGTGAATCGTTGAACAGTCGAAAAATGCGTTAAAATTATTAAATTTTATTATAAAAATGGTGATTCTGCTGTATCAACATTTAGGGCTTTACAAGCCGATTATGGTCGACACAATCCACCTAACAATTTCAAACGCAGTGAGAAAATTTGAAGAGACTGGATCGGTTATTGATATTGCAAGGCCTTTGCATCATCGCAACATTCGTCCTGCTGAAAATATCGCTGTCGTTGCTCAAAGTGTGGAGGAAGACCCAACTTTGTCGATTCCTTGACCTGCTCAACATTTGGGCTTGTCTTAAAGCTCATTGTGGCGGATTTTACATTTGGATTTGCATCTCCATCCGTACAAAATCCAACTCACTCAAGAACTTAAGCCTCAAGACCATACAAAATGCAGAATGTATGCGAATTGGGTGATTGAACAACAAGCCATTGATAACGATTTTTCGAACAAAATTTCCTTTGGTGATGAGGCTCATTTTTTGTTCAGTGGTTACGTAAATAAACAGAATTGCCGCATATGGGGCTCTCCAAATCCTCAAGTGATCCCAAAAAGGCCTTTGCATCCGGAAAAAGTGACCGTTTGGTGTGCATTATGGTCAGGTGATGTTATTTGCTATTACAGTCAATTTTGACCGCTATGGACGGATGTTAACCGATTATTTTTGGGGAGAAATTGAAGATTATGATCTGGAAAACATGTAGTTTCAACAAGACGGAGCCACAAGCCACAAAACACAGGCTAATCGAGCACTTTTGCAAGAGAAATTTCCAGGACGCGTAATTTCGAGATTGAGTGATGTCAATTGGCCGGTAAGATCCTGCGACCTAACACCTTTGGATTTCTTTTTATGGGGCTATGCGAAGGACGTGTTTACGCGAATAATCCTCAAAATCTTGAGAAATTGAAAACCAATATTTGTGAAGTTATGGCCGAGATATTGCCGGAAATGTGCCGAAGAATCCTTGAAAATTACCTAAAAAGGATTGGAGCCTGTAAGAGCCTGTAAGATGTTATATTGAATAAAAAATGTTGTTTCCATCTGAATATTTTATATGTTTTCTTTAGCTTTACTTTCCCAAGCGTAAAATTGATAACCCTATATAACAAATTTTTTCAGAAATTTCACTCATATTTAAATGAATCCAACATTTGACACGAATGACGAAATAGATGAAAATTTTAGACTGGAAATCACCTTTCAAACGCAGATCAGTTTGACTCAATATGATTAGTATTGCCCGATATATGACAACGAACACCATCATGTGACAAAAAAGGCTCAATACCTTTTAGAATATCCCATATATTAAAATATAATTTTTTACTGCAATGCAAAAACCACTACGGCTAAAATCTACAGCGTTCATAAGAATCGAATTTCGTACTGATATTCTCACCTAACTTTCTATTTTTTAACTTTTTTCGACCATTGAGCAGCGGCCATTTTCTTTCAAATGGTTCGACTTTGGATTTTTTATTGTGAGCTTTGTCACACATTTGAATGAATCTTTGTACCAGTTTTGATACGAACCGGAGCTAAGCTTTGGTCAGAACAGAAATCATGGGTTTATATCTAAAGTATTCTCTACTTTGTTTTTGCTTGACAAATTTGAATGATTAACAAAACTAGTAGAAAGCTTTCTGAAAATTTGGCGAAAATCCAAGCGAAATTGCGACCTCCTGGCACAAATTTCGTTATATCCTATGTATACTCTGACACACGCCCCACATCTGCACTTACCCCTCCCACATATATATATATATATATATATATATATATATATATATATATATATATATATAAATACTCGTATATATATATATATATATATATATATATATATATATATATATATGTATATATATATATATATATATATATATATATATATATATATATATATATATATATATATATATATATATATATATATATAAATATAAAAGTATATTCCTATACATACATGTATATATCTTTATGTACAGATATATTTATTTATTATATAAACATAAATCTCAAGAAATTTACTTAAAAAGATCCTTCTTAACCTTATCACTCGTTCACGTTTATTCGATACCTATCTCCTTCGTTTTCAGTTAATTATGGCTGCAATTTAAGATTTTTGAAAGTATGTATGCTGACAATTTTACAATAATTGAACAATAAACAGCTAAGTTAAAGCTGATTGAATAATTAACAATTACAAGAACATTAACACGTGATACTAGGGAGATACACGTTTGCACCGAACCTACACACTACAAATATGTAGGACGGGGCCAGAACACTTGAAACAAAATGGCGACGGGGTCAATACACTTGAAACGAAATGGCGGCGAATTTAAAAACATAATAACCATCATAATTTTTTGAACCCAATTTATGGAATCTGTATATTAGTGAAGTTTTGATATGCAGAATATTTTGTTTGATTTACTAATTGTTTTACATAACCTTTCTGGCAGGAGCACTCTTCTGCTACTTCACCTTGTTAAAGTTATGATCAGTTATTGAAGGAAAAGTTTCGTCTTTTGAGGTTGCGATTCTCGCGGGCTTTAGTATGGAAATCACTAATTTTAAATTTCTGGGCGTATAATGTATAATATTAACTGGAAAGTAACGAATCAACTCTTAGCCCAGTCACTTGAGGGTTTCACCTCGGAATTTGAGATAATAAGCTGGAAACTCGTATACAGCTTCATTTTGGCGTTCTAAAAGTTGTCTCAAAAGTCTCATATTATCTCGTGTCTGCTTCGTAAGTTATTCGAGGTCAAAAGTCACGAAAATCGGTTTTTTGCAATTATCTCCGTTTTTATGGTTCCAATCACTTCAACACCTATTATGAAAATTGAAGATAAAAAAATTTGCCACAACTTTTGTCTCAACTTTTTTTCTGTTCAGGCATATATACTGTAATACAAGGTCAACCGTTAATCTCGGTGAATAAAACCTTGTATATAGTTACTAAATCATTAAAATATTATCAACAATAAATAATTTGTATTATTTATTAGTTAATACATTGTATTGAATATATTATATATAAATATATATATATATATATATATATATATATATATATATATATATATATATATATATATATAAATAAATTCATTTAATTTTATTCGACAATAGATTGTAAATAAATTGATTGATAGATAGATAGACTGTAAATAGAAATAAGTCAAGTAAATATAATTTAAGTTAATTTTTATTTAGTAGTTGTACTTTTGTTACAATTTAAATTAACATTAAATGTACATTTAAATTCTTCAAAAACGAAGTTCAAAAATATCAATTTTCTTCTTCTTCTTCATCATCATCTCCTGGGAAATTGAAATTGCATGATTGTCTCCAAACCTTCTAAAATTTCTGGATCAAATGCAGTTTCTTCCTCGGAATCGTCTTGCAATACAACAGCATTGAGACAAGCTTGCCCATTGCATTGTCCACAAGCTAAAGTGCATTGCAAGCCCGATTTTCTGCATCCGCAGAGTAAACCACAACCATTCTTACAATTACAAAATATTGTACTGAGTAATTCATCTGGAGCTGGTGGTAATAGTGTAGTTATTGGCTGCAGAAACTCATTTTGGAGTACCCAACCCCATTCTTGAGGTTCTAAATCATGTCCTAACCATTTTTGAATTTGGTAATAAACAAGATTTATGTGTTGATGAGCTGCTGCACTTGTTGGTGGAAGATTAGATAACTGGACAGGTTTATGAAGTTTAGTAGATTTAATGAATTGAATGTATCTGTGATGATCAATATTATTTTCAGATTTCGGAGCATTATATATTGCTAGTAAGATGCGTACTCAATTTCGTATAATTGCTGTATAGGGCAGTTTTCTTGTAGAAAAACTTGAGTCAGTTCGTCGAAATTAGCAAGTTTTTGCAGTAATTTTATAAAAGTTTTTTTCCCTTTATTAAACAGCGCAGAAGTTGTATCGCAACCACTAAATGCATGTAGAAATAGAATGTTTCTTAGAAAGGGGATGTTTGTCAAAACTTTTTGAAGAATGGACTTGTGTTTCAACATTGCCTTTTCCAGGTTTTAAAAAAAAATCTCTTCTTGATGTAACTGAGTGCGCCAAATTAAAATAACGAGCAAATCTATGTCTTCTCCCATGATGACGACAGTCTTCTCACGTTTGGATACTTGTTACACCCGCTTTTTACTCCACGAGAGCCACTATGGCCCTCAGAGAAATTGGGGTGCTCCGGTGGGGCTTATGGACCCGGTTAGCTCGTCCGGAGACGGGCATGGGGCGCCACTCGCTTGTCCCTCAAGGCCCCAAATAGCCGCCAAGCGAGAATGCGGCTAGCCGGATTAATTACGGCGCTATTCGGCCGAAACCCTATCTAACAAGCACACTCTGACTTTCCCTCCAACTCTACACCTGCACAACCGTACTCCTCTACTTTTACCTAGCACTAACCTTCGCCGGGACCACTACACCACCCCCAAACACTCTGACTTTCGATATCACTAGTCTCACTTAATTTTAATACACTTTTACTTCGACTTGCCTTTCCAAGCCGCACTCATTACAATCCGTAATCTGAAAAAAAAAGGATTTTCACCGTTCTTGTCCTAAAGACGTAAATTTTTTCCTAAAAGCGTTAATTTGTTTCAAAGAAAATACGACTATTTAAAATTTACAAAACATATACTTCAATTCGTAAATTCAATATAAGTTAACATTTGATACACTGAAATCAACAAGAAAACTTACTGCTACTATGTACCTATAAGGGGCCCCTTCGATGATTGTATCCGTTGTTGCACTTTGTAATCTTTCCTCCAACGTCTGGGCTTTGCTCGCCGTTTCAATCGTAATCTCCCTTCGCTTCGATCTCAATCTCCCTTTTCTTCCGCAATTGCTGATTCTGCTGTCGTACACTGATGATTTCCGCTGCGCTTTATATTACCTCCGCACTTGTTGCTATTTCTCAGCTGCTTTGTCGCACACGATAGGAAAGGAAAAAGAGAAGGCGCGTCATTCATCGCGCGCTTTTATAGCCTCCTCCTAACGGCTATGGTTCCGCTCTTCGGTCATCCACCTCTTCAGCGGGGTAATTCCTTTCTGCCGCCACTTGATCTCCGCTCCCCCTGGTGGTGAACACTCCAAGTGCGGCTGAATCAGCTGGACATAATTCACTGACAGTTTGGCATTTGCTTTATCTCTATTTCGTATTTGTTTACCTTTTTCTAATATCATTCCATTCACTGCTTCTTGATTTTGTGGTTATTCAAAGTAAAAACAGCAAATTACGGAGGCTGCGAGAAAAGTTACAGTAAACACAAAACAAATGTCCTCCTTGCAGGACATTAGAAATTCATAAAAACGCGGAAAACATTTTAACGAAACTTTCCTACCGCATAATTTTCTTGTTTCATGTCTCAAGTTGAATGATAATAAAGTGCTATTTCAAGATCAAGGGTATTTTGTATGTTTGTTTGGTTTTTTGTTTATGTGTGTTTTTATCGACTTTATTTAAAAAACGTTCATAGAAAAATATTACTTTAGTTTGCATACGAAAAATATATTATGGTGTATAGACTTTTCAGTGTTACCTTATCATGCTCCTTCGCTTTGGATTTAGTTAGCAACCAAAAGGTGCTGATAGGGTCCAGCATTGGAATAGAAGGAATTGCGACCATTCATTAACTTGGAGTCTTGGCTAGCTCCGGGAGAACTAATGGGAGTGCTTGGAGTAGAAGATCCATCGCCTTGACTAGAAGTGTTGTTGTTTGTTGATGTTGGGGTGTTAGAATGGCTCGTTCTGCAAGCCCAAAGCCAGTGGGTTGGGCGACAAGGAGCGCGAGGGAGAAGCTGGTCCAATGGGACCAAAGTGATTGCTCGTTGGGCCGTGGGAATGATGAAGTTGTTGTTGCATTGCTCTTTGTTTGATGTAGTTGGAAAATTCCGTTGGTGACATCCTGTAAGAACTATTAATCCTTACATTTTCGAAATAGCCACACTTAGTTGATGTGTATGTTTATAGTGAAACGTTGTCCCTTTGATGTAATAATTTCGAGCATCATATAGTTTATAGTCACTGGTGTCGAAAGATTCTGATTTTGGTATATCAACATTAGGAGCGGTACGTGCATTGTAGGAATCATATATTGTCAGCCACAATCGCTTTTGCATAGTACAAATGTAAAACCGCCTGTTCTTCGCCGCCGATATACAAGTCTACTGGCATTAATCTGTGCATCTTTCGCTTATCAAATCTTTCTTCGTCGTTCTCAGGATCAAGATATCGACGGAAGTACTAGGAATTATCCACAATAGTATCCAATGTATCTGTTTCACTTTCCGCTTCAGTATTCCCACGTTTCGGCCATGTTACATGATTATCCACTTCATCGTCTCATTCAATTGTGTCCTTCTCGGTAATAAAACAGGCAAGTCTCGTTCATTCTCTGGAACAGAACCACATGATTCGCAATGTATGATTGGAATTGGTGTACGCCAATATCTCTGACGTGAAATTAGTCAGTCTTGCAATTTTGAACTCCCGGGGTATCCACCCATTTTGAGATCTTGGGCTCTGTGTATAACATATTTTCGATTTTCTCTTACTGTGTTCAAATCTTGACTAGATCTTTCGGCTGGCATGGAAAGGAAATTCGCTAAATCATAATCTCTCTGACTCATGTTTGTTGCGGCAAAATATGCATCGCAGAAATCAGGGAAGTAAACATCCTCATGTGAAATTATTTTAAGAGATTTTCCGAAATATTTCTGGGAAACATTCCAATTTCAAGCATGCGTTGACTCTGCCCTTCGCTCGATGACAGTTATGTTTGCTTAGAACTACAAATAATCGTATTTAAACTACTATTATGAATACAATTTGGAGTGGCAAACAAAATCTAGTCGAGTGCGGCTTAGCTCTCTGAATATACCGAGTCACGCGAATGCTACGATAGTGTTCGGGATGAGGTAATTCTGGTGCCCTTCGGTTTTATCCGTAACATACTTCAATAGCAGTTTCGATAATAAGAACATCAGCATCATCTCTCACTTGTCCTGTTGTAATATTTAAACTTTTTAACTTTTCAATGAGCATATCAATAAGTTTCTTTTTATTATATTGATTGGACAAAAACTTGTCTTGGCTGATTGGCACAATCATTGTTTCATCGAAAAAAAACTTCATAAGCTTTCGAAAGAGCAGCAGTTTTTTTATTTGTTCCATTGCTTTTATGTTTTTAGTGTAGTCCGGGTATTCGTCAACTACAACAACAGTTTTTGATCGATAATGTCTTTGTAAATACTTAACGTATTTATCTAAAACGACCAAAAAAGTATCATCTTTAGTCCATACGACGCGATGCAGAAGAAATCGATGATATAAGTTACATCATTTTCACTAAATTCAATATCAACAGGTGTCATATTATCATATAATGTAGATTTCGTGGTTTTTCTCATGCCATTACTGTCAAATAATGACGTTGGATATGGACTTAATTCATATTTAAGGTATCCTTCGAGATTACTTTCAAACTGTTTGGTTACAGTTATTCTTTGGAAGAGCAACAATGGATCTACAGAGACTTTACAATCGTTAATTTTGGCTAATTTGTTAACAGCTGAAAGTGGCAAAACCTTATTAGCGCGTTTAAAAGTTATTTCATTAAACTTCAAGTCAATTATGTTCTCCATAGATTGTAATCCGATTTCATGGGCTTTGTAACAATTAATCTGGTAATCTCCAACGATTCCAGAAGCTAAGGATATAAATTGTTTTATTTTTGGAAAGGGATCATGAAGTTTAAGCCATTCAACTAGTTTAAATACATTAATGTTATCTCTTTTTACTCTTGAATCTCTTGCATCAACGTGTTCTGCAGAATCTAATAAAATATTACAATACCTTTCAATTTCTTCACATACTCGTATTGTATTTTTAGCGTACATAGCAAACACCCATTTACATAAAACACTCTCTTGAGTACTGCGACTTCGAGATACTTCCCCTTCTGTCTTCATAGACTTCATAAGACTTTGTTCGATTATCATGTCTGTCCATGTACCAGAATAGAATTTTTCTGTTCGTTTCACAGTGAAGAATCTATCTTTAAATTTCTGAAAAGTTTGTTGGTCCATTGTCTTTTCCAATTTCATGTATAAATGAATATATAAATGATTAGATTTTGCATACGGCAGCATTTTTTGTACTGCATCAAGATGTTCTTCGAAGAGTCCCAGTCTTTCAGCGCGAATAAAGTCTAGTGCTATCGATACCATATCAAAATATTGTACCCATAACTGTGCTGTAGGACCTTGAGCTTACAATTCCTTCAGCTTATCATGAAATTGATTAATAAATGAGTTCGAATTACCAAGACAACCTTCTACATCTTCATAAGCAACATCACGACAAGTTCGTTGTTCAATTAACTCATCCAACCAGAATCTTCCAACTACATGTCTTCAAAAATTATCGTTAATAATTTTTTTTTTGTGGTAGGGAGGTGAATGTTATTTATGCACAGAGTGTGGGACTCCCATGCGCGACTGGACTACCCACTAAACACCTCCCCTGTCAACCTGTGAACCCAGCCTGGCACCGTTTGACACATTACTTCGGGCTAGGTCTCGTTTTGTTACGCCGTGGGGCGCCTTCAAGCTGGGGAGTCCCTTTCCTAGCGGAAGGGGAGAGGGGAAGAGAAAATGCCAGAAGAGCGATCCCCCAGCCTCAGCGCCCCCGGCTGCTGTGAGTCCCTTTTATATATTAGGACTGCCCGAGCATAATGTGCCCCCTGGTTCCATTTGTCAACCGATTCGAGCATCACCGCAACTATATTATCCGGGATGAGCTCTCCCGTCTCCCTGTAAAGTTCCCTTCGCAGCCTGACCCATTTAGTACACGCAAAAAATGTGTGACAGGCATTGTCCTCCTCTCCTGGGCAAAACCGACAATCGGGAGACCGTGACTTACCGATCTTTTGCAGGTAAGACTGAAAACACCCGTGTCCGCTCAAAAGCTGGGTCAGATAGAAGTCAGTCTCACCATGCCTTCGATTCAGCCACGGTCTCACATCCGGGATGAGGCGCGCAGTCCACCTTCCCTTCGTGCAATTCACCCAAGACTGCTGCCAATCGTTGAGCGAGCGCTGTCTCTCCTCGCGGACAACCATCTCCCTCGCATCCTCGTTTCGGCGCAGGTAAATAGCGTGGCGCTCTCTAGCAAGGAGGGCGACAGGTATCATGCCTGCAATCACTCTCACCGCCGAGTCGGAGACTGTTGGATACGAAGATACAGTTCTCAATGCTTCTCTTCTCTGTACCTGTGCCAAACGTTTTCGGTATACCTCCTTGCTGAGAGCGTCGCCCCATACCTCTGCTCCGTACAGTAGCACTGACCCTACAGCACTCATCAAGAGGCGTCTTCTTGATAGGCTGGGTCCCCCTACGTTGGCCATAAGTCGACTCAGGGCCGATATTCCTGAAGCAGCCTTCTCAGCCGTTGCCCTGATTTGCTCAGAGAAACTCATCTTCGAGTCGATCAGTAGCTCCAGGTACTTCACCGCTGGCTTCGATTCGATTTGAATGTCTCCAATACTGATCATCCTTACTCTAGGGATTCTCTGTTTTGTCAAGATGACCACTTCGGTTTTCTCCAGTGCTAAACTGAGTTCGCGAGCAGTCATTCAGTCCCTCACTCGGCGCATTAGCATATCTAGCCTAAGTTGCGCTTGTTCAACGGTGCGTCCGGCGACCAGAGCCGCAACATCATCCGCATAGCCGACCAAGCGCGACTCATCTGGCATCTCAAGTCTCAGTAGTCCGTCGTAAGACACGTTCCACAAGTCCGGACCAACGATAGATCCTTGGGCAACACCCGATGTAATTTGCATCGTTTGTTGGCCCTGTGTCGTGTCGTAGAGCAGGCTTCGGTCCTTTAGGTAGTTCCTCAAAAGCCGCATTAGATATTCTGGAACTTGAAAAGAGTTTTCCAGCGTGTCCAGAATATCCACCCATCTAGCGGAGTTGAAGGCATTCCTGACGTCGAGTGTCACCAACAGGGCGATCCGTCGCTTGGTGCGACTATATGCCTCTTTCCTTTGGACCGCGTTCACCACCTCTGCAATCGCATCAATGGTAGAACGTCCTGCTCTAAAGCCGTACTGCCGAGGAGATTGGTCCACAGCAGCACAAATCGCGTCAGTGAGTCTTCCCTTGATGAGTTTCTCTTGCACTTTCCCAGCCGTGTCTAGCATGCATAACGGGCGGTATGCAGACGGCGATTCGGGATTTCCCTTCCCCTTGCTGATCAGCACGAGCCTCGCCACCTTCCATCGTACCGGGAGAACCCCGTCCCGTAGGCAAGCGTTGAATGTGCTGAGCAGCAAGTCAGGACAATGGTGATAGACGAGCTGCAACACCTCAGCTGGAACACCATCTGGACCTGGAGCCTTCCTCGCTTTCAAGGAGAGGACTGCCTCCTCCAGTTCCAGCTGTGTAAAGAGTGGGCACTCGACTGCTGTTTCACCATGGACAGCGTCAACACGGACGGGATCGTTGATAATGCAAGTCGTAATAGTGTATGAACTCTGATACTTCTTGAATATGCGTGTCCATTTAACATTTTCGATAGAATTAGTAGCATATCTTGTACCCAAAGCTTCCTTGATTCCACTTCCGTCCATTACATATCCTATGCATCCAAGGAATGACATATGCATATGAAATCTCCCTAGTTTAACAACTAGTTGAGATATTTCTGAGTTAGAATCTGATACAGCTACCATTTCACGTGCTTTGGAGTAAAGGGGTTGATCAAAAGTAATCACGCACGTTTTTTGTTCATGTGATTTGGCGATGTTCATTGCGCAATGTAAAGTGGTATAAATCGTGTCTAAGTTACTAGCGGGATGATCAATAAAAGGCAGAAACATGACTTGACTAACTGTTCAAAATAGCCATTCCTTCCCATATAACCACAAAAAATCAACTGCATTCAATTTTTTATTTGTTAGTGCTACATCATCATGCACTTTTTCGACATGAACCTTGCTGTATCCAGGCTCAACTGGCTTTTCATATGCTAGAAGGGATACATGTGATATTGCTGCCAACTCATTGGCACTTGGTTTCCTTGTACATTTTTGTATGCGTTCATCGTAAATAACAGCTTCTTTTGGAGTAACAATCTTAATCATTCCCATAACATGCAGAGTATTATTACCATCAAGAGTTTGGACATTTATATCCGCATTGTCTCCAACATATTGTACTAACGCACCTGACTCTGATGATGAAAAACGAGGTTGCGGATGGTAAACTGCTGAATTTCATATTCAGTATTTTTATAGGAAGCTGCAAATCCCAAGCTAGGTAAAACATCTAATAGTCTTTTTGATCCATATCTTCTATGAAGAAATGCAGAAAGCCCTCATAGTAGCTGTGATGAAAATGATCGTTCTCGTATTGTAGACATTATTGCATGACTTATTGACGTTTAAATGCTCCGTTCTGCCTTTTTTATTTTTCAATATAATTTCGTGTAGAAGATGTAATAGAGTTTTCGGTATTTCTTCATTAATGTTATCTAACGTTTTACTTGGAGGTGGATACGATTTGGTTTCAACTATCGAGGCCCGAATGTCTTCTCTTATAATAGCTGCTGTAGCTTCGGCAATCCTCAATCTCTCTTTTTCCCGAGTACTTTTTCTATTTTCGTACCAATTTTTTGATATAATATTGGTGTGTGTGTCACAAACAGATACAATAGTAAACGATCCTACTTTTTTAGTAATTACGATATCAGTTAAGTATTTTTGTTGAAGTCTTGCCAAGATAGTCTTGTCATCTGGTACATACTCCGTAAGAACATCCTTGAGCTCTTTTAATGTAAATTGCGAATGTTCATGATTTTCTATGTAACAAGAAATCTTTTCCATTGTGCAGAAATTTCAAGTGTTTTTGAAATTTGTTTTGAGAATTTATTTAAAGTTAAATCGACAATGCAAGCGGAACAATGGCCGAGAAAAAGGCTACAAACGAAAAGGGTAAATTTCCAATGCACTATGATAACGAAAAATTTGAACAGAGGGAAGACTAATCGCAGTATTAGCATCACTCCCGATAGAAAAAAATTTACTGTTGTCGTAAGTATGTACTGGGGTGATGCCATTACTGAGAGTAGCTTGTGCATGATGCAAAATTCTATGTATGTGTGTATGTGTATGAAGCTGGAACTATAATAGTATTGCGCGCCGCTGCTTTGTCATGAGAAGACTGAACATCTTCCCCACCATGAAAACTTCTGTTTTCATCCAATTATTCGATAGGCAATGGACATAGCTTCACGATGGCCCGGTTGAAGATTCCCGAAGCTGCACGTACTGTAGCAACTCGAACCTTATCATCTTCGCCGCGTGTCACATCGATAATTCTGGCGAGAGGCCACTTCATAGGTGGAAGATTTTCGTCTTTCATTAATACAAGTTGGTTAACCTTGGCATTGCTATTGACTGAGGTCCACTTAGATCGCGACTGCAATACGTGAAGATAGTCGTTGCGTCATCGAGTCCAAAAGGATTGCTAGATGAAGGATATTTTTCAAAAGTTGTCCAAGGAATCGAATTTAAGTTGTGTGATGATTGGTTCGGGTAAGCTTGTAATTGGTCGTCCAATCAAGAAATGTCCGGGTGTGAGGGCTTCCAAATCAGTTGGATCTGATGACATTTCCGTGATGGGTCGAGAATTAACGATCGCCTCCGCTTGATAGATAACCGTAAGCATTTGTTCGTGAGTTAGCGATGCATTGGTGACTGCTCTGGTAAGGTGAAATTTTGCCTTCATCACCGCCGCCTCCCACAAGCCACCAAAATGTGGGGAGCGCGGTGGGGTGAAACACCATCCAATGCCTTCCAGAAGGCAACCTTGCTGGACTTGGTCAATATGTGATTGAGTTGAGAAAAGTTTTCTTAACTCTCGCAACCGGTTATTGGCACCGATAAAATTAGTAGCGTTGTCCGAGTATAGCTTGTTGCATTTTCCCCTGCGTGCGAAGAATCGTTTAAGGCACAAAATGAATGCTGCTGTCGATAAATCTGAAACGAGTTCAAAATGTACATCCTTGGTAGCGAAACATACAAAAACCGATAAGTAGCCTTTGATTGGAGATCTTCCTCGTAGTGGAGCTCGCATGAAAAACGGTCCACAAAAATCTACACCGCTAACCGCAAAGGGATGTGATACTTTCAGCCTATCCGATGGGAGGTTTCCCATTATTTGCTGAAAGAAGCGAGGCTTTGCTCGAAAGCATATCGTGCACTGATGAGTAACTCGTTTAGCCTCCGACTTTACGTCGATCAACCAAAACCTTTGCCGAAAAATGTTTACCAAGGTATGGAAGCCAGCATGTGAGGTGTTAACATGCAAGAAGGTTAACAATGCGTTTGTAAAGGGATGCGCTTGCGGAAAAAGCATTTGATGGCGCGCATCAAAGGGTAGATCAGATTTTGTAATACGTCCACCGACTCGAATAACTCCATTTCCATCAAGGAAAGGACGTAGAGGTAAAATTCGACTTCTCGCATTTACGGATGCACCCTTAAGGAGATCAGTATAGTCACGACTAAAATATACTCGTTGTATGCAACGAACGATAACCGTGACTGCTTCTTCTAACTCTGACACCGTAAAGCTTCGTAACGCAAAGCTAGGTTTCGTTGAACTTCGTGCTCGCAACCGCAATGATTTGAGATATTGATTAACGTATCTAAATACTCAAAGAGTTTTCCAGTATGAGTTAATATATTTTGTGTCCTTAACTAGGTCTTCCACTGCATAAGACGACAAGACTGTGAAGTTCAGCTTGCGATATTCTGGAACATCGATTTGATTTGGAACCTTTCCATGATATGGCCATTGTGATGACGATGCGGATAAAAAGCTTGGACCATGCAGCCATAAGTTGGACCCTTGTAGACTTTCTGATTTAGCGCCTCGCGAGATCAAATCTGCCGGGCTATGCTGCGTTGGAACATAGCGCCATGTAACGGATGTAACAGCTTGAATTTTGGACACACGATTGGCTACAAATGTGGACCATTGGTACGAAGGTGCACTTAGCCAGGCTAACACGATTTGTGAGTCACTCCAACACACGAAATTCGTGAGGTCACGGGGGATAATCTTCGTAGCACGCTCTATGAGCTCGCAAAGTATTAGGGCTGCACAGAGCTCTAGACGCGGCATCGTAGTAGTTTTCAATGGAGCTATACGGGATTTCGAATAAAGCAGGTTCGTCGATACTTTCTTATCAGGAGTTTCACTTCGAATATATACACAAGCTCCATAAGCGCGTAGACTGGCATCAGCGAATCCATGGATTTGAAGGCTGGAATTCGACAAACAAACATGTCGTGGGATACTAAAGTTGTTGACCTTGGCCATATCCGAGTGAAAAGACTGCCATCTTGTTTGCATCTCGATGGGTAAGCTTTCGTCCCAATCAATATTAAGCTTCCACAACTCCTGTAGAAAGAGTTTGGCGGTAACAATCACTGGGCTGAGTAATCCTAATGGATCGAAGAATCGAGCAGTTTCCGACAACACCATTCTTTTGGTCACAGAACTTCGTATTTCTGGCGAGTGATATGTAATCAGAAATTCATCGGCAGTTGGGTTCCAGGCTAGGCCAAGAGTTTTGACGAAATCCTTGTCATCTAGTCGATTCATTACTTCCTTGTCATTTTCATCGATTTTTTCTAGCAACGATGGTTCATTTGATGCCCATTTTTTAAGGGGGAAGCCGCCGGATAGTAAAATATCGGTAAATTCGTTTCTGATCTTTGCAGCTTCATCCAAGTCATCACTTCCAGTCAATAAGTTATCGACACATGCATCTCGCTTGATAATCAATGCTCCTACTGGAAACTTACTCCTAGCATCTTCTGCCGCTTGACGAATAGATTCTACTGCGTGATATTGAGCAGACCCAGTGCCATAAGTAACTGTTTTTAATCGATAGAACTTCACACGATCATGACTTGAATTACGAAAAACTATCAGTTGTAAGTCTCTATCACTGGGATGCACTATGACTTGTCGATACATTTTTTCTATGTCAGCTGATATTACATAAAGATAGAAACGAAATCGAAGTAAGATCGAAAATAGGTCATCTTGAACTGTGGGTCCTACCATTAGAATATCGTTTAAGGAAACACCACTGTAGGATTTCGCAGAACCATCAAAGACTACGCGAAATTAGTGCTGCTGCCATAATTCTTTACAACACAATGATGGGGGAGAACATAATGAGGTTTGTGTAACACACACTGTTAATCAATGGCTTCCTCCATATGTCCCAACGCTAAATATTGATTCATAAAATCGTAGTAACTGACGCGTAATTCACGGCATTTCTCAAGTTTTCTTTCAAGGCTATAAAATCGTTTTAATGCGATTTCGTATGTGTCACCAAGCACTGACGCATCTTGCCTTAAGGGTAATCTCACAACGAACCGACCGTTTACCTCACGAATTGTATTGACACGAAAGTGTTCTTCACAAGCAATCTCCTCAGCTGAACTTTTGTCTTTTTCACTATTACAGTGGTCTAGCTCCCAAAACTTAGCGACGATATTATTTAAATTTTGTTCGCACGGTTCACTGTTACTGTCGGCACTAATGTTTACACGGAGTGAGTTGTATGAAGTACTGGATGGCCCCGAAACCACCCAGCCAAAAAGAGTTTTCTGGACGATAGGCCGATTAACACCTAAATCAATCTGTCCAACAGCAAGTAATTTGAAAAACAAGGCAGCACCAATCAAAATATCAACTTTCCGAGGTATGTCGAATTGAGGTTCCGCTAGTGGAGTGTTCTTAGGAATATTCCAGTCTGATGTATTGATCCTTTGCAATGGCTGCAATCCGACGAAATTTGGTACGATGAAAAACTCTAGTAATGAACTGAAATCGTTTTGTAGTGATTGCACGGTGGCAACGATTTTCGAAATACATCGGGATGTCGTCATACAAATTCCACTAATAGCGACATCAGTTTTTTCTCGTCGTAAACGAAGTTGCTGGGTGAGTCTCTCTGTCATGAAGTGCAACTGGGAACCGCTGTCCAATATCGCCAGGCATTCGATTAAAGCTCCATCAGGTGATTTGACTCTGATAATAGCAGTACCCAAAATAACGTTGTTGGGTTGAGTATCTTCTTCCAGGCGGGACAATGGATGTCTAGATCTCGTTTGACCGATCAGCGACGAATGTTCGATGGTTGTTGGAGTTTCAATTTCAGTCGACTGATGAGATCTTTGAGAGATGCCTGGATTCTTTACGTTACCGTGGAGTAGAGTATGATGGCTGCGGTTACATGTACGACACTAGCTCGATAAACAACTTTTCAATGAATGCCCCTTTCGAAGGCAATTGTAACACAAATTCAATTGCTTAGCTCTTTGGTAAATTTGGTCGGGTGGCATGCTCTTTAACCCATTGCAGTCGAATAATGTGTGTCCGCTGCGTGAATCACAAAAATTGCACTTCGCTCTCGTATCACAGTTACTAGCAATAAAACTAGTCCGCTTGGATTTATTGACGATTGAAAGAGGTCTGTTGTTGAATTTTGTTCCTTCTACGAATTCTAGCGCTGAGCATTGTAGATTCAAGAAATCAGTAAAATTTTCCCAAGCTGGAAATTGAGCGCTAGATTTTATCGATGATCGAGAACAGCTGGTAATTAATTCTTGCCATTTGAGCTGGGACTCAGCATCAAGTTTTGATACGAGAATGTGCAACAAGAATACATCTGGGATATTTTGCTTTGTACCGAGGCTCAGCAAACAGCGCATATGCTTGTTTATAGCATCAGTCATCTGACGCAATTCTTTAGTAGACAGATGACGAATGGATTGCACTTGAAGCAAGTCGTTGATATGCGAAGCGAAAATGTATGGCTTGTTGTCGAATCTCCTTTTTAAAAGCTCCTTTGCCTTAGAATAATTTTCTTTGGTAAGCTCAATCCCCTCTATCACTGAAGCAGCTGTACCGGTTAGTGCAGAACGAAGATATTGGAATTTTTCCAAAGACGATAAGTGGGTATTGGAGTCGATCAGTTTCTCGAACATCCCAAGAAAACCTAACCACTCACTGTACAAACCCGAAAACTTGGTCAAATTCTGTTTCTGCAAGTGAAGTCTGGTTGATGAGGTTTCGGAGGCAGCGGTCGAATTCCAAATGGCGGATGCATCGACAGATTGCCTCGGGCGAAGCTTCTCGATAATTGATAGCAAATTAGCCTCGAGTTGGCAATAACTGTCTTCATATAAGTCCCGTCCCGTGATGATGGCTCTTCTGCGTCTAAAACCTCGAGTTAGCACTGAACAGTTTCAAAGTTTTTGAACTGTGTCTCAAGTAGACCGAGTTTGCTTTCGGCCTCGAAAACGGATATATTATCCACTTTGCCATCGAGAAAGGTTTTCATCCGAGTTTGCTGGGCCAAGATGACGCCACGTTTTATACGCAATTCTGATATTGCCTTTGCACTTGAGGTGACCTTGGGGTCGAGTTTTGGATTATCGTCACCGGCCATTTTGCTCAATTGAATTCACTGATAGCACGATGAATTTTCACGAAAGATTTCAAATATTATCACACAAATCACAAGGGGAAATGAAAACTATGCGATTACTGATAATTGTCAAGCGAAAAACGATGAGCGATAAATGCTTTAGATAATTAATTCCGAGAACGAAAACTGCATTGCGACAATTATCCGGCTCAACGGACTATGTAGAAATTTCAAGCGTTTTTGAAATTTGTTTCGAGAATTTATTTAAAGTTAAATCGATAATGCAAGCGGAACAAAGGCCGAGAAAAAGCTACAAACGAAAAGGGTAAATTGCCAATGTCCGCACTATGATAACGACAAATTTGAACAGAGGGAAGACTAATCGCAGTATTAGCATCACTCTCGATAGAAAAAAGATTTACTGTTGTCGTAAGTATGTACTGGGGTGATGCCAGTACTGAGAGTAGCTTGTACATGATGCAAAATTATATGTATGTGTGTATGTGTATGTAGCTGGAACTATAATAGTATTCCGCGCCGCTGCTTTGTCATGAGAAGACTGAACACATTGCTTGAGTAACTGGATTTTCTTTACGAAGCTTATTCTCCCCAGATGGTGTTCGATTCAAAAAATGAGTAAAGCAAACGGCATGGTATATTGCTTCAGCTGCAAACAAGTCGATTTCATGAAGTACGCGATCTTTCACTAATTCTCCTAAGGAATTTTTTCGTTCTTCTGCTCTTTTGATGACATTGTCTTTGAATTCCAGAGTACTTACGTTACTGATTGTTCGTCGATACTTTTCTTTCTTTCTAAACTCCGCTGCTACATCAGCTGTTTGGCCACAAAATGAACACAGTGTTTTAAAATCAAACACCTCATTCCTTTTTTTACGAGGTACACTAGATGATGGTAAAGGTTCACCTTCCTCTAGTCGGCGTTGTGATGCTGATATCGAATTTTTACTAATGTATTCTTTCCGACACTCAACATGCACATTCACAGAGGTTAAAGTATTTAAAAATCTATGTGACCATCATTTCTTTCGATGCTTGCGGTTTTTAAAGTTTTCAAGCCACGCACTACATTCACAGAATCACCTTCAGTTAGAGATTTCCCACAAATAAAACACAAATCAGCCATAATTATAAAAATTGTGCGTTCGTCGTTGCTGAGATCTTAGAACCAACTACAAAATTCAGTCAATAGAAAGTAGTCCTTCAAAGAAGAAATCAGTCTCCACATAACAACTGAACATCTGCCACATGAACTATGGAGGGGTCCGCATTCGCAGGTATAGACATCATAAAAAAGGTCGTCTTATAGAGGTCCGTCTTCCCAGTTATAATCCTAATAGAAAAATAAGATTATGCATTTTAAACTTTAAAATCTGTAAATTTTAAAATTTTAAAATCTTTAAAATTTAAAGAGCACATACTTAATAATTTTTTCTATTTACAATCTATATATATATATATATATATATATATATATATATATATATATATATATATATATATATATATATATATATATATATATATATATATATATATATATATATATATATATATATATATATATATATATATATATATATATATATATATATATATATATATATATATATATATATATATATATATATATATATATATGTATATATATATAATATATTCAATACAATGTATTAACTAATAAATAATACAAATTATTTATTGTTGATAATATTTTAATGATTTAGTAACTATATACAAGGTATTATTCACCGAGACCACGGTTGACCTTGTATTACAGTATATATGCCTGAACGCTGGGTGCTCTCCGCTCTCTATCTCGAAAAGGGTTGAGCGTACAGCAAAAAAGTTCGAACAAAAGTTGTGGCAAATTTTTTTATCTTCAATTTTCATAAAAAGGTGTTGAAGTGATTGGAACCATAGAAACGGAAATAATTGCAAAAAACCGATTTTCGCGAACTTTGACCTCGAATAACTTACGACGCAGACACGAGATAATATGAGACTTTTGAGACAACTTTTAGAACGCCAAAATGAAGCTGTATACGAGTTTCCAGCTTATTATCCCAAATTCCGAGGTGAAACCCTAAAGTAACTGGACTATCTATAATTTGCAATCACTCAATCCTTATTATATCTTCGGGGAATTCTATAAATCCTATATGCATTGTTTACGTCTTAGGATATAAGAACGATCCTTTATAGCCCAGTCATATTAGGTAAAAAAAGGGGTCAACCTCGGAATGAAAGATAATAAGCTGCAAATTGGTATGAACCTTTGTTTTGTCATTCTAAATGTTGTCTCAAAAGTCACAATCGTTATCGTGTTCCCGTCTCAAGATATTCAAGGTCAAAGGTCACAAAAATCGGTTTTTCGCGAATATCTGGCTTCCTATCGGTTAAATGAGATTTGCATTTATTATAAAAGTTGTAGGCTATAAAATTCCCTACAACTTTTGTTTAAACTTTTTTTTCATACGACCAACCGTTTTGAAGGTAGAGCGCGAAGAGTGCACATCGTACAGTCATATACGGCCTAATGCAAGGTCAAGCGTGAGTTATGGTTATCAGTACGTTATAAAGTCAATTATTTACTTGGAAATTATAATTATTAAACAATGCCTATTATTTATGTACTAACTATTAATTATTTATATTTAATTAAAGTAGAACCTAAAGAATGGGGCTGGATGCTTGAAAATGAAATCCTGGAGCCCATACGAACGTTATTACCTCCAGCACCAGCCGAACTACTAAACGTAATATTTTGCAATTGCAAAAATGGTTGTGGTTCCCGCTGTGGATGCAGAAAATCAGGGCTACAATGTTCTTTAGCTTGCGGCCAGTGCAACGGACAAGCTTGCCTCAACGCTTCACTGTATCCAAGTAATCCCGATGAAGAAAATACATATGATCCCGATATTCTGGAAGGTTTGGAGATGAACATGACAGATAATGAGGATGATGACAATGAATTCTTCTTCTTGTCGCTCAAAAATGTTCGATTCATTGTCATCATCCTCATTATCTGTCATGTTCATCTCCAAACCTTCCAGAATATCGGGATCATATGTATTTTCTTCATCGGAATTACTTGGATACAGTGAAGCGTTGAGGCAAGCTTGTCCGTTGCACTGGCCGCAAGCTAAAGAACATTGTAGCCCTGATTTTCTGCATGCACAGCGGGAACCACAACCATTTTTGCAATTGCAAAATATTACGTTTAGTAGTTCGGCTGGTGCTGGAGGTAATAACGTTCGTATGGGCTCCAGGATTTCATTTTTAAGCATCCAGCCCCATTCTTTAGGTTCTACTTTAATTAAATATAAATAATTAATAGTTAGTACATAAATAATAGGCATTGTTTAATAATTATAATTTCCAAGTAAATAATTGACTTTATAACGTACTGATAACCATAACTCACGCTTGACCTTGCATTAGGCCGTATATGACTGTACGATGTGCACTCTTCGCGCTCTACCTTCAAAACGGTTGGTCGTATGAAAAAAAAGTTTAAACAAAAGTTGTAGGGAATTTTATAGCCTACAACTTTTATAATAAATGCAAATCTCATTTAACCGATAGGAAGCCAGATATTCGCGAAAAACCGATTTTTGTGACCTTTGACCTTGAATATCTTGAGACGGGAACACGATAACGATTGTGACTTTTGAGACAACATTTAGAATGACAAAACAAAGGTTCATACCAATTTGCAGCTTATTATCTTTCATTCCGAGGTGAAAGCCCTAATATGACTGGGCTATTACTAGGTTCATAAGTAAGCAAAGAATGAATGCGGAAGAGAAAAGCATCCTGAAATGTTCCCTCTAAATATTGTTGGATTGTATTTACGCTGCATTTATGAGTAGAATTAATTTATTGGTTATTTCTGGTAGAAATGATTGACTAAAATGTACCGTTTATGCAGAAAATTAAGAATACTGATCATTTTTACCATCCGTCACCAAAGAATTCGATATCTCCATCAAATCCTTGAAGAGTGCCAAATAATTGGCACTTTTCATACGAAATATAACTTAAACTCAATTTCTCGACATCATTGATTGAACTTTTAATAACTAGAGAGTCATTGGAAGGATTACAATTCTGTTCCGATGCATTTTAGATCAATATGTTGTCCTTCATTTGAAACCTCTACCATCAAAATCCTTACACGCGTCCATTAGTTATGCAGAAAAATCGGGATGAAAGTCGGAAATTTTTTAGTTATAACGGTAAAAGTCCTTAACCGTTACTTGAATTTCTTATCCTTTAAATGGGATCTAACAGGAAGAAAGACGTATCATTTGCCGAAAACAGAACTTGTACGATCAAAAACTGTGTAGTGAGCTGTTTACGCAGAACGCTTTAGCCATCGCATACTAGGTAGCGGTGTGCGTCTTTAAGAACTCGCCGGCAACTTGTCACTCAAAAAAACAATGAGGCTGAGCTATGATCAAATTGTGAGAGTTTTTTGGTAAAATAAATCAGTTGTGTGCTTGAAAGTGGTTTAATTAAAGATCAAAGATGATCATGATGCCGAAACCCGGGAGTTAAGTGTTTAACAAAAGTGAACTGTCGACTTGTGACATATTGTGAACTGTTCTGTCAACTTAAGAAAAATTCTATCGATTTGGTACTTGTAAAATGTTTGAGATTCTATTCTATGGACTTGTAAAAATTTTGGCTTGGAAATATTTTATGTGTTTTCGGACTTGTAATTTTTTATGAATCTATACTACGGACATAGAAAAATGATGATCAAACTTCGTAACACTTGTGGAAATTTATAGTTTCACAGAACTTCAACTTTAAAAAATTCGGACTTTATGAATATTTTAATTGATTTTCAACTGGACTTTATGTGATTACCGTATATAATAAGCGAAATCGAAAACTTAATTAAACAGTGTTAAAGTAAATCCGAATATATATATATATATATATATATATATATATATATATATATATATATATATATATATATATATATATATATACTACTACTACTACTACAGACTCTTTAATACTTAATCAAGACGAATTGTCAAAGCTTATTACGAAGGCGTTTGGGAACTAGAAGTCTCCTAAGACAAGAAAAACAGCCTCATATATTGAGACTAGAGTCGAAGCTTTAGAGTCACTATGGAAACAATTTAATGATGAATGAATTGGAGAAGGATGAACAGGCTGACTTATCTTATTTTACCAAAGATAGAGATGAACAAGTTGAAGAAACATAAATAGAATACAAGGCTCAAATGAAAGATGATTTAAAGGAGATAAATAAAGGTTCAACATCAGTAAGCTTACCTTTAGCATCATCTGTATCACCAGGGCCCAGTTGCGAGTTACGCCTACCGCAGACTAGTTACGAAGAATGGCTGTCTTTTCATGACATGTTTCTGTCTCTAATATTTACTAATGCGAGCCTAAGTGCTTTCCAAAAAATACATTACCTAAAGAGTTGTCTTCATTGAGGAGCTGAAATTGTGTTGAAGAATCTTTCTACTACAGAAACCAACGCATTATAATAAAACCAACGCGTTATAATAAAAGGTTCAATACAAATGAAGTTTTAAAGCGGCTTTTTGGAAAAGAGCAACCAACGTCTAGATAGCCAACACCATAAAATACCTATTGGACACTACTTCAGCATGTTTGCTCACCAATTTAAGTATCTATACGAGCTCATGGGACGTTATTATCAATCATCTCGTGGTTTCTAAGTTAGACCAAGGACCAGGCAAACAATGGGAGCATCAGCTAAGTCAAAAGAAGACGGACGAGTTGCCAACCTGGGAATAGCTTAAACAATTTATGGAGACTAGATTTAGAACGATAGAGATGTTAGAAGAAACTAAGTCGACAACGCGAGTACCAATAAAATCATTTCACACTACAGCCGAAGAGAAGAAGTCTAACTATACATGCGTAATGTGCAAAGGTCAACATGCTCTTTACCAATGCAAACAATTTTCGAAATATACTCCAAAAGAACGTGTAGATTATGTACTAAGCAATAAATTATGCTTTAATTGTCTTGCACCGACACATACGGTTAGGAGATGCCATCAATCGACTAGTTGCCGACATTGTGGGCGTAGCCACCATTCATTACTGCATCTATAGAAGGAAAAGGAAGAAACACAAGGGACATCTAAAGGAGATAAAGGAATTTCACAACCACTGACACAAGATACGACGACGATATTATCAAACTTTTCTAAAACATTATCATCTACGATGTTATATTAGCAACTGCAATGATTAGGGCACAATCAGCTTGCGGGTCTTTTTATGTGATCAGGGCATCCGTTGATCAGGGGTCACAGGCTTCGTTTATTACGGAGGCTACTGTACAATTACTGGGACTTAAGGTATCTGGAGTGGGAGATGCTCACACTCTAGTTAATTATTGCGTATCTTTACGTATTAAATCACGCCATCAACCAGGTAAATCAATGTCAGCAAATGCATTTGTGTTAAAAACCCTTATATCTATGGTTCCATCTACGATAATTAATTCACCTGATTGGCTCGAGTTAGAGAAGTTACCATTAGCAGATCCAGAGTTCACAATACGGAGTAAAATTGATATCTTTCTCGGAGCGGAAGTATACGGAGAAATACTGAAGAGAACACCAGTCTAGGCTGGATTGTATCAGGTCAGTTGTCACTAGATTCAACTTCAGCGGAATAGAATTATTAGCATGCACACACAAATCAAACAAGATGAGTTGTTGAGAAAATTCTGGGAGTTAGAAAAAGAACCAGAAGTACAGCAGAAGACACAAAGCGAAGAAGAGATAAGATGTGAGGAACTTTTTGAATCAACTACTGTAAGAGATGATGATGGTCGGTTTATTGTACGGTTGCCGTTCAAATCAGAAGATCCAAAGTGTCAATACGGGCAATCGCTGCAAATAGCATCAAGACGGTTCATGTCTATGGAGAAGATATTAAATCAGAATTTAAAACTGCTCAGAGGATATGTTAAAGTGATAGAGGAGTATAAAGAGCTTAATCATATGCAACTTGTACCAAAATAAGACATAATAAATCCTAGAGCAGTGTAACCACCTCATCATGCTGTAGTACGTGATGACAAGGAAACAACTAAGGTTCATGTCTTATTTGCCACTTCCTGTAAAGGTTTAAATAACGTATGCCTTAATGACGACTTCCTAGTCAGACCAAAATTGCAGCAAGATATACATCACCTCTTGTTAAGATGGCACGATCACAAAATCTGTATTGTTGCAGACTTGATTAAAATGTATGACAAGTACGTGTCGGTAAGGAAGAAATAAATTATCAACGCATCGTGTGGAGAGTTAACGCAAATGAGCCACATTATCAGCTATTGACTTCAACCTAAATACGCGGCTTCGGCCCCGTATTTAGCGATAAAGTCACTACACAAGCCAGCCAGAAGACACAATTCCCTGTGGCGGTAAAACTAATAAAACAGGATTCGTGTTTGGATGATTTAATGGCAGGAGCGGAAACAGAGAGAGAGATGCAATCGAAATATTTGGGCAATTAAACAAACTAATGAAGTTAGGTGGATTTACCTGTCAAAAATTGAGTGGCAATTTAAGTTTGGTAGTGAATTATATCGGAAATGAAAAGAGAGAAGATGAAGCAGTAAGAATCAAAACGGATACGACACTAAAAATACTAGGACTGTTATGGAATAGAGCGAAGGATACACTGCAATATGAATTTAAGCTGTCACCATTAGAGACACCTGTAACGAAATGTGAGGTGGTTTCCGATATAGCATGGTTGTTCGATCCACTGGGCTTGGTAGCTTCAACAATCATAACAGCGAAAATATTCATACAAAGACTTTGCCTATCCGGAATTGAGTGCGATTAAGAGCTACCAGAACCATTACTGAATGACTGGATTATCTACAGAGAACAATTACAAGTTCTTTCTAGTTTTTCTACAGCCCGATGGAGTGGACGTTGCAAATCTGATATGCATACTGAATCACAAGGGTTTAACGATGCGTCAAATAAGGCGTGTGCAGCGGTAATCTATTTGCGAACGATAGACGAGCAATGTGAAGTACACATCAGTCTTATTGCATCAAAGACCAAGGTCGCGCCTGTTAAACAAGTGTCTGTCCCGCGCTTAGAGTTGTGTGGAGCGGTAAACATCTTTTAGATGGGCTAGACATCTTTTAGATGTGTCGTGAGTGCTAGGCATAGCCAAAGAAACTATAAATGCGCAGACAGACTCATCGGTTGCTCTCGGATGATTAAGTAATTACCCCAGCAAGTGGAAGACATTTATTGCGAATAGAGTTTCGGAAATACCTAACATCATGGTCAATAGTCAATGACCGCATATCCGATCTGAAGAAAATCCAGCGGATTGCGCTTCCAGAGGTATAAAAACATCGGAACTGATAGTACTAAATCTATGGAAGAAAGGACCTCAATGGTTAAAAGAAAAAGAAATGAAGTATAGCAAAGGAGATTTTAAAGGGTGTTAGAAGAAAAGAAAACCAAGAAAATGTGTTTTGCAGCAAACGTTAATGAAGACAATAGCACAGATAAATAGAGTAATTCTCGTCACTTGCTCGATGCTAAGAGTTGGATCCTATTGCAGAAGATTTTTTGATTTCAAACAATCAAAAGATGAACGTTTTAAAAGGTCAGAGCTTATCATGGTTGAAGAGATAAACTGTACGTTGGTAAAACGAATAGATTTGGTTCAAGGCAGACATTTTACTGAGAAAATAGAACACATCAAGTCTCACGGTTGTATTTTAATAAGAAGTGTATTACACACTTTATGTCCAATATTAAACGCTGATGGTTCACTGAGAGTAGGCGGACGCATCCAAAGATCAGAACTTAATTACGAGCAGACACATCCAATAATATTTCCAGATAAGGATAATCTCACTCGCTTAAAAATATTGGATGCACATAACAAAACTCTCCGTGGAGGGCCACAAATTATGTTGAATCATATCCGCCAAACATACTTTATATGTAGAGTAACGATCCAAGTTAAAAAGATATATAGAGCATGCGTTACTTGCCGAGGATACTCGTCAGCGAACAGGACACAACTAATGGGACGGACCTCAAAAGTCAGATTAATGTCCTTCAAACCTTTTAAATCAACTGGCGTGGATTGTGTTGGATCAATTAATGTTACGTTTTCTCCTGGTAGAGGTTCCAAATCATACAAAGGGTATATTTGCCATTTTGTATGTATGGTGGCACACGCAGTGCATTTAGAGGCTGTACTGATCTCTCAGCCAAGGGGTTTATTGCAACGTTTTGAAGGTTTACTTCATGTCGCGGACACGGCCAGGACCTATATAGCAACAATGGGACAAATTTTTTTGGGTCCAATAAACAGTTGTTAGAGATGTTAAAACTTGCTAATTCTAGATGGCCCGATGAAGTGGTGCACCTTTTGACACTCGTATCAACCAACTGGCGCTTCAACCCTCTCCATGCGCCAAACTTTGGTGGTCTGTGGGAGGCAGGGGTGCGCAGTGTGAAGAATCATCTAAAAAAGTTCATAGGGGATAGTACGCTTATGTTTGAGGAGTTGACAACGGTTTTGACACAGATAAAAGCGTGTTTAATTTCGCGTCCTATTTCGGTTTTGAGTGACGATCCTGATGACTTCTTCCATTGATACCAGGCCATTTTTTGGTGGGGGAGCCATTGATAAATGTATCTGATGAGAATTATTATCATCAACCTCGTAACATTTTAAATAAATGGAAATTATGTCAAAAAAAAAACATTGGCGATTTTTGGAAAATATGATCAAAAGAAGATTTGGTTAACTTAAATCAACGCTAGAAATGGAATAGTAAAATTTCTGGACCTAATGTAAATGATGTTGTAGTTATTAGAGAAGATATGGTTCCAGTGGCTAAATGGGTAATCGGTAAAATTATACAGAAATATCCAGGTCCCGATGATACCACGCGAGTCGTAGCAATCAAATGTAAGAATGGAGTTCTGAGAGGACCAGTTAGTGTGTGCTTACTAAATAATTATTGCATCAGGACTTGAATGTATCTTGTCACGGTGAGCGGTTAGTTTTTGAGTTACTTTATATAATGTGAAAATCTTTTATTTGTGGTTCCTAAATAGTACATTTATTTGAGTTTGTAAAATTGAAAAGCTACGATCATTTTGTGTATATGAAGATATGAAGAACAAGTCCATGATGGGCGGTTATGTACGATCGAAAACTGTGTAGTGAGCTATTTACGCTCACAACACACACTTTTTTTTTTTGTGGTAGGGAGGTGAAGGCATTTACGCCCGCCGAGTCTGGCAGTGTGGGACTCCCATGGAGGATACCTTTGGACTACCCACTAAACACCTCCCCTGTCAATCTGAGAACCTAGCCTGGAACCGTTTGACACATTACTTCGGGCCAGGTCTCGTTTTGTTACGCCGTGGGGCGCCTTCAAGCTGGGGAGTCCCTTTCCTAGCGGGAGGGGGGAGGGGAAGAGGAATTGCCAGAAGAGCGATCCCCCAGCCCCAGCGCCTCCAGCTGCTGTGAGTCCCTTTTATATTTCAGGACTGCCCGAGCATAATGTGCCACCTGGTTCCATTTGTCAACCGATTCGAGCATCACCGCAACCACATTATCCGGGGTGAGCTCTCCCGTCTCCCTGTAGAGTTCCCTTTGCAGCCTGGCCCATTTGGTACACGCAAAAAATGTGTGACAGGCATTGTCCTCCTCTCCTGGGCAAAACCGACAATCGGGAGACCGTGACTTGCCGATCTTGTGCAGGTAAGACTGAAAACACCCGTGCCCGCTCAAAAGCTGGGTCAGATAGAAGTCAGTCTCACCATGCCTTCGATTTAGCCACGGTCTCACATCCGGGATGAGGCGCGCAGTCCACCTTCCCTTCGTGCAATTCCTCCAAGACTGCTGCCAATCGTTGAGCGGGCGTTGTCTCTCCTCGCGGACAACCATCTCCCTCGCATCCTCGTTTCGGCGCAGGTGAATAGCGCGGCGCTCTCTAGCAAGGAGGGCGACAGGTATCACGCCTGCAATCACATACGAAGATGCAATTCTCAGTGCTCCTCTTCTCTGTACCTGTGCCAATCGTTTTCGGTATACCTCCTTGCTGAGAGCGTCGCCCCATACCTCTGCTCCGTACAGTAGTACTGACCCTACAGCGCTCATCAAGAGGCGTCTTCTTGATGGGCTGGGTCCCCCTACGTTGGCCATAAGTCGACTCAGGGCCGATATTCCCGAAGCAGCCTTCTCAGCCGTTGCCCTGATTTGCTCAGAGAAACTCATCTTCGAGTCGATCAGTAGCCCCAGGTACTTCACCGCTGGCTTCGATTCGATTTGTATATCTCCAATACTGATCATCCTTACTCTAGGGATTCTCTTTTTTGTCAAGATGACCACTTCGGTTTTCTCCAGTGCTAAACTGAGCCCGCGAGCAGTCATCCAGTCCCTTACTCGGCGCATTAGCATACCTAGCCTAAGTTGCGCTTGTTCAACGGTGCGTCCGGCGACCAGAGCCGCAACATCATCCGCATAGCCAACCAAGCGTGACTCATCTGGCATCTCAAGTCTCAGTAGCCCGTCGTAAGACACGTTCCACAGGTCCGGACTAAGGATAGATCCCTGGGCAACACCCGATGTAATTTCCATCCTTCGTTGGCCCTGTGTCGTGTCGTAGAGCAGGCTGCGGTCCTTTAGGTAGTTCCTCAAAAGCCGCACTAGATATTCTGGAACTTGAAAAGAGTTTCCCAGCGTGTCCAGAATATCCACCCATCTAGCGGAGTTGAAGGCATTCCTGACGTCGAGTGTCACCAACAGGACGATCCGTCGCTTGGTGCGACTATATGCCTCTGCCTTTTGGACCGCGTTCACCACCTCTGCAATCGCATCAATGGTAGAACGTCCTGCTCTAAAGCCGTACTGCCGAGGAGATAGGTCCCCAGCAGCACGAATCGCGTCAGTGAGTCTTCTCTTGATGAGTTTCTCTAGCACTTTCCCAGCTGTGTCTAGCATGCATAACGGGTGGTATGCAGACGGCGATTCGGGATTTCCCTTCCCCTTGCTGACCAGCACGAGCCTCGCCACCTTCCATCGTACCGGGAAAACCCCGTCCCGTAGGTAAGCGTTGAATGTGCTGAGCAGCAAGTCAGGACAATGTTGATAGACGAGCTGCAAAACCTCAGCTGGAACACCATCTGGACCTGGAGCCTTCCTCGCTTTCAGGGAGAGGACTGCCTCCTCCAGTTCTAGCTGTGTGAAGAGTGGGCACTCGACTGCTGTTTCACCATGGACAGCGTCAACACGGACGGGATGGGCGGGGAAGAGTCCCCGCACTATCGCGTCCATCTTTTCCGCGTCATGCATACAAGGCTTCCGTAGGGCACCAAGTTTCCCCATGACCAGCTTGTAGCCAAGGCCCCACGGATCCCTATTTACATCGTCCACAAGGTCTTGCCAGCATCGGGCCTTGCTCTTGTTAATAAGCCTGCGAAGATATTTCCTGCCGGACCTGTATGCTGCTAGCCTAGTGTCTGCCTCCTCCCGTGTTCGCGCCCGCTGGGCCTCTCGCCGAAGTTTGTGACACTCGCTTCTTTGTTCGGCGATCTCGTTTGACCACCAGTATACTGGAGGCTTACCGTGTCGGGGTCTCCGACGGGGCATGGAAGACTCGCAAGCAGCTATGATGGTACTCATAGTTGAGTTCACCAAGTCCTTGGCTGTAGGCCCTCCACTCCCTGGCGGAGCTCCCAGCAACGGTGCGCCTGCCGCAAGCGCGTCAGCAAACCTCTCAACGTCCATCCTCCAAGTCCTCCATCCGAGGATTGAAGTTTGGGCATATGCACGCAGAGTGGCACCGTCGTGAATCTCAACAGCTATATACTGGTGATCACTAGCCGAGTAGTCCTCTAGTACTCACCAGTTGTGTACTCTGGGTACCAGGGACTCCGAAGCGAGTGTCACATCGTGTATGGTTCCTACGCAACCCCAGCGGCGGAAGGTAGGGGAGTTACCAGTATTTAGGACAAAAAGCGCTGTTCTGGCCGCCATGTCCAAGATTTGCTTTCCCCTTGGGTCGGATTGTGGCATACCCCATTCAATGGCTCTAGCGTTGAAGTCTCCCCCGACCAGCATGTGGCCCTCTGTGTTCGAGACAGCGTCCTCCAGGGCATCGAGTTTGGTTCGAAAAGATCGCATTGCCTCGTTAGGCGTCAGATAAACACTGAAATATGTTATCCCTGAACACCGCACCCACACAAAACCATCCCCGCGTCCATGGCCCTGCACCTGAAGGCGGGCGCTGTCTCGAACCCAGATGGCCGAGGTACCAGATTTGTCAGGGTACCACGCTTGCGAGTCCTTGTTATGATGTTGCTCGCTCAGCAACAGGAGGTCAGCTTTCTTATCCCTCGCAAACTGCTCAAGTAGGTCCTGGGCGTTTGTGCTTCGGTGCAAATTGACCTGCAGGATACGGATCATTTGAGTATCGATTTGGCTTTAGTTAGGGCCTCCTTGAAAACCCAGCATCTCCCTGTCCCCGGCTCATGTTTGAGGTCGCCGGGCGCTAGCTTAGCATCCTTGCAAAGAATGCATTTTGCCTCGTTCGTGCACTCCTTCCTTTTGTGCCCCGTTTCACCACATTTGTAGCACAGAGATCTCCTGTCGGGTCCCCTACAGCCATACGCGGTGTGTCCGTATTCGAAGCATCTGAAGCAGCGGATATGGATCGCTCTTCTCCGTATCCTGCAGATCACCCAACCTATCTTAATTTTGCCCTTCGCCAGGATTTGCTGGGCGTCTTTATCAGCTAGTTCGACAATAGCCATGCGTTGCCCCCTTGTGTTTTCACGTTTCAATCTAGCCTTGACTTCACTTAAGCTGGGGAACTCCCTCCTAATGGCATCCTCTACTTCAGCTTTGTCCGTGACGCAGTCGAGGTCCCTGATTTCCAGGGTGGCCATTGGTTCGAGCGAGGCAACCGTTGCCGCATCTCCAAGAACCTTTTGAACCGCGTCATGGAATACATCTTTGTTTGTGGCCTCTGGCCCGAATTCCACCAGCAAGCCACCGGTCCGGGTTGGTCGAACTGCTTTGATGGCAGTTTTGGTGTCGTCTGGCTTGACCGCTCCTTTAATTTCACGGAGGACATCTGCGTAGGTTCGGCCCTTAGTTGGTTTAATAAGCAGTGCCTCTCGCAAGGGTTTGCACCGCGGTTTGCTTTTTGTTTTCTGCGGTATGTGGGGGGGTTCTTTGTTCTTTTCGTGGTTGAGCTCTTTGTCTGTTTTTTCTAGGAGTAGCTTTTTGGCCGCTTTTTTCGCTGCCTTGTTTCGCACCACATGAAACTCCTCGCCTGGAGTGTCAACTTCGTTTATGGTCTCGTCCTTCCTCCTTTTCTCACGGTCGCCTTCAATTGGGCTACCGGCCATTCTTTTGCTGCTGCTAGGACCCACTGATGCCTCGAGGGAGAGTGTGTCTTTTTGGTGCTTTTCGGTTGCAAGCCACCTCCGCCTGTAGTGCGTTATGCGGCCAAAAAGCTCCTCCAGTTCAAGAATGCCATTCTTGACACTCTTGCCTATGTTTTTCTGCACTTCGCAGGCAGCCCTCAGTTGTTTGACGATATTCCCCGCTTTCCGAGTAAGCCGCTCCTCTTCGGCGCGGTCAAGGGCGATTGTGTTATTTGGCGCCACCTCTTGGGAGAGGCCCCCGTTTCCTAGCCCTTTTGCTTCTATCGCTTGGGTCGCGTTTGAAGTGGCGTCGGCCAACGGCAAAACTTCTCCCTCGCCCAGTCTTACACTGGCCTCTGTTGGTGTCGCAGCTTGATCCGGATTGTGTACGTCTTGCACTGGGCGCTCCGGGGTGCGCATAGTCCTTCTACTGCGCCCAAAGGCACATACTTTAGCCATCACATACTAGATGGTGGTGTGCGTCTTTAAGATTTCGCCAGCAACTTGTCACTCAAAAAAATAATGAGGTTGAGCTACGGTCAAATTGTGAGAGTTTTTCTGCTAAAATTAATCAATTGGGTGCTTAAAAGTGGTTTAATTAAAGATCAAAGTTCCTTGTTTTAGTTAGTGATTGAACAAAATGTACAGGACTTTTCTATCTATTTCCGTTTAAAAGTTACGCGTGAACATGCATAAAAAAAGCAACAACATAAAAATATACGTGATGGATTGAAAACCTTTTTTTTTGGAAGTCGGTTAAAAATAATATGATTTCAGTATGTGCAGTTAAGCCAATACACACCAGAATTTAAGTAGTTATTTGAAAATTTGAAATAGTCAAGTATGAAACGCGTCTGCTCACTCAAAAAAGCAAGACCCGACGGTCTTTTTAAGAAAAAAAAAAAATAGAATTGGTCTGTGAATACCAAATAATCAAAATGGTTGACTAGTCAAATATCACATTAATTTTATTTTTACTATTTGAATTACGTATCTTATATTTTTTCATAATTAAACGAAAAAACAAAATAATTGACTGAACGAATGTGCTTTGCGTACATATGTAGCTTCCTTGAAGTAGCTGTATAAATTTTGCTAGTGCATAAATATTTTCAGAAGGATCAGTTCGTAGAAGATAGAATGTAAGCAGAGTAAAAAGAAGCTTGAGCACTTAAAATTGAAGTTGATCTTGGTGGTGCCGGCGATGCACGTTAGTAGTTTGGAAGTAGCGCTTGGTTAAATTTGATTGAACCTCGCTGATTTATAACATTCTCGAAGACCATATAAATAAATCCCCTTGACCAATAAATTCAAGAATTCCAATTTAGATAAACGTTAGATGGTGCTAAATATGCATGACCCAACTTAATTTTTCCTTTTTCCGTCAACAATTTTCTACCTTCATACGCAAAAATTTGTAATAGTTTTATTCAACATAATCATGAGTTCTCTATTAATTATAAGTTAAATTAAAAATAGGTAAGCATGAGAAAATGCTGTCCTTAAATTTTTTATTTTAAACTGACTTTAATGTTCAGTCCCACTTTAATGACACTTTCAAGCGGAATAAACACATGTAGAACCAATCGTGTTTTCATTCCCACGTCATCCATACAATTTTTCAATTAAAGTCGAGGGAGCAGTAATTATCCGCGTTTCATGTCGCAACAACCCGTGACTACTTCGTATTTAGACATACATTTGCTCATACAAAGTATCACATGAGCACTTAATCTTTAAATCCTTCCAAACAGAAGCTACTGCGGAGGATGAAAAAATTATTTCGACGAGCGATAACTATCACCCAAAACTAATTTTCTAATAAATCTCAGTATCGCTATATCCAAAATCCAAAGGGATTGACGGAAACAAGGATAGTCGACATTGGAAGGGGGTCGACATCGCAATCAACATGAACATTCGATTCAGAGATGACACGCTGAGACATTTTTTCAATTTCAAAAATTGTTCTGCTTGGAGTAAGAGAATGGACATTGGTGTGAGGAGGTTTCTATGGAAGATGTGTTTGGCTGAAGAAAATTGTCGTCAACCGCGGTCGTTCGGGAAATTTAATGTTCTGATTTCCTCTCTTGCAGATATCTAGATGGAATGGTGACTTCGAAGATATACTCGTACTTAGCTTTAGACACAGGAAGCACCTATACAAATCATGATAATCGCTGGTTGCGATACTTTGCAATGGAGGGTTGAATGTGTTGAATTTGTAGGATCGATCTTATACTAAGGTAGGTGACCCAAATAAGGCCTACATTAACTTTTTTTATTATCTAACCAGCGGGTTTACAATACCAATGCAATGGTAATTTGAAATACTTATATTTATTTATTAAACTTTGTAATAAATCAAACAAAATTGCTTTATAAACAAAAATCACACTTTTGTCAACACAAATAACTAAAATGTCACTTTGATCTTATTGGTAACCCTGTGTCTTAATAAAGCCTTAATCAAAACAAGTAAACATTCTACTTCTTAATGAATACAAAACGTTGTCAATACTTAAATTAAATCTAATGAGATCCCATTAATTACTTTTGATCATTTTAGATCAGATTTAACGAGTTTCCCCTTCATGCAAAAGTACAGATTAATCAGCCTTTTTCATCTTTTTTTTAAAACAATTCCTCGCACAGTAAAATATTTTATCAGTGCCACGAGTAAGACATTGTCGCATATCATCAACTCGATCGTCTTTACAAGCTGGACAGTACCAAGAAGGTTTAATGAGCCCTGTAATTCAGAGACTTCTTGCTACAACTTTAAACTTAGGAGTTGGTAAAAATTCATGAATCTCACACGTGGTTGATTGATTGTCTATCTTCTGTGGAGTTCCAGCAATCAGATTGTTTTTTGAGAGCAAGCGCAGTGGCAAATTCTCAGTATCTGTGCCTGACCCATCTGAATCTTCCAAATTTGCATTTGAAATCTCTTGTTCCCCCCGATTCATTAGATAAGACAGCAATATTCTCAATGTTTGTAGGGTTTGGAAGTTCTGACAACGCAGAAGGCGCAATCGCCTCTTCAGAAATAGCATCTGGGTTATATGAATATAACCCTGTAGCGCGAAACCCATTCGAGATATTGGTAATAGTCATACATTTCTGCCATACTTCTGAGAGAATGACGTTAAAGCTTGTCTTGTTAAGGGTTCGTT
This sequence comes from Odontomyia ornata, assembly GCA_963969285.1. Lineage (NCBI taxonomy): Eukaryota > Metazoa > Arthropoda > Insecta > Diptera > Stratiomyidae > Odontomyia > Odontomyia ornata. The sequence continues at coordinate 301,878,848 of OZ017739.1, read as the reverse complement.
CGGGGTGCTAACTGACGTATTTAATCAACTCTTGGTCCCAATGGTGCTCAAAAGAACGATAAACAGATTTATTCATGGGCTGCAACTCGTGCGTGGTATTTGACGGAAGACAATACATTTAAAGTAATGCCACATTTCTCAGCTTCCTCGACAATAGTAAAGTCCAGGTGGCTTTTGCACCATCAAATATGAGGAGACATGGCCCCGATGTTCTGTATTTATGCAAATGATTAATAAACTGTATGAAAGTTTCTGTCGTCATACTTCCTTTTGGCGTTATCTTCACCAGAGAGGCTGGAGGTAAATTGTCTTCGAATTCTGGCTTTAGTCTCTTGCCTTTGAACAATATCATTGGCGAAATAGCTGGTCCTATAGCATTTCCGCAGCCAACCACAGTCACACTTTCAGCATGCTCATTCGCTACTTGATGAAATCTTTTTCTCCCTTTGGCTGAAAAACTGCCTGCTGATGGTGCAAAGATATGCGACAATTTTTTTTATCGATGTTGTAAATGCTTTCAGGTTTATGTTCAATTCCAAGTCTATCCAGCACACTTTTGTATTTGGAAAAGTGATCGCTAACAATATCTTTTATTAATTTTTGAGCACGAGCTGAATTCATCATCTGTGCATTAAGACGTGCTAATTCAGGGCGTCCTCAACCATTTCTTCCCCGCGGCGTTTTTGGCATCATTGAAAGTGTTTGTAATTTCCTTAATTTTACAGAATGAAAAGGCTTGCACGCGCAACATCTTTGGTGTCAACGCCACTCCAACATCAGCCAAACGTATGATTCTTCTGGCAAGTCCAGCTTCTTGTTCTGTAGTAAATACAGCCGACCGAGAGGTAGATTATCTAAGTATGCTGCTGCAGCCAGATGATGTATCTGGCTGCAGCAGCATATGTAGATAATCTACCTCTTTCTACCATTTTAACAGCGTTTGTCATCTGTTGCGAAGTCCATTGAGCCCTTTTTTTTCTTGTGGTGGAAGCTGGTGATTAGTTTTCCATGATGTTACTGAAAACAAGGGTTTACTATTTTATTATGATCTTTTTCTAGCTGACATAAAAGATTGTCCTAATAAGACCTGCACCTGTGCCGTTATAAGGCTTATACATTTTTTTGTAGGCTTTATTAGAGCATTGCACATCGATAAACAAAACAACACTTATATGGAATACACCGATATTACAGCTTTTTCACTCATGTGAGGAGATGGCTACATGTATAGGATTATCCATTTCACACTTGGGAAAGTAAAGCTAAAGAAAACATAAAATATTCAAATAGAAACAAAATTTTTTAATTCAATATAAAGATCGAACCTTGCCATTGTACTTAAAATACAACATCATTCAAATATCCTCCACGGGACCTCTTACACGCCTCAGACCTTTTGAGGTAATTTTCAATGACTTTTCGGTACATTTCCGGCAATATCTCGGCCATAACTTTAACTTTAACGAATATTGGTTTTCAATTGCTCAAGACTTTGAGGATTGTTCGCGTAAATACGATCTTTCGCATAGCCCTATAAAAAGAAATCCAAAGGTGTTAGGTCGTAGGATCTTGCCGGCCAATTGACATCACTCAATCTCGAAATTACGCGTCCTGGAAATTTCTCTTGCAAAAGTGCTCGATTTGCCTGTGCTGTGTGGCTTGTGGCTCCGTCCTGTTGGATCAGCATGTTTTCCAGATCATAAGCTTCAATTTCTCCCCAAAAATCATCGGTTAACATCCGTCCGTAGCGGTCAGAATTGACTGTAATGGCTCTTCCTTGATGTTTTAAAAAAAATACGGGCCAATAAAACCACCAGACCATAATGCACACCAAACGGTCACTTTTTTCGGATGCAAAGGCCTTTCTGCGATCACCTGAGGATTTAGAGAGCCCCATATGTGGCGATTTTGTTTATTTACGTAACCACTGAGCAAAAAATGAGCCTCATCACTAAAGACAATTTCGTTCGAAAAATCGTTATCAATGGCTTGTTGTTCAATCACCCAATTCGCATACATTCTGCGTTGTGTATTGAGGCTTAAGTTTTTAAGTGAGTTGGATTTTGTACGGGAGGAGATGCAAATTCAAATGCAAAATCCGCCACAATGAGCCGTAAGACAAGCCCAAATGTTGAGCACGTCGAGGAGTCGACAAAGTCGGGTCTTCCTCCACACTTTGAGCAACGACAGCGATGTTTTCAGCAGAACGAATGTTGCGATGATGCACAGGCATTGCAATATCAATAACCGATCCAGTCTCTTCAAATGTTCTCACTGTGTTCGACATTATTTGCTGTGTACGTCGATTATGTCGACCGTAATCGGTTAGTAAAACCCTAAATGTTGATACAGCAGAATCACCATTTTTATAATAAAATTTAATAATTTTAACGTGTCCTTCGACTGTTACACGATCCATATTTCTAAATGGCAAACCTTCAACTAAAAAAAACACGCTTTGGATGGCATTTAATTCTGACAGATGTCAAATGGCAGGGTTATACTTTCCTACCACGAAATGGATAACCCTGTAAAATTATCCTATAGACAAAACCCAGCAAACCGTGTACAAATACTTACTGTTTACTCTGCTAGAATTTTATAGAAATAAGCGTGCGCTCCGTGTCGTTGTTTGTTTTCGACTGCAGGTTCCAACATGCTCGCAGCACGGGTCATTTGCTGTGCTTGTGGGTTTTAATTTATGTACAAGCACACATCTACAAACATTGGCGGCCATTTGAATTCGTGAAGTGGGAAATTTAAAAAAAAGGCCTTATTAAGACATAGGCTTATTTGAGTCACCCACCTTACTATAACTTCATTTTCGAATAAATAGCGTTGAATTTTCCTATTTTAAACACAATTATGTCAAAATTTGCTTGTGCAGATTGATTCAAGAGAATTTGTTGACCCAAATTACCGTTAACTGCAGGAATATATAAAAGACAAACGATTTTTTCGGTGTTGTTAAATACACTCTTAATGCATTTAAACATAGTGGTAGAAATGTATAAAATTTATTGAAATATCACTGCAATATCTTAGAATTCAAAGTGGCAAACCACGTTTGTATATTTGAATGTCATTATTCAGCATGCATAACAAATTCAGAAAAGACAATCATACTGCTCTAAATGCAATAGTTATTTGGAATCTATCTCTGAACTGGAGCAATCATAGTGCTGCTATATTTTATCTTTCTCGAGGCAGTCCCCGAGTTCCGTTGTTCGGGATTTACGATTAGGCTATTTTTTTTCTGGAATGTGTCATGTATGAGGTTTCTTCAAAAAATAAGGGAATTGTTCGAATTACGCGACCCCAGTTGATTCCAGAAGAATCTACTTGATGTCGCTGGACTTGCACCGATGTGGGCGCATCGACCTTTCCGGAAGCGCCCCTGACGGTGCAGCCTGGTTGGCAAATTAACTGATGATGTATTCATCCTTGCCCATCGTTTGTGACACCACAGTTGGCGGCTAAGACCAAACGTCGCCTTAAGCAAACCCCGCCAAGCAGATGTGCCTAAGGTGCATCCGTGATGACTGTCCCAAGTCAGTGTTAAGGGGGAGGGAAGGGTGGAAGTGAAGTGGAACTGGATGTGAAGTATTCTTGTTGTCCACAGTAGTTGGAAATTTCGTTGATAAAGCAGAACTGACGTACCAGAGGAGCGGAATTACCGAATTACTGAGTGTACCAACGTATGGAAGGACCGAAGGAGTAGATGGCTGGAAAGGAGAAGTGGAACTGAGCGAAAGGAGTAGTGATTCTAGTAGTGAGGGGAAGCGGAGATCTGAAGGTGAGATGGCTGATGGGAGAATTGAAACTCGACGAATGACGTAGCCTAGTAGGAAGGGAAGCGATGTACATTGAGGCATGTCAGGTGTTGGTGCATGATGGCTGAAAGGAGAAGTTGAACCGAGTGAAAGGAGCCAAAGCCTAGTAGCGAGGGGAGGTAGTGACCTAGAGACGAGACAGCTGAAGGTAGAAGCTAGTAGCGAAGGAAAGCGGAAACCTGGAGGCGGGGTGGCTGCAGGGGGAAGTCAAGCTGAAATACGCAAGCTTAGTAGGGAGGTGAAGTGAAGGACTTGGAAGCGTATAGGTGTTTGAATCTGTGGATCATGTGGCATAAGGAGCAAAATTAAAGAGAGGGTCGAGAATCGTAGTCCGTGACTACTTTTCCCGGTCCCAAACTATCAAATGCTTGTCAGTTGAAATACGGTTGTCGAAAGTTCAGGGAGACTTGCTAAACTCTGAGAGAAATTCTCAGAAACTAGAAGACTTATGGGAAGACAGCTCCTACGCGCTCGAGACGAGGTAACCCAGTTCGATTTTGGAGCCACATAGGTGGTGTCACTCAAGCCAAGTGTCACAAAAAGCTGAGTAGAGCTTTGATCTATACCATGGGCTAGGGGGAGCCCATGACTATCACCCCCTATATGGTTGAGGAGCCTATCCTTGGCTGAAATGTGGTTGCTGAAGCTTGAATAACGTAGAAAGTAGTTTCGAGCACACACCAATTATGATGCGAATATCCCAAAATGGAGGGTAAACTGGGACCCCAACCTTCGGGCTGCAGGGCGTTAATTGGCACTTCAAGCCGATCCCCATCTAGTGGTGACCGTGGTGTTGGGTCTATTCGTGACAGGAACCCATACCCATCTCTATCATCTTAAACGAATTACATGGTAGCGATAAACGTTTTTACTACCAGAGACACAAACATCGTGTTATGTAATGTCAAGGAGATTTCCTCATTATACTACCAGTTGCTAAGCGCTTTATTAAGTCGGACGCATTCTCTTGATCATCCTATTGACGTAAATTTATTATTTCAAGTTAAGTGTACTTTCAATAAGTTGTAAGCCTCCCATTTAGTGTAAATTTTGTTAGAGTTTACTGCGTCTTTTATTTCTCACATGAATTGAACTCAGTACTTTTGTGTACAATCCTGTGTCGCTTCAATAGCAACCAATGGGGGAGTTCAGATGCTTCTGCTTGTTGCTGGCTTCAAACAGGTAAATCCAGTTTTCTTAGACGAGAAGAATGGAACATTGAGAGGAAGACAACAAGATGCATGAGTCCTATTAGCAAATATTTCCAATTTCCTATCTGCCCACCGCTCTATTGGAGCTACTCCGGCGGAGGCTCTACCGACTCAGACTAACTCACCCGAAGACGGGCGTGGGCACCATTCGTTCGTTTCTTCAAGCCTTTCAAAGGGTCATCCGAACGAGAAGACAACCGTCCGGAGCAAAATTACAATTAAGGAAGTTTTGGGGCTCACCTCCACTTAGCCACGAGAATCACCTACAAAGAAAAACTTCCCCGCGGAACGAGCTAAGGTGTTCCGCCACAACAAAAATTTGGGTTTTTCCACAACAGGGGAGCCGAAGCTACCCAGATCGCCACTAAGTTCCATTGCACCCACAAACACTACCACTTGGATTAAATTCTCCAGGTCTTCCAGCCTGGTCAATGCCCCGGGAAAAGAATTCCAGAGCCACACTTTTTACAGCTGGAAAAGAAGGTTATTTATTGAATTGTAACGAAAAAAGGAAAATGAACAATTATCTCATTCAACTTAGTACGTTACTTCATTTAAAAAATAATTCGACCAATATGTGCTAAAATGAAAGCCACTTACATTTATTCCCTATTCTAGTAAGGGGCCCCTAGCTTCCGCTTGCGTGATTTTTGCCACAGTCGTCTCATCTCAGTTTAATGTTTCGATATCAAATGCGTGGCTCCAATTCCTCGTCAGAGGAAAACAGTCGCTTCAATAACCTCCGGGCTAACGTTTTTTTCCTCCCATTCACCGGGAAAATCTTTTTTTGGAGTGCTTTTCTTCCGTTGCTGCTAGTAATTCCCCTCGCTTGATTTCACTCGTAATAAATTCCACTCGGTGGGGATCCCAGTGGAAATTAAGTGTATTATGCGCTGAGTGTATTTGACTGACAGTTCGAACTGTCAGTAATGTTTATTACTTCGCGACGCGATGTGAGGATTTCGCAGTACTCCTCGTTTTTTTTCTCAATCCCTTGAGCCGGTGCTAAGATTTTTTAGCTTTTCTTGTCCCTGCCGGTAGTTTAATTACCGAGCCATTGCGTGAAGTGTCGTTTATGTGTAATTATTCACCATTTTCCACAAATTTCGGCCGTTGTATCTCTTCTCGGATATGTCGCGATTTTCTTCATTTCAGTTTCCGTGGTGGAATAAAGTGAGTTTAGTGCAAGTGAGTGAATATTATGCTTCGCCACAATGTCAGCAGTCTGTAGATAACAAATTCAATAATTATATCCGTGTTTCTTACGTGCAGTTTAGTGGATTTGTCAGCTTTCTCTCGTTTGAGCTTGGTGTAATCGGCGGTCATTTATTGATGTGCCAAAGTGAGTTTGGTTTGATATTTTTAGAGTCATTTATAGCCTCTGGTTTGGCTGAAATTTCCTACGATGACTTCATTCTGGCTTCATGTTGTGAGCTCAACAAACGGCATTCACCTGAAACCTTTCCATACTCAAAAACGTTGTTTTATTTGGGCCTGTTTGTAACGCCTCCAGATTCGGACATTTTGTGCAATGTTTTTCGCTTCCGGTTTAATTTTGGTGCTATATATCGAGCCGCAGTGAATTCATCCTTCCTGGTCTCGATTTCTGGTGATTTTTGATCGTGGTTAATAGTCAATTCTTCTTGAACATGAAGTACTCCTTTTTCCTCCTCCTTAGCACTTTCGCTTTCTTGTTGTTGCTTCTTATAATTACGTTACGCCTTGCATTCGCACCTTACTCGTCCTGTGTTTGCCACTAATGAAGTGTTAAATTCACGAGTGTCTTCCTGCGGTATACGTGTCATTGCTGCCTCAGCACCATCTCTGCTGTAGCTGCGTGAGTGTAAAGATGTTTGCGGCGGGATCGTGACGTTTGTGTTCTTGGCCGGGAGCTCAGTGGTTATGCACTCAGCACTCAGGTTCGAATTTGAACTAATCGAATTATATACTGCATTGAAATTCATTGGGAGTCTATGATGAAACGTAGAGTCAATGAAACCACAGGCAGTATGAAACTTTGATTCGAGGAAGTGATGTAAATGCTCGCAGATTATAGCGCATAACACAAAAACCTCTTGTCGCGTGACGGGAGCAACGATTCAACTTCGGATTTCCTCCCAGCGTTGCATGTTATTTTGTTTGCGATGCAATTTCGATTGCTTCGAGGGTTTATATGTTTTATGCTGCGCATATGTTGATTGGATGACGAACGTTTCCGCTACTTTGTGAATTTGCGTTTCGTTTCAAGCTCGCGTTGATTCTTAATACTTTCGGCGCTTGTTGCTGGTTGCGTTGTCCATAATTGTGGCGTGTAAATCGGAAGCGACCTAGCTACTTGAGTTTGCTTACATACAGTTACAGAGCAAAAATTATTATGTGGCTTTCTTTCCGTAATCTAACCAGTAGTCATTTTATGAATGAAAATTCAAATTACTTGCTGTTAGTTACATCATTAGGTTACCAAAAAAATTAATAAAGTGCGGCTTGGTATAGGTTAACCTCTTACAAAATCGCATATGGCAGTGTCCGGGGTGAGCAACACTATGGAATCTCCATTCTCAACCGTAATAGTCCTAGAAATTTTCTAATGACCTGGCCGCACGCACTGCAACTAATGCATACCTATCTGTTGCGTCTCAGAAAATTCCTTAAGTCGCAAGACAATCATTCATCTATTAATAGTTCAAAGAAAAAGATCTCGTGTGAGAGACTGGAAATGCGTTCTTGGTCTCAGGATGAAAATAGTCAGGATTCGCACAACTCATGCATGTTGCTCGTGTTCACTTGTCATCGGCTAACAATGAAATTAACTCAGTTATACAAATACATTGAAAAAATGTTTATTGTATGCAAAGTGAGCATGGGTGCAATGTTGGACCATGTAGATCTCAGACAGGGTTCAGCTACCCTGAATGTTGCAATAGGTCACAATCCTGTTTACGACTACGTCAAACCTGGCCCAATGAGCAACTTGTTGATTCTCGTAACCACACATTGCTTACTGTCCGAGCAGTCTAAGTATATACTCCATCATTTGCAGTAATTAACTAACGATTTATGTAGTGGTATTGTCGATCAAATCCTGGGACATTACACATTGAGGATCCTTTGCTTAAGAAACTTAACACGAGTCAGTAAGCTACGTAGTTGCATCATGCTGATATTTTTGACCCCCTAAGGAGCTTTCAAGATATGCATGATCAACTCAACTCAAATCGATTGACGCTGCAAGATAGTACAAGCAACATGCATAATATAGAGCTTGAATATTTCAAGATTCGAAATTAAACAAGGCCGCTCGCAACAATCATGGCAAATGCTGTCAACAAAAACATTTTTACGGCCTCAAACAACCACAAGTCCTTGATTTTTATCGAGATGATCCCAATGCCTAGTTTCTAGTTGTTGAGACGAATTGATTCCAAACTGCAGTGATAACACTAAATTCAATACTGTTATTAAGGCATCGCACACAGAACCCCCGAACGAATTAATGATATTCTTAGTCAAGCACCTGAGCGAAATAAATATGAAGCTCTCAGAAATGCAATTCAAGAGCAATTGACTAGCTCGGGACAAAAATAGACCGTAAACTATTGAAAGGATCGCAAATATTCACAGTTCCTCAGAGAAATGAGAGATATTGCTGGAAAGTAATTTTATATTGATTCTTCACACCAACTCTGGCTGAGTTGCTTACCTGCAGACACTTGCACACTTTTAGTTATTAATGATGGTGAAGATTTGACCATCTTAGCTAAAGTTGCTGACCGCATATTGGAAACTCAAGGTTCTTTTGTAATATTAATAGCTATCTCTGTAGATCACATCACTTCTTCTGATAAGGCTTCCAAGGAATTAGAGAAGAAAATTGATGAAACACAGCGATTGCTTGCTGCATTCATTCATAATCTCAAGATTGTTAAGGATCAATAAATGCAATTTGACCCATAATTGCAACAATTTTATCGTCTTCTTCTTCGTAGTGCTGCAGCCCCTATAGGGTCTCGGTCCATCGATTGCGTCCTCCGATTTTTAAATTCGAGCAGCGATGAACTGTCTTCATCAACCGAGTAAGCCAGCGTTTCCTTGGTTTCCCCAATGGTCTCCGGCCTTCAATTCTTCCAACGAATACCTTTTTATGTATACACTGTTCGTCCATACGATTTAAATGGCCTACCCATTGCACTATCCTCAGTCTTACAATCGTTGCGACCTCCAGCCCGTCATAAATTTCATACAGCTCATAGTTGTATCGTCCAGCCTCGCACCGATTATTCACCTCAGGACCCATCTTCGAAGGTGTTCAATATATTTGCGGATGCTTGGGTTAGGGTCCATGTTTCACACCCATAGCATAAAATAGGTCTTATCACGGTTTTGTACACTTGGAGCTTTGTTTTCTTGTGTATGCAGCTGGTCTTCAAGATCGTGAAAACTGAAAAAAATATTTTATTTGCGAGCTGTATTCTTCGGCGTATTCCATCTCTTTCATTACTGGTTCTCGTTATTTTGGCGCCTAAACATATAAATTTGGTCACATATGTGATATTTTGGATGTTGGAAGTATCTTTTCTTGACTGCGCCATGAACTTTGTTTTATTTTCATTGGTTTGTAGCCCTACTAGTTTTGCTCCGCTGTCGAGTATCAGGAAGAGTTCTTTGGCGGTTGTCAACAACGGTGACAAAATATTGATCTCGTTCGCGTAGGCTACCACTTGGCTTGACTTGTATAGCAACGTACCTCTTGTATCAACAGGTGCTTTGTGCTGACATATTCCAGAGACAAATTGAATAGCAATGGGGCCAGCCCATCTCCTAGCTTTAGTCCAAACTAGTAAGTTAGTTGAGTTGAATATCAAGTTGAGGGTTGGGTATTGTCAAATTGAGTTAAAGTTATTGTTAAGTTATGTTTTGAAATGTTTTTGTTGTTATTAAACAAAGTGTTAAGTAAATCAAATAGTTTAAAGTGAAACAAGATAGGTTTTCATTAAAATTCCGGTGAAGAAATCTCTAGTAATCATCGTATCGTTCGTTAACGTAATTCGCACAAGTTGCTCGTAAACCAACATACAGCTTTCATTGGACACATCCGGAAGACGCTCGAGATGAACAGCTCTGATAACAGAGCAGGTCAACAGCATTATATACATTTTGCGAGTGGATTCAGCTTCGCAATTAGACTTGACGTAAAGTGGACCGGCGAAATCAACACCCGATGTCTCGAAAGATCTGGTTGCGTTCAATCTACTGCATGGCAACGGTACAAAGGGCTGTGAGGCAGGCTTTCTTGTCAAACGTTTACATATAATACATCACCCTATGATTCCTTTTATTAATTGTCGAGCCTTTGGAACCCAAAATCGGTGTCTTAGATGTGTTAAAACCAAGTTAACTCCTGATGAATATCTTGAACAATTAAGTCCGTCCTATATGATGACTTCGGTAAAATCATCGGAAGAATGAAATCTATTTCATCCGGGAGCATCTGCAGTCTAGTCGCAACTCAAAGGAACCCGTCAGTTTTTAATACAGGTTTAAAATTACGTAGCTTTGATGAAGTAGGAACGTTGAGACTGTTCTGACAAGTGGTGATTTCATCTAAATAATGTTGTGATTAGATGAACTTGATCCAATACGACTCAGCTATTTTTAAATTCAGCAGCAGAAGGATAAGCGCTCTTCTGACCAGAAGTTTTTCACAACAAGGCGACACAGCGCAGAATATATGCACTTATGCATAATATTTTTCTCCAAGAACTGTATTTATTGTAGAGTAGTAAAGGTTCAGTTAAAACAGCCTTTTCTATATCTGATTCCTTCACTTGTAAACAAGTCACAATTATAGGAGCTTCAGTCAAAAAACTCTCCGCTAGGCCAAATTTCAATATGTTGTAGTAACCATGAAGGTCCATCTACCCACATCGTGCTCTCAAGCAAAGCCTTTCCCATTAGTTCTCGTGTCAATAAGTCCGCTGAAATACTTTCCCCTGGACAATGACTCCAGGAATTAGCCTTTGATTCAGCCTTAATTTCTCGCACACGATTTGCTACATACGGTTTCCATCGAGAAGTATCTCCACATATCCAAAACAAAGCAGGCCAGAAGTACGTTTCATCAAAAGTGATTTTTAGATTTTCTTGTAGGTAGTCGTGAAGTCTTACTGCAATTAATGCCGTGATTATTTCAAATTTAGGCAATGTTAGTTCCCTTTCTCTATCTTCTTTTAAGGGGGCGACTCTTTTTTTGGAACAAAGTAGTTTAACATAAACCCTACCTTCTTGAATCGTTCGGATATAAGCAACTGTTCCATATGCCTTTAACCTTGCATCGACAATAACGTGAAGTTCTTTTTAGGGTTTTGTAAAATAACCCTTTTTAGGGTTTTGTAAAATAATTTTACAAACCCTACTGAAATCGCGACCTGTCTGTCCGTCCGTCCATCCGTCCGTCCGTGTGTCACAGCACTTTTTCTCGCAAACTACTTAAGCTAGAAACATCAAATTTCTTCAAAGTTCAACTACAAAAAAAATTTATAAAGTATTTAAAAATTTATAAAGTATTCATCAAAGGTAGCCGATATGAGTATCAAATGAAAGGTCTTGATGAGAACTTTTCAAAACAGGTCTTAGTTTGACACTTTTTGCTTCGAGGGACGCGCAAGGAGGGGAAATACACGAAAAATTTGTGTCCCACTCCTCGCGATTGGACACTTATGATCCGAAAAATCTGAAATAAATTATGCTGGTAGGTGTTTATGAGTACAACAACAACAACAAATACCTTAGAGGTCGGAATTCGCTTAACTTTGTTAATAATAGTATGATATTCGAATTTCACATTTTCCCCAATAAAATCTCGTTGGTACCCATAAACTAAACGAAATTCGATATTTCCGTAGTCCTACTAAGGGTTCTTTAGCTTTGTAAGTTTGATGAAAATCAAAAACGGAAGTTATAGCCGTTTGAAATTTCTCTAATTACAACAACAATAACGCATGATTTTAGTATTTTATGGACTTTCCATCCAATCAGTCACTGCAGTTTTGACTTGATCATCTTGAAATTTTCCAATAAGGTCATTAACATTGAAATTTTTGAGAATTCATGATTTGAGTGACTTTTGTCGGTTTGCAACAAAATAGCGACCGTTAAAAGTAGAAAAACAATGGATTTTCCTTTGAACGTGCACATCTCTTTGACATATTTCTTGAAGTTATTCATTGCTGGTGACTGCATTTCTGAAATGTTCGGTACAAAACCCTTCTGACATGAGTGTAGGTCTGTTTACCCAACTTGTTTCATAGTATTATTCCCTTATGCAGTAGCATATCTTGGAAATACTAGCTCTTTCAAGAAGTGTATATTCTTACCGTAATCGCTACAAACCTTTAAAGACTCTTCAGGTCGTTTCTCATCCCAATCTAGTTTAAGTCTCCAAATATTTTGAAAAAGAATCTTTAAGCCGATGATAAACGGTCCCAGCAGCCCAACTGGGTCGAAGATTCTAGACAACAGCTCGAATAAATTCCGTTTTGTTCCAATTGGGGAATGCAAAAGGAATCTTTGTATGCACTCGAGGTCTACTGCGATCTCATTGGTACAAATAACCTTATTTATGCCCACCACCTTTTGAGTTATAGTCTGGCTTGATAAATTCGCGAATGATTCCCTGATGCACTTATTATTAAAGTTTCATTTTCTTAAGTTCATGGAATCATCTTTCATCATATCAATGGTCTCTTGACTTATTCATTTTACACTTGAAAGACTGTCGTGGCTAAATACGAGGTCGTCCATGTAGAAGGAGTTTTTCAAAATATCACATGTTTTTCGATATTTTGATTCGTACTCACTCAGGTGCTTCAGAATAGTAGCCGACAACAAGAACGGACTACATCTAACGTCAAATGTAGCTTTCGTTATCCTGTACTCATGGTACGGCGGCAAATCTTGAGTACAGTTAAGAGCATCAGCAAACTAAACGAAACGATGGCACCGTGGTCACACTCAAGTAATTCAATTTGTAGAAAGGCTTTCTCGATATCGGCCACCAACGCATATCTGCCGGTTCTGAAGTTAAGAAGAATCTTTAATAAATCCTGCAGCAAGTTTGGTCCAGCAGATAAATGATCGTTGATTGATAGTGCGCCACTGCTTTTTGCAGAGGCATCAAAAACGATGCGAAGCTTCGTTATATCTTTATCCTCTTGGTAAACTGGTATATGTGGCATATAATAAAGATGTTCACCAGATACTCCGTTAGTGGCTACCTTTTCAGCAAATCCGGCTGTTAACAGCTACCTAATAGCAACGTCATATTCTAGCAGCTTACTAGGTTCCCTCCATAATTTTCTTGTCAAACTCGAAAGTCACTGCAGAGCTTTACAGCGATTGTCCTCCAGTACTAAATTGGGATCTCGCCATAACAAGGAAGCCACATATGTATGATTTCGTTTCTTAATATTATGCTTTATGGTGTCGATGATGGAATCGTACAGATTATTGTCTATGTCAATTATCTCCAATATCCAAAAAATCTCAATGGTTACTTCGTTCATTAGCAAAAGAGCTGCAGAGGGCGCCATAATCGTCAACCCAAATAAGGTGCCCACGGCTGTTAAATTTTTACCGATTCTTTTATGAGCTGCAATCATAAACTTCTAATATGCGTTTGCTCAGATTAAAATACTAATTCCATCTTCTACTACATGTCCTGGGAGACATGCGTTTTTTGCATGTTTCAGGGGATTCCACGACGCCCAAACATATTTGTGGCACCTCAATAGCTTCAAAATAGACAAAATTACCACCATATTGGCTTTTAAGATACATACCAACTCGATTAAAGGGTCTGTTCGGAGAAAGTTCTGTGCTGTCAAATGGTATAATGGTTAGCTGTTGGGTTACAATGACAGATAGTTGCAACTTAGACGATGCGGCCTGCTGAATAAACAACATTTGGCTTCCTCCATCAAATATTAGGCCAGCGACATAATTTTTTTCTGTATTATTTTTGCAAATTGTAACAGCTGTCTGAAGAAACGTATGGTTGACAGGTCCACTATTCACCGCACACAAATTTAATGACGGTTGTGATGGATGCGGTGAAGTATGTCCGGCTTCTTCCTTCTTATTTGGAATCATTTTCGTCTTACCAAGGGATGCTGGGTCACACATAGATGTGGCAGTCTTTTACAAGTTTTGCATATAACTTTAACTTTACAACATTTCGCCGAATGGCTACTAATAATGAACCGAAAACATTGACTATCTAGTTTCAGTATTTCTTTTTTCTGAATGAGAGATAGCTTTGCCGTACATGAATTTGCCTTGTGACCTGATGACTCACAGAAGAAATGCAGGCTACTAGTATCAAGTATCATTAAACCAGTTGCAGTTGCCACTACTTTAGCATTTAATGCACTCACACTACGCGACGACTCTCATCTCGAATGATTTCTCGAGCGAAGTTACGTCTCGTTTTAGAAATTTAATAATGGTAGATATATGGCTGTTGCCGTGAAGTTTTAATGAGGATGAACTCTCCTCTGCTAAGCTCGCATCATTTCTCTTTCGGTAGTATGGTCAGACCTAGCGTATTTTTTTTCTTTTTCTTATCATCGGGCAAGGACTGCAATAAAGCGGCGTTTAACATTAGACTGCAGTTGTTTGCTGGAACACCAAGAGCGGTAACAGAACTCATAGATGAAGTGACAACATCATATAAGTTCCTCAGCCCCACAAAATCTTCTTTGGATCTTATTTTGGGAAGCGACATAAATTGCAACATGCATTGATCAATACATTTATCGCGATCACAAAAGTGCTCCATGGCTCCGTTTTGGCATGCGGATGTAGGAGTAAATCCGACGAGGGTCATTGCTGCTTTTCCAGTTAAGAGTGACTGTAGATAGTGGTACTTATCAACGCTCGAAAGAGAGGTATTTTCACGTATCGCACTCTTATACACTGTGCCCATGAAGTATCCGGAAATTGTAATTTAAATTCCCCAGGTTAAATGATATTTCAATAAAATGTTTTTTGTTAAGTTGGTAGGACTGTCCTTAATTACTATGCCAAATATGAGCGTGGTCTGTCAACCAGCTTGTTTACAGCAGCTGCTTAAGTCGGTAAACCTCAGTAGTACGTTGCGATTTTTGTGATTTTGTGATTTTTTTATTGTGACTGAATTTGAAGCCAAAAATGCAATAAATTCCATCGATCAACCACCGTATTCACTACGAGTAGATTTGGCTCAGTGGTTTTTTTTATTTTTGATATTTTGCGTTTTATTTGCAATTTCCGGGTACTCTTTTGTCATAAACTCGCTGAAGGAGCTGAAGGCCATCCCAAAAAGTTAGTAGCCTGTATGATTTGCCGTGGCAAATTATGTGCTGTCCGAAGGTGGTAAAGTAAGGCGAGACACCGGTGACGGAATGATGACGACCGCAGAGCGCAAGTGGTGGTGGACAATCTGCGGTCCCAATACAGACGTTGGAATACACGCTCCGGAACGTTGAGTTGACTTATGGGAGGTCGAAGAGGCTGGTTGGGAGCTTTAGTACCTCTATCGGTCTCACAGGCGCTCACATAGTCTTTGACCTGGGATGACATTTTAAGCCAAAAGAAGTACTTCTTAAGGCGCCCAAGCGTCAGACCGAAACCACCGTGGGCAGTTAGAGGATGTTCATGTGCGGAGGATCAGATTGTGAGTCATTTCCTCTGGCTCCAGAGTTTCCAGGACTCTTCTTCCTAGAATGCATCACCGGTGGCGTATTCATTTCGTTAATAAACGTAGCTATCTATCACAACTGTGTTTGTTGGGTTACCGTCGATTCTGCTCCCTCGGGTGAAAACATTTGTGAGAGAGTATCGGGCACGATGTTTTGGGTCCCTTTTCGGTGCTTGATGGATAACTTGAACCCTTGCAGTTTAAGAGCCTATCGGGCCAGACGTCCGTGTAGGTCCGCTTGGTTCATCAGCCATTGTAGCGAAGCGTAGTTTCAAACTGGTGGCCTTCGATGTACGCTCGGAATTTCTTTACAGCCATCACCGCTGCAAAACACTCTTGCTAGGATACGGTGTAGTTCCTTTGGCCTGAGTTCAGCTCATGGGACATGAAGTCAATGGAAGCTCCCTCTCCCTCTTTGGTCAATTGTACAAGCATGGCTCCCACTCCATGTTGACTTGCATCACAGTGAATGGAGAAGGGTTTCTGAAAGTCGGGGCTGTGCAAGACTGGGGCAGGTTTGTTTTAGCTCTTCAAATGCCTTTCCACTGAGTTCAGTCCAAATAAAATTCCCTTTCCAGAGCATGTCCAACAGAGTGGCTGAAACTGTTGCGTAACTCCAAACGAACCTTTGGTACCAAGCACACACTCCAAGGAAACGTCGTAGCTGCTTAATGGTTTTCGGTAAGGGAAACTCATCAATCTCCCTAGTTTTGTCCGGATCCGTTTTGATGGTGCCTTGTCCTAGATATCGGACTTTGGTCATAAAAAACTTACTTTTCTGCACGTTGATGGTGAGTCCTGCCTTACTAATATGCGAGACTACTTCTTGCAACAGTAAAAAATGTAGGTAAAACGTTTCCGTGATGAGTAGAAGGTCATCCAGATACACAAAAACTTGGTGTTTAAGACGGGGTGGAACTACTTTGTCCATTAGCCGGGTCACCATTTGCGGAGCGTTACACCGGCCAAAAGGCATTATGACGAACTAATATAGTGGTCGTCCGGGCACTGTGAAAGCGGTCTTATCCCTCGACCCTTCATCGAGTGGAATTTGCCTGAATGCATCTTTTAGGTCGAGACTGGTAATGTAGTTTGCTTTCGGCAGTCTCTTCCATATTCCATCGATGAGCGGAAGAGGGAAAGCACTTTGACGGGCACTGCATTGACTTTCGAGGCATCTAGGCAAAGATGGACTTTACCTGGCTTCACCACCAAGGTTACCGGTGAGGACCAGGCACTTTGGGACTCCTCTATAACCCCCAACTTGATCATCCTGTCCAACTCTGCATACACTAGCTTTTCCATGGCCAGTGAGATGGCATAGTGTCTCTGTTTTATTGGCTCACTATCACCAACATCGATGACATGTGAGACCAGTATGGTGCGGCCAAGGCCTTTCGTGGCGTAAGATGGATAAGCAGCAATGGATGCTTCCCGACGTTGTCGTTGGTTAGACATTCATTCATGCCTGTCGGGTATAGAAGCGAGTTCATTGACATATCTAGCATTTAATATAAGTCTGCGGCCAAACCAAAAATGAAGAATGAAATCGACGCTAAGGTACACGTTCTGAGCCAGAGAAGGGATACCGAAGAAGGTAATATCCTAATGTTGCATAAGTTTAGGGTTTGGCGGCAGGTGCGCACTCTCTTGCGGAACGATGAGTTGACCATTTTACTTTGCGTGAGCGAGATGTGACTTCTTCGGAAGCAACGATTCACTCTCAAGCCGCACGGTATTCCTGCAGTTGAACATGATAGGGCTTAGTATGCGAATTTGTGGCTGCCAGGGTTCTTCAGCCAGTAACTATGGCGGTCGCTTCAACAGTGTCGTTGGAGAGGCTTCCGGAAGAGAGGAAACCTCCGCAGTCATAATTGTCAAGGCTGGTGTGTTGTCGTCAATATTGGGGCTTGCAGCAGGCTGGCAACCTACTGCTGGGCTTTGGAGTACCACTGAGGTGGTCGGGTACTCGCTCGTCCGTTTTTTGAAGTGGCGCAATCTGGGCAGTCCTGGAAATAACTGTCAGGCTTACCGCATCCTTAGCACGACATGTAATAAACCGATTTTTGGTTTGCTTGCAGTTCCAGCAGGTTTACAAACCGCGGTTACAGTAAGTTCATCTGACTACATGTCGGTATCTTCCAGATCCCGAGTGTTGGGCTCTTGTACCACTTCCGCCATTCCGTACCGCGGACCCGTTCTCGCTAACAAGTATGGCCGATCTCGGAGGTCTTTCTCGACTCCCCCTGTCGACTGACGGCTCTTAGAAGCAATTCTACCTCCTGAGGGTCTGAGTTCGCGACATGACGGCGAAGTTGGCCTCAAGTTTCGTTTCAACACCCACATCAGTTTTGTCTGCGACATCGGCTCGGATAACTGGTCATTTAACCGTAAGATCTCGGCTCAGTACTTATAGAAGGGCTCATCTGGACGTTGCCATTTTGCATGGATCTTGTCCAAAACTCTCTCGTCCATGTTAACTGTAGGATACTCCATAGGGAGTACCTCCTTCAACCGTGACCAGCGTTGAGATGGTAGAGTAGCATGTATCCGCCAGTAGGTTTCCAGCGCTGCTCCCCTAAGCAACATCGGTAAGTAACTGGCCAGCGCCGTGGGGTTTTCTGCCACCATCTGATCAATCAAAGATTCTACCCGACCAATGAAGACTTCCACATTAATTGAGTTCGGCTCCCCACTAAAATGGCGATTCCAGCCTTGAACGATGCTGGGGATCTGCGTCGGCTTCAGCCGATACGGTGTATGTGAAGGACTGCGTTGGTCCGGAGGAGCCCCTGGACCTACAGTCGGTGGCTGTACTTAGCTGAGCCACGGTGGAAGATCCCAGGAGTCCCAAGGCATGTATCGAGATGGTGGATCCAGAGCCCCAGCCAAAAGATAATCTGCTCTCCGAATCTGGTTCGGCTGGTTCATAACTGAGACGTGAGGTCCTCGTGCCAATTTGAGTCGTTTTAGTGCTGGCTTGGTTTTTTCACAGCGATAGATGAAGAAGTAGATACGTTCCACTTCAGTGTTACAATCACAGCAAGTTTGGTCTGGGGTAGACTTTTCAAAAGTTAGACCACTTTTGCTGTATTCCTTCAGAAAGGTAACAACCCCAATACATTTCCTTTCATCAACTAAACAATCATAGAGTAGATACATTCCCTCGCCGCTCTGTAGGCAAAGTCTACATGCATTTTGAAGGTCCATTGCATTATAAAGGTTGAAAATTACACAATAAACAAAAATTAAATACTAACAAGATAAACTCCTCACAAAGTGGCCGAAAGCGGCGAATTATAACAACTCCTCACAAAAAAAATGTATACTAAAACGTAATTTTTTTTCTATAAAAGCTCACACTGAGACACTGAAGATGACTCAAAGTAGTCGAAACGCGTCTGCTCACACAACTAAGCAAGGCCCGACGGCTTTTAAAGAAAAAAGAGGATTGGCCTGCGGATATCAAATAAACAAAATTATTGACTAAAACGTAATTATGTACATGTATCATGAGATAAATTCTGTTTTTCTTTTTACTTTCCCCTTGCCATGCAAGGACACCAATGGTGAGCTCTTCCTGATGCGTTACAGGGACTGCTTTCTTGAGGCACCATAAAATCAGGGTTCGGAAGTGCTCCCTCGTTCGAAAGTTTTTACAAGGTACAATTTTTCAGCCCGGGGCAAATTCTGACCCGCAAGCAGTGCGTGTCTTATCATGGATAGTCATGGACTAGCTAAGCAGCTAATCACGTGAAATCAAAATTCATGTCATGGAAGACACTTGGGCACCGCTTGGTTTGGGGTGCAGATCAGAATTCGCCGCAAAAATGATGATGAGTAACAACTTCCGAACACACATAAGGACTCTAATATCATTTGGCTTTACCTACTAGTCATACAATGGTGGTAAACCAAATTGAAGGTCAAAAGCAGGTCCAAACGATATTGATGTCCGAGGACAACACACGTCCGAAAGTTGTTAGAGATGCTGGGGCACGATTTGTGTAATACCCCTTAGTAGTTACCTACCCGCCAAAAATCTGGACACCTTGTAGGGTCACCTAGAGTCGATGGTCTGTCTCATGCTCACGACTGTTGATACAGCCGGGCTTTTCGGGCCCAGCGTTGGGCACCATTTGTAGTGTTTTAGGTAGTTAGAATGTCCGTACAGGACTGCAGCGATTGTCTACTGCCTCAGCGAAAGAGGATATTGAGTTGGTTAAGTTTTAGGACCACCGTCAAGTTTTGTGCGACTCCTCACTCCTTAATCCTGCATCGATTTTTTGATCGGATCAAGTTCCACGGATGGTATGGTGGGTAGTCACGGATTTGCGTATTGGACGGCGAAAGTAACTCAGTCACAAACAACACAATCGTGGCATGCCCTGCGCTAGCTTTTCACGTTTTCTGAGCAAGACAAATGCAAACGGGCGGTCCGGTGTCAAGCTGGGACGATTCTCGTTGGGTTGGAGACAATCTCGAGCTCGAATAACGTAAAACAGGGGTTTTCGATCTAGAATTTCGCAATTCTTCCGGCAAAAATTCCGTCACGAATCCGTCACTCTCGGGGTGATATTTATTTTTCAAGCGCCCGCACTCTGCTGCGAAATCGTACCTCAAATAATTGAATTGGGACTCCAAACTAATTTCCACACACATTCACGAAAGACCCGACAAGACAAGAACTCTAAAATCCGTGCAAATGTTGGCTCGCAATCCGTCCGCCGTGCTTGCGGTTTCGCGATCTCCAGTGGACTCGTGGATCCGTCCAAATCTTTTCTTTCTTTTTCCGTGTCGCAACGGTACCTCGAATACAGCTGCTCACTCAGCCGAGTTAGATTGCATTCGGCAATGCAATACACTGACGGAATGCACTAAATAAGTGTTTCCATGTCCGAAATCATGCTCTGATCCAACAACGTTGGGCCTCGAGCATACCTGATGTCCGTACATACCGAGGAGCCAATTGTAAGTCAGATCATTACTTGATCAAATTAACCTATCGATGTTGTATGTCAAAGGCATACTCAGCAAAGACTAGCCCGCTGCAAAAATTTGACATCGAAGAGCTCCAAACGGCTCTGTGGCCAAACATTTCACCGAGACACTCGACAACCAGTTGCTCCCATCTCATCAGACGCATCGTTAAAGACGAGCAACGAGCTCTGGATGGATGTGAAAGCGGCTATCAGAACCGTGGCAGAACAGACGATCGGATATCAAGCCCAGCGCAAGAGGAATGATTGGTTCGATGATGAGTGCCAGAATGCGTGAGATAAAAAGAATCAGGCGTACAAGGAATACGTAGGTAGGCAAACCAGGACAAAGAGAGAACACTATGAAAATCTCAGAAGAGTAGCGAATAAGATAATTCGCATTAAGAAAAGAAAATACTATGATGACCAATTGAGAAGTATAGATGTAAGTTTAGCGAGCAATAACACTAGACAAGCATACAAAGTAGCGAAAATCCTGAAACGTGGTTATCAGTCCAAAACCACGCTCTGTGGTGATGACAGTGGCAATATCACCGCTGATGAAATCAAGATTAAGGAAAGATGGGCATCATATTTCAAGAACCTCCTTAATCCTCCGCACAGCTCCAGAACATTGGAGGCTATAGATGTCTGCGGAGAGCTTCCATTAGCCCCACCAACTCTGGATGAATTTTGTTCCATCATCAAAGCCCAAAAGAATAATAAAGCGCCGGGCATTGATGGCAGTAGTGTTCACCAAGCTATTCACAAAGTCATCCAGCACATTTGGCAACAAGAACATATGCCGAAAGAGTGGAGCAATCAATTATATTCCCTATCCACAAAAAAGGTGACAAGCTACAGTGCGAAAATTATAGAGGCATATTACTACTTTGCACGGCGTATTAAAATATTTTCTAAAAGCCTAGAAAATAAAATTGGATCATACGCCAACAGTATTATTGGGGAGTATCAAGGTGGTTTTAGAGCAGGTAGATCAACAACAGACCAATTGTTCACAGGCAAGCAGGTACTTAAAAAATGCTGGGAGTTTAACATAGACGTACACCAAATTTTCGTAGACTTCAAGCAAGCATACTACAGTATTGATCGTAATGTACTGTAACAAATAATGCTTGGTTTTGGCATCCCAGCCAAATAAGTCCGTCTTACCAAAATGACAATGACGTCGGCAACCTCCCACGTCCACATCAATAACCAACTCACTGATGTCTTTGACACAAATATGGGACTAAAGCAGGAAGATGGGCTGGCCCCATTGCTTTTCAATTTGGCTCTGGAGTACGTCATAAGGAAGCTACTTGTCGATACGTGAGGTACACTACTATACAAGTCAAGCCAGGTAGTGGCCTATGCGGACGACATCAACATTTTTTCACGGTCACTAACAACTGCCAAAGAACTCTTCCTAAAACTTGACAGCGAAGCAAAACTACTAGGGCTACAAATCGACGAAAATAAAATAAAACTCATGACGCAGTCGAGGAAAAATGCCTCAAATATACAAAATATCACACTTGGCGAATACAGTATCGAAAACGTTGGCAAATTTGTGTATTTAGGCGCAAAAATAAGGAAAACGGGCAATGAAAGAGACGAAATACTCCGAAGAATACAGCTCGCAAATAAAATATTTTATTCAGTATTGACGATTTTGAAGACCAGCTGCATCGACAGGAAAACAAAGCTCCAAGTGTACAAATCTGTGATAAGACCTGTCTTATGCTATGGGTGTGAAACATGCACATCCGCAAATATATTGAACGCCTTTGAGTGACGGGTCCTGAGGCGAATAATCGGAGCGAAGCTTGATGGGGACCAATGGCGAATTCGATACAACCATGAGCTGTATGTAATTTTTGACGAACCGGAGGTCTCAAGAATTGTTAGACTGTAGAAGCCATAATGGGCTGGACACATCAATCGAATGGATGAACAACGGATACCCAAGAAGGTATTCGTTGGATGAACTGAAGGCCGGCGGCCAGTGGTGAAACAGAGGAAACGCTGGTCTGACTCGGTCGACGAAGACAGTTCATCGCTGCTCAGATTTCGGGATTGGAAGACGCAATCAACGGACCGAGACAGTTGGAGGCGCTGTTTGCAGGAAGCGAAGGCCCGAAAGAGGCTGTAGTGCTAAGAAAAAGATATATATACACTACAGAATCACGAAGTATATGGAGCCCTACAAACAGAGTAGACGCAAAACGCTTGTTCAGAAAATAAAGTGCTGTTGCTACAGATCGTAGAATAACTCTAAAGGTGCCAAATGTTGAAACAACAACGATGCTAGTCGTTAATTGATATTAAAATTCGTAAGTGCGAAATTTTTGATTTAAAAAAAATATATATGCGCATATTTAATTTTTTATTTGGGAAAATTTCAAACCTCTAGCTGGTAACGTATACCTTAAATCAGCAATTTCATAAATTAATGCAGTATACAAAACGTCACCTGGGACAAATTAGTAACGCGAAACTTTTATTTTCACATTATTTTGGAATACATCGTAGACATGCAGTCAGCAGTTTACACCAAATTGAAATTCAAAGTAATATGCTTAATTGATAAATCTAAAATCTTCATTGTTGTTTTTAAAGTACATATACGTGACTGGAGGAATCTTTAATTAGTTCCCGCGGCGAACAAAAAGTTTAATACAATAAATTGTAAAAGTGAAGTATTATAAAACGTTGCATTTATTCATTTTTTTAGGGCTTTGTAAAATAATTTTACAAAACCCTACTAACCTCGCGTCCTATCTGTCTGTCCGTCCGTCCGTATTTCACAGCACTTTTTCTTGCAAACTACTTAAGCTAGAAACATCAAATTTTGTACGTTGGTGAAAAGTGGTGCTCTCTTCAAAGTTCCACTATAAAAGAATTTTATAAGGTTTTTAAGGGCGGGTCTCCCCATATAGGGGAGTGGCCCCCGAAAAAAAAATTACATTAAAGTTAGCCGATACGGGTATCAAATGAAAGAACTTGATGAGAACTTTTCAAAACAGGTCTTAATTTGACACTTTTTGCTTCGAGGGGTGCACGCGGAGGGGAAATACATGAAAAATGTGTATGCCCCTACTCGCGACTGGACACTTGTGATCCGAAAAATCTAAAAAAAATTATGGAGGTCTATGTTTATAAATACAACAACAACAAATACCTTAGAAGTCAAAATTCGCTCAACTTTGTTCAAAATAGTATGATCTTTGAATTTTGCATTCTCCCCAATAAAATCGTATGGGATATTTAAGTAGTCCTGCAAAAGGTCCTTAAACTTTGTAAGTTTTATGAAAATCGAATGATATACACGGAAGTTATAGCCATTTGAAATTTATCCAATGACAACAATAATAACCCATGATTTTGGTATTGTATGGACTTTCCATCAAATCAGTCACTGCAGTCACTAGCCGAGCTTATATTAAAACGAATGGATGCACATGCGCCGGAAGAAAAACCAAAACAATGGTTATACAGATGCCTTACGCAAGACACCAAAGCACAGATAAAGGAACAAAAACGGTAAACTCGAAGGCTTAAACGGATCTTCCATCGGCACAATGATCGTATAAGCCAGGAATACCTCACTCTCAAAGGAGAAATCACAGAGCTAGCCAACCTTATAGGGTGGCAAATAAGCCGTGAGATGAATGAAAATTATAAAAGAAGATTGAGTTTATTCAAACCATCTTCAGAAGTCTTTCGAGAAATTAATAACTAACGGGCCGATGGTCATATAATTTTAACATTGACAGAGACCTTATTAACCACAGAGGGCTACCCTTCTCTACACCTGAAGAAAAGCTGCGAGTTATCTGCTCATTCTACGGGAACCTGTACCGAGAAAGAGCCCCAGAGAACGAAGGAGCACAGGAAATGATACCGGCTGTAAGAACTAGAAACATCGGCTACCAAGGGTCATACCTTTTAATATTTTCTGATACCAACAAGGTAGTATCTCCCCAACATGCAACATTCACCTCCATGTCAGAAGTAGAAGATATACTAACTGGTCTTAATGATAAAACCTCCTCGGGCCTAGGCGGTATTCCCGATATAGTACTAAGGAAATTCGGCAAAACTGTTGCCAAAAGCTTAACAATCATCTTCAACAATTACATCAACAGTGGTTACATTCCCGAAAGATGGAAACGAGGCAAGCTTATCCTTATCCCTTAACCAAACTGCGACGAAGACGTAAAAAAACGTATGGCCAATCTCTTTACTTTCCAATATTGGTAAGATTCTGGAAAGAATCATACTACGAAGCTTTAGAGCATTTTCAATGATGTTAATTCCGGAGGTTCAGTTCGGACTCCAACCCAAAAATTCCACAGAACATGCCATTATACTTGTGCACGACACCGTCGTAATAAACTTGCGCAAAAAACAATGCACAGTCGCATGCGCGCTAGACTTACAAAAAGCGTTTGATTCCGTTTGGATGGATGGGCTAAAATTCGAACTCATGTATTCCAACTTTCCCCTGGCCCTCACCCGTATCCTTGACAGCTTCCTACAAAATAGATATTTAACAACTGGAGTATCCCACCGAACTTGAACACCTATACCTGGAGTCCCACAAGGGTCCATATTGGGACCAAAGCTTTTAAACTTTTTCCTATACGAGATCCCACATACCGCCGCTACAAACCAAATCCAAAACATCTCCAGTAACCCGAACATGATCATGTACGCGGATGATAGTCTGATCCTAGCCAGTCACACTCTTCTCATTTCCGCCATGGAAATGGTGCAAAGAGAAGTTGACAGTATAGCATGCTATTTAAAGGATTGGGGGCTCCAACTCAACACTGCTAAATCGGAAATAATATGCTTCCGTAACGCGAGTGGTAAAGGGCACAACCTAGCTGTTCAGCAAGGCAAACTGATAAGGGCTGTTATCGACGGGGACACGGTGAACCCAAAAGATAACATTAAGTAGTTGGGAGTGAACCTCTACAACAGGTTTAAAATGGACCCACATGCAAGAAAAGCAATAAACAATGCCAAAAGAGCTGCAGCATTAATTTCACCCCTCCTATCCTCCAAATCCGTCTTCCCAAATGTGAAACTCCTCATGTATAAAACCCTAATTCGCCCCATCATCACATACTCCTTCCCAGCCAGGCTGACAATTTCACCAACAGTAGCCGGAGAATTGCAAATATTTGAGAGGAGGATACTCCGAAAATGTATATCGAAATACCGACGCCCTGTTACCCTTCCACTTGAAGGGTTGACGCGCTGTCCAGCCTTGCGGGCCCGGTTCGCTCCGTCGGAGACGGCGCAGGCGCCAACTCGCTGTCCCTAGGCTGGAAGGAGATAAAAATAAGATCGTCCGCGAGTAAACGATCCGACAGCGCGCGCACGAGAACTAAACACTAAAAAGGAATAAAATGTTCCACCTCCTCTTCTCACCATAGACAAACCTCCCCCAACTCATCCTTTTTGTCCACCCACGACCTCCTGAAATCGAAATGATAGTCTGAAAAGAATAAAGAAAAAAACAAGGGAAGAACCCACCGCTTGAGCGCCGCGCACAATACAAGTTCTTTTCCGTTAACGATTGATAACTACACACTACACTAGAGGAATCTAATACAGAAATGTAAGAGCCAAAAATGATAAAAAGAAAAAGGTACCTTTTTTGCCTATCAAACGTTAAACTAACCCTATCCTGGGGCCCCAGCAAACAATTGTCCGTGGATACTGGCGCCAACCTCGGGAGCCGGATTCTCGTTCAGATGAGTTTTATTTTTTTCCACTCGAACTCGTTCTTCCGTGCGACAGGTGTTGCACCGCGGTATGATGAGCGTCGTGATAACATCCAAACTTTGATTTGTTTTTCCTTTCCTTTTAACCTCCCTCGCTCGTTCCAAGTCCACCAAAGAGGGCCTCCGTTATCCCTCAGCCCTTTAAATTGGCTCGCCTTAACGGGCGCCCGCTGCATTGGAGGTGGTTGGCCTCCCATTCGTACGACGAACTTCTATTCTGCTTTTGGCGCGGTTCGTAGCGCGGCTACCAACCATCTTCGCTACCTCAGCTCCACACCCATGGTTGCTGTATGCGAGTTGGTCTGCATTACCCATTATTTCGGATCAGCTAGGCAGTCCCAATATGTGGGTCACTAGAACATCGCAGAATGTCATCGCCGAATGACATTTTGTAGTTGTCAGCGGAAAGTAAATACAACGCGATTTCCGATCAATTAGCTTACGCCCTTTAATTTGTGTTTCCGTCCTGGAAATGTCGCAAGAATTGCACGTCCTGCATACAGTCGCTGGTCCTGAACTAGTGTCCCCGAAAGAAATGTTTGTCCGCTTCATTTCGCCGCGTTATCACTAATATGTTGCGAGTGTGTGGTTTGCTCGTCACAACAAGCTGCGTGTCAGGATTTTGGTGAAAAGGCTTGGCAATTTCCGAATGTCGGTCGACTTGAGCGCAGTACAGGTGATATGTGTACCTGGTCGTGATGCCTGTATTACATCGTGACTATTGACCAACTTGGGAGTCGCCCCGTTTTGGCGTCGCACCAGAGACACAGTCAGGGAAGTGTAAGTTGGAGCCGACAATTCCCTTGAGGTAAGTTTTTGCATTAGTACACGACTGCGATAGCCTCGCATGTTTATGTTTCCGTTTGCGCGATGCATCCCGTCACGGTTTTGATGTTGATATTACATTTGGTTTCGGCTTTGATTTTTTTTTACTGTCCTGATGCTGGTTGTGTTGATCCATCTGGTGCGGTGACCAGGAGTGGGCCCCTTAAACGCCTTCCGAGTCGGTGATAGCCTTTGTGGAGCGCTTGCGTTAGATGCGTTGCCATAGGCTATCCTTGTTGGGAAGAGTGATGGTCGACCGGCCCCCTTCTGATGTCGTTCGTCATCCGTTGCTGCCGTTTGCTTCATACCTAAGTTAAACGCCCTACTCCAGCTCGACTGATAAGTAACATTACTTGTTATACAACAATAACATTTTTCTTTTGTATTAAAGTATTTGTGTTAAAGTTAAGACAAAAATACAATGGGTCAACTGTTACCTCGACGCTCAAGCGGGGTTGGGGTGTGTTAATGACATGCATCCCGATCTCCTTAGTGGTCGTGGTGTGGACTCCGTGTGAAAGCTGGTCATCCGTAACAGCCCCATAAAAAAACACTATAAAAACAGGGTTCTTTTCCAAGAGACTAAAGTAACCCTCATCCTGCAATACATGCATGAAACAAGCAAAAAGCGAATAGCTGGATGGCAGATATATGAATCAAATCTAATCCGGGATCTCTTCAATAGTACCTCCACCTCTGAAAACCCATATTATCTCTCTCCCATAAGAATTCTCCAAGACTTTCAGATTAACACCAAACCCCAACCAAACCCACTAAAACCCATTTTCCATTATATATCGTCCCCAATACCTACAGGGGCTAAAGCAACTTGAATTTCCATCGGGAAAAACTAAAAGCCAAATAAACAATAATTAAGAAACCGATTAAATAAATAAAAAATAACTTCAGTATATCCTGAAGATCAGGTCGGTAGGAACTGTGCCTCTTCTGAAACGCGATTTTGGATGTAACGCTTGAAGAGAACACACGACCAACCAAAACTACAAAAATGAGTTACAATGTAATTAGATTAAGAATCGAATAATTTAGGTGAGTTTAGTTTAGATTTTAATCTGTAAATAAGCAACTAAAAGACAACCACAAGAGCAAACGGAATAGAAAAATTAACATTAGCATTCCAAAACTGTAAAGTATAGACTCAGGTTGTATAAAGAAGCTAAGGACATTTGACAAAAGTGTCACTGTCAAATGAATCGTAACATTAAAAGTAGGTCAAGTAACATATGTCAAAAGAAAAGTCTCAATAAAGTGCTACTACTGCTACTAGTTTATCCTGCGTTAAGCAAGATACATAACTAGCGGTGGTACGTATTGGTTTAAAATCAGAATTTATCGCAGCTGAGTTGACGGACACACGGCTAAAGCGTAGTACGGGCCATGTCACCTGCTCGAGTGCCAGTACATACTTATCTTATCGAGATAATGAGATGCTCTATCTCTAAGCGAAGGCCCGAAAGTGCTGTAGTGCTACAACTAAAAAAATCCTAGCTAAAACGGGCAAAAACAGTTTTGGCGACGATTCCATAAATTTTATTTCAGCTCTTTTAGTGGGTTTTGAAGTTTTTTTTTTGTCTAACCTAGCTTGCGAAAACTAGTAATGACAAGACAATAGTGATGTTGTTGATAATTAAAAGGTATTGTTCGATTTACTAATTAGTTTATAAGCCCCTCTTGGCAGGAGCTCTCTCCTGCTACATCAACGAGTTTTGTGCTGCAATTAAACAGAGCTTGAATTGTATTCTTGCGGCATAAATAGACTCTCCTAAATTAAATCAAATTATATACGAGTATATCTTTGAGGTAGGCTCTTTTCCCGTGGAACTTTGTTTTCATATCCTTCTGGAAAAGTCACAAATACAGTAAATTCCTTTCTATACACAAATTAAATATCGAATCGCTCCCTAACAGATTCCGGCATCTCAGAGCAGATCCAGAAAATGTTCTTTTGAGAATCTTTCCGAATGGAGTGAATGGGACATTCGAGTGCAAGTAGTGATTCTTTGGTGCCGACGTAGCGGCTAGAAAGTTGGCCAAGTTCTCAAGACATCCAACCGTACATACGAGTATCGGGCGGAAGAGTTCTCAATTGCTACACGGACGGCACGAGACTTTTCCTCGGGATGCGAAGTGGTGGCTCCCGACTTTTCCCATTTCCACGCGCTCTCACCACACATTCGACTCGATTGTAATTTTGGGGAAAACAGAAACAGTTTGAAATTGTCGTTTGCGATTATATCTTGAGTTCGCTGTTGTTTCAGTTTCTTGACTTATCTTCCCGCGAGTGTCTCCCCAGTGGCGGTAAGTGTGTGGCGCTGAGGTACATGGGAGTGGAGGCAACATTGTACTCGTAAGTTAAGGTCCATCGCCTTGTGCTGTAGCTTCTGTTCGGCTTCGGACGGATGGGAGTGCGTGGATTAGTTT
Organism: Odontomyia ornata; assembly: GCA_963969285.1. Taxonomy (NCBI): domain Eukaryota; kingdom Metazoa; phylum Arthropoda; class Insecta; order Diptera; family Stratiomyidae; genus Odontomyia; species Odontomyia ornata. The sequence continues at coordinate 301,849,022 of OZ017739.1, read as the reverse complement.
GCGTATGATGCGCTCGCTACTTTCGAGATTTCCTCCTTACGCACTTTGAGAAAATCGCGCAGCGTGTCGACTACTGGGGCGGCTACCGTTGAAGATCTTTTCGTCATTCGCACAGAATTTCTGCTCCCTCGAGGATGTCGTAGCCTGGCGTGTGCAATAGACGTGGCAGACGGTCCGTGCTAGAGTTCTAGAGTTGGGTTTGGCAAGAACGTATCTCGAAATAGATTCTCGGATGAATAATTGCACCGCGACATCGAGTCACTTGGCGTCTATGGAATGTTGGATTTTTTTCTACTAGCAAAGATTGTTGTTGTTTTGCATCCTGTCGTCGTCTTTTTCGCGTGCAAGTGCATATCATTTTTAATATCGCGAGTGATTTGTTTATTTTGAACGAGTTTTATTCGGGAAAGTAAATTTCTAGATGATGACTATTTTGTGCTTCCGTCGGTGTATGAATGTCGAATTAATTCGTTTGTGCTGCAGTTGACACAAAATTGGATTTATACGGGAAAAAGTGCATTTAAAATTTTATAGTGGTTTGAAATTAGCATAATGAAGCTGTGGAAGGCCAAAAAGCCAGTTAGTTGTGTTCCTGGAAAGTCAAGTCTATCGAAAAACGAGGATAAAGTAGACGCTATTGGACTTCAACCCACTAATTCAGCGATTTCAAGTAAGATTTGAATTAGCGTTCGTTTAAAACTTCAAACGTTGCATATTAATTATTTTGTTAAAAAGGAGCATTTTCGATTAAGCATAAAAAGGATCTGGGCAAATTTTTTTTATCTTAAAAGCTTTAGGGATTGTAGTATATGTTTCATTATATCTGGCGTAAGAATATACGCAGTATCACGGAGAGACTTTTTTAAAATTATGTTCTGAAATATCGCTCTCCGTATTATTAAGTCGTCGATTTTGTTGCAGTTTTCGGTTGCGGAGGCTGTAAGCTCGCACTGGATCAGCAAATTGGGATGAAATTATGTTCGACGCAACTTTGTTAAATCTACATTATCATGTTTTATATGATTACTTTTATTTGTAGTCGATAGAACTCTTATATGATCATAAATTACTTTTAAGGGTTGATTTTTTGCTCCATAGATGCGAGAGTACTCCCTCTAGCAACACTATTGAATAACAAAGCATATCTGAAATCATGATCGATCGCTGCAGTTTTGTTCCAGAAGAGTAAAAGTAGGCTAATAAACTTTATTAGTTTACGATAAAAATGTTAAAAAAAAAAAATAATTAAAGCTTGTAACCAGCTTTTTGAGCTATAAGTGTTCGCATGCATTTTATTCTATTCACGATAAGTAGCTGAGATGACTTCAATGGCATCCGAAATTCCTACTATAGTCTTATACATGGTTTTCCAATAAGAGGTGTTGTTTTGATATTAAAAGAAAAATGCCATTTTTTAAATATAAATGATCGGATGTTTATTTCATTATAAAGAGAAAGGTATGCCGTTAATAGTGAAAAATAATAAGTAAATGACTACCACGACCACGCTTACAGCACCATATTCTTTTCATAAAATTTTCCATAACCAAATCGCAAAGTGGCTGCCCTATGTCGTCGATAGCCTCACGAATTCGATCTTTGAGGTCTTGAATCGACGCCGGGCTGTTGGTGTAGACCTTCTCTTTCACGTGGCCCCAAAAGAAAAAGTCGCAAGGTGTTAAATCACAAGATCTCGGTGGCCAATTGTGATCACCTCTTCGAGAGATAACACGGTCCGGAAATTTTTCCCGTCAAAGATCAATGGTTTCGTTGCTTGTGTGGCACGTATCGCCGTCTTGTTGAAAGTAAACGTTGTCCAGATCAATACAATCCAATTCCGGCCGTAAAATATCATTAATCATCTCTCGATAGCGCAATCCATTCACCCTAACTGTTGCTTCAGCCTCATTTTCGAAAAAGTAAGGTCCAATGACTCCGCCGGACCATAAACCGCACCAAACGGTCACACGTTGAGAATAGAGAGGCTTTTCAACAATAACTCTTGGGTTTCCCGAGCCCCAAATGCGACAATTTTGCTTGTTGACGAAGCCACCGAGGTGGAAATGGGCCTCATCACTCAAGATGATTTTTCGATGGAATGCCGGATCATTTTCATGCATTTCAAGGACTATCTGCAAAGACACGACGGTTTTGATGATCGACCGGCTTGAGTTCTTGTGTTTATAAGCCTTAAGACCCAAATCTTTATGCAAAATACGGTGTAGTGACGTTTGTGGAATGCCTAATTCCAAAGAACGACGAGGAATGGACAAATCTGGGTTTCCTTCAACACTTTCGGCTACAGCAGCAATATTCTCGGCTATTCTTGAGTGACGTGCACGGGTTTTATTGTTCACATCACTAAGTTGTCCCAACAGCTCGAATTTTCCCACCGATTTCTGTATTGCGGTCCGACAAGGTGCTTCACGACGGCCCAAAAATGTTCGAGTTTTGCGAACCGTCTCTGCCAAATTTTCATCATATTTATAGTGAATTTTAATAATTTCAATGCATTGTTGAAGCGTGCATCGTTCCATTTTTATTAATGGCGTAGTTTTTCTTGTCAAATGTTAAAAAATAACAGCTTCAAAAGTGGCATCTACCGAAATAGCAGGCTATTCAAAATAACACCTCTTATTGGAAAACCCTTTAGTATATATCAACTTTACATCTAAATATGCATTACGCTCTGTAGAGCTGGTCTATAAGTTTTCCTATCCACAAGAAAGGAGATAAGCTACAGTGCGAAAAGTATACGGGCATATCACTGCTTTGTATAGCCTACAAAATATTCACCAAGGTTCTTGAAGCAAACAAAAATACTGGGAACTTTTGGTGAATTTTAAGCAAGCATATGCCAATATAGGCTGTAATGTACTGTATGAAATAATGCAGAATTTCGGTATCGTCAATCAATTTTCACACACAGCAGAAGTACAGATCAGTAACTAGCTGAAAGACACTTTTAAACTCATGTGGGACTAGAGATGGGCTGGCTCTGCTATTATTTAACTTTGTTCTAAAATATGTCATTTGAAGGCTACCCGTTGTATATTAACATTAACATCCTGTCGAGATCATTCATGACCACTAATGGTATTCTGCTTCAATTAGATGAGAAGCAAACGAGGGGGGGGGGGGGGGTTCCAAAACACAAAGTGCTATTGAGAAAATTTTTTTCACAATTCACTAACCTGAATGTTTGATCAATACTAAATTGAAAGTGTAGATGAATTTGTATAGTTAGATGCTAAAGGCTCCAACCGGCGTCTGTGGCAAAAATTTTACGGAGACCCTCGACAACCAGCTGGCTCCCATCTTATCAGACGCATCGATAAAGACGAGCAACGAGCTCTAGATGGAAGTGAAAGCGGCTATTAGGACCGTGGCAGAACAGACGATCGGACACCAAGCCCGGCGCAAGAAAAATGATTGGCTCGATGATGAGTGCCAGAATGCGTTAGATGAAAAGAATCAGGCGTACAAAGAATACGTAGATAGAAAAACCAGGATGGAGAGAGAAAATTATGAAAATGTCAGAAGAGTAGCGAATAAGATAATTAGAATTAAGGAAAAAAAATACTGTGACGACCAATTGAGAAGAATAGATGTTAGTCTAGCGAGCAACAATACAAGACAAGCATACAAAGTAGTAAAAAGCCTGAATTCTGGTTATTAGCCCAAAACCACGCTCTGTCGTGATGACATCGGCAATATCATCGCTGATGAAAACAAGATTAACGAAAGATGGGCATCATATTTTAAGAATCTCCTTAATCCCCCGCAAAGCTCCCGAACATCGGTGCCTATAGATGTCTGAGGAGAGCTTCCCATTGTTCACAGTCAAGCAGGTACTTGACAAATGCTGGGGGTTCAACAGAGACGCACACCAAATTTTCGTTGACTTCAAGCAAGCATACGATAGAATTGGTCGTAACGTACTGTACCAAATAATGCTTTGCCTTGGCATCCCAGCCCAATTAGTCCACCTTGCCAAAATGACAATGATGTCGACGACCTCTCAAGTCCGCATCAATAATCAACTCCACGATGCCTTTGACACAAATATCGGACTAAAGCAGGGAGATGGGCTGGCCCCATTGTTATTCAATTTGGCTCTGGAGTACGTCATAAGGAAAGCTACCAGTCAATACGTGAGGTACATTACTATACAAGGTGAGCCAAGTAGGTGCCTATGCAGGTGACATCAACATTTTGTCACGGTCATTAACAACTGCCAAAGAACTTTTCCTGAAACTTGACAGGAAAGCAAAACTCGTAGGGCTACAAGTCAATGCAAATAAAACAAAGCTCATGATGCATTCGAGGAAAAATACCTCAAATATATATATATATATATATATATATATATATATATATATATATATATATATATGTATATATATATATATATATATATATATATATATATATATATATATATATATATATATATATATATATATATATATCACACTTGGCAAAAACCTATAAAAAATATGGACGAATTTGTGTATTTAGACGCCAAAATAACGAAAACGGGTAATGAAAGAGACGAAATACGACGAAGAATACAGCTCGCAAATAAAATATTTTATTCAGTTTTGATGATCTTGAAGACCAGCTGCACACACAGGAAAACAAAGCTCCAAGTATACAAATCTATGATAAGACCTGTGTTATCCTATGGGTGTGAAATATGGACCCTAACCCAAGCATCCGGAAATATATTGAACGCCTTTGAGCGACGGGTCCCGAGGCCCATAACCGGAGCGAAGCTAGACGGGGACCAATGGCGAATTCGATACAACCATGAGCTGTATGAAATGTTTAACTCTGTCCTGGCAATCCTGAAAGCCAGCAGCATACACAGCAAAAAAAGCTCCAAGTATAAAAATTTACGATAAAACTTGTGTTACGCTACGGCTATATGACATGAACCCTCACTCAAGCTTCCAAAAACATATTAAACGTCTTTGAGAGGCAAATAATTGGGGCGAAAAAAGAAGGCAACAGATGGCGATCGAGATACGACCACGAGTTTTATGAAGTATTTGACAAATTACAAAAGCTACAATGGTCTGGTCACGTGACACATATGAATGAGAAATGGGTACCTAAGAACGCATTGATTGAAAAAACTGAGAGATGCATACCAGTCGGAAAACCAAGGAAACATATTTTTTTATTTAATTCATCACTATTTTACAGAATTTGTAATCCCAATTATAAAATAGAAATAAGAAAACGATTTAAAAAAAAAAAGTTAAAACATAAATATAAAGTAAGAATTAATCTAAATTTACCAGTTATGTAAAATTAACGAGAAAAGAAATTATTGCTCGTAGAGCACTCTCCGCAGCATGCTTTTAAATAAGCCAAATGAGCCAGAAGTAGAACCAAGCTGGAGATTAAGATGGTTTCTTATCATAAAAGCCATCGCTGAGTGACTGTAAGATACGGTTCTGGCAAACGGTATAGCGTAGTATTGCGACGACCTAGTGCGAGAAGGGGTACATATGCTAATGGCGTTGTTTAATTTCGACGATAAAATGACTCTCGTCAATTTAAATAGGAAGCATTGGTCAAGAAATTGCCTCCTTACCTGCAGCGAAGGTAGACCGAGGAAATTCAGGCGATCATCATAAGGGCGATACGGGATTTTATATTTGTAGAAAAGCGTGCGGGAGAACCTACGCTGCACAAATTTAACCGCTACCACGAGATAATTAAGATGCGGGAACCATATCTGGCATGCATATTCAAGAATTGGGCGAACCAGCATGACGAATAGCCCAACACAGGTTTGAACGTTGAAACATCTGTGTTAGCAACGTAAGACAAAGCTTGCAATCCGAGTAGATTTCTTGGTTATTTCAAAAACGTGAACATTGAATTTCCCACTCTGTGGGAAATGTCATGTCGAAATTGGAGGACGCGGTCGATGGATTGGGAAAATTGGAGGTGCTGTCTGTGGGAAGCCAGGTCCATGAGGGGCTATAGTGCTGTAATGACGACGAAGATTATGCTCTATAAATAGGGTTCACGATAGATTCATGCGGTACTACCACTACCACTGGACAAATAATGATATTTCTTTCAATATCAATTGCCTTACTGTTGGTCCAATGGTCTATTTCGGTATTTATTTTCTAAAAGCAACTAGTCATATAATCTGCGATAAAATTTTTCCTATTATACAGGTATATAAGAAAAATGTTAATGTGCTTGATAATGGTTCTCGTATAACAGTGGTGGCCAGACTTAAGCATACAATACGCTAATTTTTCTACATACAAGATCAGATGCTTCATATAACACCAGAACGTTTTTTACTTTCTTATCTTCACGTTCCATCTATGGCTAAAGAACCAGTTTCGGGTTTTTTCTTGTCTTCCTGAAGTAATCGCTTCAAATCATCGCGGTCCCTCGACCTTGTTCGCTAATTTGATATTCCGAGCATATCTTGCCATCGTTGCCTCGTCTTTAGAACCTTCCTTACGCCCTCCCTTGTATAGTTCTTTTGGTCAGTCAATATTCCTTCATACGTGGCACATTGCCCACCTATTGAAATTTGCGTAGTTGGTGGATCGTCAAACAGTTCATACTTCGCACCATTGTAATGGAACGGAATTCATTCTTCTCAGGGCCAAGAATCCTTCTGAGTGCTTTCCATTCGAATATGTCCAGGCCCTTTTCAAAATCATTTGTTAAGGTCCAGGTTCCGCTCCCGTATAACAGCACAGAGTTTCTGAGGGCTTTGTATATGCGTATCTTACATCTTCAGTGTATATATCTGGGGTATAGGATATGAAGAACAGTAATCTAAGCTTTGTTAATTGCATTGAAAGTAGCCATGCAATAGTAACCGTCTGCATGGTCACTTCCACTTTGGGGTTCAAAACCAGGGGCGGAGGTAAGATCTGCTTTGCTTAAGGGAGGAAAGCAAATGATTCTCATGCAATTCAAGTTATTAATTTACACTTTTTCAACACACATATTTTTATTTTGGCACCAATCTAATATAATTGCAAAACTCTATTGAACGAGAATGTGATTTTGTGGACCCTACTGGTGGTACTGCAGCTATCGGAGAGTTTCGTTTGGAGAAAGAACCCTGATCGTTGGCTGCCTGGAGTGCTTGTCAAATCATTCACAACTTCAATTTCATGTTCCTTATGCACTTACTAACACCTTCTTTCACTCTCCTTTACTACGCTTACCACGCACAAACAGCGAAGTCTTGGTCTCGGCGTTTTTAAAAGTTTCATGAAAAATCAAGTTTATAAATACTCCTATAATTCTCAATTTTGGATATCATTGAATTATAATCTTTTTTTTTATCTGTTCAATATTTTGAATTTTTATAATTTTGTATTTATCTATTTAATTGACTAAATAAATATAAGTAAATGATTAATCTTGTTCCGCGCGAAGAAGATTTTACGGACACGGTTTGACTTACTTGATTATATCTACGAGGTGTGACAATTAACTAATGAGACTGATTTTATTACCGCGCTTGTGGTAAACCTGCGACTTTGAAATTTTCTATCCTCTTTCCCAGCATCCTTCCCTCTCCATTGATATATTTACCATCGCTCTAGCTTATTTAGTTTGCCTGCTGTGTCGTGTTGAGTAGACGTGAGTTGGTGGTGCTCGTCACGAAAGTGCAGAAACGAAATCAAGAGTAACGCGTCGCGATAAAATTTTGCACAAGATTGGGCGAAACAGCTCCGGAAACGTACGCCAAAATTGTAAAAGTGCATGATGATTGTGCTCTTAGTCGTGTCCAGGTGTTTCAATGGCATACAAAATTTAAGGAGGGGCGTGAAAGCTTGGAAGACGAGGCGCGGAGTGGGAGACCAATCGAGTGCGGACTGACGCGAATGCACAGCGTGTGCGCGCCCTAATCCATGAATATCAGCGTTTAACAGTTCGAATGTTGGCCTCGGAACTGGATATGAACCATGAAACAGTCAGACAATTTTAACCGACGATTTTGGGATGAAAAAGTTGTACGCGAAGATGGTTCCAGAAAGATCACTGTGTTGCAACAGCCACCTTATTTGCTTGACATGTCACCCTGTGACTTTTTTTGTTCCCTTTAATTAAACCGGTGGTCAAAGGAACCCATTTCGAGTCGATTACGGACATCCAGGCAGCCGTGACGAGGGTACTCGCGGACATCCCAGTCGAAGCGTTCCAGAAATGATACGAAGCATGGAAAACGCGCTGCAATCGTTGTATAGCTGCTCAAGGGGACTATTTTGAAGGGGATGGCAAAGTTGTAGAATAATTTCAAAATATACGGTTTTCATGGAATCAATCTTATTACTTCATTGTCACACCTCGTATATTGGCTTATCATTGGTATTAGATTAAGGATTTTTCTTGATTTATACGTCTAGTAGTTGCTGCAGACGGACGTGTTTTTAATCACTCCTGTCAATAATTTTCAAAAATCAATTAATCATTTACAAAAATCAGTTAGAAATTAATTTTTTTAATTGAAAATCATCACCGTTGAATTAATCGATCAATTATCGAATACCTGAAGTCTTACTTCTGAAGAAGTCTCAAAAAGTGGAAAGACATTAAAGGGCGATCCCTTCCCCCTTCACGATGACGGTGACGGGCGAGAAAAAGTTAAAACGAAGATTCGAGAACAATGAAGAAAAAGATAAACTGAAAATTTTATCAATCGTTGAAGTCGAGCAACGACTCAAAGCTAATGACAAAGCGGAGAAGTATGAAAGAGAAAACGAGGAACTCAGACTTAGAACTCAGTTGCCAGAAGAGCTAGTTGGCAAATAACTTTCAACAAAGAAAAAGAAACCAACAAGAAAGAAAAAGAAGTAAAGTCAAAAGCAACCGAAGATAGAAAACCACAGAAACCACCAAAAGGAACCTTATCAAGAAGATGACTTTTATGCAGCGCTAGCTGGACTAGACGATTCAATGAACATTAAAGAGGATGTATATAACAAATATTTTAGAATTAAAAATAGAGAGAAAAAAAACCAAAAGTTTACTATTCTGCCGGTCCGTCTGTCAATGTTAATCAAAAGAGAGAAAAAGTCCCACCAATCGATGTATGTATTTCGGCAAACTATATAGATTTGGGCTTTTGATTTTGATTTCAAAAGAGTGAATGCTGACAAACAGATAATTAAAACTAAGTCACTGGATGATTTCCAGATAGCAAAAAGCACATTGAATTCTGGAGAGGTTCCGAACTTTACGTACACCCCCAAGAGTTGAAAAAAACCAGACCTGTTTTTTGAAGGGTCTGGATTGCGGAGAGGACATAGTCGATCTCCTTCAGGTGCTTCAAGGAGTTGCACAGTAATAGAATTTATTGCAGTTTAAGACTTCGGAACATGGAATCCGATTGTCGAACGTTAAAAATTTGCCTTTTTACTTAGCCCAAATTTTGAGCAAAAGCAGTCCAAGTGCCCTTCAAAAAATAAGGTACTTGAACTTCCGAGTGGTGAGGTAGGAACACCTCCAGAAGAACGCGGTCAATCAGTGCTATGGGTGCTAAAGATTAGGTCATTTGGCTGCCAATTGTTCTATGAAATATAGATTTGTAAAGTTTTAAAAATGCCCATGCCCCCGGCAAATTGGCTCAGACGAAGCACAAAGAAAAACTATATTATGTGAACTGTGGCGTTTGATTACAAAACATCATATCGAGGATGCCCCCGGTATCAAGATGCAAAAGAAAATTTATTCCAAAATAAACTCAAGTCCACCACAGTGTGATGCCTACCAACTTCGTCAAGCCCGGGGTATAATTTGCACTTGCTGCTAGACGACCAGCAGACAACAATGTAAATAATATGAATAATGTAAGTGGCAATAATGAGCTGCTCCTTAAAATTTACCTGCAACTAAATTGTTTATCAGAGGGAATCGACACACAGGATTCAATAATTAACTTTGTTTTTAACTTCGTTTTTGTCTAAAATAACTTGTCATCCAGTCACATTCCCATGGATAGGACTCATCTACTCTCGATCAACTTTAACTCCATTGTGAGTCTACATCAGCGTGACAGTCTCTTGGAATTTTTTGTCAAGCAAAAGCCTGACATCATCCTTCCCACTGGAATCCACCTCAATTCATGGTACTCCATGACACTTAATGATTTTGAATTGGTAAGAAACGATAGGGCAAACAGGAGCGTTTACCCTATCGTTTCTTACGAAGAGATGGGAGATGGCACCAGGATATTGGTAAGAAGACCCTATTGTTTCCAAATATTGAAAAAGTCGAATTCAAAAACTCTGAATTTCTTGAAGTGTCCGTTGTAAACATTTCACTGCCAGGTGGGGATATCTTCTTCGTTATCTCTGCCCATACAACTGGTCGAAACGTTCTCAAGTTCAAGAAGGAGCTCAATTTCTTGTTTGATATATTTTAATTGAAGTGGCTGCATAGATGTTATATATTTGCCGGTGACCTAAATGCCCGGCATATATCATAATTGAGTCCTGAAACCGTTGATAACAGAGAACTAAGTTACAGGTGCAATCACTATGGTTTGGATGGCCCGAATTCCCCTAGGACAAATGGAATTCAGCTTTATCAGCCCTCAACAGAAACTGCAGGTGCTTCCTTAGATAGCGACCATAACGCAATCGTAATGAAAATCAATCATCAAAGGGATGATCTCTTCCTCATTTGAGTTCACCATGAAAATCATCAGTTGAATTTAAAAAAAATGGATTGGGGAAAGTTTAAAAAGAAGTTTAATTGGGAGTACCAGAAGCAATGTTCTTCTTTTGATGATAGCAACGCTTGCTTAATGGTCCATGATGACAGGTATCTAACTGACGAAGAAATAGATCTCTATTTGTCGAAGTTAGAGTAGATGACGTTGAAAACGATTGAGAAAGTAGTTCCCAAGATTAAACATCGAAACAATATTGAAGGATATGAAACACCAACCATTGCAACGTTAAAAAAATTGAAAAGCCTTCTTCTCATACGCGTTAACACTATTTATCCGCGATTTTTGGACAACAACCATCCTTCGTTGGCTTTGTTCAAATTACACCTGAAGAATGTCCGGAACTTAATTCATTTATACTTCAGGAGTGAGGTCCGCAGTTAATGATCGAAAAAACTGGAGGGTATTAGCCCACAGGATCCAGATGGCGTTTTTCGAAAGTGAATGGCTTATTCCGCAAGAAGTCTTGTGTGAAGGTATGGAATCTTGGAGTTGCTAGTGATGAGATAAATGTTCTACATAGAGCTGGTATCGAAATAGCTAGTATGACTCAGGATAGAGATGCAATCAGGATTATATGTGATGGATTGCAGGAACTTGCCCTGATTAGAACTCATTTTGGATTGGTTCATCTATCAAACTCTGAGAGAGGGAACTAAATACTTTCAGAGGTCATTGAAGCAAAAGTTTCCGACTTCAAATCAAGCCTGATCAGCAAATCAATTCTTCATTACAATGAAGCATTAACATCAGATCTCATACCGAGCTTGAAGCTTATTGATTATTTTGTCAGCTGTGAAGACTTGTGTTTCATATTCGGCAAGATAAACAACAAGAAATCATGGTATTGATGGTATTCCGACTATAGTCTCTGATATTTGCCTGAGGTTGCTATTAGGAATTATTGTTATTGTTCAACAACATATTGAGCAATTCATATTTCCCAAATAAATGGAAAAAGGCCATAGTATTTCTGATCTTGAAGAAAGAAGAGGAACCTTCGGGCTCTAAAAGCTATTGCCCAATCAGTTTACTGCCTAACATCAGCAAGATATTTGAGGTGATACTAATAAGCATGTCTCATTGATATGGAGAAAGTCTTCGATACGGTATAGTTAGATGGACTAATTTTGAAACTCTGTAAGGACAGGTTCCGCAAACACTTTGTCGCCATGATATGCAATATGCCATACGGGAAATCATGTGTTGTTACTAATGGAAATCTGATGACAATGCGTGACTTCAAGGTCTTAAATGGTCGGCAGCAAGGAACAGTTACTGCTCGTCCCTCTGCTATTCTCAATATTCATTCGTAAGCTATTGAACGGCCTTGATTTTAGCGTCTCGCCAACGAGATCATTGGTAGCGTTAGCTGATGATCTGATCATCCAAAAGGCCGACCAAAAAGCTTCAATAGCTCAGAGCAACCTTCAAAACATTTTGTTTCGGACAACGCTGCAGGGGGTCAGTCAAGACCTGAAACGTGATTGGAAAGATTTCCACATTATGGCTGGTGAGGATAGTTCAGAATAGGTTCCACATAAATCATGTGTTCGATACATCAGTTTTCATCTCGATATGACTGAACATGTCAAAATTATACTCAGTAAGGTACAAAAAGTAGTCATGGCTCTTGGACGACGCTTTCATTCCAGATACATTGATCAAATGTTCAAAGTTATCTATAACAAGACCCTGGTAAGATCAGTTTTGACATATGGATGTCAGATCCGGTACAACCAGAGTGCTAGTACAATGGAAAGATGAAGAGTTTTCGAAAGGAAAGCTCTTCGTGCATATACTAGTTTGTACAGGAAGCCTGAGATGGATTGGAAGCACTATACATCGAATAGAAAAAATTTATCAAACTGCCTTAGTGACTGGAGCCGATATCTTCATATAAAGGCTTCTTCGGAATCATATCGCAAGATCTGTAGCTGAGAGCGAAACTCCTGGATTTCACAGCCGTTCCACTCTACAAACGGGCATATTGAGACTGGCTTCATTCCTCCCGAAGCATTCATGTTTTTGGGCATGAACCGATATTTTTTTGATTCTGACGACTCTCCAATCATATATCACATATATAGACGGGCAACCAATAAGAAGATACAATATCCTCCGAATTCGAGTTCACGAGAACAACAATTCCAATGGAGATACTCATTTACTAGATTTGTTGAGGCTAGTTGAGCTAGGACGGAGCAGTCTAGTTATTGGTCGCCAAATGAGAGTGTCTGAATGAATCGTGTTTATTTTTTGATTTTGTGTTTTTTCGTTAGGAGTTTCAGCTCATTTTTGCTACATTTAATGTTGTTTATTGATGTTAAAAATTAGGAATAGGTTTCAATATTTAGGATAGGTATATGTCACACGTACAGGCAGCACACGCACTAACACCATCAACTCATACTAGTAATAGTGTACCAGAACCCACATAAATACGAGTGCGCTTCACGCATCGAGAGAATCTTGTTTTGCGATCAATCTAATAAAGTCCTTATACCAGTACAAGGTATTCCTGTTTTAATCTGACAAAGTTAGAAGTGGATACGGACTCCTAGTCCCAAAGATTAAGGTGCCATACATTAGTGAGCTCTCAGAAAACGAGTTGCGCCGTCAGCTGAAAAAAAAAGAAAGCTTGACTATTCGGGCAACAAACTGTTGTTGCGAACGAGGCTGGAGGAAGCACTTCAGCCGGATGTCATCTACATCGATAACGACAATGGTGAGACCACCGAAGATGCCGAGACTGACCAAGGCGCGACAGAGCTTGGCGACTTGCGGCAATTGGTCAAAACGCTCGCAGAAGCAGTAGCTGAATTGATGTCACGTAAGAACAACGAGAAGCAAGCATCGAGAGAGAGAGAGAGAGACAACCAGGGGTCTCAAACGGCCACACAAACAGCAGCCGAGAGTCATGTCCGTGCACGACGGCTCGTTGCAGTGAGTCGCAACAGACAAAGGCTGGGTATTGCTAGCACACGAATAATAGTGGTGGTGACCCACACCTGGCAACTTAGCCGCATACTATAACGCCTGGATATTGCGAGCACACTCAGGGTACTAGTGATGAAGCACACACGGCAACCGGTTTTGCAGGAGACAACGGCCCGGTATTGCGAGCAGACAGGCACGACAATGACGGGAGGTGGTGCACTGGATATGGCAATGTGCTCCCATCCAATAACGGCTCGACATTGCGAACACACGACAATGCCCCAACGAAAGGAGTGCAGGACGATGACGAATTTTATGCAGATCCACGACATCATCTACCAGCCTTCGATCCATTTTCGCAATTGCGGCCTAACGCCGAAGCGATTCATCTCCAGGGTGAAGCAACCTTGGGAAACGTTTTCTCGGAGCAAGCAACTACTGATGTGTTCCAACTGGGCGAGCATGAAAAGAAACGCAAAAGTCTTGGCCGACGGCTTCGATGTGACGTACACACGTTTCACAGATTTTGCGAAACGACTTATCCAGGATTTTCCGACTGGTGACAGCAGTGCATTTGTACACCTGCTGGTGAGTGAATCTATCCAACGGAATGGCGAGTCTGTGGAAGACTACTTCCACAGAATAAATGCAACGGGGCGATGCGGTGATATGTCAGACGCTGACATCATTATACTTCAGGGACGGCGTAAGGCATCCAGCCCTGCAGAATGGAATTGCAGGCATGCCGATCGCAAGAACGATAAACCTATTATTCATGGTACGACAATTTTACAGACACTTTCGACCAATGCAAGGGGTCATCGTAACTAGTGGTAGCAGCACGAGACCAACGACGGCAACAAACGATGACGAACGAGAAGCTAGCGTATCATTACCTTCAAGAAGATGACGGGACTCAATCACATGTTACAATTGCTCCAGAATCGGGCACGCATCGCTCAACTGCCCAAAGCCAGCGAGGAGGCCTCGGTGATAAAAGTGCCTCAAGACCAATCATCGCACGGAAGAGTGCCATTCGATCCAAGTTCAGCAATTAAAAGACAGTGGTTTAAATGTGGTGACGTGTCCTGTTGTAGTGCTTCGAATAAGATGCGATAATAGACTCTACTAGCCAGAAGTCTGATTCGGAAATCAGTAGCGAGTAGACTAAATGCAGACATTGTGCCAGTAACGGAAACGTTCAAGGGATTTGCAGGCGGTGTTGTACGGTGTGAATTTAAAGCAACCCTTGACATAATCGTGTGTGATGCACAGATATTGTGCGATCTATACATAATCAGTGATGCCTTTATTATCGAGCATGGACGTCCTCGGTAGAAGGAACTTAAAAATTCTTATTGAGAATGGTACGTGCGAAATAAAGAGGAACGGTATAAATTTCAAGCGCGGAAATTTGAACGAAGCCGATGTAAATAAAGTACGCGCAGTAATAGATTGATATGAATCTCGATTTGGCTTCAATCTCTCTCAGCTGGGCAAGTTTGTAACAGCCGAAATGAACATTTAAGCTAAAAGTGAAGAGCTGGTGATATCAGAACCAAACCGAATTCCTTTTGGCCAACGGGCACGGGTTGACGCGAAAATTGAAGAACTTCTCAGCCACAACATCATTCGAGAAAGTGAAGAGGAATACGCAGCACCCATAGAGATGGTGAACAAAGCAGATGGGAGTAACCGATTGTGCGTTGACTATCGTGCTTTAAACGCAGTCACCGTGAAAGAACGATATCCGATGCCGATCGTGGAAGAGCAGCTATTGCGGTTGCCTGGATGAAAGCTTTTACAATGCTAGATTTAATGGCGGAGTATTACCAAATCCCCATTAACTAGAGCTCACGGAAATTCACCGCATTTTTAACGAACAATGGGCACTATGAATTTAACTGCATTCCCTTTGGACTAGCCAATGCGCCCGCCGTATTCCAAAGAGTCGTCACGTCCATATCAAAGCAAATGGAGAGCAGCATAAGCGCATATGTAGACAAAATCATCATTGCAACCAACACGGTCGAGGAATCAATAATGACGCTAACCGAATTTCTGGATCTGCTGGAGGAAGCCGGGCTAGACAAGTGCACGTTTCTCGCATCGCAACTATTGTTCCTGGGACACGCAGTCTCGAGAGCAGGAGTTTAACCCGTGGCATCAAAACGGATGCGATACGCAACTTTCCAGTGCCGACGAACGTACTAGAAGTTCGACGTTTCCTGTGAATGGCAAGCTACTTCTGCCGATTCCTCCAGGACTTTGCAACAAAAGCAACGAACACCAAATTTGAGTGGACCAACGCACAGGAAGATGCCTTCAAGGAACTAAATGCGGCCTTAACGAGTCAACCAGTCCTGGAAATATACGACCCAGATGCAGCGCATGAAGTCCATACCAATACCAGCAGCATGGGCATAGGTGAAGCGCTGATGCAGCAATTAAATGGTAGCTGGAATCCAGTAGCGTATTATAGCCGGCAATTCGTTGGAGCAGAATTATACGAACCATGAGCTGGAGGTGTTAGCTATTGTGGTAACAGTCAAAAGTTTCAAGCTGTATCTCCTGGGGAAGCCGTTTCACATCATCGCCAACTGCGCAGCAGTTGCTGCCACAAAAATCCGAAAGCCACTCATTTCCCGAATCGCTAGATAGTTTCTGCGACTGCAAGAGTACGAGTACACCATAACACATCGATCCAGCGGCAAAATGCAACACGTAGATGCTCTCAGCCGAGCATCAGCCAACGAGAGTGATGGCATTCAGACCGTTGCAAAAACGTTTTCCGAATCCAAATCGATCATGACGATTGGCTAATCGTAGTGCGAGAGTTCGATCAAATAACGCAGCTTAAGACGGATTACTCGCTAAAAGGAGGTCGACTTTATCGACGCATAGGCGGCAACTTGAGATTCGTTGTCCCAAAAGCAATAAGATGGCGAGTAATACGAACGTATCATGACGAAATGGGATATTTTGGCGAAGCGCAGACGTTGGCGAAGCTCCGGGAACTATTTTGGTTCCCCAAATAACGTAAGCTGGTCAAACAATACATTAAGGCATGTGTCGAGTGCTGCTATAACAAACAAGTTGGAGGAAAGCCAGAGGGAAAACTCCATTCAACGGACGTTAACCCGAAATCATTTCGTATATCGCACATAGATAACCTAGGACCATTTCCACGCAGTCGAAACGGAAATATGCACGTAATAGCGATATGTGATCTCTTCACAAAATACACCATTCTGAAGGCAGTAAGCAACACGAAAACAAAACCAGTGGTAAAAATGTTGAACGATCTGTGTGGATTCTTCGGAATTACGGAACAAATAATAACCGACAAAGGAACGTCATATACATCGAAGCTATTCCAACGGCACAATGAGAATAACGAGATACAACACGTTCAAGTAGCTGTGAGAACACTACGGGCAAACCGTCAGGTTGAACGAGCTAACCAAACTATCTTGCAGTTCATACGAATCGACGAAAGTGCGCCACAAGATTGGAATGCAAACATCCACAAAATTCAGTTCACAATGAACAAACAACGAAGCACAACCACGAAGTTCACGCCTACTGAACTTATACACGATTTCAAAATGGGGGACGTAGTCAATAATTGACTCATCCAAGCAGTAGCAGACGACATTGAGACGACTGAGAGTAACCTGTCCGAAAAGCGGAAGATCGCCATGAAGAACATCGAGACGGAACGAGCAAAATGGAAAGAGCGATTCGACAAGTGACACAAGCGCCCCACGATGTATGAGAAAGGCGATTTGTCATACGAAACGCCCCATCAGCCACAGGCGAGTCCCGGAAGCTTCAGCCAAAATACAAGGGTTCCTATGTGATCGCACGAGTGCTACGCAACGATAGATACTTGGTTGAGGACTGTGAATCTCAACGTTCCGGAAGACACTACGCTGGAGTATTTTCAACGGAAAATATGAAGTCATGGTGCGAATTAGGACCAGAGATCGATCCATTCTCCAGCGATACTGACAACAGTGGCAGCGACGAAAAACTCGAGGGGCGTTCTGACAGGACGGCCGAACTGTCACACGTACAGGCAGCACACGCACCAACACCATCAACCCATACTAGTAATAGTGTACCAGAACCCATATAAATACGAGTGTGCTACACGCACTCGAGAGAGTCTTGTTTTGCGATCAATCTAATAAAGTCATTATACCAGTACAAAGTATTCCTGTTTTAATCTGACATGTATGTTATGTTTATTATATCAGGTTCAGAAATAAGGTTTAACGCTTAGGTTAGAAATATTGTGTTAGCATTGTATTACTATAAGATAAGGTCTTTCGATATTAGGTGTAGGATAAAAGCTTACTGTTGTGTTAGTATAATTAATTTTTGAGTAGCTTTGATTGGTTTTTCTCCTTTTTTCAATTGAATCATAAAATATGCAATAATTTTAATTGAATGGAATTTGATATGGTTTTTTGACGAAATGTTTTTAACTTAATAATGTTTAAATTTAGAGAGCCATTTGGGCCATTAAGTTTTAGTAGTTTTATTGTTTGGAATTTGCTTTATATTCTTTAAAAATTTATAACGACTAGTATTGAATAAAGCGCCTTTGAGTTTGAAGGGTTTTTTCTTGAAAAGCCGTAGGGCCTTGCTATGTTGTGTGAGCAGACGCGTTGCGACTCCTTTGAGTCATATTCAGTCATTCAAAGGAGTCGAAACGCGTCTGCTCACACAACAAAGGAAGGCCCGACGGCTTTTCAAGAAAAAAGAGAATTGACCTGCGGATATCAAAAAAACTAAATAATGACTACACTTCTAACATAATAAACAAAATTCAATCGTCCTTCGATTTCCATGAGAAATGGATGAAAAATAGAATGACTCGTCGAACCAATGTCTACATTAGCGAATATCGTTTTCTTGTTGCACTTATCCACTTCAAAAATATCAGCCAACAATGGCACTTCAGCCCTTTCTCCGTCAATCCAAAAAGTGAATCTTCAGCAAACAAAGTATCGCATCACCATTTCAATCAATATCGAAACTCACTTCAAGCTTTTGTTGTGATATTGGCAATGCAGAGTCCATCTAAGGAATTCGTAAACAAAATAAGACCAACCATCGTCAATTCAATTCATTCATCATTCCGCATCAAAACGATACACATCCGACGGACTGGTGTGTAATTCTCATGATACTCAAATTGTTCATCCTTTTCATCGTCTCCCCATTGCATTCAAGTAAACATTCATCGAGAAAGAGAGGGGGCGGGGGCGCTATGGTGAAATGTAAGTGAAAGTGGTGGAGGAAGGAAAAACGAATCAATAAATCATTTTCCACATTGTAAATATGATGGGATTAGTTGTACCAACAAGGAAGCTAATGAAGAAAGCACAAGGCGCCAATTGCACTCTTAAGAAAGTGAAGGAGATTTGGGGAAGTGTAAATTTAAGTATTCATTGCTGCATGCCTAATTTATTTTTGGATTTAACATATTCGACTATAAATAGGTTCGGACGGTTCCAGCAGAGTTTAAGGAGATAAATGGCTTTCCAAAGATTTATGCGATGATACGAGTATCGATTGAAGCTTACAAGTCTCACTTTCCTCAAGTGTTGATGCTGGACAAAATTCCCCACATTTTTAGATATGCTTTAATATAGAAACGGATTTAAATATTTGAATGAAATGACGGATAATACATGAAGAATTCAAAATTTCATAATTTTCAGATGGGTGCTTTTTTGATTGCTTAAATAACTACATCTTGCATAATGGGACTACCACTGGTTTGTTATTTTCTAAACAACATTTTTATTATCTATACAGAATATAAGAAAACAATTCCAATGTGTTTTTTAACGACTATGTTACACATATTTTCGAATTACTAATTAACAGTTATCGGTACAAGTAATATTCAAGTTTGAATCATGTCTTGAATATAATACTTCCCAAAATATTCCCATGGCTAGTGACTTGTGTTAGATAATGGACATTAACTTGTTCCTTCTCATATGTTATATACCATAATTGCGTTCCGCTCTAATCAAGCATAAAAATCGAACATATGACCTCACCATTGTTTCTTCGCGTATGTGGATGTGTACAAGCATTTTCTGAGAGCATAAATTTGGATTATGGCTTCAATATCAACAGTAAATTTATTTTGACCATTTATGTGCAATTTATTCAGCAGCTTTTATGGCGGCGAGGGCAAAACGCTGCGAAAATGGGGCGGATATCTACATCATTTTATCTGTGTGGTACTTAGGAAGGTACTAAAATATACAGATGAATAATTTTTTTGCTTAGTTGTCAGTCTTGCTGTTATCGTGTTTTTGTCAAGCGATGTTATTGTTTACAGCCAACCGAATTTTATTTCTCATAAATATCGCAAGTACCTCCAAATCCCTCATTCAAAGCTTCGGAAAATATCCGTTCTCATCAAACTACTCCATAAATCGTTGATGCCATCACCACCCACATTATCGTCAAATATTCCTTGGAATTATTTACGGTCTGATTATCAGAGCGAATGCATTCTAAATCTGATTCTTTATTCAAACCACAACAGTCTTAATCTTACTTTTCGCTGGCAGGAAAGTGAACATTTTCCATCATTACAATTACTTAATCATTTTTCCTGATGGAAATATGAGAATGCAATTCTATTAATTGGTTTAATGAAGCAATGCCGAGATATGTAACTTAAGGTCGGTCTTTGACCACCGCAGGAATAGTTGCTGTTGCTGCTGACTGGCCATGCAGTATCCAAGACGCGCTCAATTAATTACTTTTGAGGGCAATTAACAATTCAATTAGCCGCCCAACATTTTACTGAGAATTTCTAGACAAGGCACATGCATTTGGCCGACGCTCTTTACAGCGCTGATTGTGATGAAGTCTATGATGTCTCGTGGCTCTATTAGGAACTCCATTAAAACGGTTAAATAACATAACGAAATTCTACATGAGAGTGAATCAATTAGCGGAAAATACTCGCATTAGATCTCAAATGCCACAACAATTGACTACAAACTCATGCTTGATGATAGTTATCGGCTTTAAAATTAATCAACTTTCAGCTTAATTCATGCGCGAATTGAGAGAATGATTTCATGTAACGTGGGAGTTCTGTAGGGGTATCTCATCTTATAAAGCTATTCCCCTTTTCTTATTGAAATTTTTTTCAACAAATTTTTCAATACATTACTCTATTGTTATCGGTAAATGTTTATTCAATTGCGTGTCAAGCAACTTCTTTAAGATATGGTAGACGTTTAAATTAGTGAGCTTCGTTGAAAGCGCTGAAAAAAATATGCAATGCGTTGTGTGCTAAACATTTGCAAAGATTTTAAGGGCTCTTTGTCGAATATGAATGTGTCACTCCCCATGTCAAATATACACATAAAGGGAGGGAGCTGATTTTCAATTACAGTTTTTGAAATATAGTATAATGAATCGGCCCTACGCCACTGACGATAATTCGTCAGTCATTATTGACGTCGCGTCGATGGTTCGGAACGCATCCTTTAACCTCTCGCTGATACTGAACCGCGTTTTGACAATTGACAAGAGAACGTCAGTGAGAGAACGATTAGAGAGTGGTGCAAGAAGAAATATATTCTTATTAAAGTGAGTGAAAGTGTAAGGTGATTTCCGGGGGAATGTTATCGTCCAGAGATCATGGGCATTTTTACCGCGTAGCCCGA
The DNA here is from genome assembly GCA_963969285.1 of Odontomyia ornata. Taxonomy (NCBI): domain Eukaryota; kingdom Metazoa; phylum Arthropoda; class Insecta; order Diptera; family Stratiomyidae; genus Odontomyia; species Odontomyia ornata. The sequence continues at coordinate 301,827,626 of OZ017739.1, read as the reverse complement.
AAATGTTTCCGTTTTTGGTATTCACTCTGATGAACGAGAAATAGACTGCAATTGCATCGCACCACCGCCCTCAAATTAAATGGCGACTCTAGAAGTTACACATAGCCGAGTATGATTGGATTTCAGTACGTGGCTTAACAGGGAGATAGATTTCATGGGTGTCCCAAACTTGGGGCTGACCAGCTCAATTCATTCTATGGAGCATAGATGAAATAAAAGTAACGTTTTCACTTAAGAAATGATATTTTCTTAACCGGATCCTGACTCTCTACATTTAATTTACCACAATTGAGAAAATCACAGTTAAATGGGGCAAGACACTTTCAATATAATCGAAACATATTTTTCTGCTCTGAATCCAATAGCAAGTAAAATTCATGAGCATATTCGAACGACCAAATTGACATATTTGCCAATATGGCATGAACTGAATCATCACGAGCAAAGTGAATTGATTAAGAAAACTCTAATCAAAATGAATTCAACAGTTAGAATAAGAATTCTAATTTGAGTACCAATTTTCAATTTGTTTCAAAATGTTTTTAAATTTAAAGATCAATAAGATTAACGCAAGTAAAAATTGACAATGATAAGATTAGCCGTTGATAAGGAATTGTTTTTTGCAAGCTTTAGTCCTTAAGTTTAGCTGTAATAGATAAGTTGGATGTATATTTTAGTCCGAAGGTGTCGTATTAACACAATTCAAGTTGAGCAAAGTACACAAGTATGCATGATTCCTTCATAAAAAGCATGACTGAATTTAAATGGGATTAGACCATTTAACAATAGTCTGTGTGGCCTAGTGGTTAGAGCATGACCCCATAAGCCGAAGGTCCCAGGTTCAAGTCTCGTTGGGAGCAACGTGATTTAGTTTCGGGGGTTTTTTCACTCAGTGGTGATATGCACTTATTTAATCAGCTCATATCATAGCTGAGCAAGCAAACGGGAGCATGGTACTGACCAAACCAACTATCGAAAAAATCAATACGGTCATGAAAATGAGATAATATTTTTCACAATCATACTAGACACTGTTGAAAGAAGTAATTAGGCAGTTGTTTTGAATTAATAAGGAAATCATTAAAATCGTATGTTAGGGTGTATTAAGGCCTCCCGGAGATTTCACTTAATTATGAACATTTTTGAATTTTCTTTTATGAAACTAGCTTTAGCGAAAAAAAGTAAAATTACCGATAGGCGCCTATCATGTAATTAGTTACAAAACTAACCCCCTACTTAGTTGAAGCCACTTAAAAAAAAACTCAACTCACAGCGAAAAGTATGATAATTGTGTACGAAATCGTCCTTAATAAAAACCGCTTTATATTTTTTTTGTAAAGCCAGATTAAGAGCACCACATTCGCATCTTTCAATTATCCTTCGGATACGTTTCTGATTACCGCAATATCAATTGAAGTAAGCTGAACTGTATTCTAATTGAGATAAGACTTGGAGCATCTTATTAAACCGTTTTTAAATCTTGTCAAATTAATTGCCTTCTATTTTGAAAGTCAATAGTTTACGTTTTTCAACCTATCTTTCTTAATTATAGTCGTAGTAAGCAAATTCAGGTGAAAATAGTGTAGCCTATTCTCTGTTATAGTTTCTAGAACTTTATCAACCTGTTATTCAATACATTTATTAAATACATATGCATATTTATTTGTTTGGAACTAGTTTACTGTATACAATATTTTTAAATACGATATAGTCTAAATAAAGCTATGATATTCCCTGTATCCAAACACATATTTGCTAAAATTTATATATGCCTAAAATAACAACATGTAGTCTGTGTGGTCTTGTGGTTAGAGTATGAACGCATAAGCCGAATATCCCAGGTTCAAATCTTGTTGGAAGCAACGTGATTTAGTTCAGGCGATTTTTCGGACAGACTACGATCGTTCACTCAGTGGTGATATGTACTGATTTAATCAGATCATATCATCGCTGAGCAAGCACACGGGAGCATGGTACTGGCCAAACCAACTTCCGAAAAAATCAATACGGACATGAAAATGAGATACTCTTACTATCTCTAAGCGATGGTCCGAAAGGGGCTGTAGTGCTACAAAAAAGAAGCGGTGTGTGCCCAATATTATGACTTTTACGTATCTTTTAGCGCGAGATTTAACGAGAGAAAATACAAATATTACCTTGATAGTGTGGACACTAATTATCGAAAATTCGAAACACTGTGGAATGACACATAATTAAATTTTTTGTTAACGTTTTTTATCAAAATATTCTTCTCATCAATTTTACCGTAAAGTGAACTTTCTATTGCTAATCTAAGTTACTCGTTCTCTTTTTTGTATATTATAGAGTGTGAAAAAAGAGCAAATAAATGAAACGATTTCTATAGGGAATAAATGTCAATCTGCCAGGATAACGTTAGATCCCATGCCACGGAAAGTTCTGCTATTTAATCCCCCTTCTACGTCTTCGCTGATTTCTACGAAATTTCGTCATCTTCATTAAATATAAATCAAAGGGAATTCACCATCGGCATCATCTTCCACTTTGTCTTCTAGATCATGATTTGTTTTCATTGAAATGCAAAAAAACAGAAAGTAGCAATTATGAATACCAATAAAAGAAATAATTGACGCATTCCTCTTCCTCGCTGGAGTCATACAGCCCCTTTCGGGCCTTCCTGCAAATCCCGCCTCTAATTGTTTCGGTCCATTGACTGCGCCCTCCAATTTCGAAATCTTAGCAGTGAGGCCAGTGTTTCCTCGGGCTCCCCCCTGATCTCCGCTCTTCACTTCCCCCAGCAAATACCTTTTTGGGTATCCATTGTTCATCTATACGATTTACATGGCCAGACCATTGCATGTTCCACAGTTTTACAATCGTTGAGAGCTCCGGTTCCTTAAAAATTTCCTAGAGCTCATGGTTCTATCGAATACGCCATCGCTTCACTCCAATTATCCGCCTCAGGACCCGCCGCTCAAAGCGTTCAATATGTTTGCGGACGCCTGAGCTAGAGTCCATGTTTCACACCCATAGCACAGCCTTTAAAATCGTCAAAACTGAATAAAAAGCTTTATCTCTGAGCTGTATTCTTCACCGTATTTCGTCTCTTTCATCAGTGTTTCTAGTTTTTTGGGCGCTTAAATACACAAATTTGTTCGCATTTTCGATATTGTATTCGCCAAGTGTGATATTTTGGGCATTTGAGGTATTTTTCCTCGACTGTGTCGTTTTCATTAATTTGTAGCCTTTCTTCTTCGTAGCACCACAGCCCCTCTCAGGGCCTCCAATTGCCTCGGTCTATTGACCACGTTCTCCAGTTTCGAAATCCGAGCAGTGACGAATTGTCTTCGTAGACTGAGTCAGAACAATTTCGAAATCTTAGCAGTGATGAACGATCTTCACCGACCGAGTCAGGCCAGCGTTTCCTCGGTTTCCCCGCTGATCTCTCGCCTTCAGTTCTCCAAGCGAATACCTTTTTGGGTATCCGTTGTTCGTCCATACGATTCATGTATTTAGCGCATTGCAGCTTGCGCAGTCTTACAACCCTTGAGACCTCTCGCTCGTCAAAAACTTCATACAGCTCATGGCTGTATCAAATTCGCCATTGGTCCCCGTCTAGCGTCGCTCCGATTATTCACCTCAGGACCCGTCGCTCAAAGGCGTTCAATATATTAGCAGATGCTCGGGTTAGGGTCCATGTTTCACACCCATAGGATAACATAGGTCTTATCACATATTTGTATACTTGGGGCTTTGTTTTCCTGTGTATGTAGCTGGTCTTCAAGATCGTCAAAACTGAATAAAATATTTTATTTGCGAGCTGTATTCTTCGGGGTATTTCGTCTCTTTCATTACCCGTCACCATTATTTTTGTGCCTAGATACATGAATTCGTCCAAATTTTTGATACTATACTTGCCGAGTATTATATTTTGTATATTTGTGGTATTTTTTCTTGACTGCGTCATGAGTTTTGTTTTATTTTCATTGGTTTGTAGCCCTACTGGTTTTGCTTCGCTGTCGAGTTTCAGGAAGAGTTCTTTGGCAATTGTTAATGACTGTGACAAAATGTTGATGTTGTCTGCATAGACTATTTCTTGGCTCGACTTGTATAGTAATGTGCCTCGCGTATCGACAGGTAGCTTCCTTATGACGTAATCCAGAGCTAAATTGAATAGCAATGGGGCCAGCCCATCTCCCTGTTTTAGTCCGATATTTCTGTCAAAGGCATCGGGGAGTTGGTTATTGATGCGGACTTGGGAGCCCATCTCCCTGCTTTCGTCCGATATTGATGTCAAAGGCATCGGTGACTTGGTTATTGATGCAAATAAATGAAACGATTTCTATAGGGAATAAATGTCAATCTGCCAGGATAACGTTAGATCCCATGCCACGGAAAGTTCTGCTATTTAATCCCCCTTCTACGTCTTCGCTGATTTCTACGAAATTTCGTCATCTTCATTAAATATAAATCAAAGGGAATTCACCATCGGCATCATCTTCCACTTTGTCTTCTAGATCATGATTTGTTTTCATTGAAATGCAAAAAAACAGAAAGTAGCAATTATGAATACCAATAAAAGAAATAATTGACGCATTCCTCTTCCTCGCTGGAGTCATACAGCCCCTTTCGGGCCTTCCTGCAAATCCCGCCTCTAATTGTTTCGGTCCATTGACTGCGCCCTCCAATTTCGAAATCTTAGCAGTGAGGCCAGTGTTTCCTCGGGCTCCCCCCTGATCTCCGCTCTTCACTTCCCCCAGCAAATACCTTTTTGGGTATCCATTGTTCATCTATACGATTTACATGGCCAGACCATTGCATGTTCCACAGTTTTACAATCGTTGAGAGCTCCGGTTCCTTAAAAATTTCCTAGAGCTCATGGTTCTATCGAATACGCCATCGCTTCACTCCAATTATCCGCCTCAGGACCCGCCGCTCAAAGCGTTCAATATGTTTGCGGACGCCTGAGCTAGAGTCCATGTTTCACACCCATAGCACAGCCTTTAAAATCGTCAAAACTGAATAAAAAGCTTTATCTCTGAGCTGTATTCTTCACCGTATTTCGTCTCTTTCATCAGTGTTTCTAGTTTTTTGGGCGCTTAAATACACAAATTTGTTCGCATTTTCGATATTGTATTCGCCAAGTGTGATATTTTGGGCATTTGAGGTATTTTTCCTCGACTGTGTCGTTTTCATTAATTTGTAGCCTTTCTTCTTCGTAGCACCACAGCCCCTCTCAGGGCCTCCAATTGCCTCGGTCTATTGACCACGTTCTCCAGTTTCGAAATCCGAGCAGTGACGAATTGTCTTCGTAGACTGAGTCAGAACAATTTCGAAATCTTAGCAGTGATGAACGATCTTCACCGACCGAGTCAGGCCAGCGTTTCCTCGGTTTCCCCGCTGATCTCTCGCCTTCAGTTCTCCAAGCGAATACCTTTTTGGGTATCCGTTGTTCGTCCATACGATTCATGTATTTAGCGCATTGCAGCTTGCGCAGTCTTACAACCCTTGAGACCTCTCGCTCGTCAAAAACTTCATACAGCTCATGGCTGTATCAAATTCGCCATTGGTCCCCGTCTAGCGTCGCTCCGATTATTCACCTCAGGACCCGTCGCTCAAAGGCGTTCAATATATTAGCAGATGCTCGGGTTAGGGTCCATGTTTCACACCCATAGGATAACATAGGTCTTATCACATATTTGTATACTTGGGGCTTTGTTTTCCTGTGTATGTAGCTGGTCTTCAAGATCGTCAAAACTGAATAAAATATTTTATTTGCGAGCTGTATTCTTCGGGGTATTTCGTCTCTTTCATTACCCGTCACCATTATTTTTGTGCCTAGATACATGAATTCGTCCAAATTTTTGATACTATACTTGCCGAGTATTATATTTTGTATATTTGTGGTATTTTTTCTTGACTGCGTCATGAGTTTTGTTTTATTTTCATTGGTTTGTAGCCCTACTGGTTTTGCTTCGCTGTCGAGTTTCAGGAAGAGTTCTTTGGCAATTGTTAATGACTGTGACAAAATGTTGATGTTGTCTGCATAGACTATTTCTTGGCTCGACTTGTATAGTAATGTGCCTCGCGTATCGACAGGTAGCTTCCTTATGACGTAATCCAGAGCTAAATTGAATAGCAATGGGGCCAGCCCATCTCCCTGTTTTAGTCCGATATTTCTGTCAAAGGCATCGGGGAGTTGGTTATTGATGCGGACTTGGGAGCCCATCTCCCTGCTTTCGTCCGATATTGATGTCAAAGGCATCGGTGACTTGGTTATTGATGCGGATTTGGGAGGTCATCGACGTCATTGTCATTTCGGTAAGACGGACTTATTTGGCTGGGATACCAAAGCAAAGCATTATTTGGTATAGTACGTTTCAATCAATACTGTCGTTTGTTATAACAGGGTCACGATCACACCGGTAGATTATATGGTCAGGCAAAACCTCAGCCTTGAGATTTCATTCAAACAAGTTTCGGTTAAGCAAATGATGTGATCAGTATCGCGCATCTGTTTCACATTTCCACAATTATTGGGAGCAATACACTGCTTGACTAAGATGTTATGAATCTGTCGCCAGTTAATTTTTTTTGGTTCTACATGCGGGTATCTTTTTGGTGCATGTACTGTAAACCTGAGGGTTTTACATGGCATCATTTACGCCTTCATTCTCTTTCCTCCTTATCTCATACTTAGCTTGTAGTCTCTATGGAAGTTTGCTTTCCAAGAAAACCATTGCATTGATTGAATAAAATTATACAAAAGGGCTAAATTAAAAGACTGAGGGGGAAACGTTCGTAGCACTAGATGTGTTAAAAACTTCGGCCTGCGATTATAGCAAAATTTCACAACCAAATCTGTCGACGCGTTCCCACGAACTTCTTTCACCCTTATTTTTCTATGCATTTCACACTTATCTCACTTAATTGCATCCTAAATAAACTCTTTTCTTTCCGTGAAAACTTTAAAATATAATTTCCAGATAACTTGTCAAAAAATGCAACTAATATCTCACTCAATTTTTACATCTAATATATGACATAGTCTGTGTGGTCTAGTGGTTAGAGCATGAACGCATAAGCCGAAGGTCCAGGTTCAAATCTCGTTGGGAGCAACGTGATTCAGTTCAGAGGATTTTTCGGACAGACTATGAGTCTTCGCTCAGTGGTGATATGTACTGATTTAATCAGATCATATCATAGCTGAGCAGGCACACGGGAGCATGGTACTGACCAAACCAACTTCCGAAAAAAAAAAATTAGTACTGTCATGAAAATGAGATACTCTATCTCTAAGCGAAGGCCCGAGAGGGGCTGTAGTGCTAAAAAGAAGAAGAGAAGAAGATATAGCATAGATGTTAGGAAAATATTATTTTATAAATATGTAGAAGTTTTTCTGTTTGCTTTTGCACACGACCCGCTATTAACGAAGATTCTTTCAACACCCGGTAGGATGTCACGATTCTCAATTTCCATCCAATATTTATGCTCAACACCGATGCTCCACAGTTAGCCAAGTCCCCAGTAAAACGGCTAAACTTTCAGCCATTTGGGCCGTTAAGTTTTTGTATGTTTATTGTTTAGAATTGTCTTTATATTCTTTTAAAATTTATAACGATTAATGTTGGGTTAGCTAAGACACGCAATGAAATCATCCAGCAGAACTCATCAGTGCTGAATGAGGAACATGGCAAGAAACGGAAAACAATCGAATCAGACCTCCTTTCAAGCATCGATGAAGACGATGATGTACCGCTAGCCAAAAAGCGCCGACAAAGCAATCAGAACAAAAATCTAAAACCAGCGTCGAATGAAGAATTGAACAAGAACAATAATAATTCGCGACGAGTGCGTCGCACGGATGAATTCCTAAAGTTAGACACCATAGCCCTGTACAGTCTGCTCGATCAAATAATGAAGCATGAAGATGCTTGGTCATTCTTACGTCCAGTCACTCAAAGTGAAGTACCTGACTATCATAAAACTATCGCAGAATCACGTAATTGTTTAGAATATCATAAATTTAGTATAAGATTAATTTTACGTGGGAGAAAATGTACCGGAATTTTCATCAAACGGTAAATTCTTCGAAAGAGATTTTTCCACTGTTCAGTCTTCTATTGTTCGTTCACCAGTTAACTCGTTCTCGAAATAGGCTATAATTAGTTGCAAGGTTTTCAAGTCGCGAATTAGACAGTATTGTATTGAAATACAAGAATTGGAAATACATAAATTGAAATCGAATTATAGTTTTTTTATCGTGAAACAATTAGTATTGAATAGAGTGCTTTTGACTTTGACGGCTAAACTTTCCTCATATCGACACTACCCGTTTGGGATTTCTCTCACAACTCTTCCGACCGTTCATTCCGTAGATTTAAGTAAAAAATCATTTTCAAAAATGGAGAAATATAAATTGCACGAAATTTATGTTTGGCAAATCCAAGAATATTTTTACTACTGCTCTGCCGTTTTACAATACCGAAAAAGAAATCGTCGTGTTGTACTAAGCGCAGTACCACGTTTGTAGAGTCCATGTCTGGCCAAATTAATTCGGGTCTGAAATCATTTATCCGTATTTTTCTGCGTCCCCTGCCTACCTCGTTATCGATATTGCAGTTTTAACAACAGATATTAAAAGCTCTCTTTAAAACCTTTCATTTAATACCCTAATCGGCAATTTTCGATGAAAAAAATGTTAAGAGGTCACATGCTTACAAGGGGAGACCCCCCTAAATCTTTTCAAATTGTTGTACAAAATTTACTTTTCCAATTACGCAAATTAAAAAACAACAAAAACAAAAAACGTTCTGTTGTTATAAGGCATATATATATATATATATATATATATATATATATATATATATATATATATATATATATATATATATATAAATAAATACATATATATATATATATATATATATATATATATATATATATATATATATATATATATATATATAGATAAGCCTTATAACTACAAAACGTTTTTTTTGTTATGTTGTTTTTTAATTTGCGGCGTGATTGGAAAAGTAAATTTTGAACATCATTTTCAGAAAGCGCAAAACACTGAAGATTCAAATAATTGACCTTTCCAATTGTTTTCGGCTACGAAGCTTCCGAAACTTTCATTAACCAGGAACTTCTGAGCTACTCACAGGATTTGATAAATGTTGCCTCACTGGCTCCTGAGAAAACTTGCTGTGACGCACTGAAGGACAGACACATAAGTAGGCTCCAATGTTAATAGGATAAGTAGGTTCCAATGTTAATAGGACGCGTTGTCCCCATAAGGGCTTGTGCCAACCCTCGCATGGCCTCCCTGCTCTGCAAAGATAACCATGGGACCAAAAAGGCGACTACACACAGGAACAGAGATAGCGGCTCCGAGGGGGGACCCAACAAAACTGGAGCAAACAAAATCAAAAGACCACAAATACCCAGAAAAAGAAACGAAAAATAATAACGACGACACAACCAGCGGTTGCAGCTACGATGTCAACAGTACATCGCGAGTGGTATTAACAACGACAAAAACGAAGACTAACACAACGACAGTGAAGACGGACGAAAAAGAGTGACCAGACACCGCGTGAATGCACCGCCAATGTTGAAAATGTGGCAGAAGTACTGCGCTCGGAAACGGAACGCGGTAACCTCTCCCAAGGATGGTTGCAAGGTACAATTGCGGCCCAGCGAAACGAAGGAAAAAGACTACTCCGAAAAGCGGGAGATGTTCTGAAAAGAATACAAGCTGCATGCGACTCCCCAAAAATTAGCAAAGCAGCAAAGGCAGGGGTCCTTGAACTAGAAGAGCTCCTAGATCGCATAGGGCACTATCGGAGGAGCTGGTTAAGGGCCGAAGACGAAGAGAAGGCTAAAGAGGCACTTGGGGCGAAATCTAAAGGCGACACGCAGATAGCTCCACCATTAAACGTCAATAAAAGAATGGCGTCTAACCCAATCAAAGGAGATCGGGATAAAAGAAGGAAGGCAGATGTACTTGAAGGGCGTGGAGCACCAGATCAGGGGTTCCAGACAGTGCTTACAAAAGGAGCTAAGAAAGCTGCAAAAAAACTCCTTCAAAAAAAGCCAGAAAGTAAAGTTCGTACGGACGCCCAATTACAAAAAGGACCTGATGCAAAGCAGGAGAGGCAGAAGCCCCGACGAAGACCCCGGCAGCAGGCACTGCTTGTAAAGCCCCAAGATGGCTGATCCTACGCGGAGGTATTGCGGGACATCAGGGGAAACGTAAGGCCCGAAGACACCAATACTACCATTAAAGTAGTACGACCAACGCGGTCAGGCCACATACTGGTCAAATTCGGAGCAGAGGCCGGCAATAAAGATGCATTCTGTGACGCAGTAAAGAATGTCCTCGGCAAAAGGGCAACTATAGCCCCGCTTGAGCCGATGGCAATGATCGAAATACGAGACATAGACTGCGTGACGGATCTGGCCGAGGTAGAAGAGGCCATCAAAAAGGAGTTCCCTAGCGTGAGAAGGATCAAAGCGAGACTGACACCAGAAAACAACAGGAGACAACGCATGGCCATAGTTGACTTGACCGAAAAGGACGCTGAACAATTCCTGAACAAGGGCAAAGTACAAATTGGGTGGGTTGCCTGTAGGATACGGCGAAGAGCAACGCCTCTTCAATGTTTCAAATGCCTTGGTTATGGTCACACCACACAAGTATCCAAAGGACCCGATAGGAGTTCCCTGTGTTACAAATGCGGTGGAATGGGACATAAAAGAAAAGAGTGTACGAAGGAGGCATACTGTATTCTTTGCAAGGATGCGGATCCAAAACTTGATTTTGGACACGTCTTGGGATCAGGAAAATGCCGGGTGTTCCAGGAAGTCCTAGCCAAGGCAAAATCAGAGCTCCGATGACCCGCATCCTGCAGCTAAACCTACACCGCAGTTCAACCGCCCAAAATCTGCTTGATCAGTTTGTGAGGGACATGAAAGCCAACTTCTTGCTGCTGAGTGAGCACGACCATAACAAAAGTCCTGCATTATGGTATTCTGATGAAACTGGTACTGCCGCTTTCTGGGTTCGGAACAGTGACTTTCAAGCGGAGAGTTGTGGACGGGGGGATGGTTTCGTGTGGGTTCGGTGCTCAAGGATCACCTTCTTTAGTGTGTACCTAACGCCTAACGAGTCGATATCATCTTTCCAAGCCAAGCTTAATGCTCTGGAGGGCGCTGTCTCGAACGCAGAGGACAAAGTGCTCGTTGGGGGGCGACTTCAATGCTAAAGCAATCGAATGGGGCATACCTCAGACGGATCCGCGGGGAAACGAATCCTGGAAATAGCGGCCAGGACGGCACTCGTTGTACTCAACTCCGGAAACACGCCGACTTCCCGCCGTATTGGCTGTGAGGGAACCATACCGGACGTGACATTCGCCTCGGAGTCCTTAGTACGAAGGATACACAACTGGAAAGTATTAGAGGACTACTCAGCCAGTCATGTTCACTGCATTCTGCTTGAGATAAGTGATGCTGTCTCCCGACGTCCATGCTCTCGGCCTTCTACAACTGGATGGAACATCGGAAGAATGGACGTCGAGAGGTTCGTCAAGGTTCTCACAACAGGTGAGCCGCTGCAGGGAGCTTCGGAGGGGACGGAAGAACTGGCAGCTCAAGACGTGGTGAACTCTACTATGAGCATCATTACGACTGCTTGCAAAGCTTCTATGCCCCGTCGAAGACCCCGACACGGCAAGCCCCCAGTGTACTGGTGGTCTACTGAAATCGCTGAAAAGCGGAGGGAGTGTCACAAGCTTCAACGTGACGCTCAACGGGCGCGGAACCGTGACGAGGCATGCAACCAGGTGGCAGCATATAAGTCGGCCAGGAAATAACTTCACAAACTGATCAACAGTAGCAAGGCTCGCTGCTGGCAAGACCTAGTGGGCAATGTGAGCAAGGATCGGTGGGGCCTTGGCTACAAGCTGGTCATGGGGAAACTTGGTGCCCTACGGAAGCCTTGTATACATGACGCGGAAAAGATGGACGCGATATTGCCGGACTCTTCCCCACCCGTCCCGTCCGTGTTGATGCTGTCCGTGGTGAAACAGCAGTAGAGTGCCCACTCTTCACACAGCTGGAGCTGGAGGAGGCAGTCCTCTCCTTGAAAGCGAGGAAGGCTCCAGGTCCAGATGGTGTTCCAGCTGAGGTGTTGCGGCTCGTCTATCACCATTGTCCTGACTTGCTGCTCAGCACATTCAACGCTTTCCTACGGGACGGGGTTTTCCCGGTACGATGGCAGGTGGCGAGGCTCGAATCCCTAGAGTAAGGTTGATCAGTATTGGAGACATACAAATCGAATCGAAGCCAGCGGTGAAGTACCTGGGGCTACTGATCGACTCGAAGATGAGTTTCTCTGAGCAAATCAGGGCAACGGCTGAGAAGGCTTTTTCGGGAATATCGGCCCTGGGTCGACTTATGGCCAACGTAGGGGGACCCAGCCCATCAAGAAGAGGCCTCTTGATGAGTGCTGTAGGGTCAGTGCTACTGTACGGAGCAGAGGTATGGGGCGACGCTCTCAGCAAGGAGGTATACCGAAAACGCCTGACACAGGTACAGAGAAGAGGAGCACTGAGAATTGCATCTTCGTATCCAACAGTCTCCGACTCGGCGGTGAGAGTGATTGCAGGCGTGATACCTATCGCCCTCCTTGCTAAAGAGCGCCGCGCTATTTACCTGCGCCGAAACGAGGATGCGAGGGAGATGGTTGTCCGCGAGGAGAGACAGCGCTCGCTCAACGATTGGCAGCAGTCTTGGGTGAATTGCACGAAGGGAAGGTGGACTGCGTGCCTCATCCCGGATGTGAGACCGTGGCTAAATCGAAGGCACGGTGAGACTGACTTCTATCTGACCCAGCTTTTGAGCGGGCATGGGTGTTTTCAGTCTTACCTGCACAAGATCGGTAAGTCATGGTCTCCCGATTGTCGGTTTTGCCCAGGAGAGGAGGACAATGCCTGTCACACATTTTTGTGTGTTCAAAATGGGTCAGGCTGCGATGGGAACTCTACAGGGAGACTGGAGAGCTCACCCCGGATAATATAGTTGCGGTGATGCTCGAATCGGTTGACAAATGGAACCAGGTGGCACATTATGCTCGGGCAGTCCTGAAATATAAAAGGGACTCACAGCAGCCGGGGGCGCTGGGGCTGGGAGATCGCTTTTCTGGCATTTCCTCTTTCCGTCTCTCTCTCTCCCCAGCTTGGAGGCGCCCCACGGCGTAACAAAACGAGACCTGGCCCGAAGTAATGTGTCAAACGGTTCCAGGCTGGGTTCTCAGGTTGACAGGGGAGGTGTTTAGTGGGTAGTCCAGTCACACATGGGAGTCTCACACTCTGTGCCTAAATAGCATTCACCTCCCTACCACAAAAAAAAAATGTTAATAGGACATTACAATTTTTTTTTTGCAAAACCCTAATCAAAACCATGAATTGTTAAAGTTTATAAATTTCAGGCTTCTCATTCAATCTCTACAGGTATGACACCCTTAACGATCGAAATGTATCTCCATTCACCTGGCCGTCGGGCTTTGGTCATTTGCTTGTTGCAGGGGCTCTCACCGAGATGGAAAGCCATCGGCACCTTAGGTCCGGCTAGGTGTGATCTGGAGGGCACTAATTTCAATAGGGTGCCGCACCTCTTTCCGTAGGCCATAATTTTCCTCGTAAAAGTTGAGTGCATCTGCCTGATTACGTGCGGGATAGTAAGTGAAGTAGGTAGTTTTAGTTCTCGCCTAGGCTGTTTTTTAATCTTTTATGTATAGGTCGGTTAGACCCTTCAATTCGTGCATGTGAAATAAGCTGTAGTCGGACTTGGCGCCAGGAAAAGATCTCGCCTTATTTTTCTATTTTTTCCAAATTGCGCCTCTTTTTTGTGGCAGGAAGGTGAAAGTTGTTTACGCCTTGAGTTTGGCGCTCCTAAATGTGCAATGCTCCTAAACTATAAACTGAAAACCTTCTCTATCAGTCTGAGAACCTTAGCTAGAACCGTTTGATATATAACTTCGAGCTAGCCTCGTTTTCCTACACCGTAAGGCGGCTTTGGGTTACAGGAACCTTTTTCTAGTGAGGAGGGAGGAAAAGGAAGGCATTGCTGGAAAAGAGAACCCCATCCTTGACGCCTTTTGGGGCAGCATTATGCTCTTTTTATCTGCCAGGTCTCTCCGAACATAATGTGCCACTCGGTTCCATTTGTCAACCGATGGAAGCATTTCTTCGATTATACATTGACTTACCAAACTTGTGTAGCTAGGAACGAAATTATGCGTGTCCATTCAAGAGTTGGGTCAGGTAAAAAATAGTCTCACCGTGCCTTCAGTTGAGCCATGGCCTTTATTCTGGCATTAGCTTCGTGGTGTACCTTTCCTTCCGATCACTAAGAGGGCATACCCTTTCTATCTTTGCAATTTCTCCCCTGTCACCTTCATTTTTCCGCAGATATTTATTTCTTAGCTCTCCGGCAACTGAAAACTTGAAGTTAATTTTTCAGATATTGTACTCATAATAAAGACGTTTGACATAAATGTATTCATAGCTTGCACAAAATAAGTTCAGGACTAGACAAAACCTCAAACCCCTTTCTCAAATCACTGTTTCCCTCGGTAAATCTGAGCCCAGTTCACCTTCCGATGTTTCGTCAAATTTTTGAGGGCAATCTAAGTTTCTCCTGGTAACCATTTTATTTTTCTTAACTGGAGGTAGATAAACTCTTTTCGTGCTCCCTAAACACATTGACTTTATTTTGTGCAACCATATTTACCAAACCATATGTTCTTTATTGTTTCGATGCCTTAAAACTTCCTGAAATGCGCCCATGTTGTTGCTGAAGCTCTTGACAAGCAAGCTGATGGCATGTTGTCTCTCTTAGTTTTTCCAATGCAGATTTCTTTAAGGTTTTCAGAATTAGTTAATCATAAAAAGATAATATCTCGCTCCAAAATGACGTGGAGAGCGTTAACCAGAAATAAAATTTGTCATCTTTATAGGGGTAGTAATTGTATTATTTTGAGGTCGGCTACTTTTGTCTAAAACGCGATCTATCTAAATGCAGTTTTTTGGTTCCATTGTTAAGGATTCAAATATTCACCGAACACCTTAAATTTTCTTGAATATTAAAACCAGCTGTATTAGGTTCTTTTTCATAATTAGACGTCGGTATTAATTTTTATTGGACTCCCTAAATAGGGCAGATAACATATGTGCCACGCGTGTATAGTGACGAAGGGATGTTATCGCATTTAGTCCATGAACAACAATTTATGTCGGAACTGAAAACCGCTCAAGCTGTTAAAATATTTAGATTTTGAGTTTCCTCGTAATCAATAATCAGAAAATATGATTCAAAAATAAATAAGCATCCTTCAGCCACAATTAATGACCATTAGTTCATGGTGCACAAAGCTAATGTGTTAGCATTAATTAGAGATAATATACGAGAAATCTTGAAAACACATTTTCAATGGTTATAAATAAACAGGCTCTCTTTCCATCTTGATATCGACTGAGGGCCTGTCATAATGTACTTGTACAGTCATTATCGTCCCGGTAGTCGCTTGCTATTTGTCATATCTCCTTTTTTCCACTTTCGAACACGCGTCCCCACAAAAAACTGATAGGGAGATCTTCCATATGGTTTGGCTGTCGCTCCACCACTTTTCCGTTGATGGCGGTATGTTTGTCAACTTGAAACTTGAAATACTATTCCGGAGCAATGTTGACTCGAGGACATTTGAAAAATAATATCGCTATGATGCAAAAGATGCAACGCAAAGCGAAATGTCTTGTTCTCGATGTGGAAATGCATTCCAGTGATACATGCGATCAGTTTCTTGGAATTCAATTATCGCAAACATGCTTGCAGAACGCGGAGATTCGGGAAATTTATGAGGATTGCAATCCTAATTAGGATAAGATTTATATGATATGCGAAAGTACGTTCAAATTAAATTGGCAATAAATTGGTGGTGACACAAAGGCGTGTTGCAGACATTCTAACGAAATTTCGAATGACAAGATGGGTCTGTTTGAGCGAAATCTGTTCAGGAGAATGGGGTAGTTGTCGATGATTTTAATTTTATGCCTTTAATCTTTTTCCTTTGTTTAGATTCTTTCAATGTCATATATTATAATATACATATTGCGGAAACTACTGAGACGAATCTTTTATTTTGTCTTTACTATATCCTTTGGGAAATATGCCCTTGCATGAAAGGAGGGATGAAACGATGCTCACAGCAAGGGGATCTTCCACAACAATTATAGAGGATGCTATTTGACGTCATCAGGGAGCGTGAACTAGAAAAATGCATATCTTCACGCATATACTGATGATGTTCAATTCCCTGCCTGCAGATATAGGTACTCACGAAGCTCTAAATCCATTAAGGTTTTAGTCTGATAGGCAGGGGCAAGCTGACAATCCAAAAAATTAAAGTGGTAATATTCATACTCCAAAAATAGGCAGACAAATGGCCCAGTTGTACCTGTTATAGGTGGACAGAGCATTCAACGAACATGTTCAAATAAAGTGCCCTAGAGCCAAATTTAACTTCTGATACTGTAGCAGAGTCTTTGAGAAGACGTAAAGTCTGAAACCGTGAAATCTGCTCTAAGTATACATTTCGATCATTTTGTCCATTTTATCAAACGGAGTTTGTTGTTTAGAGGGCTAAGACTAATCTGAAAGTGGTAGAAGCTTGTCTGAACAAACTACTCAGAAAGGTGTATCTGGGTGTCGCAGGATCATTCCGCTCTCCTAAAGTTCCTATAATCGAGTATCTTCAAGGTCATGTCATTGAAATGGCCTACGGACTCCCTTTGAAACGTTGATAATTCATCCAATTATGCGAATGAGCTTGGAGAATGCCTTCTGATGCCATCTCTGTAAAATTGCTACTTGCTTCTAGATGTAGCATTGAAAGACTACTGACATCTACCAAGAAAAACTGGACATACTCGTATGTACTTCTACGCCATTTCAATGTTGTCTTTTTCACTAAAGGCTCAAATACTGGAAATGGGACTGAAGCGGGTTGAGTTTTTTTGGAATCAACTCTACCACACTTTGCTCCTATAGAAAAGTATGTAAATGTTTTCCAATCAGTCATATTTGCCATTTTTACGGCAATTATGTGAGTTATTGAGAAAATGCGGAGAGAAATCTAATTCAAAATTTGTTGTGATAGACAAGCTGCACTGAAAGTTATAGAAAACTGATCCATCATCTCAAAAATGGTCCTTCAATTTAAAATCAAGCTACGCTCTGTTGCGAGGTACAACAAGACATGTGCCGCACCACTGAGGTATCTTGGGTAAAGAATTGGCTGAGAGCAATCTACCTTTACTTTTGCTGGGCCAGAACTAGTCCTTGATACATCAAAGGCTATAATTCATCATACCAAAGACGAAGGCTTGTGTTTAAATTACATTTGCCAAGTCAGAGCCAGCTCTTTATATATCAAATACGGAGTCAAACTCACTTGATCTATCAAAGGCCATCATTCATCATAACATGAAATGGGCTTATCTTTAAAATGTATAAGCAACCTTTTTAGGGTTTTGTAAAATAATTTTACAAAACCCTTCTAAAATCGCGTCCTGTCTGTCCGTCTGTCCGTCTGTCTGTCCGTCCGTCCGTCCGTCCGTCCGTCCGTCCGTGTGTCACAGCAGTTTTTCTCGGAAACTACTTAAGCTAGAAGCATCAAATTTTGTATGTAGGTGTAAACTGGTGCTCTCTTCAAAGTTCAACTACAAAAAAATTTTATAAGGTATTTAAGGGGGGTCTCCCCATATAGGGGAGTGACCCCCCGAAAAAAAAATTTCATTGAAGGTAGCCGATATGGGTATCAAATGAAAGGTCTTGATAAGAACTTTTCAAAACAGGTCTTAGTTTGGCAAAGGTTGCTTCGAGGGGCGCACAGGGAGGGGAAATACACGAAAAATTTGTGTCCCCCCCCCTCGCGATTGGACACCTGTGATCCGAAAAATCTGAAAAAAATCAGAATTGTAGACCTTGGTGAGTACAACAACAACAAATACGTGAGAAGTCGCCATTCACTCAACTTTGTTAGTAATAGTATGATTTATCGATTTTATATTTTCTTGAATAATATCTTAACGGTACCCTTAAATTCAATGAAATTCGGTACACAGATGACTATTTATAAGATTGATTTACCCTGCAAGTTTCATAAAGATTGAATTATATTTAGCGAAGTTATAGCGGTTTGAATTTTCCTGTATTACTATGGAACAATATGCGCTGCATGTATTACTATGGCAACATATGGCTATGGAACAATATGCGCTTTTTACCGACTCAGCCACTACAGTTTTGCTAGGATTTGCATGAAAATTTCAGGAATGGTAGGTGTCATGTATATCTTTGAGAATCGGTTCAGCTAGTGGTATCAGTAATCGTAAAACAAAATGGTGGCTGTTTTAAATGCGAAGATTGAATAATTTTGAGTTATTTTTTCCCAACTTCAACGTTCAAGGTCCATGCTTTGAACACTTGATTCAATTTAATGAATGACTGAAGATGAGCACCTACAATTATTACTCATAAGTGAAACAAGTCAAGGAGGCGGGAGAGAGCTCCTAGTAAAAGGGCTTTGTAACAACTCTAGGATTCAAAAAAATGGCCATGAATCGATTATAACAGTACAGGAGAGTGGCCCCTGAAAAAAAAAAATTCATCAAACGTAGCCGATATGAGTATGAAATGAAAGTTTTCATGGGAGCTTTTCAAAACAGTTCTTAAACTGTCAGTTTCTGCTTCAGTGGGGCACAGGGGGGGAAATAAATGAAAAATGTGGTTTCCTTCCTCACGAATGGGCATCTGAAATAATTATCAAGGGAGATATTTCTGAGTATAACAATAACAAAAACCTCAAAAGTCTAAATTCGTTCAACTTTGCTGATAATAGTATGATCTTCGAATTTCATATTTTCTCCAATAAAATCGTCATTGACATGCTTCTTGACTTTATTCAATCTGGTGACTGCATTTTGGAAATTGAATACAAAACCCTTCTGACACGAGCGTAGGTCTGTTTACCCAACTTGTTTCATTTATAAAGTCAAAAAGCTTTTCCTAGTACTGTGAACAAATTTGGCGTATTTGTACATTGCACTAAAAATTACCCGGCAGAGGGAATACTGGTCGGTAAGTTTTTTGGAAGCTGGTTATCTTTACGTAGCATCACCTTCATGTACCTGACGAAATTTAAATTTCTGTGAGATTCCTCCTCTACATCGAAATTGACTTCCATTGTTCTTTCAATGACTTCCACTGTTCTTTCCTCTGGCCGGCAGATGCTAATGAAGGCCCTAGAAAAAATAATTTATGATGGAAGATGATATTGTTAAAACATGGTTGAGATATCTACCCAAGTGTCAGCAAAAGAAGTAGTCTCGCCTGCTGGCGAGAGACTGGGTAGCGTCAAGATTCCCTTAGTCGCCAGATGCCATAATATGCCAACTTGGGCGGTGATTGCTGCGCCGCATGGGTGGAGACACTATTGTCAGCACAACTAGAGAAATGGCAGCACCAGGCTGCTCTAGTGGTCAACTACTGACATTATGACACGTAACAAACAACAACATTTTAAGTGACATCAGAGGAGACATAAAACTGGAGAATATAGAGACTACTATCAAAGCAATATGGCCAGCTCGGTCGGGTGGCTCACTTGTGAAGTTTGAAGCAAAGGCCACAAATCAGGAAGTATTTTGTGACGTTGTCAAAGAGCTTCTTGGGGAAAAGGCAACTGTAAGCTCACTCAAGTCCAAGGCAAGTCACGTGATGCAGGACATCAACAGCGTTACTGACTTGAATGAGGTAGAGGAATTTATCAAACGAGTATTCCCTAGCTTACGTGCGATGAACATAAGGCTGATCCTAGAAAACAACAGAGGCCAACGCAAGACCATAGTCGGCTTGGCGTACAAAGATGCTAAAAGAGGTTGAGTGACCTGCAAGGTACAGTAAAGAGCAGTCCCGCTACGCTGCTTCAAATGCCTCTATGCCGGCCACACTTCGCAAGTAGGCAAGGGACCTAATAGTGTCGGCTGCTTGTGTTATAATTCTGGCAAGCCAGATCACAAATGGTAAAAGTACAGGGCAGAGGCACTTTTTATCCTCCTCCAGGGACCATAATGCAAAATCTGACCACAATAAACATGTCCTAGAGAGTGAAAAGTGTCGAACCCTTAAAAAACCCTTGCCAAGACCAAAGTGGAACTGCGATTACCCGTAACCTATTGGTGAACTTGCGTCGAAGAGTAAATGAAGAAGACCTGCTTAAGCAGTTGGCCGATCTACTGTAGCTCAGAGAATGACACCGAAACTAAAATCACCTGGTACTGCTACCATCTGGGTTCAAAACAGTGCTTAATTCCAAGTACAGTGCCATGGATGAAGAGATAGCTTCATGTGGGTTCGATTTTCAGAAGCTACGTTCTTTAGCGTGTATCTAATACCAGGCAAACTCATACCATCTCTTCAAGCCTAGTTCAATGCTTTTGAAGAACTATTTTGACCACAGACGGCTGCATCGTAGTCGGGGGAGACTTCAACGCTAGGGCTCATGAATGGGGTATGTCTCAAATGAATTCGAGACGGCAACGAGTGCTACAGATGGTGGCCAGGGCAGGACCAGGTGTACTGAATACTGGAAAAATGCCCACTCTCCGTCACAGTGCGGGTATTTCTAGAACCATACCTGATAAGACATTTGCCTCGGAGTCTGCATTATTACGAGTACACAATATGTGAGTATTAGAAGGCCATTCGGTCAGTGATCATCAGTATATTTGATTTAAGGTTCTTGATGGTGCCACTCAGTCCCCATGCCCCTGAGCTTCCACTTGCGTGTGGAATATTAGAAAGATGGACGTTGAGAGGTTCTTTGAAGAGCTCTTGACCTTCAAATTAGGGAATGGAGGAGTGACAGCTGAGTATATGACGTCTGATTGCTATTTTTCTATACGCTTTTGGAGACCCCGGCACGACAAACCACCAGTAAACTGGTGCTAAACTGAAATCATTGAATAGTGAAGGGAGTGTCACAAGCTCCGGAAGAGGCTCAATGGGCGCGAAATCAGGTAGAGGCATGCACTTGTTCAGCAACATACTAGTCAGCCAAGAAAGGCCTTCACAGAATGATTGCTAGCAGCAACGCTTGCTGCTGTGCTGGCTGAACAAGACAGTCATGTGGAAGCTCAGTGTCTTACGGATATCCTGGATACTTGAAGCAGAAAAGATGAACGAAGAAGCTCTTTTCCTTGCAAATCCCGTTCTCGTCCATGTCGATAAAATACAAAGTTGAGTGTCAACCCTTGTTGAAAATTTCTGCCGTGGCGGTATTCCCTAGTTTACAAATTCAAACTTCATTTACATCATCTTCCAAATTCTAGTGGACACACATACCTCTTTTATTTTTTAAAATTATATTTTCATTTTCCTTTATTACGCTAATTTTATATTGTCCACCATATCTTTCCTTCTTCCATGAATAAATTTCAAATTTTTGGTTCCATTGTATCTTATTTCCTTTCGCAGAAAAGTCTGAATTTCATTTCTTCTCACTGTATTTGTTGTGCTCATGCGTTAATCGCAATGGGACAACAATCATAAAACAATTATACATCCTAATCCCTCCCCGACGGCACTACTTATTAAGTGTATTAATACCCATTGTAGCAATGACAACGCTAGCAATAAGAATTTTATTGTTGTTTGATGAGTGGGATTAATGTCGGATTCTACAGTGTCAGACGCTAGAGTGTCAGACTCCTAATCAGGGAATCAGCTGAGACCGTGGGTTCAAATTCTCTTAGGGACAAAATCTTTTTAGTTTCATCAAATGAAAATATTTCTGAGTGGATTATCATTTGCATACAGCTATGTCGATGCTTGGTGCTATCATAATTATATACAAATTACCATAAATGTAATGGGTAATATTGCATTTGGCGAAAGTTTGAAAAGATTGATAGAGGGAACAGGATTGAAGTGTAATGAACTGCAAATACGCTCAATCTTAACGGCGGCGGATGATTGGGAGGGTAAAGGGTTCCGGGATTGGAGCCTGGTGATTGGGATGAGTCTGGCTGGGATGTGAAGTCTGGTGGTAGAGATAGTCTGATCAGGACGGTGTAATAACGAGTCAGAGACTAGAAAAAAATATGATTTCACGAGTAGGGTGATCGGATGAGTGCCATTCAAGTGAATTAATTTTTAACGATTTTTGTAGACAATGAATGAAAAATCCCATTTATAATTATTTACCCTGATTACAGAGCGTTTAGTGAGCAGAAGTTGGAAAGTAGATTTTCTAGCATTGAGTGAAAGTGAAAAGGCGAAATCGGGCAAAAATCGCATCAAAAAGTGGTTGGCTGAAAAGTGCTCTAGACCAATTTTCTGGTCAAGTCGCACTAAGTGAACGATTTGTGCGAATGTCCCTTTGGAAGTTGCCTAGCGTTTGCAATTATTGAATCGGAGTGTAATTGTTGAATCGGAGTGATTACTGGTGCCAAAGGTTCGTTAATTTCTCATAAAACTGCAAGCGAGGTGCCAGTTCCGGGTAGTCTGTTCACCCTTCGCTATACACGTAAGGAGTAATTGAAACACTTTCAAGATTTTTTTAGGCTATCCGCGAACTATGTTAATGTGATTATCGTACGTTCCGTCGCAGTTCAGATGCGTGGGCCAATAATTCAATTAGTCAGCTAGTCGCTTCTACAACAGTTGCCTCCATCAGTGGACGTAATCCCGCTCCCTGACCGAATGCTCGCCTCCGGTACCCTTCGGCATTCAAATGAAACAAAGGGGTCCGAATGCGACCTAAGCAAGTTTAAAATTAATAATATAAAACCTAAAACACGTCAGCTAAATTATTTCCAAATCTATGTTCCCAGAACTGTCCTCTGATGTTTAACGCTAAGCTGAACATATCCATCTACAGCGTATATCGTTACGAAAACAACCCAGAAGAGCGATCGATGGATGTCTTTTTTTTGTAGTTTGCTCCAATTTTTTTCATTTTACCTGGTTTTGATATAATAATTTAACTACCGAAAATTTTAGTGCCTCGTCTCTACAGTTGGAGAGCGCTCTTCAACAAAAAGAGGGGTGAGTAAAAGAAAATCATGTTTATTATTATTACTGAAAATTTTTATTAAACATAGCACCCTTGAGTTAATTACATCATATCACTTTCTACCTTAATTTGTGATCACTTCCCCTTAAATTTTTTATTTACTTGAATTGAAACTGATTGCACTTTTGATTATTGCTTTGAGCCGCAGTTAGGAGCATATATAGTAACTAAATGTATTATATTTACTAATGAATTCAATATATGTAATATACTATATATGGTTATGTGTAGCTAAACTTCTTTTCGGTGTTAGTTTTTTTCTATGTGAGGTGCCCCAGCATGGGGAGAGGATACCCTGGAACTTCCCACGACACGACTGAGGGCTAGCCGGCCTCAGCACTCGAAGCTAGATGATTCTCTGCCATATTTTAATGTCTGCAACTGCGGTAGCTACCGTCGTCCTGATAACCTTCACCTGAATAGAACTAGAAGAGGCAGTGCTATCCAAGAAGGCTTCAAGGCTACGGCTGGAAAAACACTCTAGAAACTCGTTAAGGGAAGAGTCACGTGAACATATTTCGCTTTAGAGCCATTCACTCTACCATTGATGTAATTAGGGAGAAGGTGATCATGATTAATGGGCGGAGATATAACACTGTGCCACTTGATGGGTAGTTTTATTGGTAACACTTGACGTTAGGAATGCCTTTAACTCCACTAGGTGGGCAGATATGCTGGAAGTACTGGAAAATTGTTTTTAAGCACCAGAATATCTTATGCAAATCTTGAGGGACTATCGAACGAACTGTAGCCTACTCTTCAAAATAAAGGAAGAGAGTTAAAGAATAGTAGTTACATCGGGTGTTGTCCAATGCGCCATCCTCGGCGCTAATTTGTGGAACATTTTGTTTGGCGAGCTACTGAGGCTTGAGCTGTCGGATGAGTCGCGTTTGATGGGCTCTGCGATGATGACGTTACGGCGCGAGACACTGGACTTACAGTTCAGCATGCGTAATTTAAACTAAGTACGCTAATGCGCTGAGTAAGGAACTAGATGACTGCTTGTGGTTTCAGCCTAGGATTGCAGAAAACCGAAGCTATCTTTTTGGCAAAGAAAAGAATCCTAGAGTCAAAACGAACGGGGAAGTGAAGGTAAAGCCGAAACTTGCAGAGATAATGAGAAAACCTGAAGTTATTATCAGTAGCAGATAAGCGAAATAGGAAAACAAATAAATATTTGATTGGTATGAATGAAATCCAATCTAAGGAAGAAGAGAATGCCTGCAACGGCAAGAATTTGCAACACACTTAGTTTTGAAATATACAGTTAAATTTTTTTAATATCAGCAAAGCTTTCATTTTAACGCGTCATAATGAAGAGAGTGGTAGAGGATGGAAGTGCATAAAATTTTTTTTTGGACGGTTATTTTCGTCACAATAATAAAATTGCAAATTCGGAATGAGGTACCCTATTTTTTTGTGGCAAGCATGTGAAGGCTATTTACATCCTAATTGTGAGTCTTCCAGATGACCAAGGCATCCCCAATGCCCACTACTCCTAAACTGCCTACTAAGCCCTCCCATGTCAGCCTGAGAACTAGCCTGGGATCGTTTTACTACGCCGCAAGGTGCCATCAAGTTAGAAAGATCTCTCCTCTAGCGGGGGAGAGGCAAGGAGAGGAGCTACTCAAAAAGTGATTGTTCGACCCCGATGACCCTGGTTGCTTAAGCAAGAGAGAGGTTGACATTATTTCAACTCTTGTTTCAGTGTGCGTACTAATTCATCTTTTGATAGCATAGTGTTGTCAAATGCGGCACAGACTTATTACTCACTTTTCAAGCCAGAAGAGATGGAGGAGGAGGGATTGCTTGAAACGGGATACTTTCAGCATTGACAAATTCAGGTACTCATGTACAGCCCGATTGCAATTCGCCATTTGTCAGCTGTTCTAAGCATTGTTCCGATGAAACTTTTTGGAGACAACTTTCCCAATTCGCTAATGATACCACAGAAATGCTTGCTTCATCTACTGTACGTCAAAAATGGAAGTTGTTCATTACCCTTTTTTGCGCAAAATATTCAAGCGAGAGACAGTGACTTACCAACTTTGTGCAGGAAGGGGTGAAAAACAACATATCTTCTTAAAAACAAGGTTAGGAAAAGTCGGTCTACCATATCTCCAATTGAATATGGCCTCAGATCAATGATGAGGCACGTGTTCATGTTTCATCTACAGAATTACTGTTAGTAGTTTAATGAGCGTTGTCTATTTTCTTGAGCAACTGCTTTACTGTCACTTTCGTTTCCCTGATAGTAGATTCTGTTACACTCTACGCAAAAAAGACACCGGGTATAATTGGATTCATGCAGTAGCATACATTGCGTTACATATCAAAAGTCCTCTTTCTAAAAGAGTGGATCCCCGTACGTTGGTCATTAGTTGGCTGAAAGGCAATACAGATACTGCAGCTCTATCAACTATAATCTTGATTGACTCAGCAAACCTCACCCTTGAGTGAATCAGAAGCCTGAGGTATTTATTAGCTTGTTTTGGCTCGACCAGAACTTCTGATCGTCCTTGCTCGGGGATTCTCTTCTTCACTGCTACGCTGAGCCCGCGAGCAGTTATTAGCATTAGCATGCCTAGCCTAAGTTGCGTGTGTTGAATGAATGTCCAGTGGCTAGCGCCGGGAAATCGCCCGAACAGCATAACAAGTGCGACTCATCCGGCAGCTGGGGCTCCAGTTGCCCGTAATTTATAATATGGCATTTTGATGATCTAATATGGCATCTTGATGATATGAATACTGGATGTAAGTTCCATCTTTCGCCAACCTTACTTCACGTCATGGAGTAGGCTCTGGCATTGGTAGTCCCTCAAAATCCGCATAAGAAATTCTGGAACTTGAAAAGAGTTTTCCAAAATATCTGGGGTATTTGCCTATCTAGCGTATTTGAAGGCCTTCTAAGTATCAAGTATCACAAAAAAAATTATCCATTTGATGTCACCAGCTGTAAGTCTGGACTCACTATATCCAGAATCGTATCAATGGTGGAGACCCTGCCTCAGAGAAACGTCTTTAGCAGCATTGATCACGGCAGTGTATCTTCTATGAGTTTCATGAGCACTTTTCCGGCTGGATCTAGCATATATAATGGACGGTATACTGACGGTGACTCAGGGCTCTGCTTACCCTTGCTAGCCAGTACAGGTACAGCACAGCGTTGAACGGACTAAGCAGCATGTCAGGACAAAGGTGATATACCAGTTGCAATACCTCAGCTGAGATACCATCTAATCCTAGTGGCCTTCTTGTCTTCATAAACAAGACTGCATCCTCTAGTTGAATGCGTATGAAGAGTGGGTATTCCACTGGTGTTCCGCCTTTAACGACGTTAACATAATTGGGATGTTCAGCGAAAAGAGGACACAGTATCATGTCCATCTTTCCTGTTAAATATAATTTGAATTTTCGCGCCTTGCAAAGCCAACTCTAACCTAGCCATTCCATCTTGTCTATTTTTTACTTACTCTACTATGTGACATTATAGCGAGTGTATGCATCATAGCGTGCGTATTTTTTGTGAAATAAAGATAATTATCAGTGTATTAAAGTAGAGCTTCATTTAATTTATCAGGTTAGCAAAGCAAAGCCCAAGAATAAAATCTCTGCATAAACTCTTAAAAAATTGTGATATTACAAACATTGTTTGGAACATAACCTCAACAAGAAAACGTGGCTTTTTCTTGTGGACTTTTGCAAAGTGTATTCATATTTTATACTGGGGAATTCATTGAAAATGACGTTAAACATTCAAACGGCATTCATCAAAAAGTAATCTGGGCGTGATAATAACACGTGAAGAGCTGTGGGAGTGCATTGAATCCATCTCAGTTAAATTCAAAACGAGACAAAGTAAAAGCAGAGACCATACTCTCAATTGATCTAATAAGTTATGTGCACATTCAAGAGGCTAGCACTGCCAAGAAGTAGGGATAAGTTGTTGTCAGCATTTGATGATTCCGGGCTGATGCGCCGAGTTGGTCTGTTGCGTGATCAGAGTTTCCTTCGTAAGCACATTGCAACCGCCATTTTGTTCTAGCTTACATCATTCAAATATTCAAATTAAGCACCATTCCTTAAATTTTCATGGAAATTGGAAGAAAATAAAAGAACCTAAGTCAACTTTATATATGTATCATCCATAACACGTGTTATTGCTGTTGTAATACCATACAATTGAAATGGCTACAACTCACTTAATTATGATTGTATTTTCATAAAGTTTTGTGAGCATAAGTATGTTACATCAGTCTATGCTGAATTTCAAGAAGTTTAAAGGTACCGTTTTGATTTTATGGATGAAAATGTAAAATCTACAAATCATACTATTATTAACAAAGTTGAGTGAAGTGAGTTTTTGATTTGTATTTGTTGCTCTTGCACTCATGAAGACCTACGTTCATATTTTTTTTCAGAGTTTCGGCTCAAAGGCGCCCATTCGTGAGGGAGGGACACGAAATTTTAGTACATTTTGCCTCCCCCTGGACCTTCCGAAGCACAAAATAACTTTTTAAGTTCAGATTATAAGAATTCGAATCGTTACCTTTCCTTTGTCCTTCTACTCGACTAGTTTAATTCAAAAAAACTTTAAAGGGCAACTTCGTTATAAGGAGGGACGCCCCTTAAAAAACTTTGATTTGTTGGGAAGACCTAAACTTTTGAGAGACCACCACTTCTGATATTTTCACGAAGTTTGAGCTTTTTAGCATCTATAGTTTCTGTGGAAACTTTCTGTGACGCATAGACAGACGGACAGACCGGTCACGAAACTAGTATGTGTTTGTAAAAATTTTTTTTACAAAGACTTAATAAGAGTTGCAGACAACAAAGTGTTATCTATGCAAGGCTCAGTGCAAGTGAGCTTAGATACCTTTGATGATAAAGGTTGTGAAAACAATATCCTGCTTACAAATGTTTTATAGGTTCCCCAACTAGCGACATGATGTCTGTGAACCAGATTATCAAAAGTGGCGGCCAAGTAAAATTTGACAAAACTGGATCCATTATTATCAACAATAATCATAAGATAGTAGGAACTGCCAGTGTTATCAACAACATGTACCAGCTGAACATGCCCGGAGGCACCTATGGCACCAAAGAATAGGACATCTTAATATCGGAAATATTGTCAATGTAATTTTCTCAGAAAAACGGAGAATCTGACATTTTTCACCTGCAAGGAAGGTAAGAAAACACGAGACGTGAAATTTCTGAATCTTCTTCAGATGGTCCACTCAGATATATGTGGCCCTATGGAAACCCAATCCGTCGGAGGTACCAAATACTTTTTGACGTTTCTTGACGACTACTCAAAGAAAATTCATGTGATTTTCTCCGTAACTAGTCTGACGCATTAGTAAAGTTTAACAACTTAAACGTGAAGTGGAAAATCAACTTGATGCTTGTATAAAAATTCCCCGCATTGATAATGGCTTAGAATATCTCAGCAAGACTTTCTCTGATTACCTCAAAGGTGCAGGTATTATACATCACACAACCACACTATAGACTCCAGAGCAAAATGGGAGTGCAAAACGAATACACAGGAGTCTTGTGGAACGAGAAAAATGGATGCTCTTGCTAATTTATGAAAACAATATTAGGAGGATGCTGTACATACAGCCGCTATGTAACAAACCGCTCTCATTTAAAACACCAGAAGAAATGTGGTCTGGACAGAAACCTAATGTTGTTTCGGATGTGAAGCCGTGGTACACCTGCCGCATCAGAAATGCAAAAAGTGGAGCCTAAAGGCACAAAAGATGATCTTCATTGATTATTGTGATCACACCAAACGTTATAGATTAATAATACCGAACTCCAGAAAAGTGATCAAAAGGAAAGATGTTACATTTCTTCAATCTGCTGCCAAACGAGACTGTGTTCCTAGACAACTGTCTGTGGATCCAAAAAAATTACGTCCCTGAAGAAAATGATGTCACTGACTCTAGATGTGAAATCTTTTCTATATTGCGATGTAGAAAGAAAAGAATCGAAAATATAAATTCAGATGATTCAGAAGAAAATACTTCCTTGTGCCAACCTAAAGTCATCCTGCCTGATGTTCCTGTAACGTACGAGTATATTGTGAATTCTATCAACGAAAAGCTGACAAATAATACCTGGACATTGGTTAGAAACCCCAAATGCCAAAGGCATAGGAAATGTAAAAAGATATGCACAAATCAAAGGCATCGATTATCAAGAAACCTTTGCACCAACAGCCAGGTATGATTCTATATGGAATATTTTTACAGCGGTACAGAATAATCTAAAAATCATTCAGTTGGACGTCAGGACGCTATTCCTGTATAGAGAACTTGAGGAAATCATACTCATGATAACACCAGAAGGCCTAACCTATGAAGAAAATATGGTATGCAAACTTAATAAACGGAACAGCAAATTTGTGTCGGTACTAAAGAAATTTGGTTTTGCCAATAGTTAGGTTGATTAATGTCTGTATGTCGACTTGGTGACCAAAAAGAAATGCTATCTATGTGTATATGTTGATGATGAATTGTTATTCACAGAAAATGAAACAGCACCAAACGAAGTAACCAGTGCCGTAGCCAGAAATTTTGTTCGGGGGGGTGAGGAGTGCAAGTAGATATATTTTTGTAATAAAAGAAAGAAAAATTCATAATACATGTGATTAATTTTTTGGTTTTAAATACGACTCAAATTTTTAAAACTTTAGGTATAAGTACATATAGTTGTATAAAATGTCAGAAAGTATCAACTAATAATAAAAGAAACAAAAACCATATTCATAAAAGAAAGTCTGGCCTTCGCTTTTCCGCTGCAAGCATGTCAATGATTTGCTCGGTAGTTAAGTCGATATCACGATGAGTCGACATAAGAGGTGATCCCGTTAACCGATCTTGTCTGCATGAGTTTCTCAAATACGTTTTGAGCCGACTTAAAGTCGAAAAGGATCTTACAGCAGTACCGGTATTTACAGGTAGAGTTGAAAAATATTCAATAAAATGAATATGTTTGGAAAACAATAGTTGTTGCTCTAGGAAGAGCTTCAATGGCACATGACGGACGATCAACTACATTCTGTTTTATAAAAAAATTTTTCCGTAGATCTGTTGATTTAGAGCAAATTCCAACCCGCTGACCCCCCCCCTCGCTGGTTACGGTCCTGGAAGTAACTAACAACAACTAAAAAATTAAAAAGCAATCTTTCAAATTAAAATATTACCTACACCAGGAAACTTTGTGGGAATGCAAATAGAACAATTTAGTAAACACTTATTTATACATCAGACCAAATGTACAGAACAAATGTTAACTAAATTTAACATGGATAATGGTGAGCCTAATAGCATTCTAGTTGATCTGTATGTGAAGCCGCATAAATGATGTGGACATACGTCAGTCAATCACTGGCTATGTGCTCATTAAGAACGGAGTAGCTGTACCTTGGTCTAGCCAAAGGCAACAAACAGTGGCCTTATCTACTACACAGGCAAAGTTCATGGCAGCCTGCGCTACCACCAAAGAAACAAAGTGCATCAAACAATTTCTATGTGACATTGATGAATACAAGCAGGACTCAATGTGTCTTCATTTAGACAATCAAAGTGCTATTAGTGTGATTAAAAATATAAGTTTTCATAAACGTTATAAACATATAGAAATTAAGTATCACTTTATTAAAAATAAATATCTCCAAAAGATCATTGTATTTCTTCTTAAGTTTAGGAGGTGAATGCCATTTACGCGCAGAGTGTGGGACACCCATGCTCGCAAGAAGGCGACTGGACTACCCACTAAACACCTCCCCTGTCAACCTGAGAACCTAGCCTGGAACCGTCTGACACATAACTTTGGGCCAGGTCTCGTTTTGTTACGTCGTGAGGCGTCTTCAAGCTGGGGGATCCCTCTTCTAACAGGAGAGGAGAGGGGAAGAGAAAATGCCAGAAGAGCGAGCCTTCAGCCCCAACGCCCCCGGCTGCAGTGAGTTCCTTTTATATTTCAGGACTATCCGAACATAATGTGCCACCTGGTTTCATTTGTCAACCGATTCGAGCATCATTGCAACTATATTATCCGGGGTGAGCTCTCGCGTTTCTCTGTAGAGGTAACTTCGCAGCCTATCCCATTTTATACACGCAAAAAATGTGTGACAGGCATTGTCTTCCTCTCCTGGGCAATACCGACTATCGGGGGACCGTGACTTACCAATCTTGTGCAGGTATAAGATTGAAAATACCCATGCCCGCTCAAAAGCTGGGTCAGACAGAAGTCAGTCTCACCATGCCTTCGATTAAGCCACGGTCTCATATCTGGGATGAGGCGCGCAGTCCACCTTCCCTTCGTGCAATTCATCCAAGACTGCTGCCAATCGTTGAGCGAGTGGTGTCTCTCCTTGCGGACAACCATCTCCCGCGCATCCTCGTTCCGGCACAGGTTAATAGCGTGGCGCTCTCTTGAAAGAGGGTGACAGGTATAACCTCTGCAATAACTCTCAACGCTGAATCAGAGACTGTTGGATACAAGATGCAATCCTCAGCGCTCCTCTTCTCTGTACCTGTGCCAGGCGTTTTCGGTATAACTCCTTGCTGAGAGCGTCACCTCATACCTCTGCTCCGTACAGTAGCTGACCTTACAGCACTCATCAAGAGGCATCTTCTTGATGGGCTGGGTCCACCTACGTTGGCCATAAGTCGACTCCCGAAGCAGCCTTCTCAGCCGTTCTCCTGATTTGCTCAGAAAAACTCACCTCCGAGTCGATCAGTAGCCCCAGGTACTTCAGCGATGGCGTCGATTCGATTTGTATGTCTCCAATACTGATCAACCTTACTCTGGGGATTCTCTTTTTTGTCAAGATGACCATTTCGCTTTTCTCCAATGCTAAACTGAACCCGCGAGCAGTCATCTGGTCCCTTACTTGGTGCATTAGCATACCTAGCCTAAGTTGCGCTTATTCAACGGTGCGTTCAGTGACCAGAACCGCAACATCATCTACATAGCCGACCAAGTGCGACTTATCTGGCATCTCGAGTCTTAGTAGCCCGTCGGAAGATACGTTTCACAAGTCCGGGCCAAGGATAGATCCCTGTGCAACCACCGATGTAATTTCCATCCTTCATTGCCCCTGTATCGTGTCGTAGAGCAGGCTTCGGTCCTTCAAGTAATTCCTCAAAAGCCGCATTAGATATTCCGGAACTTGAAAAGGATTTTCCATCGTATCCAGAATATCCACCCATCTGGTGAAGTTGTAGGTGTTCCTAACATCAAGCGTCATCACCAACAGGACGACACGTCGCTTGATGCAACCCTATGTCTCTGCCTTTTGGACCGCGCTCACCACCCATGCAACCGCATCAATGGTAGAACGTCCTGCTCTAAAGCCGTACTGCCGAGGAGATGGGTCCCCAGCAGCACGAATCGCTTCAGTGAGTCTTCTCTTGATGAGTTTCTCTAGCACTTTCCCAGCCGCGTCTAGCATGCATAACGGGCGTTATGCAGACGGCGATCCAGGATTTCCCTTCCCCTTGCTGATCAGCACGAGTCTCGTCACCTTCCATCGTACCGGGAAACCTCCGTCCCGTAGGCAAGCTTTGAATGTGCTGAGCAGCAAGTCGGGACAATGGTGATAGACGAGCCGCAACACCTCAGCCGGAATACCATCTGGACCTGGTGCCTTCCTCGCTTTCAATAAAAGGACTGATTCCTCCAGTTCCGGCTGTGGAAGAGTGGACACTCGACTGCTGTTTCATCATGGACAGCGTCAATACGGACAGGGTGGGTGGGGAAGAGTCCCCGCACTATCTCATCCATCTTTCCCGCATCATGTATACAAGGCTCCCGTAGGGCGCCAACCTTCCGCATGACTAGCTTGTAGCCAAGGCCCCACGGATCCTTGTTCACACTGTCCACTAGATCTTGCCAGCAGCGAGCCTTGCTACTGTTGATCAATTTACGAAGGCATTCCCTGGCCAACTTATATGCTGCAACCCGGTTGCATGCCTCGTCACGGCTCCGCGCCCGTTGAGACTCACGATGAAGCTTGTGACACTCCATTCGCTTTTCAGCGATTTCAGTTGACTACGAGTACACTGGGGGCTTAACGCGCCGGGGTTTCCGACGGAGCATAGAAGCTTTGCAAGCAGTCGTGATGATGCTCATAGTTGAGTTCACCAATTCTTCCTTTCCCTCCGAAACTCCCTGCAGCGGTACACCTACTGTGAGCGCCTCGACAAACCTCTCGACGTACATCCTTCCGATGTTCCATCCAATTGTAGAAAGCCGAGAGCACGGATGCCGCGAGACAACATCGCTGATCTCAAGCAGAATGCACTGATGATCACTGGCTGAGTAGTTCTCTAATACTTTCGAATTGTGTATTCTCCGTACTAAGGACTCCGAGACAAATTTCACGTCCAGTATGGTTCCCTCACAGTCAATACAGTGGAAAGTCGGCGTATTGCTGGTGTTCAGTACGACGAGGGCCATCCTGGGCGCCATTTCCAGGATTCGTTTTCCCCGCGGATATTTTTGAGGCATACCACATTCGATTGCTTAGCGTTGAAGTCTCTCCCAACGAGCACGTTGTTCTCTGCGTTCGAGACAGCGCCCTCCAGAGCATTAAGCTTGGCTTGGAAAGATGCTATCGATTCATTCGGCGTTAGGTACACACTAAAGAAGATGATCCCTGAGCACCGAACCCACACAAAACCATCCCCCCGTCCACAACTCTCCACTAAGAAATCACTGTTTCGAACCCAGATGGCGGCAGTACCAGTTTTGTCAAGATACCATAATGCACTGCTCACTCAACAGCAAGAAGTTGGCTTTCATGTCCCTCGCAAACAGCTCAAGCAGATTTTGGGCGGTTGAACTGCGGTGTAGGCTTAGCTGCAGGATGCGGGTCATCGAAGTTCCGGTTATGTCTTGGCTGGAGCTTTCTGGAAACCCCGGCATTTTTCTGATCCCAAGACGTGTCCAAAATCAGGTCTTGGGTCAGCATCCTTGCAAAGAATACAATGTGTCTTCTTCATACACTCTTTTCTTTTATGCCCCATTTCATCGCATTTGTAACATAGGGAACTCCCATGGGTCCTTTGCATACTTGTGCGGTGTGACCATACCTAAGGCACTTGAAACATTGAAGAGGCGTTGCTCTTCACCGTTTCCTACAGATAACCCACCCAATTCGAACTTTGCCCTTGTTCAGGAATTGTTCGGTGTCCTTTTCGGTCAAGTCAACTATGGCCATGCGTTGTCTCCTGTTGTTTTCTGGTGTCAGTCTCGCGTTGATCCTTCCCACGTTAGGGAACTCCCTTTTGATGGCCTCTTCTACCTCGGCCAGATCCGTGACGCAGTCAATGTCTCTTATTGCGATCGTTACCATGGGCTCGAACAAGGCTATAGTTAAGCTTTTGCTTTCTTCAGTGCGTCACAGAAAGCTTCCTTATTGTCGGCCTTTGTTCCAAATTCGACCAGTATGTGGCCCGATGGCGTTGGACGTAAGGCTTTAATGGTAGTGTTAGTGTCTTTGGGCTTTACGTTTTCCCTGATGTCCCGCAGCACTTTCGGGTAGGATTGGCCATCTTGGGGTTTTACGAGCAGTGCCTGCTGCCGGGGTCTTCGTCGGGGCTTCTGTCTATCCTGTTTTGCATCAGGTCCTTTTTCTTGTTGGGCGTCCGTGCGAACTTTACTTTCTGGCACTTTTTGAAGGACTTTCTTTGCGGCTTTCTTCGCTGCTTTTGTAAGCACTGTCTGGAATCCGTGATCTGGTGCTCCATGCCCATCAAGTGCCTCTTCCATCCTTCTTTTATCCCGATCTCCTTCAATTGGGCTAGACGTCATTCTTTTATTGATTTTTAATGGTGGAGCTATCTGCATGTGGCCTTTAGATTTCGGCTAAAGAAGCACTGGGGTGCTTCTTTAGCCTTTTGCTCGTCTTCGGCCCTTAACTAGCTCGTCCGATGATGCCCTATCCGGTCTAGGAGCTCTTCTAGTTCAAGGAGCCCAATCTTTATTCCTTTGTTGATTTTTAGGGAGTCGCATGCAGATTGTATTCTTTTCAGAACATCTTCCGCTTTTCGGAATAGCCTTTCTTCTTCGTGTCACTGGGTGGCAATTGTACTTTGCGATCACCCTTGGGAGAGGTTACTTTCCGTTTCCGAGTGCAGTACTTCCGCCACATTTTCGACGTTGGCGATGCAAGCACAAAACGTCGCTTTATTTTTCTGGTCATTCGTTTCTCTTCCTGCCGTCATTTCCTCGTTTGCTTCAGGATGGTTCTTTATTTATTAACGCATCGGTCGCTTCGGTAACGATCCCAGCAGTGACCATCGAATTCTCGATGTTCTTTATATTTTCTTCCACCGCTGGAACACCTGAAGCGTCCTGCAGAGTTTCCCGCGTTTCCTTTATAGGACGCTAAGGCGTTCGCATAATTTTTTTGCTGCGCCCGAACGCCGCAGGAATCTCAGTCTGGACCAGACTATCTACTGATCTCCGGTTTTCGTCCGTCTTCACTGTCATTGTATTATTCGTCGTTTTTGTCATCGTTAGTACCGCGCTCGATGTACTTTTAACATCGTGGCTGCAACCGCGGGTAGCGTCGTCGTTGTTATTAATTAGGTAAATTTCTCGAGAGAAATTTATTAGGTAAATTTCTCGAGAGAAATTTACCTATTGCGGAGAGCATCATATATATATATATATATATATATATATATATATATATATATATATATATATATATATATATATATATATATATATATATATATATATATATATATATATATATATATATATATATATATATATATATATATATATATGGGATATAACGAAATTTGTGACCACGCTAGAGGTTGCAATTTTGCTTCGATTTTCACCAAATTTTCAGGAAAGGTGTATTGGGTAATTATCTCGGTTAAGTTTGTGAACCAGCTATATCGGCCATGCAAAAACAAAATGGCGGCCATTTTAGACGAAAAATCGTGATTTCTGTTCTGACCAAAGTATAGCTCCGATTTGGATGAAATTTGGTACAAGGGTTCATTGATGTATGTGATGAATCTCACAATAAAAAATCCAAAGTCGGTACGGCAGAAACAAAATGGCAGCCGCTCAAAGGTCAAAAAACGTGCAAAATTTTGTTGTTGTAATAGTGGTCAAAGCTTTCAACAGATTTTCATGAAATTCGGTAATTTGATAGAAATTATAAGTATCTAAAGAATTACGTAAAAAAACTGGAGGTCAGGTTGCAAAAAACAAAATGGCGGCCAGTTGAAGGTCGAAACTTCAAAGGCTTTTAAAAGTCGCAATTTTGATCCGACATATATGAAACTTGGTTTCTAGATAAACATTACTTACACCTACAGTCTTTGATATTTTGGTGATCATGCATTTGAAAATTTCAAAATGGCGGCCGTTTAAATATGCGTTTTTTTCATGTTTTTGTGGCCCTCTAGCGGTCACATTTTCCAACGGATTTTGATGAAACTTGAGATTATGAATCTCTGTACTATGTTCTTGTGTTTTGCAGGAAATTATTAAAATTGAATGAAAAATAAAAAAGTCGAAAATTTAAAGCCTAATATTTTTAGCTGCGATTTTCTTTAAAAATTGAATTATTTTGCCCTGTCTAGAGTGAAACTCCTATTTGAACGAGATAGTACATTGATTGATGAGGTCCTAGCATACACAGATTTCAAACAATCCAAAATCAAATGCATGCATTCAAAATGGCGGCCCCTAAAGGTCTGAAGGCAAGCGCAATTCGCTATTTTAGTACCAACTCAAATAATGAATATTTTTCATGGAAACACTTTAAATGACTTTACTTGAAAGAACTTATAAACCAGATCACTTTTAAGATATTGTAAAATATTTTTAACAATGCCCTAAAAAATTATAAAATCGTGACTTGTCTGTCTGTCCGTCCGTCCGCCCGTTTGTTCGTGCGTCATAACAAGTTTTCTCGCAAACCACATGAGCTAGAATGAGGAAATTTTCTACGTAGGTCAAAAGTGGTGCCTCTTGAAATTTGCAGTGCAAGAAAATATTTTTAGGGATTTAAGGAGGGTCTCCCCATACAGACGGGCCTCCCCATACCAGAGGGTGGCATACAATTTTTTTTATTTCTGTAGCCCTCTAGCAGCCAAGATTCTCAACAGATTCCGTTGAAACTTGAAATTATAAGTTATTAAGGCAAGTTAATTTAATTTAATTATGCAAATCGAATGACAAATAATACAGTCGAAAATTTACAGCTTAATATTTGTAGCAGCCGATTTCAATAAAAATCGAAATGACGGCCCTCACAGTTCAGAAAAAAATTGAAAATGTATATATTAAGTGCAAAGCAAGTGCTGATTAAACTTTTATGGAAATCTTTTGAAATTAACTATTCGAGCTATTTAAACCTTTGTGTGGTTACCACTGTGAACTGTGTAAACAGCAAATGCGAGAAGGGCGAAACCGGTATTTATATGTTTACAACAATTTATGATCCGCCGATTTTCAATATGTAATCCATACGCGTGCAACTCAATTTAATTAGCAAAATATTTGCGCCTCGATAAAAGGTCTCTAAAAACGAACGTGACCAGATTTTTTTATGTTAATAAATACCCATGTGGTACTACGAAAATTGCAGAAAGAAGTTTAGTAGTAGGCAAGCCAAATTCTTTTTCGAAACTTTACGCTACATACGAGAAATTTACCTTTCCGGCTGGTGCTGCCAACGGGGATTTTTTTTATTTCTTTTTTTTGGGTTTTCTTGATCTTCGTCCAAGGTATTGGCGGTTTCAAAGTGAACATCACATCCGGTCTGGTTCCTTCACATCAACAATGGTGGAAAGTTGGCATATCCCCAATAATCAGCTAGACGATTCCTGTCCTTGCCGACATATCCAGGACTCGTTTTACCGTCGGATCAGCCTACCCCATCCAATAGCTGCCGGGTTGAAGGCTCTCGTATAAGGCATGGCCATATGTGTCCAAGATAGCGTTGTCCAAAGCATTTAGTTTGATTTAAAAAAATTGCATCGGTTCTTTTCACTGAAGAACGTACTATGGTTCATGAACACTGAACCCACACGAATCCATTGGAGTCCATGGTCCAGAGCTCCAAGCAAAGATAATGGCAGTACCAGTTTCGTCAGCTGAAATATACTCGTATGAAAATATAATTATCAAACAATACAATTTAATGTGTATATATTTGAGCACTATCCAGAACTATGATGTTTAGCGCGACTAATACTCAAAAGCAGAATGCACTTGAAACTTCGATATTGTGACTAATTTTCCACCTTATGATCTTGCCCGCTTCTATGCCACCCAAACTTTAGAAATGTGAAATAAGAGCTCTTATGAAATTCGCTGAACTAATTTCTACAAATCCAATAAAATAAAAAATTTGTCAACTGCTCATCTCCTTCAAAAGCAACACTACAGAGGAAAGACATTGGCTAAGTATTACGTCGCGTAATATATCCTCGAAACGGTAATCATAAAATATTTTTTTATGCGGAAAATCAACGTGAATGCTCGTCTGATGCTAAAAGCCACCTTGTGCGATGTTCACCCGCCGTATTCGGAGGAAGTTAGCAATATTATATGCAAGATGCTTGGGAGTCTTTCATGATGCCGCCGACTGACGACCAGCAAACGGCAGCATTCATCATCCCCAACAGAAGCAAAAAGTCCATTTTCTGCTTTTAATTATGACTTGGGACTTGCGACTCGATGACGGAATTATTTTGGAACCAGTGAACTCATTTAGTCACTTTTGGCCATACGACAGACTTTTTTTATTATTTCAGCTAACAAGCCCCCGATGGAGATCTTCAAATCTCGAAATCTCATCTTTGATGAAAAGCTCGAACACAGCCAATCCGTGGAAAGTCGAGTGGAAATCGAAATGTAGGATGAAAATGGAAAATAGAAAATTATTAAGCCGTCGAAGCGATGACCAGATAGAAGACGATTCTCTTGATTGCTTAGCTACGATGACAGACGGCTTATTTTTTCTGGCAGTTGTCTTGGAGGGCCAATTTTGTGTCTGCACTTCGGTCACGCTCCGTTGATGAAAGTGTGTCTGAGACGAGTTGTTTGAAATGAGCATAATTTATGCTGCCGTTGAAAGGACGGGGGTTATGCGCGCAACCTTATCCGTCATTTTACTTTGAGTCAAACTAGGAAAGCTTTCAAAACGAATATTCGTCGGTGTATTAAATTTTGAAAAATGTTAATGACGAATCCGTAGTTTCATGGCATGTGACACACATCATTGTTTCACTACACTCTTGCGTTAGCGTAGAAGAATGCCAAAAAGAAATTCAGCCCACTTCCGTTGCCAAATAAATCTTTTTACAATCACCGCCATGTGACTTAGCTTACATTACCGCCAAAATGTTCGGCGAAGTTCAAATGCCTCAGAAAGCAATTTTCGGAAAAGTAAATTGACCATGTCAAAAACAGCGGTAAAAGCCTTCGAACCACAAACACCATTCCGAAAGTATCTCCGCGAGCATTCACAAAAAATCATTCAAAAATACGCAACTCAATGTACGAAATTGCGTAAATCAACTCAAAGTCGAGCGCTCAAATCAATTTAAGAACGAAAAATATCAATTTTTAAGTAAATAAATTATAATTCTTCATTCGTTTTAGTTTTCAGGCCACCAGACGGAAAATGATTTTTTGCTAAATAGATTTTTATAGACTATACTTGTTGGCAACCGCTGCGAAGTCTGACCTTAGAAATCAGAAATTTGTCACTGATTTCGTGAAACTGCTTGACGAGGATGTTATGCTATGGGATGTAGTGATTACTAATGGATTTAAGTATTTACTATTCCAACATGACATCTTTATAAAAT
This sequence comes from Odontomyia ornata, assembly GCA_963969285.1. Taxonomy (NCBI): domain Eukaryota; kingdom Metazoa; phylum Arthropoda; class Insecta; order Diptera; family Stratiomyidae; genus Odontomyia; species Odontomyia ornata. The sequence goes on along the minus strand of OZ017739.1, from coordinate 301,787,573 downwards.
GTTTTCGGAAATCGCCTAATGTAAATGCTAAACAAGTGAATGGTGGAAAAAATTTCATTTGTAGCGTTTTTACGCAAACTCTGCCAGAAAGAAGTGCAAGATAGCCACATTGATGCACTACTTTTTCGTTAAGATACAACTCAAGCACGCAACCTAATTAACTGATGGCATTGAAGTTGATCTTTAACTTAAAAAAAACCATTTTGTATGGGCAGGAGTATGCGTCTGCTTATAGGGTTTTGTAACCAATCTAGGAGATATCCTTATTCTTTTAAACCTAATTGTGAAGCTTCTATTTTGTACCTTTATTGCGCATATAGATTTACAATAACCTTAGCGTCCTTATTAGGGCTTTGTTAAAGAAATTTTACAAAGTCCTGCTAATTTTCGCGTTCTGTTTGTCCGTCTGTCCGTGCGTCACTGCAGTTTTCCTCAAAAACTATTGAAGCTACACAGTGGCAGACTAAGGCTGTCAGACGCCCGGGGCGAAAAATCTTTATGAGGCTCCCCATCCAAAAAACCTAATGTAGTTTTACAGTAGATTTCGGAAAAGGAATAGTATTGATGTAAAATTTTTGATTTTATATTTGATATATATATATATATATATATATATATATATATATATATATATATATATATATATATATATATATATATATATATATTGTTAAAAGTGCAAATAATTCTGCGAGCTACTGTCGCAACTATGAACTACATCATGCTCAACAAATGAATGTACTCGAAAGCAGAAGAATCCATCAAGCATGATCAACATCTGAAAGTGACGTCACTGTGCCATTCAGAATTGCTCGAATATTCCAGGTAGTTCGCCAATGTACGAGAAATGGATTGACTGACTAGAGACCCTATATAAAGCCGAGCTGAATGAATGGGGGGTATAGTAAAACCACGATAGTAAAACTGCAATTAGTGCGGAGGGAAAATTAAAGGCGATATTGATTGATTGTGAAGTGATATTAGTAACAGACAGTTGAAATTAAAAATTGATAGACAGTGAAAGTTAGATTGTAAAATAGTTAAATTAATGATTGTGCATTTTTAGTAAATGAACTCTTTTAACTTAATGTAAAAGACAGTGCGTTTTCACTTTCCCAGAACAATTAAATTATTGGCTGCGAACCAAAACACGTGACAGTGGTGTCAAGAAGTGAGAAAGAAAATTTTGGAAGTGATAACGTTTACACATTTTTAAAGTGCACTATAGTGAAAATTAACGGGGAAACTGGTGTAAAAACACCCGAAACAATGAAAATTCCACGAAGCTGAAATTTAAAAATTAATGAATTGACCATAGCGGAGCTCAAGGAGGTGTTGGAACAGCGAAATCTGGCTACGCAAGGTACAAAGGCCATACTGATTGCACGCTTACGTGACGCGATTGAGTCGGAAGGGGTTAGCCCTCAGAAGCGGAAAAAGGCGCAGAAGGTAGAGAAGCAGAAGCACCAAAATCAAAGGAACCAGAAAATGCGCTGATGCAAATGTTCATGCTGATGCAGCAAGAGTAGCTAAATGAACAATCAGCGCAGTTAAATGAACAGTCATCCAATTTAACTGCGAAGCTGGACCAACAAGCGATCGAAATCAAGGCGGATTTACAAAAACAGTCAACTAAAATAAAAGCGGAGTTGAGTAGTCTGAACAAACAAATTAAATGCGTAGAGGAAAAGGTTTACCAGGTCGAGGAGAGAATCAACCATGAGATCAGCCAGGTCGAGGAGAGAATCAACCATGATATCAGTCAGGCCGAGGAGAGAATCAACCATGAGATGGAAAGCATGAAAAAGGAATTGGAAGCAGCGAAGGCAGTAGTAACCACCTCACCAGCCCCGCTTGTAACCGCAGCTCAAAGCACATCCAGAAATGTGAAAGCACCAATATTCGACGGGCAAATGGTTTGGAGTATTTACAAAACCCAGTCTGAAACCACCGCTCGGATAAATCACTGGAATGAGCAGGAGGCAAGAGGCCCAGCTGCTGAGCTTTTGCAGACTATCCCAGTTGAGTTGCATTCAAACCCGGCTGCAATAATGAACCACTGCCCCGGTTCGCGAGGTAATGGCAGACGAGTGCAGGTGTGAGCGCGTGGAAATTTAGCGAGACCCGCATGTTAATGGTGCGCCTAGATACTGGAATTTCGGAGAGAAGGGGCACTTGCAAAGAGACTGCAAGAAACAAAGAAAGCCGAGCTATTGTCCAGGGTGTGCAACTAGGAGAAGATCTAGACCGAGTCAGGAGCCCAGAATGGAAGCCCTTCAAACTGAGAGGTCGGAAAACATGTAAGAGCCAATTTCTTGGGGCAGAGGTTGGCTAGGAGGATCGACGTCCCCAGCGCCACTATCACTGAGTCAAGACTACATCGCAGAGAAGCAGACTTATGTTTTCCGGGTCAAGTTAACGGAGAACATTGCACCATAACAATCGACACTGGTGCAACCCGATCGATTATCCGACCAGACTTTGTGAGGCAATAACTACTTCACAAGGGCAGAATTTTCTGACTACGGACAGCTACGGGAGAAACTGCACCTGTCCATGGAGAGGTCAACCTTCAGATACAGTTGGGAGACCTTGCGTTCCGAAATAATTTTCTGGTTGCGAACATTATGGATTATGGATGACTGCATCCTCGGAATGGGTTTTCTCCGACCACATTGAATCACGTTGGATTTGGGCAAACGGGTATTGAAATGGCAGAATGTCGAAGTATTGATGGAGGATCCCAGCGTCCAAATTCCCAAGATGAATGTAGTAGTATGTACCGACACTGATGTACCGAATTCTTCCGAAAGCATTGTATGGGCTAAGCTTGATGTTGATTCTGGAGACCACCGATCTTATCTGATAGAGCCATCGAAGACGTCCACATTTCGCAGTTTGATAATAGGACGAAGCATTGTAAGATCTATAAGGCGGATACGTGCCAGTTAGAGTCCGTAACACCGCAGATTCAACCACGAGCATCAAAGCGGGAGAAGTCATCGGCAGTTGCCAGCCCGTTTCCCCCATCACCTTTTGTGACCATCATTGGAAAAGGAGGAGAGACGCAGACAAAGCCCGGGAATCCACGTTTGCAATATTGAAGCAGGTCAAATTGCCAGTGCAGCTATTCAAGCCGAACGGATATGGTAACTCTCGTCAGAGATACACAGGGAGCCAAGCTAATTAAACAATCGCCGAGACGTCTTCCTATAGCCAAACAAGGAGAAGTGAGCGCACTGGTCTTGGACATGGAAAAACAAGGTGTTATCGAACCTTCTGTCGGTCCATGGGCCGCGGCAGTAGTTCTAGTAAAGAAAAAGGATGGTAGCACTCGTTTCTGTGCCGACTATAGGAAGCTTGACGATGTCACTAAGAAAGATAGTTAGCCGCTTCACCGCATCGACGACATCATGAACACTCTAGCCGAAGCAAAATGGTTTCCTATACTCGATCTCAAGAGTGGCTACTGGCGACAAAAAGGACCGAGAGAAGACCGCATTTTCAGTTGGAACCTGGTTGCGGCAATTTGTGGTGTTGCTATTTGGAATTTGCAATGCTCCAGCCACCTTCGAACGCCCGATGGAATACGTGCTACGAGGCCTGATCTGGAAAACCTGCTTGCTGTACCGGGATGACATCTTCGTTATTGGGAGAAAGTTCGCAGAGCATGTGCGGAACTTAGAAGAGGTTTTCTCCCGATTCCGACTGGCAAATTTGAAACTAAGTCCCGACAAGTATACCCTTTTTGCAGCTGAAGTAAAATACCTGGGACAGGTTGTATCAGCAGAAGGGGTCAAAACAGACCCTGGGAAAATTGTACCCGTAAAAAGCTGGCCAACATCAAACAACAAGCGCCAATTACGAAGTTTTCTGGGTCTGGTGACCTACTATCGAAGATTCGTCAAAGACTTTGCCAAAATAGCTAAGTGTCTCCATCAGCTAACCGAGAAAAATCGTCCGTATGTCTGGAATGAACAATGCCAGACAGCCTTTGAGACCTTGAAGGAGAAGCTGTGTGAATCAATCGTGCTGGCATATCTGAAACCCGGAAAAATGCTTGTAGTTGACACCGATGCGAGCAACGGCGGGATCGGAGCTGTACTCTCCCAGCAGATCGATGGCGAAGAAAGAGTCCTCTCGTATTACAGTCGAGTTCTCTCAAAAAGTGAGAGAGACTATTGCGTGACCAGGAAGGAGCTATTGGCTATAATAGAGGCAACCAAGCAGTTACACAAGTATCTATATGGCCAGAAATTTATTCTTCGAACGGACCATGCATCGCTGAGATGGCTTCTTAACTTTAACAACCCCGAGGGACAAGTTTCGAGATGGATCGAAAGATTGCAGTCATACGACTACGAAATTGTTCATCGAAAGGGTGGAGTTCATGGAAATACTGATGCCCTATCTCGTCGTCCATATCCAGCTAACTGCAAGCATTACCGACGGATTGAGGAAAAGGAATTGCCCGTTGACCTGCGATTGATAACGGCCGAATTCGATGAAGGTTAGTCATCGGAGGAGATTCGAAATGCCCAGTTAGCCGATGAAGACATCGGACCATTGCTCGTATGGAAGGAGACGACTGGGCGACCTGAGTGGAAGGACGTTTCGATGCATGGTGCCAACCTGGAAAGCTATTGGGCACAATAGAACTCCCTTCAGGTGGAGCGTGGCGTATTCAAGCGGAAATGGGAAATGGCGGATGGCAGCTCCTATAGGATGCAAACTATACTTCCCAAAAGACGAATCCACGAGGTGGTGAAGGAAATACATGAGGGATCCTTAGGAGGCGACCTTTGTGCTAACAAGACCTTAGCAGAATTGCGGAAAAGGTTTTACTGGCTCCACGCTCGAGAAGACGTAGAGGATTGATGCCGTAGATACACAATCTGCGCTTCGGTCAAAGGTCCAAAGCAACGACTGAGAGGACAAATGCAAACCTATAACGTGGGGGTACCTTTTGAAAGGATTGCTGTTGACATCGCAGGACCCTTTTCTGAATCCGAATGGGGAAATCATTATAAGCTGGTTGTGGCTGATTATTTCAGCACATGGCCCGAAGTCCACCCGATTCCCAACCAGGAAGCAACTACTGTGGCCGAACAGCTAGTGTTAAATTGGGTCAGTACCTTGCGAGCTATATTCGGATCAAGGCCGAAACTTTGAGTCACTAGTTTTTGGCGAAATGTACAAGCAGCTAGGAATATGAAAAACGAGAACAACACCGCTGCATCCCCAATCCGATGGAATGGTCGAACGTTTCAACGGCGCACTCAGTTAACACCTGGCCAAGATGGTTGATGAGAATCAAAGGGACTGGGACCAGCACATTCCATTATTCTCATAGAGCTGCTGAACACGCATCGACGGGCCAAGTCCCAGCCAAAGTCATTTTTGGAAAGACTATTCGGCTGCCGGCTGATGTAAAGTTTGGAACACCCTCTGAGAAATCCCAAACAAATTTGGAGTACGCAAGTTAGCAAAGGTAACGGTTGAACCAGATACATTGAACAGTACGAAAACACCTCGAATCGGCTACCGATCGCATGAAGACCAGATATTATCTAAAGGCAAATTTTACCAGCTTCCAGCGAAATGACAGTGTGACTATATAACCCACAACGGCGGAAGAGTCGGTCTCCGAAGTTGCAGCATAGTTGGGAGGGACCCTACCAAGTTACAAAGCGAGTCAACGACTACGTATATCGCATACAGGACCACCGTAAGCCGAGAGCTTAAATGACAATCGCGCATCTGAACCATCTTGCCTTATATTACATCTAGCGAGAATTAACTATAACTGGCGACATATCTTTTCGGGGCGAAAAGAGCTAAGGTGGGGGCAGTATTACATGTCCACACGATTCTACGAGCTACTGTCGCAATTGTTATCGCAACTATTTATAACATTATGATCAACATTGACTGAAAAGAAGCAACCAATAAAAGTAAACAAATGACGTGAAAAGCACAATTATGGACCAAGTAGATCCATGATCAATATCTGAGAGTAAATAAGTGACGTCACTCCGTGGCTCGAATATCCCAGTTAGTTCTAGTCAGAACATTCGCCAATATGCGAGAAATGGATTGAATGGCTAGAGACGCTATATAAAGCCGAGCTGAATGAATTGTGGACCTATAAAAAACTGCGATAAGGCTAGAGCGCGAATTAGAGGCGATATTGATTGATAGTGGAGTAAAAGTTTTTCGTGGTACATTTGAAGACAGTTGAAACATAAATTGATAGACAAGTGTAAGGTGAATTAAAGTGCGATTTGTGAAATACTGAAATGAATAAATAAAAACCTAATTATTTCCTTAAAACGCCAATATTTATTAAAACCCGGGCAGACACGTGTTTCGGAAACAAGTTATTTCCTTCTTCAGTGCCGTGTTACTGAAACATATTCCAAAAATTCTTTTATTTATACATCGTTTCTTAATTACAAACTAATTTACAAAAGGTATTTTAATGAACTAATAATAAAACCATCAAAATTACTACTTGGAAAGGTAATTAAAACATTATCTCACTCTAATTATCCTACACGGTGTCATAAACTAGATGAGTCATTCAAGCCTTTAACATATTGATCCGATCAAACTACTGTATGCGTTCCCTAGATCCGTATTAAGCCTTAAATCTTCCGGTATCCTTGAAATCCACAAACTTTCCGCTGCATCCAACCTTCTCCAATCGTTGATTTCTTCGAGGATTTCCACGTTGTCCCATTCTATTTGATGCGTGCTCTCCATAATGTGTCTTGCAACCGTTGATCTTGCCTCATTCCGTCCTTTTTTCGCTGCTACTTCCACTTCCCTTATATGCTATTGGAATCGAATTTTCACCAGTCGTACATTTTTCCACACTCTGGGCATATTATCCTGTATATGCCGCTACGTTCATCCTTTTGTTTACTGTCCTTCGTAGTCCCTAGTTTTTGTTCCAATTTGTAGATTCGTGACGAGTGTGCTGTTTCGATACCCGCTGTCTTCAGTATTTTTTGTAGCTTCCGTGAATGTGTAGAATAAGTCAGCTTTATTCTCCGCGTATTTTGGACCGGTGTTTTGAAGAATGTCGTAAAAGAGTTTCTTCTTCGATGCGCATCTAACTTGCTTATTCTGGTTTTGATTAACCGCGCTGTATACCCATTCTTCTGTGCTGTTTCAATTATGAATTGCTCTTCTCGGACGCGTCATTCAGTTGTCAACGGAATTGATAACATTCTATTAATCATCGTGTTGTATGCCGCCATTTTTTGGTTGTAGGAATGATTGGAGTTGCTGGGTATTGTCCGCTGTGTGTGCGTCGTCTTTCGATATACATCAAACTCTAGGTAACCGCTATTTCTTATAATTTTCATATCAAGAAACGGTAGCTCCCCATTGTTTTCCCTTTCCATTGTAAACTTGATATTTTTGTGGATGTTGTTTAATTGTTCCAGAAAAATGTCTGCTTGGTGAGCATCAATGATTGCAAAAATATCATCCACGTAACGATACCATACTCTGGGCGCTAAACCTTTTTCTTCGATGATGTTTTCGATGTGTCCCATGAAAAGATCGCTCAAAAGTGGTGACAATGGGTTCCCCATGGGAACCCCTTTAGTTGTCTTGAAAAAATTTCCTCGAAATGAGAAATAGCTCTGATTCATGCACAGAGTTGCCAACTTCGAATACATTTTCGATCTCTTTTTCCATTCCAAGGATGAGTCTTTTTGTAAAAGCCAGTCTTCAAACAAGGCTAGGGTCTGTTTCACGGGAACACTTGGAAAAAGTGATTTCACATCAAAGGAGACCATGATCTCCTCTTCTTTCACAGCATCAAACTCCTGTAGCTTTTCAATCAGATCCTCCCTGTTTTTAACAGATTTCTCACTTGTCCTAAATGGTAGTTTTTTGCATTCTTCTGTTAACCACCTGGCAATTTTTGAAGTTGGTGCGTTTGTGGCAGCAATGATCTCCCGCATTTCGTTGCCACCTTTGTGTATCTTCGGGAGACATTTGATTCTAGGCAAGACGGGATTGGATACTCTCAAATGCGATATATTTCCAATAAGTGGCTGGCATTCCTTTAACGTTTTTTCGACTCTTTTGATTGAATCGTGTAACGGGTTAGTACGTAATGCGTGAAAATTTCCATTGTTTAATTTTTCGTTCACTAGTGCATCATACGTAATCCTATCCATAATAACTACTGTGTTGCCTTTGTCCGCTTTTACGTAATAAACAGGTTTGCTCTTCAGTTCCGCTATGATTCTTGCTTCGTTCGAGTGTTTACTAGATGGCGGTTTTGTTAACAAATTGCGGACTGTTGTACGAATGGCTTGTCTATCTTCATCGCGGATAAATTTAATTCCTGCTTCTATATCCAAAATAATATCCTTCATTGGTGGTTTCAGAATGTTGCACGCATAGTTTAATCCCCAGTTTAGAAAATTAAGTTGTTCCTCCGTAAAACTTTCCGAGGATTTATTGATGACAAATTGCGGTATTACTTGTACGCTGCCTTGTTGCTTATCTCCTGGTATTTTGTTCAATAACCCGTTGAATTTGCTATTGAGTATTCGTCTTTTCCTATCCTTTTCGCATTCAAACGCTCTTTGCACACTACTGATAATTTCTTCGACACTGCTTTTTCTTCCCATTGTTGTTGATGCAATTTTTAAATGTAGCCAATAAACTTCTAAGGTAACATCATCCATCTTCTTGTGTAGGTAGTTCAAACTCCGTTTCATCATATTTCTTTCCAAAATCGCCTTTTCTATTTCTATACCTTTTAAATGAGACTTTAGTGCGACCCTGTGACTTTTTGGTACCACGTTAGCTTTTAGGCATCGTTTAAAAAATCGTATATCCTCACTTAGACCTCCTTGCTTTTTCTTTAGTTTCAGTAACCTATTGAAATCAGAGCTAGACCTGGTAGTCATTCTAATTGAATTTTCCCGTTGCTCCTTTTTTGGCGTTAAATTCAAATGAATAAATAAAACCCTAATTATTTCCTTAAAACGCCAATATTTATTAAAACCCGGGCAGACACGTGTTTCGGAAACAAGTTATTTCCTTCTTCAGTGCCGTGTTACTGAAACATATTCCAAAAATTCTTTTATTTATACATCGTTTCTTAATTACAAACTAATTTACAAAAGGTATTTTAATGAACTAATAATAAAACCATCAAAATTACTACTTGGAAAGGTAATTAAAACATTATCCCACTCTAATTATCCTACACGGTGAAATTAATTATTGTGCATTCTTAGTAAATAAACTATTTTAACTTAATTTAAAAGACAGTGCGTTTTGACTTTCCCGGGGCATCAAACTTATCGGCCGTGAACCGTAACATGCGGCAATACTATTTCTAACAAATTTGAATTAGTTTTGACTCTTGAATTATTTTATTTGATACCCTACTCGACTAACTTTTAAAATATTTTTCGTTGGTCACTTTAGTATACTGTGGTAACCTCCTTTAAAGTCTTCAAAAGTGTTGAGATTATCTGAACTTTTGAGAGATCACTGTTTCTGACATTCCCGCAAAGTTTGATGATCCCAGCTTGTATAGATTGGGTAAAACTGATGCATAGAGAGGTGAATGGACAGACAGATACATAGGATATGAAACTAAAAGATTTTTAAAAATTTGATTTGCAAAGCCTCGAGAATGCGCCAAAGTACACAATCTCCAAGGTTGTGCGGAAATGTATGCAACATTACGTAGAAGGTGGCGTCTCCGATTTTCGTAATCGTGATACCTTAGCAACGGTTAAGTATTAGAACAACTTTTGTTGATAATTAAATAAGCTATAACTTTTGTTTAAGGTATTTTTCAATAACACTTACCATTTACGAGAAAAATGCGAAGAATCGATATTTTTGACATTTGACTTTGAATAACTTTTTTTTGCACTGAAAGGATCGGTGAGGGTTTTTCACATTTCACTTGTCATTGTGCGTTTACGATCTTTACCAATTTTCAACCATGAGTGAATTATTGTTTTATTGAAATGCCTATTTTATGAATCCAGCGTATTTTCCCATCATGATTCGATATGTGGATGGGTTTCAATTATTAGGGATTCTTATCATAAGTAACATATGGCTATCCTTAATAACAGAAGCCTATCCACATGTCAGGAAAAATATGACGGCGGGTTCGTGGTTAACTTGATTCCAAAAAGATTGAAGCCGCTCCAGTTCCCTCTCCAGTCTTTGAGTCGCTAGTGAAAAGACAACATTGAAATGGCGTAGAAGTACGAGGTGTGATAGTTAAGTAATTAGACTAATTTTATTGCCGCGCTTGTGGTAAACCTGTGACCTTCAAATTTCCTTCCCTTCCTCGGCATCCTTCCCCTTTCCCTGGCATCCTTCCCCTCTCCATTGTTATATTTACCATCGCTCTAGCTTGTTTGGTTTGCCTGCTGTGTCGTGTTGAGTAGACGTGTGTTGGTGGTGCTTGTCACGAAAATGGAGAAACGAAATCAAGAGTAACGCGTCGCGACAAAACTTTGCGCCAGATTATGCGCAACAGCTTCGGCAACGCACGATGGTATAAAGAGTTTCAAGGGGGGCGTGAAAGCGTGGAAGACGAGGCGCGGAGCGAGAGACAAGTCGAGGTGCGGACTGACGCAAATGCGCAGCGTGTGCGCGCCCTAATCCGTGAAGATCAACGTTTAACAGTTCGAATGTTGGCCTCGGAACTGGGTATGAACAGTGAAACAGTTTGACAAATTTTAACCGACGATTTTGGAATGAAAAAGTTGTGCGCGAAGATGGTTCCAAAGAACCACACCGCCCTCGGCGTGTCCCAGTATTTGGCCTCTAATGGGATCGCCATGTTGCAGCAGCCGCCTTATTTACCCGATAGTCACCCTGTGACTTTTTTTTGTTCCCTAGAACAAAATCGGTGGTCAAAAGAACACATTTTGAGTGACAAGGGTACTCGCGGATATCTCTGTCGAAGCGTTCGAGAAATGTTACGAAGCATGAAAAACGCACTGGAATCGTTGTATAGCTTCCCAAGGGAACTACTTTGAAGGGAATGGCAGAGTTGTAGAATAATTTTTAAATGTACGGTTTTCATGGAATCAGTCTCATTGCTAAGTTGTCACATGTCGTACTCCCTTTAGAAAGATAGTTTTCCTTTGCTGTTGTTTAATTGACACGTTCTTTGGAAAGGACTTAACATAAGATGATTTTCTATCTCGTGCCTGAGTTCATCAGTGGCTTACACGTTTCAGAGATGATCGTGAGAATATAAATGATGATGAAAATACGGGCCGCCCAAGATTAGTGATCACCAAAAACTTCATCGAAATTGTGCGTGAATTTATCAATAATGAGCCGGAATCATCGTTGAAATTCATGGAATCGGAGTTGAATACCTCCAAAACATCGATTTATCGCATTTTAACCGATCATTTGGGCTTACGAAAGGTCTGATCACGGTTTGTTCCGCACAAGTTAACTGATGACGAAAAATTGCTCAAAATTCGACATTCGAAAGACATCATGAAAGAGGCGAGAAAAGACGAGAACTTCCTTTACAACATTGTAACTGGTGATGAAACTTGGTGTTTCCAATATGAACCCGAAACTAAGCGTCAAAGTGCCGAATGGTTATCGATTTATCGATAGTGCCCTCAGACCGGGGAACCAAACGCGTCCCCAGGGTTGCGGATAGGGGAAGACCTTTCTCGAAAGGTTCGCTGCGAATAACCAATAAGCAGCCGCGGACAATGGTCGGCAGTGAAGGGAGAGTCTCAGGACAAATACCTGAGTGTCAATGATCTTCACTGTGACATGACGAAATATATGGCGTCATCAATTATCCATATATCCTGGCAGTAGGCAAAATGCTATGGGAACGGAAAACCAGACAGAAAACTAAATCATGCAAGTCCACAAGGGGAACCAAATTACGGTGCAGGGGGTCGGATCCCCAGTAACGGCGGCAGAGGGTAGTGAGCGACCAGGCTCCCGGCCGTCGTCATCCAGCGACTGCAATGTTATAGAAGTGGTGAACTTGGCTTCTGTAACAGATATAACTACAAGCAAACAGGACGCTAGCACGGAAAACCCTTTCAGGCAAAAACCGCTGTTGGCAAGAACACAGATAAAACAAGTCACCGATTGCGGGGGGAGGCAGCGAACCCCAGAAACACTGTCAAAGTCAACATCACAGGTTAAATCATCGGAGACAGACCACAGACGGACTAACGAACGAAAGAAGGCAGAGTGCGTTGTGCAACCTGGCATCATTGCGGCCTTTGGGCGCAGTAGAAGGACTATGCGCACCCCGGAGCGTCCAGTGTAAGACGTACACAATCCGGATCAAGCTGCGACACCAACAGAGGCCAGTGTAAGACTGGGGGAGGGAGAAGTTTTGCCGTTGGCCGACGCCACTTCAAACGCGACCCAAGCGATAGAAGCAAAAGGGCTAGGAAACGGGGGCCTCTCCCAAGAGGTGGCGCCAAATAACACAGTCGCCCTTGACCGCGCTGAAGAGGAGCGGCTTACTCGGAAAGCGGGGACTATCGTCAAACAACTGAGGGCTGCCTGCGAAGTGTAGAAAAACATAGGCTAGAGTGTCAAGAATGGCATTCTTGAACTGGAGGAGCTTTTTGGCCGCATAACGCACTACAGGCGGAGGTGGCTTGCAACCGAAAAGCACCAAAAAGACACGCTCTCTCTCGAGCTATCAGTGGGTCCTAGCAGCAGCAAAAGAATGGCCGGTAGACCGTGAGAAAAGGAGGAAGGACGAGACCATAAACGAAGTTGACACTCCAGGCGAGGAGTTTCATGTGGTGCGAAACAAGGCAGCGAAAAAAGCGGCCAAAAAGCTACTCTTAGAAAAAACAGACAAAGAGCTCAACCACGAAAAGAACAAGGAACCCCCCGATATACCGCAGAAAACAAAAAGCGAACCGCGGCGCAAACCCTTGCGAGAGGCACTGCTTATTAAACCCACTAAGGGCTGAACCTACGCAGATGTCCTCCGTGAAATTAAAGGAGCGGTCAAGCCAGACGACACCAAAACTGCCATCAAAGCAGTTCGACCAACCCGGACCGGTGGCCTGCTGGTGGAATTCGGGCCAGAGGCCACAAACGAAGATGCATTCCGTGACGCGGTTCAAAAGGTTCTTGGAGATGCGGCAACGGTTGCCTCGCTCGAACCAATGGCCACCCTGGAAATCAGGGACCTCGACTGCGTCACAGACAAAGCTGAAGTAGAGGATGCCATTAGGAGGGAGTTCCCCAGCTTAAGTGAAGTCAAGGCAAGATTGACACGTGAAAACACAAGGGGGCAACGCATGGCTATTGTCGAACTAGCTGATAAAGACGCCTAGCAAATCCTGGCGAACGGCAAAATTAAGATAGGTTGGATGATCTGCAGGATACGGAGAAGAGCGATCCCTATCCGCTGCTTCAGATGCTTCGAATACGGACACACCGCGTATGGCTGTAGGGGACCCAACAGGAGATCTCTATGCTACAAATGTGGTGAAACGGGGCACAAAAAGAAGGAGTGCACGAACGAGGCAAAATGCATTCTTTGCAAGGATGTTAAGCTAGCACCCGGCGACTTCAAACATGAGCCGGGGACAGGGAGATGCTGGGTTTTCAAGGAGGCCCTAACTTAAGCCAAATCGATACTCAAATGATCCGTATCCTGCAGGTCAATTTGCACCGAAGCACAAACGCCCAGGACCTACTTGAGCAGTTTGCGAGGGATAAGAAAGCTGACCTCCTGTTGCTGAGCGACCAACATCATAACAAAGACTCGCAAGCGTGGTACCCTGACAAATCTAGTACCTCGGCCATCTAGGTTCGAGACAGCACCCGCCTTCAGGTGCAGGGCCATGGACGCGGGGATGGTTTTGTGTGGGTGCGGTGTTCAGGGATAACATATTTCAGTGTTTATCTGACGCCTAACGAGGCAATGCGATCTTTTCGAACCAAACTTGATGCCCTGGAGGACGCTGTCTCGAACACAGAGGGCCACATGCTGGTCGGGGGAGACTTCAACGCTAGAGCCATTGAATGGGGTATGCCACAATCCGACCCAAGGGGAAAGCAAATCTTGGAGATTGTGGCCAGAACAGCGCTGTTTGTCCTAAATACTGGTAACACTCCTACTTTCCGCCGCTGGGGAACCATACACGATGTGACACTCGCTTCGGAGTCCCTGGTACCTAGAGTACACAACTGGCGAGTACTAGAGGACTACTCGGCTAGTGATCACCAGTATATAGAGGTTGAGATTCACGACAGTGCCACTCTGCGTGCATATGCCCAAACTTCAATCCTCGGATGGAGGACTGGGGGGATGGACGTTGAGAGGTTCGCTGACGCGATTACGGCAGGCGCACCGTTGCTGGGAGCTCCGCCAGGGAGTGGAGGGCCTACAGCCAAGGACTTGGTGAACTCAACTATGAGTACCATCATAGCTGCTTGCGAGTCTTCCATGCCCCGTCGGAGACCCCGACACGGTAAGCCTCCAGTATACTGGTGGTCAAACGAGATCGCCGAACAAAGAAGCGAGTGTCACAAACTTCAGCGAGACGCCCAGCGGGCACGAACACGGGAGGAGGCAGACACTAGGCTAGCAGCATACAGGTCCGGCAGGAAATATCTTCGCAGGCTTATTAACAAGAGCAAGGCCCGATGCTGGCAAGACCTCGTGGACGATGTAAATAGGGATCCGTGGGGCCTTGGCTACAAGCTGGTCATGGGGAAACTTGATGCTCTATGGAAGCCTTGTATACATGACGCGGAAAAGATGGACGCGATAGTGCGGGGACTCTTCCCCGCCCATCCCGTCCGTGTTGACGCTGTCCATGGTGAAACAGCAGTCGAGTGCCCACTCTTCACACAGCTGGAACCGGAGGAGGCAGTCCTCTCCCTGAAAGCGAGGAAGGCTCCAGGTCCAGATGGTGTTCCAGCTGAGGTTTTGCAGCTCGTCTGTCACCATTGTCCTGACTTGCTGCTCAGCACATTCAATGCTTGCCTACGGGACGGGGTTTTCCCGGTACGATGGAAGGTGGCGAGGCTCGTGCTGGTCAGCAAGGGGAAGGGAAATCCCGAATCGCCGTCTGCATACCGCCCGTTATGCGTGCTAAGCACGGCTGGGAAAGTGCTAGAAAAACTCATCAAGGGAAGACTCACTGACGCGATTCGTGCTGCTGGGGACCTATCTCCACGGCAGTACGGCTTTAGAGCAGGACGTTCTACCATTGATGCGATTGCAGAGGTGGTGAACGCGGTCCAAAAGGCAGAGGCATATAGTCGCACCAAGCGACGGATCCTCCTGTTGGTGACACTCGACGTCAGGAACGCCTTCAACTCCGCTAGATGGGTGGATATTCTGGACACGCTGGAAAACTCTTCTCAAGTCCCAGAATATCTAATGCGGCTTTTGAGGAACTACCTAAAGGACCGAAGCCTGCTCTACGACACGACACAGGGCCAACGAAGGATGGAAATTACATCGGGTGTTGCCCAGGGATCTATCCTTGGTCCGGACCTGTGGAACGTCTCTTACGACGGGCTACTGAGACTTGAGATGCCAGATGAGTCGCGCTTGGTCGGCCATGCGGATGATGTTGCGGCTCTGGTCGCCGGACGCACCGTTGAACAAGCGCAACTTAGGCTAGGTATGCTAATGCGCCGAGTGAGGGACTGGATGACTGCTCGCGGGCTCAGTTTAGCACGGGAGAAAACCGAAGTGTTCGTCTTGACAAAAAAGAGAATCCCTAGAGTAAGGATGATCAGTATTGGAGATATACAAATCGAATCGAAGTCAGCGGTGAAGTGCCTGGGGCTACTGATCAACTCGAAGATGAGTTTCGCTGAGCAAATCAGGGCAACGGCTGAGAAGGCTGCTTCGGGAATATCGGCCCTGAGTCGACTTATGGCCAACGTAGGGGGACCCAGCCCATCAAGAAGACGCCTCTTGATGAGTGCTGTAGGGTCAGTGCTACTGTACGGAGCAGAGGTATGGGGCGACGCTCTCAGCAAGGAGGTATACCGAAAACGATTGGCACAGGTACAGAGAAGAGGGGCACTGAGAATTGCATCTTCGTATCCAACAGTCTCCGACTCGGCGGTGAGAGTGATTGCAGGCGTGATACCTGTCGCCCTCCTTGCTAGAGAGCGCCGCGCTATTTACCTGCGCCGAAACGAGGATGCGAGGGAGATAGTTGTCCGCGAGGAGAGACAACGCTCGCTCAATGATTGGCAGCAGTCTTGGAGGAATTGCACGAAGGGAAGGTGGACTGCGCGCCTCATCCCGGATGTGAGACCGTGGCTAAATCGAAGGCATGGTGAGACTGACTTCTATCTGACCCAGTTTTTGAGCGGGCATGAGTGTTTTCAGTCTTACCTGCACAAGATCGGTAAGTCACGGTCTCCCGATTGTCGGTTTTGCCCAGGAGAGGAGGAAAATACCTGTCACACATTTTTTGCGTGTACCAAACGGGCCAGGCTGCGAAAGGAACTCTACAGGGAGACGGGAGAGCTCACCCCGGATAATATAGTCGCGGTGATGCTCGAATCAGTTGACAAATGGAACCAGGTGGCACATTATGCTCGGGCAGTCCTGAATGATAAAAGGGACTCGCAGCAGCCGGAGGTGCTGGGGCTAGGGGATCGCTCTTCTGGCATTTCCTCTTCCCCTCTCGCTAGGAAAGGGACTCCCCAGCTTGAAGGCGCCCCACGGCGTAACAAAACGAGACCTGGCCCGAAGAAATGTGTCAAACGGTTCCAGGCTAGGTTTTCAGATTGACAGGGGAGGTGTCTAGTGGGTAGTCCAAGGGTATCCTCCATGGGAGTTTCACACTGCCAGACTCGGCGGGCATAAATGCCTTCACCTCCCTACGACAAAAAAAAAGTGCCGAATGGAAGCCCCCAGACGAGCCACTACCCAAAAAAATCACGTTTGGAGAAGTCAAAAATCAATTCGATGCTCATTTGTTTTTACGATTCCAAGGGAATTGTCCACAAGAAGTTCATGCCAACCGGCCAAATTGTCAAAGCAATTTTCTATCTTGGTGTTTTGAAGCGTTCGTTACATCGCATTTGTTGAATTTGGCTTGAATACAGTGAAGGAGGAAGCTGGCGCTTATTGCATGATAATGCACCATCTCATCGATCCACTCTTGTGACTGATTTTTTGGCAAGAAATCGAATTTTAACCATCAATCACACACTGTATTCGCCTGATATGGCTCTCTGTGACTTCTACCTATTCGGGAAATTGCATTTGGCCATGAAAGGAAAACCCTTTGCGTCCATAGAGGGCACCCAAAAGGCTTGTATCGACATCCTAAAGGAAATTCCAGTCAATGACCTGAAACAATCTTTCGATAAGCTTTTGGATCACGCAAAACAGTGTATCGAGGCCGGAGGAGACTATTTTGAATAAATAAACTCGAATTTATCAGAACGTTTCTATTTTAGCTTAGTCTCGTTTATTTTGGAACGCACCTTATATATATATATATATATATATATATATATATATATATATATATATATATATATATATATATATATATATATATATATATAAATATAGAGAAATAGATATATATATATATATATATATATATATATATATATATATGTATATATATATAAATATATATATATATATATATATATATATACATATAAATATATACTCGTATATATATATATATATATATATATATATATATATATATATACATATATAAATATATATATATATATATATATATATATATATATATATATATATATATATATATATATATATATATATATATATATATATAGATATATATGCTACAACATCTCAGTGCCGCAAGCTCTATTGAGCAATAATTTCCACTTTACGCAGTGGTGGCGAACTGAAATGAATTTTGTTTAGGGAATGCTGGTGTCCTCAGTGAAAGAACTACATTCTTCTTTCACCAGCGCATTTCGGCTATCACCATTTTTAATGGTACCAGCCATACGCTGGAATCAGCCGGTTTCCATTGAGCTCAATGTGCTATGAAGTTGATAGTTGGAATGCTCGGGTGAAGGAACAATGTAGTTCTTTCACTTCTTCTTCTTCTTCTTAGCACTACAACCCTTCTCGGGCCTTCGCTTCCTGCAAATAGCACCTCTAACTGTCTCGGTCCATTGACCGCGTCCTCCAATTTTGAAATCCGAGCAGCGATGAGCTGTCTTCATCGGCTGAGTCAGGCCAGCGTTTCCTCGGTTTCCCCACTGGTCTCCGGCCTTCAGTTCTCCCAACGGATACCTTTTTGGGTATGTGTTGTTCGCCCATACGGTTCATGTGGCCAGCATATTGCAGCTTCCGCAGTCTTACAACCGTTGAGACCTCCGGTTCGTCAAAAATTTCATACAGCTCATGGTTGTATCGAATTCGCCATTGGTCCCCGTCTAGCTACGCTCCGATTATTCGCCTCAGGACCCGTCACTCAAAGGCGTTCAATATATTTGCGGATGCTTTTATTTAGGACACCAGCATTCCCGAAACAAAATTCATATACAATTTAAACTGACAACCTTGATTCCTTGGGAAGGCGGTTAAAAAATGATGGAGAATTGAAGCACAGTATAATATTTTATCTTTCTTGACTCATTTGAAAAAATCTATGCATGGGCCAAGTTAGTGATATTCTGTTAATAATTTATTTGTAAAATTCTAATTATTATATATTATCATTCTTATTATTATCATTGTTATTTTTATAACGGTGGCAATGCCAATGTGTATATTTGATTTTATTTAATATAATGAAACTTAATTGAATTTACTGCCACCGTCTAATCTAGAGCACTTGAACATAGTAGTAAATGTTCCAGATTCGGTGGATGAGCTTTTGAACGTATGTACTCGTATTCACATAGCATCAGCATACTGAATTTTCCGGTCTAATGAACTGTGAATAGTCTTTGATTATACAGTAGATTTATGCAACTGTAACAGTAGCGAGTCATTAAAGCAAATTATGTTAGCACATTGCTTAAGAAATCGAAGGACCAACCTTGCGGAGTAATGTTAGGATTCTAATGAACATTACATTAATGGTATTTTCATTTGCATGTGATCAACAAATTGAGAGTCATTTCCGACTAGGAAGATTGATATTTGTAGAGTTTGTCTTAATAAGTTGATATTGTTTTCTTGATTTTAGTTCATTTTGTTCCAAGGCATTCAATGTTCTTAGTACATTCATTACAAGTTATCTTAAGCATCAAAGAAATGTACAGACTGGGATTTTATGAGTTTCTGAGGGGAGAGTTTCTTTAAATAATAATAATATTTATTTAAGTATCATAATACTTATTCTTCTTCTTAGCACTACCGCCCCTCTCGGGCCGTCGTTTTCTGCAGATAGCGCCTCCAATTGTCTCGGTCCATTGGCTGCGTCCTGCACTTTCGAGATGCGAATAGCGATGAACTGTCTTCGTCTCCGGTCTTCAGTTCTTACAACGAATACCTGTCTTTGTAGTATCCGTTGTTCGTCCATACGATTCACATGTCCACCCCATTACAGCTACCGCAGTCTTATAATAGTTGAGACCTTAGGTTCGTCAAAAATTTCATACAGCTCATGGTTGTATCGAATTCACCATTGGTCCCCGTCTAGCTTCGCTCCGGTTATTCGCCTTAGGACCCGTCGCTCAAAGGCGTTCAATATATTTGCAGATGCTTGGCTTAGGGTCCTTGTTTCACATCCATAGCATAACACAGGTCTTATCACAGATTTGTATACTTGGAGCTTCGTTTTCCTGTATATGCAGCTGGTCTTCAAGATCGTCAATACTGAATAGAATATTTTATTTACGAGCTGTATTCTTCGGCCTATTTCGTCTCTTTCATTGCCCGATTTCGTTATTTTGGCACCTAAATTCACAAATTCGATAACATTCTCGATAATAAACCGAGACTTTCCTTGAACGTATTTCCACTTTTGATACTTCTTCAGGAAATTAATTTCAGGTATTCGATAAATGTTTGAATAATTCGACGGTGATGGTTCTCAATTTAAAAAAAAAAGTTTCAACTGACTTTCGTGAAAAATTAATTAATTTTTAAAGTTAATGTCAGGAGCGATTAAAAACACGTCTACACGCAACGAGTGCTAGACGTAGAATTGAATGAGCTAGTCAACTAGCTAAACGTGCTATTGTGAATTCAAACTTTTTAAGCAATGCGGAAATTTGCGAAGTTTTGTTCCAAATAAAAACTCTTCCTTTCGATAACGAGGGTTCATTACTTTTATATGTCGTATGTCTTCCCAAAACGGAGGAGACAATCTTCAGTCATATCGTAATCCGACCCACAATAAACAACAATAAAATGATTCTTGTGTGGTATTCCACATTATTCATTGCAAAGCAAGTGAAGTACGGCATTCTGGGGAACTGCATCGCCATGCAGAACAACACAATATACTGAAGGGACCAACTCTAACTGTTAAGATCAGACGACTGCATCTCCCTTGCTCTCGAGGGGCACGATGCATCTTGTGAGTTCCAGTACCATGAGAACACTATATTTCTAAGTAACTTCAATGGGAATATTACCCACGAAAACGTTACTCAACCCTTAGTGGAATCTTTGTAATAAACTTTCAGAATAAGTCAATTCATATTACCGGCAATGAGTATACTAGTTGAAAAATCCAAACCTTTCATCCTTTACCAGCTACCCTTATGGGAAATCTTACTAAGAAAGGGTTAAAACTTGACTTAGAGCACTTACATAAACTCCATATAGACAATGTAAAAAGATTGGAGTACTTCTCTGCACATAGCATCGCATCAATCACAACGGATGCCGCGATTTTTGTCAGCATTGTTGTCCTACTTTATCTTTTTTCGGTCACGATGCACTGTTCCCAAAAATTTGTTTTACCATATATTTACCCAGACCTTGTAAAACTTCCCTTCTAAATGTTTATTCTTAATCTGACACACATTCTTAAGGAGGCTGAAGTTAACATTACATCCTGCCCACCTTTGAGGAACAAGATAAAACCGGAGTGGACATCCATGTGTACACGTTGTAGCAACTACCCCTGCGACCGCCTGCCTAACTACGTGTCTTTTTGCACCTACCCCTGCGACCGTGATTCTAAAGCTAGTTAAGGGGAACCCAATGGATTGTCACAACAAAGTAAACAAACGCTTATGCACTCGTAAATATGGTTTTATTGCAAATAACACTTCACAGAACAAGAAAATAGCATTAAATACAAATAAAGCATTATGGCCACTTAGGATAGAAAACACTTTCGTATCGATAACCCATCGTTTTCTAGCAATAACGCACATTACACTTTTAATTGAGTTCCTTGCTCCGATTTACAATGTCACTCCTTAAAATGTTGTTATCCCTAAACCGGGTGTAATATTATTTTCACTACAACCAATATTTACCTCCGGACACGTTCTCGAACCGAAAAAACGACTAAATTCCGAATTGTATCTCACGCGCCAGGTAAATTTCGCGTCCATGTTTAGTCGTCAAATTGACAATCTGGCTCTCGAGAGGAGAAATTGTGGAAATTATTGGAAATGAAATGACAATCATGCTCAGAAGGTGGTCGCATCATTTTCTATGGAGCTTATATGAGCATAGCCACTCCATTTGTTCCGTTCCTCAAAGCTGCCCACCTAATCACTATTCCTAATTTCATCTTTTTCTACCATTCCAAGAATTTTCCATACTTTGCACATTTCATCATTCCCAGCCATAATATAGTTTAACTTAACATGAATTGAAGGAACATGACACCTGAGATTGACTCGCTTTTGCTGACGATGGTATACGCGGTGAACGTTGGCATTGTTTGATGATAACTTAGTTAGCATTCCAGTGTTTATAATGACTTAGTATGCATTTGTCGAGATAGTTTATAAAAAGAGGTGAACGCAATATAAAGTTGTCCAGTTGTGTTTCGAATTGCAAGAATAAATATAACGTTTGCATTGAAAGAGTGTCTTTAACCTAAATGCTAAATTGTTTTTCATTAACTTAAATATTTATTGCTTTGTTATGATTCAGAGATCCAATGTTGACAAACATTTAACATATTTTAGATTATTTGCATCGAAACGATCCTCCTTACCCTCACTCTTAAGCATGCAACATTTCAATGCTATGTCCACCCAACTTATAGGGCTCAAGGAATGCACATGCTCCTAGAATACTTAACACTTCACACGATTATATAGATGTGACTCAGTTCTGTGTAAGTACTTATGAGTTAGCGACACTGATTGTCTGGCAGACTCTTCTGAAAACAATAATTAACAGCATCACGGCTAATTAGTTACAATGTTAACAGCCCCGTTGCATCTACGACCACTTTGTGGTTTTACGACTTTCATTAATGAACTGTGTTAGCTGAAACGTACGCGGTCATTGATTTTCCAGATGTTAGAGAAGGGAGGACAATTTTCCTTTGAATTCCTCTGATTGCGCCATTAACTTTTCGTAATTTCTCGGAAGGATTAATTGATTTATGACACGCCACTAAGCCAATTTGTTTGATTTGAATTATTTTTGAATTTTATATATTTTATTTGATAGGATACTGTTAAGTTGAAATAATTTCATCCTCCCAACAAGTCCCACTAAATTTATGTCTTTCTTTCAAAAAGATGCAATAAACGCACATCCCAATCCGGAATGACTTTCTTAATGACTCAATACCCGTGACTTGTGAAATGAAGAAAGTTGGCTGGGTGCAGATAAACGTCCCTTCCAAAGATTACATTCATGACTTCACTGCCACGGGGATTAAAATTAACCACACATCATCCCTCACATGGACTTCATTTAATTTTATTTCATTGATTCTAACGCAAACCAGGCAAATGGTAATGGCGTGTCTGCGGAGAGACACTAACGGAAATTTTATTGCATGGTTCTGAGGAGGACACTATCCATCTAATAATACGCGGATTTGCGTGCGTCTACGCGTCTTGTGGCGTCGTCGTCTTCGACGATGTGACAAGGCATCGAGCGCTGAACGGGTGACATGCTGCCGAAATAAATATTGTAATGATAGTTGGCGGACGGACGCAGTCCTAACATAGACTCCATTTTGTTCCCTTCAAGCCACACAAACATGGCAGATGGTGTATATGACACAAAGGCATGACGAAATTACGCGATTAATTAATTCCAACACCAGATAAAGTGGATTTCGTGTCACTCAAATCTAGGATAGCCACAAAAAAACAAGCACGGGCCACAATAGTAAATTTTTCGGTTTTCAAAGGAATCCAAAATTCTACGCGTAGATTGACCGTTATGTTGAATTAAGTTTGTATTGCGCTTGTCAACGATCATTTGAATGGAATCTGTTGAAGGTGGCCATTAAGTCTCGAAGTAATGGGAGGAAAATCACTTCCAAGCACATAATTAATGCCATTCTATGTACGCAAATAGCTTTAAATGTCGTCTAATTAAGAGTTAAAGTTAATCAAATGTAATTTCGCGGAGCGATAGTGTTTTCTTGGCCAAAGGATAAATTAGTTTGTTTCGGGCGGGTAATGTTTTCGTTTGAAGCTGCAGGTGTGTGTCCTATAAAACGCTTTTATTTTGGTAGAGCACGGAAGATGCCTTCGTTTTGAAAAGAAACTTGGCATAAGCAATTGTGTAAGATATTATTTAATATTTTGACAATTATTTATTGATTAATTTATCAAGCCAAATAACTCAGTTAAAACAATTTGCAGATAAAATAAATATAAAATATAATATCGATAAAAAACATGCAATAAAAATTTTATAGGTGAGCTAGGAAGTGGATTGTAAACCTTGCAGCACCTGTTAATCGCCTCGTTATCTGCATATATCGTATGATTTTTGTGTTGATTCAGTAAACATACATACTGTTACATGTCCACACAACCCTGCGAACTACTGTCCCAATTGTTATCGCAACTGCTAATAACATCATGATCAATATTGATTGATAAGAAGCAACCAAGAAAAGTAAACGAATGACGTCAAAAGCATGTACTCGAAAGCACAAGAATGGACCAAGTAGATCCATGATCAATATGTGGAAGTAAGCAAATGACGTCACTGCGGGTGTTCAGAATTTTTCGAATATCCCAGGTAGTTCTCGTCAGAACATGCGCCAATATACGAGAAATGGATTGAATGACTAGAAACAATATATAAAGCCGAGCTGAATGAATTGGGGACAGAGTAGTAGCAAAAACTGCGACAAGAGTAGAGCGTGAATTGAAGGCGATATTGATTGATAGTGAGGTAAAAGGTTTTCGTGATATATTTGAAGAGAGTTGACATATAAATGGATAATACAAGTGAAAAGTAAATTAGAGTGCGATTTGTAAAATAGGGAAATTAATTATTGTGCATTCTTAATAAATATACTCTTTTAACTTAATTTAAAAGACAGTGCGCTTTCACTTTACCGGAACATCAAATTTATTGAGCCTTTAGGCATATAAATATACATATATATATATATATATATATATATATATATATATATATATAAGAGAAAAGAATAAACCGTTCTGACATTCATTATATAGTCGCATAGAAGACGTTGATGAGTCAACATCTCCTGCAATTAATTATTGTACAGTGAAAGCAGAATAAAGAACAGTTAATAGACACTGAATGGATTGTGAATGCAAGAGAGAAGAATAGGCAATATGTATAATGTCGGATCCTTTTTTGCTGCGGTACGTACAAAAGCTAGAATAAAGTCAATTTTACCTTAAACCACAGAATTTATTTAAGAAATAAGTATATGCGCATTTCGGAATCAATCGTGTTTCTTCTTCAGTACCAACTAACTTATTTATCTAAAACATCAACCTTATATACTAACAATATTCAATGAAAGAGAAACCATTTAAATGGTAATTACAAAAGACATAGTCATAAAAAACTTAATTGCTGAAGATATACTCAAACAAACTTAAATAGGGGTGATGACGTGTTACCTGTGTCGTGATTCATTCGATGGTGTTGTGGAATTTTTTGAATCTCAATACATTCGATGATATCTAGCTTCCGTATATCGCTTACCTGGCTTATGACCTTCAAATTGTCCGTCTTGATCGTATGTCCTGATTCGACAATGTGTTGTGCGACTGCCGATCGTATGTTGTTATTCCCTCTTCGCTTTTTAATTGAATTTTCCGCCTCGCTCAGATGTTCTTTGCACCGTGTAGTTGCTGGTTGTCGTGTTTCTCCGATGTAGACCATATTGCATACGGGACAGTTGATCTGGTTCACTCCGCTTTGTTCGTCGACTTTAAGTGGATCCTTGACAGACCTGAGAAGGCTTCCTAATTTTAGTTTTCTGCTAGATGGTACCATTTCGATTTTTCCATATTTCAATATCTTTTTCATTTTTGTTGTTACGTTAGTGTGCTTCACTGGTGCGCGTTTGATGGTCTCCATGTGTTTGTTTTGTATACCGAGTGTTGTTAATCCGTTACGTTTGAGTTTATTTTCCTTTTTAGGATTTTGTAAAATAATTTTACAAAACCCTTCTAAAATCGCGTCCTGTCTGTCCGTCTGTCTGTCCGTCCGTCCGTCCGTGTGTCACAGCAGTTTTTCTCGGAAACTACTTAGGCTAGAAACATCAAATTTTGTACGTACAGAGATGGGCAAAAGTGATCGGACAATACAAGAAACAAGCAATAAAATACTTTTACGAGCATAAGCTTTGAAATGAAATAAAAATTTTTCCCTTATATAAAAGTTACTTGTATTCTCAATTAATTGCACAAAAAAATAAAACAGAAATAAAAAGAATTTCACAAGAAAATTAACAACTAATTCAAATTCACATTGCATCAAGTGGACAAAAGTAATCGGACGTTCAATTGTAATACTTTTCTTTCTGATGATTCCATTAGAACATAGGCTTTTAATATCTAGTTGCGTATCCTTTTTGTTTTATAACTTCTGTTAACCTATTGGGCATAGACTGTACCAACTTACGGGTAACGTCCGGAGTAATGTTGTCCCATTCTTCTAATAACACCGTCTTCAGTTGACTTTTATTAGTAATGTGATGGTTCCTTATTTTTTTATCCAGATGATCCCAAAGATGTTCGATGGGATTTAGGTCTGGGGATTGCGGTGGTGTTTTTAATTGACCAGGAGTGTTGAAAAGGAGCCACATACGAACATCATGAGCTGTATGCTTTGGGTCATTATCTTGCTGGAACAAATAATGACCATCAAGACCCAATTTTTGTGCACTTTTTTTCAAATTTTCTTTCAAAATCGACAAGTAACCTAGTTTGTCCATAGGTTCGTCAATGAAAACAAGTTCTCCTACACCGTTGGCAGCCATGCAACCCCAGACCATTACACAGCCACCTCCGTGTTTTACTGTTTGTTGAATGTTTTTGGGATGAAGCTCACTATTTTGAGTTCTCCACACCAACAACCTGCCGTCGGAGTGGTAGATATTAAACTTACTCTCATCCGAGAATATTATACGAGTCCAAAAGTCGAGCGGCTTGCTTTTAAATTCTTTTGCAAAGCATAATATTTTCTTCTTATTAACTTTGCTAATTAGTGGTTTCTTTCGAGGTACTCTCGCTTGATAACCAGCACGGCTGAGAGCTCTACGAATAGTCCGGGCACTAACATTGGTACCATTTACATCTGCTTATTGATCCCTAATACTTCTGGACGTTGTAGTCGGATTCTTTTTAACGATTCTTAAGATTTTTCGTGCGTCTGTCTCTGTTAGTTTACATGGTCGACAACTCCTAATTTCGTTTTCCACCTGATTATTTTTTCTGAACCGTTTCACGATATCGAAAACTGTCGAACGACTTCTTCCAATTATTTTTGATATTTCAGAAAAGGATTTATTCTCTTTATACAACTTTACTATAACTTTTCTTTTATGTATACAGGTTTCTTTGCAATTCTTAGCCATGTTTAACTTTCTTCACTTAAAACTGACAAGTAAATGACTGATATCAGAAAAAACACATATCAACATATAATTAGGGGAATTCCCTTTTAAACTCGGAAATGAAAAGAAAAGAATTGCTCCAAACTTCAATGACTAATTTCACACTTTTCAAAATGTCCGATTACTTTTGTCCACTTGATGCAATGTGAATTTGAATTAGTTGTTAATTTTCTAGTGAAAATCTTTTTATTTCTGTTTTATTTTTTTGTGCAATTAATTGAGAATACAAGTAACTTTTATATAAGGGAAAAATTTTTATTTCATTTCAAAGCTTATGCTCGTAAAAGTATTTTATTGCTTGTTTCTTGTATTGTCCGATCACTTTTGGCCACCTCTGTAGGTGCAAAGTGGTGCTCTCTTCAATGTTCAACTACAAAAATATTTTATAAGGTATTTAAGGGGGTCTCCCCGTGTAGGGGAGTGATCACCCGAAAAAAAATTTAATTGAAGATAACCAATATGGGTATCTAATGAAAGGTCTTGATAAGAACTTTTCAAAACAGGTCTTAGTTTGGCAAAGTTTGCTTCGAGGGCGCACAGGGCGTGGAAATATACGAAAAATTTGTGTCCCCCCCCCTCGCGATTGGACACCTGTGATCCGAAAAATCTGAAAAAAATCAAGAATGTAGGTCTTGATGAGTACAACAACAACAAATACGTTAGAAGTCGCAATTCACTCAACCTTGTTAGTAATAGTATGATTTATCGATTTTATATTTTCTTGAATAAAATCTTAACGGTACCCTTAAATTCAATGAAATTCAGTACACAGATGACTATTTATAAGATTGATTCACCCTGCAAGTTTCATAAAGATTGAATCATATTTAGCGAAGTTATAGCGGTTTGAATTTTCCTGTATTACTATGGAACAATATGCGCTGCATGTATTACTATGGCAACATATGGCTATGGAACAACATGCGCTTTTTACCGACTCAGACACTACAGTTTTGCTAGGATTTGCATGAAAATTTCAGGAATGATACGTGTCATGAATATCTTTGAGAATCGGTTGAGCTGGTGGTATCAGTAATCGTAAAACAAAATAGTGGCTGTTTTAAATGCGAAGATTGAATAATTTGGAGTTATTTTTTCCCAACTTCAACGTTTAAGGTGCATGCTTTGAACACTTGATTCAATTTAGTGAATGACTGAAGATGAGTACCTACAATTAATACTCATAAGTGAAACAAGTCAAGGAGGCGGGAGAGAGCTCCTAGCAAAAGGGCTTTGTAACAACTCTACGATTCGAAAAAATAGGCCATTAATCGATGATAACAGTACAGGAGAGTGGCCCCTGAAAAAAAAAAATTCATCAAACGTAGCCGATATGAGTATGAAATGAAAGTTTTCATGGGAGCTTTTCAAAGCAGTTCTTAAACTGTCAGTTTTTGCTTCAGTGGGGCGCAGGGGGGAAATACATGAAAAATGTGTTTCCTCCCTCACATCTGAAATAATTATTAAGGGAGATATTTATGAGTATAACAATAACAAAAACCTCAGAAGTCGAAATTCGTTCAACTTTGTTTATAATAGTATGATCTTCGAATTTCATATTTTCTCCAATAAAATCGTCATTGATATGCTTCTTGACTTTATTCAATCTGGTGACTGCATTTTGAAAATTGAATACAAAACCCTTCTGACATGAGCGTAGGTCTGTTTACCCAACTTGTTTCTGATTATACTTTGGATCGTATCACACTTGTATCCGTTCATTTCTGCGTTCTTGATTATGTAGGATTCCTCTTTGCGTCATTCGTCACTTGATAGCGGGATGGTCAACATACAGTGAATCATAGCATGATATGGTGCCATCTTTTGAGAAAAGCTGTGTGAGGACGTTGCTGGAATTGTCCTCTGAGTGGTTTAAGGTAAAATTGACTTTATTCTTAGAATAGGAAAGAGATAGAGTTTAGGAAAAAGGAGATGGCTTCCGCAGTCTTACAATCGTTGAGACCTCCGATTCGTCAAAAATTTCATATAGCTCATGGTTGTCTCTAATTCGCCATTGGTCCCCCTTCCCTCCGATTATTTACCTCAGGATCCGTCACTTAAAGGCGTTCAATATATTTGTGGATGCTTGGGTTAGGGTCCATGTTTCACACCAATAGCATAACACAGGTCTTATCACAAATTTGTATACTTGGAGCTTTGTTTTTCTGTGTTTGCTGCTGGTCTTCAAGATCGGCAATTCTGAGTAAAATATTTTTTATTTGTGAACTGTATTCTTCTGCGTATTTCATCTCTTTCATTGCTCGTTTTCGTCATTTTGGTGCTTAAATACACAAATTTGCCCACATTTTCGATACAGTATTCACCAAGTGTGATATTTTGTGTATTTGAGGTATTTTTCCTGGACTGCGTCATGAGCTTTGTTTTATTTTCATTCATTTGTAGCTTTACAAGTTTTGCTTCGCTGTTGAGTTTCAGGAAGGGTTCTTTGGCAGTTGTTAATGATCCTGACAAAATTTTGAGGTCGTTCGCATAGGCTACTTCTTGGCTTGGCTTGTATAGTAATGTACCTCGCGTATCGACAGGGAGCTTCTTTATGACGTAGTCCAGAGCCAAATTAAATAGAAATGGGGCCAGCCCGTCTCCCTGCTTTAGTCCGATATTTGTGTCAAAAGCATCGGTCGTCGCCGTCATTGTCAATTTGGTAAGATGAACCAATTTGGCTGGGATGCTAAAGCAAAGCATTATTTAGTACAGCACGTTACGATCAATACTGTCGTATGCTTGCTTAAAGTCAACGAAAATTTGGTGCACGTCTATATTGAACTCCCAGCATTTTTCAAGCACCAGCTTGACAGTGAACAGTTGGTCTATTGTCGATCTACCTGCTCTAAACCATCCTGATACTCCCCAGTAATACTGTTGGCGTTTGATCCGATTTTATTTTCTAAGATTTTAGAAAATATTTTGTACGCCGTTCAAAATAATGATATGCCTCTATAATTTTCGCACTGTAGTTTGTCACCTTTTTTGTGGATAGGGAATATAATTGATTGGCTCCATTCTTTCGGCATATGCCCTTCTTTCCAAATGTGCTGGATGACTTTGTGAATAGGTTAATGAACACTGCTGTCACCATATTTGATGAGCTCCACTCGTAATTTGTTAAATAGTTTTCTTTTTTTTTATTATTATTATTAAGTCTAATTTTATATCAATTTTCCTTTGTTTAAATTTAATTGTTTTCCTCTAATTATATTCGTTATGAGATTTAACTTTTATTGCTATTTCAAATCCTCTTCATTTTTCTTTACTTAAGTTAAATTTTATTTTTAAAAATTTCGAATCAGGTACATAAATTTAGAGTATGGGAACGTTAATCTAGTACACCCCATTGGTGTATTACATTGGCGAAAGCAATCGAACTCAGCTGATGCGGGTAGGATGGCAAGTCATGCGTAGAAGGTTGCAATCGAAATTTGAGACTGAACGTTTTAAGAAACCGAGTTGGAGCTCAAACTTATTGTTATATAAATTGGAAAGGAAGCTTTAGTGCTGATAATGGTTCAATTATGAATTTGCAATGAAATGCAAACATCTTTGAATGATGTGTCACGGCTTACTGTGAATCATCTAGTTTAACTTTATAATGCCTCCTCGGTGCTAAGTTTATTGTTCGTGTAAGTGCAAGTTGATTAAATTATGACACTTTGATTAGCCACTTCGCCTTCCTACAGTTGGATGTAACAAAACAACTGTTATCTCATTCGAAATTGATATTTCGAGACGGATATCGCCGAATCGCGATTACAGTTCGCGTGCATAACATCCCGCAGGACACGTTGCACGTTTCAGTAGTAATTGATAAAAGTTGTGATTCAAGAGGCAGAATCTTTTTGTTTGCGAAAAAACCAAATGTGCAAAATAGGTCATGTGGTGCAATATTCTTATGACACATTAAAAGACTGATTACTGCTGTAAACAATGGTGCAAAGTGCAATCAAGCAAACTTCGTCCGGCTATTTTTCTGAGACATCTTTCGCTTGTGAATTGTCGTCTTGTGAAGTGTTTTTATTGATAGTAAAAAAAGAAAACTAAATCATTTCCTTGTAACGATAAAGGCGATAACAGTGCGAGCATCGTCTGCTATAGTTTTGTGTGTGACAATACGAGTCCCGATCAAAAAATTTTCCCGTTCATACCGTTCGGTTGATTATACATAGAAGGGCTTCGAACGATACAAGATGGTACTGATGGTAAACAAGCGAGGCGAACAGGAACTAGTGGCCCTTTGGGTGAACTATTTGATCATGGCATGTTAAAGGAAGAGATATTGTCCTCTAGCTGCAGGTATAAAGAGGAAAATTTCTGAGAAAGAAAAACAGCTAAATTCTGGAACTCCTGAATAAAATCACTTCATTGAATGAAATTTCATTATTCAGAGGTAGCCAGAGTGGCACAAATACATAATTTTTTGCTGCCCGTCGGAATGAAAAACTCTCGCCGACATAGCGAATTAAGTAGGCGGTGCAAACAAAAAGGAAACCGAGTAAGCTTTTTAATTTTTTTTTTGTTATTTGTTATGCTCAGCTACATAACATCCAGATGTGTTCAATTTGTGAATGCTTTTAATTTAACTTAGCGGTCAAAAATACAATTTGGCGACATTTTAGTTGTCAATTTTCTATTATCGATGATGTGATCTGCCTAGACTGAAACACTTGTGGCTTTTTCATTGATCATTTTGATAAAATACGTTGGCTCCTGTTGAAGATTTCAGTGAGAAGAAACTAACAAAAAATATATTGTTTGCAATTACTAGAGCTAGTAAAAAAACCGCAGTAAATACTTCATGAACAGAATAAGTAGTCAAACGTTTTTCTTTTTGGCCAAAAAGCATACGTAGCATCTTGTAAATTACAAAATGTACATTTTTCAACACTGCAATTTAAGAACAACTTCGATTAAATCTTTTGAGTAAAGTAAATATCGTCCGTAATAGCAACAGAATTTCAAATTCACATAATTTAATGTCAGTTCAAATATCAAAACATCGTACATCTTCTTGTGATAATATTAATTCCGATGAAGTAAAACAATAAAAATGAATTGTTAAACCTCAAACTTTGGTCTTTCCATTTGGTTTTACCTGACCGGGTATAGGACCCGCAACGATGGCAGGCTTTTCCGCTAATATGGGCTAGCCATCGGGTGCATGCCTCTGTTTTTTTGTTTAAAAGGGGCTCTTGCCGGGTAGAGTGGCCTTCCGCTCACGTGCTCTTTTATGGTATGGAGTTATGTGATTCGATCACATAATTCTATAACATAAATTGGCCACGTCTATATTTCTCATTAGATGGGAAAATTCATGCAAATTATGCTTGTATAAGTTTTCCACTCAAATGGGAAATACATGGCCACGTCTACGTTTGGATCTTGATCCGGTTGGGAGGGTGCGAGGGGGCACCACCTCCATCTGCATGCCCCACTCTTATTTGTGGGCCATAAGAATCGTCGGTAACGACGAAGTCCTCTTAAGTTCGTCTCCCTTCCCCAGGACCAGTTTGTCCTTTGCGGCAGCAATTTCTGACCCTTAGTTGATTACCTTCTTTCCGACTTCGGTCGTCATTTTTTTAGGACCCCGGAATTCGTGAATGCGGAATTCTTTTTATAGTGGGTCCTCGTGCTGGGGGAAAGAACCCGCCCCACGACACCACAACGCTAGTCTGCCACCGCATTCAGGCGTCCCCAGACAAGGTGAATCTCAGCGGATCTTAACAACCTCTTCCGCTGAGGCAGCAGACCATCACTGCAGTCCTTTACGGACATTTATTATTCTTTTGGGCATTGATGACGGAACACGCTTCATTCAGAGTTGGTGGGGCCAATTAAAGCTCTCCGCCGACATCTGTAGGCTCCGATGTTATGGACTGTGTGGAAGATAAAGGAGGTTTTTGAAATATGATGCCCATCTTTGCTTAATCTTGGTTTCATCAGCGATGATATTGCTAATGTCATCACAACGGAGTGTGGTTTTGGGCTGATAACTATGTTTCAGGCTTTTCTTTACTTTGTATGCCTGTTTTGTGTTGTTGGTCGTTAAACTTATATCTATACTTCTCAATTGGTCGTCATAGTATTTTCTTTATTAATTCTAATTAACTTATTCGCTACTCTTCTGTGATTTTCATAGTGTTCTCTCTTCATCCTGGTTTTCCTACCTATATAATCTTTGTAGGCCTAATTCTTTTTATCTAACGCATTCTGGCACTTACCATCGAACCATTTGACTTCTATCTAGAGCTCGTTGCTGGTCTTTAACGCTGCGTCCGATAAGATGGGAGCTAGCTAGTTGTCGAGGGTTTCCGTGAAATTTCCGGCCACAGACGCCGTTTGGAGCCTTTCGATGTCAAATTTTTGTAGCGAGCTTGTATTCGCTGAATATGCCTTTGACATACAAAATCGATAGGTTAATTTGATTAAGTAAAGATCTGACTCACAATTGGCTCCTCGGTATGTAGGGACGTCAAGTATGCTCGGGGCCCATCGTTGTTGGATCAGAACATGATCGATCTGGTTTGGTGTGTTCCCATCTGGTAATACCGAGGTCATTTTATAAATGCGTCGATGTGGGAAGCAAGTCGAACGTATGACTAGATATCTGCTACATGCAAAGTCGATCAGGCGCTGGCCGTTGTCACTCGTTTCATCGTGGAGGCTATATCCTCCAGTCGTTCCCCGATGAGATAGCTCATTGCCAACCTTAGCGGTGAAATCAGCCAGAATTATTTTTGTGTCACTTGTGGGCAATGAGTTGACTCGTCGTTCCGGGTGATTGTAGAACGTTTCTTTCGTTTCTTCGTCCTTTTCTTCGGTCAGGGCGTGAACATTAGTTGGCCCGATTTTGAAGATTTTTACTTTTATGTGGATCGCACACAACCGTTCATTGACTGCCTTAAAATCATTAATTTGCAATTTGAACTCCCTATTCACAATGAAGGCCACTCCGAATTCTCGTTTTCCAGTATGCTTCCCACTTTTGAATACTGTGTACGATCGTATGTTTTGAATGTCGTTTCCAGTCTAATTCATTTCTTGGATTGCCAGTAATTTTAATTGGTATTGACTGGCCTGTTATAAAATATCCTTAACAGCCCCAGGGTAATTGAGTGATCTGACATTCCAAGATCCAATGCCATAGTCCTTTTTAGGGTTTTGTACTAAAATACAAAACCCTATTGCAATCACGACCTGTGTCCGTCTGTCCGTCCGTCCGTCCGTCCGTCCGTCCGTCCGTCCGTCCGTCCGTCTGTATGTCACAGCACTTTTTCTCCGAAACTATAGAGGCTACAGCCATGAATCTTTGTGGAAAGGTCAGAAGTGGTGACCTCTTGAAAGTTCAAGGGTGAAAAAATTTTTCGACGGGGTTTAAGGGGGGTCTCCCCATATAGGGAGTTGTCCCCTCAAAAAAAAATTTTCACCAATGGTAGTCGAGTAGGGTGTCATTGGAAAGGTCTCAATGAGATCTTTGCAAAACAGGTCTTAAAATTGCCTTATCGGTACCGAGGGGGGCAGGGGAAGGGGAAATGTACGAACTTTTCGCGTACCCCCCCCTCGCGATTGGACACCTTCCATCCGAAAAACCTGAAAAAAATCATGAATGTAGGCCTTAATGAGAACAACAACAACAAATACATGAGAAGTTGAAATTCACTCAACTTTGTTAGTAATAGTATGATTTATCGATTTTATGTTTTCTTGAATAAAATCTAAATGGTACCCTTAAATTCAATAAAATTTGGCAAACAGATGACTATTTATAAGATTGATCTTTTCTGAAAGTCGCATAAAGATCGATCAGTATTTAACGAAGTTATAGCGATTTGAATTTTCCTGTATTACTATGGAACAATGTGCCCTGTATTATTATTGAAACATATGGCTATGGAGCCATATGCGCTTTTTACCGACTTAGACACTACAGCTTTGCTAGGATTTGCATAAAAGTTTCAGGAATGATAGATATCATGAGGATGACTACATACAATTGAAACAAGTCGAAGAGGCAGGAGAGAGCTCCTAGCAAAAGGGCTTTGTAGCCATTCTAGGATTCGAAAAAATAGGCCATGAATCGATGCTTACAGTACAGAGGAGTGGCCCCTGGAAAAAAATTCATGAAAGGTAGCCGATATGAGTATCAAATGAAAGTTCTCTATGAGAGCTTTTCAAAACAGTTCTTAAAATGACAGTTTTTGCTTCAGTGGGGGCACAGAGGGGGGGGGGGAATACATGAAAAATGTGTTTTCTCCCTCACGAATGGACACCCGTGATCTAAAAAAATATGAAAAAATTATCAAGCGAGATATTTATGGGTATAACTTTAACAAATACCTCAGAATTAAAAAATTCTTTCAACTTAGTTAATAAAAGTATGATCCTCGAACATGACGTGTTTCTTAATTTTATTCGTTGCTGGTTACGGCATTTTGTAAGTTGAGTACAAAACCCTTCTGACATGAGCATAGGTCTGTCTACCCAACTTGTTTCGTTTGCGAGGTCGTTGCCATGAGTCCAATCCATTCCGAGGCTTATCTGCAGTTTTCGACGGGGAGTTGGTCCGTCGCCCAACCTCCATTCCAGCGGCATGGTCATTACGTCAATTCCGTTATCACGTGCGGAAGATTCGCTTTCACCCTCTTGCGTCCCCACAAAGGAGGTGTAAGTAGGATTTAGTAGCAGAGCTGTAGATGTATTTACAGTTATTAGCATTTCTCGGCATTTAATGTCCCATTGTTGGGGAGCAGGTAAATCCAATGTGCGACCCCGAGAGAATTTCGCAAAATTACTACTACTAAAAGGTCCAATAAAATCAGGAAACGTTCACACCTACTAGCGGGAGCAAGAACAACAAAAATTCACTAAAGTATGATTTTCAATTTCCTCTGGAGAAGGAAATGGAGTTTTGTGGCATGCCTCTCCTCCCCATTTCCACGCTCTTCTTCCCATTCTCCTCCGACGTCTTCTTGTGGATGATGCCGTTCGCGCTCTTGCTCGTTTCCCCTCACTCGACTTTTTAGGGTTTTGTACTAAAATACAAAACCCTATTGCAATCACGACCTGTGTCCGTCCGTCCGTCCGTCCGTCCGTCCGTCCGTCCGTCTGTATGTCACAGCACTTTTTCTCCGAAACTATAGAGGCTACAGCCATGAATCTTTGTGGAAAGGTCAGAAATGGTGACCTCTTGAAAGTTCAAGGGTGAAAAAATTTTTCGACGGGGTTTAAGGGGGGTCTCCCCATATAGGGAGTTTACCCCTCAAAAAAAAATTTTCACCAATGGTAGTCGAGTAGGGTGTCATTGGAAAGGTCTCAATGAGATCTTTGCAAAACAGGTCTTAAAATTGCCTTATCGGTACCGAGGGGGGCAGGGGAAGGGGAAATGTACGAACTTTTCGCGTACCCCCCCCTCGCGATTGGACACCTTCCATCCGAAAAACCTGAAAAAAATCATGAATGTAGGCCTTAATGAGAACAACAACAACAAATACATGAGAAGTTGAAATTCACTCAACTTTGTTAGTAATAGTATGATTTATCGATTTTATGTTTTCTTGAATAAAATCTAAATGGTACCCTTAAATTCAATAAAATTTGGCAAACAGATGACTATTTATAAGATTGATCTTTTCTGAAAGTCGCATAAAGATCGATCAGTATTTAACGAAGTTATAGCGATTTGAATTTTCCTGTATTACTATGGAACAATGTGCCCTGTATTATTATTGAAACATATGGCTATGGAGCCATATGCGCTTTTTACCGACTTAGACACTACAGCTTTGCTAGGATTTGCATAAAAGTTTCAGGAATGATAGATATCATGAGGATGACTACATACAATTGAAACAAGTCGAAGAGGCAGGAGAGAGCTCCTAGCAAAAGGGCTTTGTAGCCATTCTAGGATTCGAAAAAATAGGCCATGAATCGATGCTTACAGTACAGAGGAGTGGCCCCTGGAAAAAAATTCATGAAAGGTAGCCGATATGAGTATCAAATGAAAGTTCTCTATGAGAGCTTTTCAAAACAGTTCTTAAAATGACAGTTTTTGCTTCAGTGGGGGCACAGAGGGGGGGGGGGAATACATGAAAAATGTGTTTTCTCCCTCACGAATGGACACCCGTGATCTAAAAAAATATGAAAAAATTATCAAGCGAGATATTTATGGGTATAACTTTAACAAATACCTCAGAATTAAAAAATTCTTTCAACTTAGTTAATAAAAGTATGATCCTCGAACATGACGTGTTTCTTAATTTTATTCGTTGCTGGTTACGGCATTTTGTAAGTTGAGTACAAAACCCTTCTGACATGAGCATAGGTCTGTCTACCCAACTTGTTTAAATTGCGTCGTTTTTCCACATGCACATAATAATGTCACAGTTTGTTATAATAGCCCGCGGACTCGAGTAGCAAATTATTAGGTTTGCTTTTATGAAAAGATATTTTCCGATTGTGACGATGGCCACAGCTCGATGCAGAACATCATCAGCTGAGTGCACATAAATGCTGGTTAATTTGTTCGAAACAATTGTTCCATATTCTTCGCGTTTATTTACACTTATCGGAATCGAGTCGTTCATTGTTGTTGTTAATTTAGAACTGTGCTCCCAACTAATGTGGTAAATGGTATTAACCAACTGCAATAAGGACCGCAGATTAATCTCTAGTTTGCTAACAAAAGAATTGCGCAACTCAACGGAGTAGTCAACAAAAACACCGTTTCTTAAGTGAAGAGGTCAAAAATCACTGCAGTGCTATTAAATAAATCACTTCAAGCTTTTAAAATCCTGTCAGTGGCTGATTCGCATTAGGAGGCACGAGACAAAGACCAGGATAAGTTGCATACTGCAAGCAAACCACGCTCGCTTTCAGGTCTTACAACCCAGGAATTAATTTCATTTCAAACGAAACTCACCACTTTCACTTTCCATTCGCAAGGTTAAGGCCCTTCTCCTAACGTTCTTCTTCACTTCCACCACGAACTCTTGGTTGGGATCTCGGAAAGGGTTTCCTGCTTATACTCCACGGTCACATCGCCAACACGGCAAATTGACGACTTTTCGCCACTTAATTAAGTGAGAACAGTTATCATTGTAATAATTTTCGTTTGTATTCCTTGTTGTCGTGATGATCGACGCTAGGGGAGTAAGAAAGATGTCTATGGACGAGATATTTTTATAATTCAATTATACCAAGCGGTCTTGCGTCCACAGATATCTTAGCGAGGACATAATATTGTCCACGACGCCATGTTTACTAAATCCACGGCGGGGTATCGCAGATGAAATAGATTATCCTAATTTGCTGCGAAACACAGCAAAAGAAATGAACTCGTTGAATGCTTAATCAAGAGTTGTCCTTTATTCAATATTTTCTTTTCTTTATATACCTTAAAACCAAAGTTGTAAGTTGCTTATTAACTAAAATCACTTTCCCATTCGTTTAAATGATTACTCAATGTAATTATTGAGTGTGCCCTAATTAAAATGAAATCAAAACTTTGGTCTCACACTTTAGTCATCATTTGAAATTACAAATGCCCCATATTCAATTGTTAATAACAATGCCCCTGCATGTACATTACTCGTACCAAATAACTTTATTACTTCTTACTCATAATGACTTATCATTCTGTCCTCGTAATCATATGTACATTTGTACAAACATACATATGTTATTCGCATGCTTCATTTGTGAGCGTTGAACTTTATGAGTTGAAGTGTGATCTCTTTCATTTGAAGGTACATTCATAGCAAGGTCGCTGGAAGAAATTAATACTGCGAATGCAATTTTACATATCTTTTATATGGTGCATATGTAATTGTCTTTAAATGCATGGAAAGTAATGTAATGTTTGTATTAATACTACATATAGGTGAGGTGCAATATAAGTTTATGCGAATTAAATTTAATAATAAGATTATTTTATTTGTTTTTTTAAGATTATTATGAATATGTACTACATCATAGAGGTATCTACTATAATTAAACGGTCCTAGCTAACTGTGTAGTTTCCAATCAGATTTTCAAACTTCATAACACGCTCGCTGTGGCGATGTTAAGTAGACTCCTAGATCCCCCCAAGCAGATCTTTTCATTCGAACCGCCAGCGTAATGAAACGCCGCAACGGAGGTTCATGACGAGCCTCTCATCCATCCACTGTAGATTGCGTTCGGCAATGCAATTCGTGGATGAGCTGCATAACAAAGGTGTTGCCATGTCCGAACTTTAATTGCAGTTGTGAGTTATTAAAGTAATATAAGATAATAATATAGAAAAATTGAAATAATGATGAAAAGATAAATACCATAACGAATATAAATGTAAAGAAAAATTTAAATTTAATACAATATACATAAATAAAAAAAATAATACAAAATTTAGATTTATAATAAAAAATAATTTTTTTTATAATTACAAATCTGCAATTAAAATTTGAATCAGTGTTATGCTGGTTTTTGAGCAGTTTGCTTAAGCGACTGCTCGATTACTACATTCGTTTAAAAAAACAAGAACTGGAAGATACCAATCAAGAATTGACTGCAAACCAATTTTGTTATCATGTGATTGAAGTGAATTTATATTTGATGCAATGATTTTTAAGTTATTTACAACTCGCAATACTAATGAAAAAAAAATGAAAAAGGGCTTCTGGTTGGTTACCAGAATTCAAAAAGTTATAAGAAAGTAAACACTCTTTGGTTTTTTTTGTAAGCATAGCTTAGAGAGATTCCAAAATGAAGAAGGGATTCCCAATTTAATGTAGCTAGACAATTTTCCTGAATATTGTGTATTAATCGAGCAGTCACACTAGCAAACTGCTCCAAAACCTTCCTATATCCTACTCGGAATTTGGTGGCAGATTTGAAAAAAATATGTAATTAATTTTATTCATAATCATAATTTTGTAGAACACTTTTTCTTCTTATTATTTTATTAAATGTCATTTTATATCAATTTTCCTTTATATTCAAATTTAAATGTCTCCCTTTAATTTTATTCGTCATGAGATTTAACTTTTATAACTATTTAAAATTTTCATTTCGTTACTCTAGTTAAAATTTCTTTACTTCATTAAAATTTCTTCACTACACTTAAATCTGAATTCATTTGAATTTCATTACTTCATTTCAAATTTCTCTACTACATTTAAATTTTCCCTACTTCAATTAAATTTTGTTTTTAAAATTGCAAATCTGCACGTAGAATTCCGGGTTTGGGAACGCTGATGTAATACTCTCCAACGGTGTATTACATCACGGAAGGCAAGCTAACTGGGCTGGTAGAGCTCAGCTGAGGCGATTCACCGTATATACGGAATGCGAAAGAGGAAAGACAAGTTTTGGGGACGGATCGTGGATTTGACTTACGACCGCGACACGGGAAACACGGGAGAATGGCAGTTTTTATATCAATACTCGGAGATTGCATAAAAAGTCTTGAAGTTTTGTTGTTTAACTCCCTTTAACAAATTGCCGAATCGTTAAAATTAAATTAAATAATAAGCATTTTGACCAATGCTATCAAAGAAACTTGAAATAAAGTGACAAGGGATCTTGGCGCCCCACACTTGAAATCAATTCGAAGTTGAATTTGTGGTTTTCTCCCCGTTCTTGTTGATAATACATATATGAAAACGAGTGAATGTGATATGGTTAGAAAAAAGCAATCGAAGTGTAATCGGAAATATGCACAAACATTTAATTAAGGATAATTAGGTGGAGTGGTGTCCGTGCACGACACTGAAACGAAACGGGTGACTGTCGTGCGTCATTGTTTATTGGAATTGTTGAATTTGTTCCGTGAACACGGGCAGTGCATTAACAACACAAATCGAAGTTAATTTCTTAGTGAACTTGAATAGTAAATTTTCCCCTTTAATGAACGGAGTGTTGTACTGTGGTTGCTGCGATTAAGACAGGAAACCCGAAATCGAAGTGTGTGAGTATACAGCACTGCAGGGCAACTCATTAGAAACTTTGGACGGAATCATATAAAGTATCTTTACAAATAGCTCTTCAAATTCGTGGATTGGAAAGTCCAGGAAAGTTAAGCCTCTATAACGCAAATGTGTGTAATGAATTTCGAAATGTCCGTGTAGGACACGAGTGCCGATGGTCTGGCACAAGTGTCAGCGAGCTAAAACAACACCGAGCTCAGCTAACTAGCTTCGCTTAACGACCGCGTACGCGTGCTTGACGACTAGCATTTGCGGGATCATATGAGGCGGGTTCTTGTCGAGCCACGAAGCTACACTACAAAATACTTATCACGCGTACTCTATTCTACAAGACGTACCGATCAATTTTTATTATCTTTAGAAATGTTCTATTAGGTGTTAATTAAGCTACTCTACAGTAATTCAATATTTTTTTGCCTCGTTAAAGTTAGCGGACACGGAGGCTTGAGACAAACGCAAACATTACACAAAAAGCAACCGTTACTTTCTCCGAAGAAGGTCGTTGCATTACAAGGGGAATGTCGAACCTAAAGATGTTGAAGTGGCTGAAGTGAACCCCTCATCTCTGCGTAAAGGATGGAAACTTGACCGATGTAGTTTACTTTACACTAGTAAAACAACAAACTAAGCAGTTTCGACGAGGTGACCACATTATCTCTTCAGGAGCAGCCACTCCTGGCTGCCTACCATGATTGCAAAGACTTTGCAGATTCTAAACTAATATTTTTCAAGTAGCGCGTCAGGAACGCGAATCAGCTTTTCTATTCACATTTATACACAACCACTACGCAGTTTCACAATAACGATGAAATTAGGACCTTCATCTTTAGAATGAAACCCATGCAGATATCAGTTGATGTGCACCAGCTAAAGTCAAATTTTACGTGCTTAATTGTGAATTCAGATTTAATAGACTGGTCCTGTCTAAGACAAATTTTAAAATGTCGCTATATCTTCAAATGCATGTGTAATTGAAGTTAAAGCACCAAATTTAACGCACTAAGGCCTGTTAGGAGTAATTGATAGATTTTTTTCTACTACTTACGATGAAAAGTTTGTCAGTTTATTATTACACTATTATTGCTAGTTACATATTTTAGTTGTATGCTCAAATACGAAAACAATAATATTCTTAGTCCAAACTAAAACCTTTTGACTAAAAAAGAAATAGAAAAAAAACCGATAACAGTCATTAGTCAAACATCATTATATGATATTCTAATGATTTCATAGAGCATTTTCAAGCTTCTTGCTGAATTCGTAGATAAACAGTGAGGTACTCATTTCAGAAAATGAGGTGGTACATTGTCCTACTTCAAATGAGGTAAAAAAAATAAGAACGTACAATATGGCATTCAAAGTTATCTCTGAAGTAGATAAAGAAGGAAGATAATGTAGAAGCTTATAAATGCATGAAGGATATAAGTGAGTGAATGAAGTCAGTAACCTTATTTCTCATAAAAATTTAAAAAATTTTAATCTAAAAATACAAAAAATTCTTTGCATTTCCTCACTCAGTTATTCTCTTAAAAAAATATTTCATGTTACAGTCGTGAGCCAAATATCTTAATCAAAACTAAACAACATAATACTTCAGTTTTTATTATAAATTTCGTTAACAAAAAAATGTAATTCGTACAGCTTATTTTAAATTATATTGGTACACAGTTTTTAAACATTAAAAACAAAGCAAATATGAACACCAGTCTTATCTACTCAAATAAGCAATTCGTTAATTTCTTTACCTAAATAAAAGGAAAATCAAATGTTATTTACATTTCGAGAAAGTCAAGTTTTTTCTACATTACTAAATTATTATCACAACACATTTAATAAACTTTTTTTAACTGTGAAGCATTCATTATTGCACATTGTAAACAAAAAGAAAACAAACAAGTTGAAGTAGCAGGAAGATGCTCCTGCCAGAAGGGTATTGTAAAACAATTAGTAAATCAAACAATATATCTTGCATATCAAAACTTGACTAATAAACAGATTCCATAAATTGAGTTCGAAAAATTATTATTGTTATTATGATTTTAAACTCGCCACTATTATGTTTTAAGTGTTTTGACCCCGTTGCTTGATTAGTCATGATAACACATGAATATTACAAACCATTTCTAAAATTTTTATCAAAATTCCTATATTTGTAGTGTCTAGGTCCGTTGCAAGCGTGTATCTCCCTAGTATCACGTGTTAATGTTGTTGTAATTGGTAGATATTCAATCGGCTGTAACTTAGCTGTTAATTTTCAGAAAACATAAATTTTCGATTTTGGGAAATTTAAGGGCCCCATCTTGATTTTAGAGACAAAAAACCAAAATTTATAAAGTGTACTATTATTAACAAAGTTGATCGAATTTCGACTTCTAAGGTATTTGTTGCCCTTGTGAAGGAAAAATTGCAGTTTAAGTACTGTTTTGAAAAGCAACAAATTTCATTTGATACTCATATCGTTTACATTTGATGAAATTTTTTGTTCAGCGGCCACTCCCTCGTACTGTAATCATCGATTCATGGCCAATTTTTTCGAATCCTAGAATGGTTACAAAACCCATTTGCTAGGAGCTCTCTCGTGCCTCCTCGACTTGTTTCACTTATGAGTATTAATTGTAGGTACTCCTCTTCAGGCATTCATTAAATTGAATCAAGTGTTAAAATCATGCTCCTTGAACGTTGAAGTTGGGGCAAAATACATCAAAATTATTCAATCTTCGCATTTAAAACAACCACTATTTTGCTTTACGATTACTAATACCGCAGCTGAGCCAATTCTCAAAAAAATTAATGATACCTATCGTTCTTAAAATTTTCATGCAAATCCTAGCAAAGCTGTAGTATCTGAGTCGGTAAAAAGCGCATATTGTTCCATAGCCCTATGTTTCCATAGTAATACAGCGCATATTGTTCCATAGTAATACGGGAAAATTTAAATCGCGATAACTTCATTAAATACCATTAGATCTTTATGAAATTTTCAGGACAGATTAATCTTATCAATAGTCATCTGCTTACTGAGTTTCATTAAATTTAAGGGCACTGTTAAGATTTTTTCAAGAAAACAAAAAATTGATAAATCATACTATTACTAACAAAGTTGAGTGAATTTCGACTTCTCATGTATTTGTTTTGTTGTACTCATAAAGGCCTACATTCATGATTTTTTTCAGATTTTTCGGGTCATCGGGTCATCGCGAGGGGGGGGACACAGAATTTTCGTACATTTCCTCTTCCCCTGCACCCCTCGAAACAAAATTAGTTATTTCTGTTTTGAAAAGTGCTCATTAAGACCTTTCATTTGATACCCATATTGCCTACATTCAGGGGTAACTCCCCTATATGTGGAGACCCCCCTTAAGGACCTTATAAATTTTTTTTCGTGTTGAAACTTTGAAGAGAGCGTCACTTCGCACCTACTTACAAAATCTTATGTTTCTAGCTTAAGTAGTTTGCGAGAAAAAGTGGTGTGACACACGGACGGACGGA
Source organism: Odontomyia ornata (assembly GCA_963969285.1). Taxonomy (NCBI): domain Eukaryota; kingdom Metazoa; phylum Arthropoda; class Insecta; order Diptera; family Stratiomyidae; genus Odontomyia; species Odontomyia ornata. Next base: position 301,743,091 of record OZ017739.1, on the reverse strand, counting down.
CGGACAAACGGACAGACAGAACGCAATTTTAGTAGGGTATTGTAAAATGATTTCACAATCTCCTTAAAAAAATGTAAGTGCATATTAGATTTACATATTAAAGTTCAGGAACATTAATTGTGACACCTTTTTTCCAGTCAGTCGATTTCTTCTTTCAACTAAAATTTGGCCAGATTTTAAAAAAATACACTCTGATGGCCGTGTCGTAGCTCAATGCATTTGAGAAACCACACCGTTTGAAGTGGGGATCTAATAGTGTACTTTCCGCAAATAATTGGTCGTCTTCAATATTTCTGGAGAGAGCTTTTCTAATGCCTCTAAAAGACTTTTTGCCATTTTTTAACTGATAAAGGCAGTTCATTTTTCGCGTCAAAATCTCTACATTTCTTCTGCAGAGCATTGACAATCAGGATTACCTCAAATATTGTCACATTTTTTTCAGAGCTCAGTTCCTCAGATGCACCTTTAAAAACTGATAACAAATCAACGGCTGCTACTAAGATATTAATATTTTCACTATTAATGTTATCAGTTCCTCGATAATGTATGGCAATGGTGAAAGTCAAGCTGTTTTTAACGGTCAAAACCCTTTCAAACATATCGCACTTTGAATTCCATCGGGTGACAACATCTTGCTTCAGCTTCAGCTCAGTTTCTCCCAAGTTTTTTTTGCATTAAAGTCAGTCTTTCAGCTGCTAACGGACTCCTTCGGAAAATCTCGACAATCGATTTTATTTTCGCTTGTGTTACTTGAATTTCCACCAAAGCAGACTGAACAATCAAATTCAGTGTATGTGCAAAGCATGGGATATGCTGCCAGTTATTAAGTCTGATTGCCGCTTTTAAGTTGTTAGCATTGTCGGTTGTGGCGGCAATGATTTTATTAGATATGTGCCAATTGTCGCACATCCTTTTCAATTCCACACTAAGATTTTCTGCAGTATGTCTATCGGAATATTGATGGCACTCTAACATGCAGGATTGCAATTGCGTATTTTCGTTGATAAAATGAGCGGTCAGCGATAAATAATTGTCATTTGGCTTTGAAGTCCAGCTATCTGTTGTTAAAGCCACAAACTCTGAAAGCCCCAAAATCTTCTGAACATTGTCTTTTGTTTCGTTGTAATAATTCGAAAGAAGAGCATTCGATAATATTTTTCTCGAAGGAATTACATCATTTGGATTCAGCTCGAATATATATTTTTTAAATTCCTTGCTCTCAACTAAATGAAAAGGCAAATAGTTTTTTACCACAAGCTCCACTAAACATTTGTTTAGCTGCTCAGATTTCTTGGCAGATAATGGTTTGTTTAAATACTGAGTCATACTGGTACTCACAACTTTTGCAATGGAACTTGTATGACCTTCAGTTCTGGCTGTTTGCGTCGAAAGAAATGTGCTTCTTGTTATTTCGGAGGAAGTTTCTGTGCTTACTGCAATGTTCCCAGTCGCTGATGTTTCCATCGAAATTACTGGGTTAAGACGATCAGTTTGGTGTATTGCCTCAAAATAGTCGGGTGGAGTGATTTCGTATGGCGAATCAAGTTGAATGGACCACCACCCCTGTATGAAATGATTTTCTTGCAACAATTACATTTTGCCTTATTATCCTTCATGTCAGTGAAGTATTTCCAAGCACTCGATTTTCGTTTATCTGCCATACTGTTCAAAAAATAAAAAGGTTAATTTTAGAGCCTCGAGGTATCATTTGAACGAGATTTGATTATTTTCGAAGATCTGGAATTGAGTTTTTCATTTTATATATCTTTCAATTCGATTCAACATACCATAATCAAATATTGTAAGTATCGTTTAAACCATTCATTGAAACAAGAATAGATGCATCCGAAAATTGGTGGAAGAAAGTGATTTCTTTTATGTATATGTTCTTGAAAAGCGATAAGACCTACTGTGGAAACTGATAAAAACATAGATCGATAGCTGGAAATATGTTTTTGTAGCTACTCATTTCTTGAATATTTAAGAATGCTATTTTACGATAAAAACAATTGAGGCAAAATTAATCGAGGTCTTACTTATGAGGATTTCTTGAAATCGTGTATTAATGTTTATTCAAAAATATCGATGTAAGGTAATCTGATTTGTGGTATGTTATGAGATCAAAGTGAGACAAAGAACAAAAACTATTTAAGCGATGGGTGGCTAGCTCTACGCTAAGAAGAGAAAAGCTCAAAAAAGTTAATAGATATTGTTCAAGACTCAATCCATGCAAAACAAATTCGAATAGGTTCTTTCTTAGTTTTTCAAAAATTTCTTCCAACTGAACCATTTAAAAGAAACACAAAAAACGTATGTTTGAAAATTATTTGGATACTAATAGACCAAGAGCTAGCAACGTTTTTACTTTGGCCGTTTCAAAAGTCGTGAAAATTTACACACTAAATCTTCTATGCCAGCTGAACATGAAAAGTCAATTCTGGTAGTCCTCCCTGGTCCGGTTCTATCACCATAACATTTCAAAGAAGTTGAGGACTAATGGTAATTTTGGTTAAAAGTATAAGTCGTAACGATCCAAGAGATAGTATTCAATAATATTTTCCATCAGAAAAAATTACTGCCAAAATATGTTTTTCTTTATCTCAGGTAAATGATTCAAGTATTCTGACAATCCTTTAGAACGGCATATAGTTTAAACAAAATTACCATTAGTCCTCTACTTCTTTGAAATATTATTGTAGTAGTACCCGGCCACGGAGGACTGCCAGAATTGACTGTTCATGTTCAGCTGGCATAGATAATTTAGTGTGTAAATTTTCACTTTGAAATGACGTTGGTAGCCCTCCGTCTATAAGGAGACTTCAAATTTTTACGAGCTTCAACATACGTATGTCACCAGCTGAAAATAATTGTTGCAAATTAAATCTGCACTTACCTTTTAGCTCAGCTTAGTTAGTACTCAATTCCTTTCACTGCTACAAAATTTAATAAAAAATATAAGAACGCGCTACTAATAATCAGTCACCACTGAACACATTTATTTTACAGAAAACTAATGCTCACCGTACTACATTCGGCGTGACAAATATTATACTAACTCAATAGAAAATTATGTTTCCCGCCAATAATCTATTCCCTCATTTCAATGTTTTCCTGCTCCAATCTCTTCCGCCTCAATTTACTGCTTCACATCTTCCGTGTTCGAAGTTTCATTTTTCACCAATTTTCTCAATCCACTCTTCCACTTTGCACTTCACATTATCCCTTTTCGATCTGCCGGAAACGATCGAAGCTTTATGTTTTAAACATAATATTCATCAAATTTTGGGACATTTTCTCATGAGGTATGGGATTGAGGTAGTGCTGGGTACGAGAGCGTATTGTGTGGAGTTTGAATGATGTATCACAACATCTTTACCTCGTAGCTCATTTTGCCTCAAACTCATTTTACCTCACTCAAAACTCACATTCGCTCATAGCTCATTATAGCATAACATCCACTATACCTCAAGAAAAATTTTACCTCATTCAGAACTCATTCGTACCCAATAGTTCACTTTACCTCAAAATCCGTTTTACCTCAGACCTCATTTTTCCCTCTAGCTCATTTCACACCTCATTCTTGAGGTGGTACAAATAAATTTTTTGAGGTGTTGGGACATTTCCATTCGTGAGGTACCTCATTTGAGGTACCTCATGAGTGAGTAATCCAACACTATCCCATACAAAATATATAAAATCTCTTGATAATTTACAGTACATTCACACAAGTATATGTTCGATTTAAACCTTAAGTAATTTGAAGTTAATAGCAATAAAAACCATGAAGTGCTAATCATAACACGTCTTCACGTCTAGAACCGATGAGAGGTCGGTTCTGATTTCGATCGAGCGGACGTAGACGGAAAATCATTAAACTTTCAAGTAAGGAGTGCCCACATTTCTAGCAAAAAAAAATTTTTTTTTGGATAAGTCAATAAGTGTCGATGACGATAATAAACATGTATGTTACTCTTGCAAGTGAAGAGAAAAAAAGGGAAAAGATTTATAACAAGAACAAAATAACAAGGCCACCTACGGAGAGTGAAGTAGAAAATATTTTTACTGCCATTGTATAAAGTCAATATAATTTATATTTTGCATGTTTTCCCTGTCTCTTTAGGAAATAAACAAATTTACAAAATAAAGCCACTGGGCTACTCGTATATATTATAATAACATATTCATAGGCATGATGAGGGGAACGCTAAATATTTCATTTGAGTGTAGGATGTTAAATAAAGAACAAATGGATTGTTAAACGTACACCTCGGTCCTTCCATTCCGGCACACCTGACCGGGTATAGGACCCGCAACGATGGTCGGCTTTTTGTATAATATGGGCTAGCCATCGGGCGCGCTCCACCGTTTTGTCGCTTACCAGGGGCTCTTGCCGGGTAGAATGGCCTTCCGCTCGCGTGCCCCTTTATGATATAGGGTTATGTGATTCAATCACATAATTCTATAACATAAATTGGTCACGTCTATATTTCTCTTCTGATGGGAAAGTTTATGCAAATTATGTTTGTATGAGTTTTCCACTCAAATGTGAAATATATGGCCACGTCTACGTTTGGATCTTGATCCGGTTGGGAGGGTCCAAGGGGGTACCACCTCCATCTGGATGCCCCACTCTTATTTGTGGTCCATAAAGATCGTCGTTAATGACGTAGTCTCCACCAGTCCGTCCGTTTTTGCTCGTCCCAACTTGTTCTCTGAACAAGCAATTTCAACCCTTGGTAGGTTACCTCGACCTCGACACCAGTCGATTGGCATGTCTTACACTCCCTAATTCGTGAATGCGAAATTTTTTTGTAGTGGGTCCTTGTGCCGGGGGATAGAACCCGCCCCACGACACCGCAACGCTAGCCTGCCAGCGCATTCACGCGTCCCAAGACAAGGCCAAACCTCAGCGGATCTCAACATCATCTTCCGCTGAGGCAGCAGACCATCGCTGCAGTCCTTTACGGACATTTATATACGTACTTTCACTACAATTGTTATTCATATTACCACACGTAGGGAGTGAGGTTTTGGTGATTGCAGAATAGGATAAACTATTAGAGTTTCTGAATAAGGCACCAATAGACGGGACAAACCACAGCCAGAATAATTTGCAGGATGTTCATTGGATGAGCACAGCACGCAAAATATAGAAGGTATAGAATGGTATCGTAAATTTTTATCTATTTTTTTCCCCATACAAATTGTGAGATCGGTCCCTTTCCTCCTTACCAAACGCCTCCCTGTCGCCTTTGTTTCTAGACAAGTAGATATTTCGCGCTTATAGTAAGGAGAACGATCAGTATCATCAAAAACACTACCGACTCGATGACAATACTAGTTGCAATTCGAAACACGGCTTGTTTTTGCACCTGTCTGAGACGGTTTCGGTGCAGCTCCTTGCAAACAGCGTCACCCCATAGCTCTGACCCATAGAGTAGTACACACTGCACAGCGCTAATTAGGAGTCATCTCCTTGATGAGCTGGCTCCCCCTGTGTTGGCCATCAGTCGAGTTAGTGTTGCTCTACTCATTGCAGCCTTATCAGCTGTTGCCCTGATTTTTCAGGAAAACTTACCTTCGAGTCTGTCCATACCCCCAGCTACTTAACTGCTGTTTTCGATTGAACCAGCATTACACCGGTACTAATAGTCCTTACTTTGGGGCTTCTTTTCTTTGTCAGAATGACCGATTCGGTTTCCACCAATGAGCAAGTGGGTGTCTTATGCCACAAAATCACGACAACTAAAAATGAGTACTCGAGGCTCGATTAAGTTTGTAGAAATTATGAATTAAGGAGTAAATGATATCATTGAATAGGTTACATACAAAGCGCTTCAGTGTGTAATGGACTGCGCTAATTCAACTTGTTTCTATTATTATGACTTATTGTATGAAATACAAAATATGTGTGTAATCTGTGTGATCGCGGTTTGGATTAAACTTAGAGTGATCAAGTGGCCAGATAGCTTTGTTGTTGTTTATGTTGGGATCATATACGTTGCGACACTATTTTTTGTGGCAAATAGACTTTTAAACATAGTTAAATTGGAAGCACGCACACAGTTTGCTCTAAATTGTCGTAGGATGCGAGGACTCTAATAAAGCACTCTTTAAAATTAAACGAATTGAATGATTATATCGGAAAATGCGTGATTACCTAGTTAATGGCTCTTTTAATTGATGAGCTCTATTTGAATTTTTCGCCATCTTATAAATTTTCATCGTGAAAATCAAGTCGAATTAAACTTTACGGTAAATGGTTTAAAATTTATCTAATATGTAATATTAGAAAAATTGTAATATATTTCAAATCTTTCTATGTGGAACACTTCCATACGCTCTAACTTGGAATGTCGAATTTTCAACACATTATACGCATCGTCTTTCACGGTGTTATGAATTTTAATGGGGGAATTCCTGTATAAGCGATGATCGATGATCTTGCGGTAATCATTCAACTGTTCCGTCCTCTCGGCAGTTATCAGAATTAATGATGCAGCGACCAGCTATTTGCTTCGTCTACGAATCAGACTACTCATCATCTTCATCATATTCTTAATCTTTCCAAGTTTTCATAGTCAACTATTTATTCTTGGCTTTACCGTTCACAACACCAAATAAAAGAGACGGATCCTCTTCAGTGATAGTTTGCATCTTTTACGGTGAATTTATGACGCTTTACATGATTCGTACAGAAACAATCCATAGCAAATCAACATGTCACCGAGCCAGATAAATTTACGAGGACACGCATGTGTATCGGATAAATAAATTGACACGCGTTGCATTTTCATGGGATCACATCAAAAGAGTTCTCTAGGATAAATTAAATGGAGCTCTACGTTCGGTGGCATCCGTTTGGGGCCACCATAGCAAGTTGAATTTGTGACGAAGTTGGAAGCGAAATATGCTTAGCTAGGGAGACAGGATCGAAATGTTTGTGCTCTAATGCAAAAGACCACGTTGCGAATAGGATTCGAAGAGGATATAAAAATGATTTATATGCAGCGCTTCATAGAATTTTTTTGTAGGGGCTTTATCATAGAAATATCAATAGGTACATACATACATTGATTTTAGTCAATTTTCATTTAGACTCGATATGTTGAAAAACATATAATTTATAAAAGATCCCGGTTGGCATCGCCAGCCAGAAAGGCAAATTTTTCGTAAGCACCCTTATTTTAAAAGCAAAGTCAAATACTGATTAAGAAAAAATACCTGTCGTGGAAATACCTCTAATGTAAGCCATTTCAAACGTTCTCTTGATGTTTTAATATCAACCGAAGTCATAAATCTTCGGTTAATATTAAAACATCGAATTTGGGTTTCTTTCTGAGCTTTCGGGGACGCCATTTTGAATCGAAGGGTTTGATTTTCGTTTATTTCAAAAGATATTCCTCTAAGAGTCTCATTACCTTCTCTGCCAAATCTTGTGAAAATCAGAGTTTTACTCTGGACAGAGCAGGAATGCTCGAGTTTTGTTGAAAATAGCAGCTAAAAATATTAAGTTTTAAATGTTGGACCTTTTTATTTATCGTACGAATCTCATAATTTTTTTTTTTGCAAAATAAAAGAACTTTTTTCAATGATCTATAATTTTAAGTTTGATTAATACTTTATAATTTCAAGTTTCATTAAAATCATGGCCACTAGAGGGTCGCAAAACTCGGAAAATGATGCACATATGAACTGCCGCCATTTTGAATTTTGTCAATAGATGATCACAAAAAAAAATTATTAGACATAATAACCAACTACCTTAGCTTTGAGTCTCATACAAATCATCTAAGAAGCCTTTGAAAGTTCGGACTTTGACTAGCCGCCATTTGGAGATCTAAAATCTGTCCATCGCTCCCTAGACACTTATGGTTTTTACCATAGTGCCAAGCTTCATTAACATCTGCTGGAAGATTTGGTCACAACTACAACAATATTTGGTCTCAGGACTGACAAACAGACAATGGCCAGCAGTTGCGTCAAAGGGATTGGAAATAGAGAACCTGGTCAAGTACAATTGCTCATGGTCCCTGTCGAATCTCGTTGTGGTGCTGCTCACTAACGAAGTAATGGAAGTGTCCTCACTTGTTTTCTCTCCTTGAAGAGCGCAAAATGTTTTGCGGAAAACTCAGCGATAGCTTTGTCATCCATGAGCATGCATCTATCATAAGTGGGGACCCCAGGCAGCCTTTTTCTGCCAGTTATCCTATTGATATGAGGAAACATACAAGGACCTGGTTTGATAATTTCCAGGGCCTGCGCAAATCGCTCGTTAGCGAAAGCCATGGTTCTCCTCGAGATCATTCGGTTTAGAGGCGTAATCACTAGATGAATACGTTCGTACTCCCAGTTGACCAACTTTAAACTGCAGTGGTAGATTCTTGCGAGTAGCTTTCTAAGCCAACTACGTCTACGATGAAGCTCCAAGGTGTCTTCTGATGAATCTCGATAAAGGATTTCTTAATGGAGATCTTTGAGATGAGTGTATCCGGGGTTGAATTTACACATGCGACTCCCTCATTAATTTCAGGAATGATGCAATTTTTCGATCTTTTTATCTATACGACGCGTCAAACTGAGCTCCGCTCAAATGTCATGCCTCAGAAAGGGGTCGTAGTTAAGCCAAAAAAGCATACATCATCAGATAAAACGCTTGCCGATTTTAAGTCAGGGATAAGACCGTCAAATTACAAGATTCCCTTTCAAGTGCTACGGCCTATTCGCAATGGTGGGGCGGTAATTAAAACAACGACTAATGCCAACGCGTCTGAGCTATACCGATTAACCATGGATACCCTGCAGGATGAGTACAACATTACCGATACAAACATGCGTCAATCCAAACTGGTTATAAATGGGCTGGATAATCAATTCACAAGTGAGGAATTACGAGAGGAAATACAGGCGCTAGACCTTGATGTTGGGAATAGAGAAAAAATGGAGCTCATCCATGCCAGACAGACAACGGAAAATGGTTACACATTATTGAGGTAAATTGAAGCATGTATAAAAGATTAGCTAACAAATACGTCAACAATGATTACGGGTCATATTTTGTGAAGGAAGACTTTAACGTTACGAGATACTTTACTTGCCAGAAATATAACCATAAGACGTCAAAATACGAAGGAAAACAAATTTGTGTACAATGTGGAGGGAAGCATATGCTTAAGGAATGCAAAAGCACACATGGGAACTGTAGCAATTGTATGGGTAATAATAAAAATGCTGATCACTCATACAGGGCAGACTCGTGGGAGTGCCCAGAATATCAAAGAAGGATTTTAATTGCTAGGAGGAGTACTGACTACAATTTTCATGATGATCGTTAATCACAAAACTCAATCGAGAGACAAATTAACTATCTTTTATGCCAATATAAGAAGCCTACGACACAAGTTGAGTGATATTCAAATCTATCTGCAGCAAAATCCTGAAACAAATCTGATTATACTAAACTAAATATGGATATATCCGGAAGAAGCAAAGTATTGCAATATTCCGGGATATAGCTCTGTTTCCTCCTGCAGGCCCGGAAGAGGAGGAGGTAGAGCAATTTATATGAAAATACAATAAATTTCGTTCCAAAGAGAGTAACATCTGAGTGTATATAACAGAGAAGTATTAAATACAATTCTATCATAAGTCCGAAGCATTTTGGCTTTCAAAAGAACAAGAGTACTTTCGATGCGTTACTTTCTGTCTCACGTTGCATCAATCAAAGTCTTGGTAAAGGAGATTATGCTATTGCAACTTTTGTGGACCTGAAGAAGGCTTTTGATACGGTTGATCATGACCGGTTACTTCAAAGACTTGAATCGGATGGTATACCACGTAAACCGAAACAATTTTTTAAAAGTTATTTGGAAGGAAGATTCCAAAGAACACCAGTTAATAATGTCTTGAGCAATCTAGCTCCAATGAAACCGGGGGTTCCTCAAGGATCCAAACGTAAACCAACCTTGTTTTTAATTGAATTGGACTAGACTAGCAAAAAAGGAGTACTTTACAGCATTTTGTGTGCCCCTTATACCGATTTTTTAGCATTGCCTGGAGGCATATGTAGGAATCGACGACGTATGAAGTGAAGATCGAACGAGCACTGTGCGACGATGAAAGAGTGATGGAGTGAGTGGTTGTGAATGGGGCTATTTGAAAAAAAAAGTTTCGTTCAATTTTCCTACAAGGTCAGCACTTACTGCTGCCCAATCGATTTGCTTGTGTGGAATTGAGGATCTGCAATCTGAAGTTTCACAGCCTTTTTCACACTTAAGGCGCTCAACTTAAAGATGATCAGACTCGGAGTCAAGAACTACACACTCGAAATTCCTCCGACTGTGAGAGAGATTTATCAGATTGACAGACACGATGAAGAAGTCAATAATAGACGAGCTTCGGTGGAAGGTAGGCGATTTTGGGGCAATCAGTATGACGTCCATATTTAATTGAACTCAGTTAGAGATAGCTGTTCTATAGCCATTTGTAGTGATTTGATTTTAGGTATCCGTGAAGGATGGCAGCGATGGTCTGCTGCCTCAGCAGAAGAGGATGTTGGGATCCGTTGAGATAGGCCTTGTCTGAGGACTCGTGAATGCCCTGGTAGGCTATCGTTGCTGTGTCGTGGGGCGGGTTTTTTTCCCCCAAGCACGAGGACCCCCTACAAAAAGAATTTCGCATCCACGGGGTCAAAAAAATGTCGACCAAAGTCGGAAAGGAGGTAACCAAATAAGGCTCAGAAATTGCTGACGCAAAGGACAAACTGGACCTGGGGAAGACAGACGGACTTAAGAGGACTTCGTCGCTACCGACAATTCTTATGGCTCACAAATAAGAGTGGGGCATCCAGACGGAGGTGGTCTCCCTCGCACTCTCCCAACCGGATCAAGATCCAAACGTCGACGTGGCCATGTATTTCCTATTTGAGTGAAAAACTCATACAAACATAATTTGTATGAATTTTACCATCGAATGAGAAATATAGACGTGGCCAATTTATGTTATAGAATTATGTGAAGGAATCACATAACTCTATGCCATAAAAGGACACGCGAGCGGAAGGCCACTCTACCCGGCAAGAGCCTCTGTTAACCCCGGTCAGGTAAAACGGAATGGAAAGACCGAGTTTTTAATGTGTAACAATTCATTTTTATTCTAAATTGATTATTATATTCTCGGATAATCATCGATATAACTTTTCAAGCTTATACACTGTTGAAAATTTAGCTACGAAAGCCATGCAGTAAATGCTTACAAATAATATTATTCGTCGTTACTTCGTATAACACAAACAAAAGTAGGGCTGCAACGGTTGAAATAAATTAAAAACCGCCTTGAGCTCCTATCAAACTATTCATCTGCATAGTACCTCCAGCGGTAGGTACATAACCAAGCATAATACTGCGTTACGTCTTATTATTGCTAATAATTATTTTATAAATGTATTATATATTAATTTTGAGATTGCAAAAAAAAATTCTGTCTAGAAATATCGCTAGAATGAATAGATTTAAATAAATTTTGTATATTTTTCTTTTCGGTTTTTAAAGAAAAAAAGAGAATTTGCCTGCGGATACCAAATAAACAAAACAATTTATTATAAATTTCATATCGTCAAAACGACTAGAAGGAATAATTTTCGCTAAATATTGAAAATCCAATGTATAGCACTTAATATTCACAGGATAATATAACGTGATCTCTTATTTATAATTTCTTGCAGGGATTTTGCCCTTTCTTTTATTTGCTTGGTTTAATTTTTGAATTTGACATTTCATTGTATTGTGCTTACAATTTTTAAATAAATTGTTCCTGATGTACGAATAAATGGGAATCTATTGTCTTTATTTTTAATTTATGCCGAAGTTGATTGCAAATTTAGTTCAAAATAGTCGAAAAAAAAGAATGACTATTCGATTTGTCTATCATTAGATTTTCTTTCCTTTTTTCCTTTTTTTCAAATTTCTACCGCACCACTAATAACGTGATTATGATGAGGTAATTTTATATAGCAGAAATAATTCATTAGAAATAAAAAAAAACACCGTACGCAAGATTAATAGTTCTAAGACCCTACGTTTTTACGCGCCTTCGTCTAAAAATTAGGTTCCCAAAAATGTTTAGTGTGTATCGAAACGGTAATTTTACAGCTTTAAGCTTTCCACGACAGCCGAATATAATGCAATTACAAATACACCAACCGATAATCTAGCTTGCGGTTTATACAGTAAATTTAGTGAAATTCCAGATATTCTCACTTATTTGTCAGTTCAAGATCACATCTCCATTTTACTTTAACTCCAAATATATTCCATCTAAAGAAGTTTTATTACGACAATTTCGATTTAAATTTACAAAATTTGAGTAGTTTCCGCATGGATAGGCAGCAGTATCCAACGAATATCGTACCTTAAAGCACTTTTATTAGCATATTAAGAAGTGAAGGGATCAATTCATAATTTAGTTATACGATTTCTTCATCCTTAAGTGAAGTTTTATTACATTCAAGAATCTCCTCGTTTACTAAGCCATAATCTAGTCCAGCTCCAACAAGCAATGACAGTACATTAGTTAACAATAGTGAATATAATACTTCTCTGGGAAAATTGCGATTTTTTGCCGAATGGAGTAGTCTGGTGTCCACCTTTGAGGATGTTCGAATTTGCGATCTTTTGGTGGTTGCTGATCGGGTCAGCCCTTCCATTCCCAAATCCAATCCGTCTCCCAGTCATGGAGGTGTTGTCATTTCGATGTGCTGATAAGTTTAGGGAAAGCAAAAGATTCCTCTCACAAGACGCTTTATTTCAGTTACTAGCTTCAAATTAATGCCACCGAAAGTCAGCACATTCTGCACTTTGGCCAATGCTTTCACATTCAATTATACTGGTTTTCCCTAAACCACGCTCACCCACACAATAAATGATTTCCTCCGCTAAGGAAACTGATATGGCGTTTCTCAGGAGTCACGTTCCCTTTTAAATCGGGCGGACACTGGACTGTTTTTCTGCAGTCTTCAAATTTGTAATAATTGCAATTCAACATTCATGATATGGCGCGGAATTTGATGTTTTACGCGAAACAATGCGAACAAACAAATCACTTCATCGAACTCTTCTTGATCACCACTAGACTCCCCCGGTGTTCGCCATCCCAGATCATTCCCTCGCCCAATCTTTTCCCCATTCCCGTGTCTACTGTCAACTTGTTTTTCTTTTCCGCGTCGTGACGTGACCGCCGTGAAGGTGCATCACCGACTCCTCTTTTTTTCATTACCGTGTACACGGTAAATCGCATCTGCTGAATTCGATTGCCTTCGCCAATCTAATACACCGTTGGGGTGTACTAGATCAGCGTTCCCATACTTTAAATTTTATGTGGCAGATTTGAAATTTTTAAAAACAAAATTTAACAGAAGTAAAGAAAATAAAGAGGATTTGAAAAAGTAATAAAAGTTAAATCTCATAACGAATATAATTAAAGAACATTTAAATTTAATATAAAGGAAAATTGATATAAAATTACATTTAATAATAATAATAAGAAAGAAAACTATTTTACAAATTACGAAATAATTAAATATTTTTCTAAATCTGCTTTTAACATTTTGAATAGGAGATAGGGAGGTTTTCGAGCAGTTTGCTTGTGTGATTGCTCGATTGCTACAGATTTGATTCAATATTTCTTAATGAGGGTTGCTTCGCATTGAAATCACCTCCCATGGCATACCAAACAAAATATTAAAATATACATAATTGTATAAAATCAAGCCTGAACTAAATAGTTTTTAATTGTAGTAATTTCCGAACGCAAAATTGACATGTACTATAATACATATTAATTAGCATTACCTTATGGTACCAAACGAAATATTATTGTATTAATTTATGATTGAATCAAATAAAACATTGCATGGAATCAGACTAGGCATTAACTTATTAAGATAATATCAAGCGAAAAACATTAATTGATAATTAGACTGATTAACAATTGAGGCAAACAAATCATGAATTGTATAGAATCAAACCAAACATTAACTTTTTAATTTATAAATGTAGAAATTTACAATTTTAATATTGACTTGTAACAACATATTAAGTAAAATATAAATAAACGAAATTAAGCGATAGGATTACGTTAAGATCTAGTAAATTACGCGCAAGCCAGCAGCAGAACAACGGTCAACAATACGTAGCGTGAAGTACAGTGAACAACAGCAATGGCCGTAACAGCGTGAAATATAAGTATACTATCAATGATTTGCACAAAAGGAAATGTAGCGAGAATCAACCAACAACCAAATTTGCGACCAACCAAAAGTGAACATAATCCATTGGAGCAACAATTTATTGTACTCTCCAGGTACACTAAATCCTATTTTCAACTGCCGGAAGAAATGTTGCAAGCGAACAAATACAACATACTCGTATATACTTACGCTTCATCACTGAAGTAGTTGCGAGCCAGTAAACACTACCTATGTACTTGTGCTTCGTCAATGAAACTAGGCAAGCAAGCATGTCGTCCAATGATCAAGCGTAAAAGTAAATAAGCGAGCGGAAAAGTAAATAAAAAAGATTAACCCGCAACGCGATTCACACGATAATCACATCGTGAACCACAAACTTTGGGTGTGCTTCTAAGAGAGTTAAGCTGAACGGAAAACTGAAAGTTCAGGCGAAAACGCTCTCTTGTTAAATGTCCCCAGTCTCGCTAATTCACCCCAAAATATAGTGAGGAAGCCGAAAGTTTAAGCAAAAAGCACTCTTTCGTTCAATTTTCCCAGTTTCGCATATTCAACATCCGAGCAAGCGAGATGAGGTGGGGAGGAAAAGTTTTCGTGGAACGAGAGCACACGCGTTCGACTATTCAGCACCTTTTAAGAGAAATGAGGTTAAAAGCTCACAAAAGAATGGTATTTAAAGTTCTTGAGCAAGCTATGACGAGCAGTCTTGTTCGAGTGCAGTAGGGAGCGTGCTGCCACTCATTTATTATTAACAACGTTTGGGCAGTTAGAGGTGCTGTTCAGCGTTCAATGAAATGGTGAGGGGCGAGGTGTTGGCTGGCGCCGTGATTCTCAATCGGCCTTTTGGCGTTCCACGCCGTGTGGCCACCTCGATCCATTAGCACGTCACTTTTGCACTTTTGCATTTGTTGTTCTAGTTTAAGATGGATAGAGTAGCAGGTAAGTGTCATACAGAAAGATCTCCCCAGGAGCCTTGATGATGTATGTAGGATACACATCAGATCGAGCTCTCAGTTCATACCAGTATATAGTATATAGGGTATACTGTGTAATGATTTTCCGTCTAAGTCCGAACGAGGAACCGACCTCTGATCGGTTCTAGACGTTAAGTCTGAGTAGTGCCAACGGATGGTACCAACCGGTCAACCAATCCGTGCACCGTAATCCATTTTCGCGGTGGCTGCTTGTCGGCCAGCTAGATCGGAGAGGATTTCGGTCGCGGGTCTCTAAATGGATTACGCTCATCTACAATTTTCAGCCACCAATAAATGCCCGTTTCCAAACGCGTCACAAAACACAATCATACGGAGAGGAAACCTACTTTACGTTACTCCGTATTTCTTCATTCTACCAGTCAAAGGACAAAAATCTAATCTTTACTTCGCCTTCCCGAATTCCCGACGCGGTACCGAAAAATATACTACGCTAACTCAAACCCGACGAAAGCTACGCTAATGAAAAGGCAAAATCAACAAACGTGCCGCGTACCGCGCGCGACGCGAAACCGACCTCAGCGGATTTTGTCAAACCCTACCCTCGCGACGGCATACCTACCATGCACTCTACTTCCCGCTGAAAGAAAGGACCACTGGAAAGGAAAGTCGTTTTCAGTTTAGTAATTCATGTTATTCATTGTAATTTTCTCGTACAAGGAAATAATTACAGGTTATTCAAGCATTAATGAACTTTAATATTAATTCGGACTATTATTCCGTCTAATTAGTTGTACAGTATCAAAAACTATATAAATGTATACATTTTTTTTTTTAAATATATAAATTATAATTTTTGATTGTATATCTTATTGAAACACGTGAAATCTAAAAAAGTGCTATAATTAACTACGATGGAGCAAAATACAGAAAAGATATACAAAAAATATTATCGATCAAAACGTGAAGCCTAATCAAATTGCGATAAGGGCATACGTATCTAATAAATTAATTCTTTTCCATTTGTATAACAACCGGAAAGATGAAGGTTTTGTCATATCCACCTTTCTTTCTACACTATTAATAATTTAGTTTTTATTATATAATATACTATGATTTAATTTAAATTTTAGATAGATTTATAATAAAAAAAAAATATATTTATACACGTCCTGTGTACACAATCAAGACCCGTGATTTCGGAGATTTTACATTTGTTTATCGTGTAGTTGATATATCTCACATTATCGAAATATTTTCCTACAGTGGTCTATGTGGTTCTCAGGCCAGTAATTTTTCATATGTCCTTGTCCTTCGCCAGCGTTTTGTCAATTTTATTTACTATCGCGTCAATGTTCAAATCATATTATATTTATTTTTTTGTGTGTCTCCTCGTTCGTTTAAGAATTAAAATATATTAAAAGGGAGAAAATTATTTGAAAAACTAGATCAACACAGTTGAACAAATATAACATAGTATAATCGGTTATATAATGTGTCCTCATTTTTCCTATCATGCATATACGTCTATAATGTTGGTTTCTATTGGACTACGTCTGTTGCAAATGAATTTGACATTGGTTTTTATTGCAAGCATTATTTTCTATTTCGTTCATTTCAAATATTAGATAGTATTTTCTAACGTTAGTCGTAACTATGATATCCAGAAATATACTGCCGTATGCTCAAATGAAGATCCAGCATTAGTTTGGGAAATGATAATATCCAATCATCAAGTGTATCAAAAAGGATCTTGTCTAATCGCATAATAATGCAAGTTTTGTCTATGTCCAAAATCGAGAGGGTATATATGTGTTGCAGTAAAATTTTATCAAAATTGTTTGTAAACTTTCAACTGGTATAATTTTATTTAGAAAATTTTAATTTTAAATAAATTTTCCACATTAGCAAGTAATGAGTTTCAAATGACTGTGGTATGCAGGGATATATCAAATGTAAATTAAAATTTATGGCGTGAAAATGTATTGAATAATGTGACAAAGGGACGGGGAGATACCCACTACATATCTTCTCCCTGAAGCTACTGGTGTAACGTTCATGATATTTATAATAATCAAGAAAGAAAAGAAATTACATTTTTACACTTACTAATACAAATATCTATATATAAAGATGCGTAACTTATAACAAAATATGTGAGAATTAAATTTTTTTCAATCTGGTTTCCCTTAAGTAATTACTTTTTAGTTTTATTTTTTTCTTTGTGCAACCAATAACAATTTTTTTTGTCTTTAATTTGTTCTTATGTGTCTTTCTTTTCTAACCAAAATACACAATGAAATTTAATATAGAATGTTTGATTCATAGCGATTATTATGTTCATGCATTTTGTTGTCATTGGAAAAATTTATTTGTCCTTCTTAATTTTTTTTGAAATCGGTTGCCATTCTCTCTTCTCAAATTCACATAATGTTCATCACTGGACCAAGTCAATTGATATTTAAATCTTAACCTGTTGCACTTTTACCATTTTCCCCCTCATTCCACTTGCATGAAGATCAAGAGCCCAAATGAAGGTGTTTGGTGTAAGTCCATCAAAGTATTAACGTCGCTGATGATGTTGCTAATGTTGCTGCAAAAGATGTAGCCGGGGCTCCCTCCTTTTTCAGTAAACAATGTTTACCCTTAACTTGTAATCACAAGCAATTTCAAACAAATGGGGGCTACTTGGCGTGCAGCTGCATCACATTTTTTCCACCATAACAGTGCGCCTGATATGCTCTCTGCAATGACAAGAACAATATACAGGGTTGCGTCACTTCTCGTTATATGGAGGAAGTCTTGCTGTAATTTTTTTATGTCTACTTATAACCTAAACTTTATATATAGTTTAATGATATCGTTACAAGAGTGTGATACAATTACATTGAAATTATACAAAAATGAGCTTTGTATTGCAAAAACCTCAAAGTACACCCATGAAATTTTCCTATGGAAATCAAGGTCCCTATTTTGCAGAGGAGGCTGTAAGAATTGAAAACGTAGGAGATCAAATTTAAATTAGGGTTACAGCCGTCTTAAGAAACACTGCGAAATACGGGCCCGACTTTGTTTATTACCTCTGTTTCTCCATTTAATTCATTTCTCAAGGAACATGAACGCGATAATGTGGTCGTAAATAGAATAATGGATGCACAAAGCAACAAAGCATGTTTGAGAGTTGTAGGATATATGCCCAGAGCATAGTCATTTAAACTTTTGTAAATTCTTCACTATTATCGCAACACAAAATTGCGGCATCGACATTAGCATCCGATTCATCATTTGGCCTTGCCAACATGGAAACAACGCTCAATAACACTCTACACTCTGCACAGGGCTCCATCCTTCGGTCGAAAGTTCCTAACCCATCGGATCATCGCCAGGAGCATGAAGAATTAATGTACAAACACGCCGTAAGCAAATATTTTGGGGTGAAACATTTCGCGAGTAAGTTTTATCTTGGGCGGACTTAATGGGTAGTCTGGCGGAAAAACTAATTTAGCTGGAAACACTCCGCCTTCGAAACCAGTTCCTTCCGGGCCTGCAATTAGAGCTTCCCGCTCGAAAAAAGTATCTTCACTTATTGGTCCTGCCACGATTCCTTCAGGCGGATTTGATGTGAGCTGTCTATATTCAGCCATCAGACGGCATAAAGCCGACCCTGCCATTTCTATTCAAGAATTTCACACGATAACACAGTTAACCTAAAACGTGTACTTACGTCTGACAAACAATTTCGCAACCAGAAATTTCCTTGCGCTTTCCTGACTTGTCTGAATGCCATGCGTCCCTCCTTTTTGAACTGCTTACTTTTTGCACTTTAACACTCACCCGCGAAATTGCCAAGAAAAAATCGCCGACCGCTCTTGTGTGACGGCCACCACTCACACACTCCACTGCCATGTGGCTGTCAATTCACCTTGACATTCCACGACAAAATTGACTGGGTTGTGCGCCCGTCACAACCAACGTGAAATGACTAGCCACCTAGCAGCAAGGTGTGTTAGTAGTGGTCGTCAGCGGCGTCGCATGATTCATTACAACTGGTTATGTAATAGAAATTGAATTTTCGGAACAAAGTAAGCACTTTTTCCATGTCGTCAATGAGTTCCACCATATCCATGTTGAACATAGATCCCCACGATGGTGCACCCCCCCGAGCATGGAGCTTATTATCTCTGCTTCAATACATTCCAGACTTAGTTGGCAGTGTCTTTGGACTTTCAGGTGATCCTTGTGAGCCATAGCAACTCCAACACTTCCCTCTGGATCATCACGCCTGATGAAATTGAATTTCCTCAGATGCACTCTGTGTCTTTTTTTGAGTCTTGCTTCCGATACAAACAAGAAGTCTGGTCTATGGGCGTTCAAGTATTCTTGATCGAAATTCTTTTTATAGCGTGGAGCTAGTGAGCATATGTTGAGGATGGAGAGTTTAATGAGCCTCATCACCACAACATACTTTGAAGGCAAATTCTAAGTACGCAGCTTTTTTCTCACTACGATTAAGGAGTTTTTATAATGGGGGATGAAAGAGCCCACTTTTCGAATCAGCGTCAACAAGTCAAACCTGAAAAATTGTTTGCAGGCAGTGCTCAAAACCGTATTTGGGTCATTCTGCGACTACTGGGGATGCTGGTTGGGTTGCCGTATAGGCTGAGGTACAGGCTGCTTCTTTGCATTTTGCAAAAGGCTAGAGTGCGAGACCTCTTCACGTTCAGTATTTTCTATAGAGGCGGTGATGAAATCCCTCCTTCCCTCTTTTTTTTGTTTTTTGAGGATTCTTCCTCGCTTCTTCAACTTCTTTTGCTTTAGGATAACCTCTGAAACTCGCAGGGTGTCCCTTAGCATTGCAGTTCACACAGCAAATCTCGTCGTACGAGATTGGGCATTCAATGGATTTATGTTGCTTGTCGCATTTTACACATCTAACTTCAAGTCCGCAGACGTGGCCAAACCTTTGATAATTGAAGCACTGGGAAGTGCAATTCTTCTGCAGACATTCCCATTGTATTTTCTGATACAATAGGAACTTTATATCCGTCGCTTTCTTCACTTCAAAGTCTGGTCATACGCAGCAAAGCAAACTTCAACTACGCGATATCCTCGTATTTACAGAATTGCGCACAAGAGCCCGACACCATAGCCAATTTCATGACATTGTTATGCAAGCAAAATAAAGGAACAAAACTTGACATACACGAATGCCTCGGAATATACAAACATAGAATGACGGACGGCAAAATAATAAGGGAACAACTGGGGACCAATTTTGACGCAATCGTCACCGTACCAGACAACACCCTACAAAAAAAACGAGACGACACAGAATAGACAGACAATCAACCAAAGACAAAGGGCTCAATATCCCCCAATCTTGCATATTTGCTTGCCAGACCCTTTCCACTCCTATGAAAACAAGTTTCCCTCCATCGGCTTCTCAGAACTGAAGACGACTTCAAATAGCCGAAACGCATTTTTAAGTAAAACCATGCAAGGCCCAACGGGAATAAAAATTTAGTCAAATCGGTCAGCGGGAAAAACGAAATAATTCACTTACTTCTGATCATTTCACAAAATGTCTATGCTTAGATTGACTAGTTCCGGTTATAATCGACAGATGAACTGTGCTCCTTTATCCAAAAAATTATTTTGAAGCATTCGCAAACGTTTCTCAAATACAATAATTTTAAATTGATAGTCAACTAACGTCACTAGCATTAAATCCCTTGTGAATAATCTTAGCTCAATCATCACTATTTTATCTTTGTTATAAAATTGATTTATGATATTAGCTTTGGTAGGCCCGAATGAGTTTCCAAAGTATTTGTTTATAAAAAATTAAGACATTTCCAGTTTGCGTTAATTTGCTTTATTTTTAATCCCAATTCATCATAAAACTTTATTTACTCTTCAACTTGTTTATTTGTTCCGCCATTAAATTTTTATGATGGAAATTCACAGTTTGGGAGTCTACATCATTCGAATGCCAATTCAGACTTGATGTTGAAAACAGTTTTTATTTATGGTCGATTTTGTTTTGTAACGAATTGTCTAGACAAATTAATAATGCGAAAACTTCACATGATGGCCGCATATAATTAAATATGCTTTGCTGAGAAAAGAGATAGCTGCCGCTTATGAAATTTGGACAATAATCATTCTTGGTTACTAATTCAAAAAGTTCATTCCAGTTATGCTCGTACTTTTCTATCTCCAGAAGCTTTCAACTAATCATGTACACATACAATAATTCGAAAACATTTCTATACCGTCTCTTTCAATACGGTTGAAAACTGTGAGAGTAGTTGCATCTACACTTCACGGGATTAATATGCATTGAGCCGTGTAAATTTCAAAAAATGGTTAAAGCAAATTCTTTATCAAAACTGTTTTCCCGTTTTATTTCAGGTGATCGAGCCATGAGTCCAGCCCAATCAGAGGATAGTGGCCTTGCGCCCGATCGCGGCACCACCTATGCTACAATCTCACTCCCCCGAGAAAGTGCGCAGGCGATGGGGATCGCTTTTGCAGGTAGTTTGATGTTCCATTATTCTATTTTAAATTATCTATTCCACGCTACCAAACCAATCCATAGTAAATTGGAACTTATAAATTATCTTTAGTTTCCATAATAAACGTAAAGTAGAGCATTTCATTGAGGCTGAGATTTTGACGCTATTTTGGATGGTTTAATATTTCTTGCTAATTTAATGTAAATAAGAATGAATTTACAATAAACGAAATCAATAAATACAGCAAGGACATATCACCCATAATTTTACAATTCACAGAACGGCCTGACCTCGCATATCCTCCAATGATTGGAGCCCTGAATGCACTAGGATCAGCTGCAGACTTTCTAGCTCCTGGCGATCGAATTCATCAAGTCGATGGAATTTCAACAATTGGCCTCACAAATCAGCACATAATGAGCCTCCTGTGCCATGGCGACGGTCCAGCACTTGTAGAAATAGAATACTCCCTACCAGAATACAGTAAGTGGGTTGAAATTTTTATTTTTAAACATGCGTGTGCAATACTAACCGTGAAATTTTCATATTCAAAATTTCCAATTCCTGAATGAATTCGCATTGATTCAAAGAAATTTCATTTTTTGCAGTCTCCCAAAATAGTTTATGTGTCACATCAAAGTTAGCACAAATTACAGTTGAACGTGAAAATGGATGTTTAGGCTTGACGCTGCGCGGGGGTGGCGATTTCCCATTAATCGTGACGCACGTTCGACCGAATGGAGCTGTTTTCAAAACGGGACGGATAAAACCAGGTGATCGTCTGTTACGTGTCGATAATGTATGATCGATTTTTATGTTATGCGTTAGGACAGAGTTGCCATATTGGGATAATTATTTTTGAAATCAGAGATACTAACAATTTAGATGCATACGATCAAGATAATGAGATACTCAAACTGTTTCTAAGCGAAGTCCCGAAAGGGGCTGCATTGCTAAAACAAAAAAAAAAGTTAGGTAAGCAGAATTACACTTTTATCAGAAGGGTTTGTACTCAATCTACGATACGCAGACACCAAAAATAAATCAATAACCGGTACATTAAATACTTCGATTTAAGAAAATATTCAATCTCTCAATTTTAAGCGGCCGCCATTTTTTACTATACTATATAGGGTCTTTCAATAAGGACGCTCGAACTTTGTCAGCTGATAGCAGACATTTTGTTGAGGCAATATCTGTCGAATTAATTATAAATCTTTCATTAGTGTATGGCAAATCCACAAATAAGGTTATAGCATTGAGAAGCGTGTGCAAGTAATCAAAGTGACCATTCTCCACGAGCAGGCATGGTTATCTCATATAGTTGCGATGTTTGGAGTACTTTCTTTGAAGCTCATGTCCGGCGCCGCGTCGATATTCAGATTTGGAACGCACGGAATTGACTTTAGTGGCTGTGGAGTGTTGGAAACCTGGCGAAGGCAGATTTGAAGTAATGAAAAAACTTTTTGGAATGCGTTTCAAACGGACATTTGACTCGGTGGCTGAGAAATTGCATCCAGTCAATGTCTATTCGTGCAAGATCTGCGACCATAATTCCTCTCCGAACTATCTAGCCTGCAAGCAGCTGCCTCGGATTGACTAAGTGCTGTAATTAAAGCGGGACATTCAATACATAGAAGCAAATGGGAAGAAAATATTTTAAGTCAAACCAATTTACCAATTTACACATAAGAATTCTATTTAAAAACAAAAATGTTTATCTAAAAACGATATTCCCAATTGTGATTCCATGCATTAATTTTCCACACCAAATCCTATTCATAAAAAAGGTATTGGCTAAGCATAGGGAAAACGCATTACTATGGTGTGGTCCTCTCAAATAAATTTCACACTTTCTAATTGCTATATAAAATTCTATTTATAAAAAAAAGCTTTGACGAACCATTAGGAAATTACATTCATATTTTATGCATCTCCTATTGCGCGATCCTCTCGAACAAATTTTACGCATTCTGTTCTCCTATAAGGAAAAAATAAGACATTGGATCCATGTGAAAAGTTGTTACACTTCACACTTCACTTCAAAAAAATTTCAAAAATTAAATTGATTTTTAAAAAAGCTAATGTTATATTGCCGAAGCCATCGACTCAGGAGATTTCTATCGAATATTATTTTACTTCGATTTCTAAAGAAAAGCGAAAACCCAAGAAAACTTCAGGACCGCTGATATGAAGGAGCCCGACAGCTTCCCACCGTTGGGGCAACCTGGGGAAACGACCAATGTGTAACTGGCGATAATCAGCAAGAGAAAACATAACGAAGAAAACTCCCCAGATGGCGGATGCAAGCTGCAAATAATAGCGGGCAATCAACAAGTAATCAAGCTGCAAAAAGAAAATGACGAACTAAAGCTAGAGACGCAGTCCCTCAAAGATCTATTCAAGCAAGTCGCAGCCATAAAATCAAGTTCTACAGGTAACAAAGGTGAAGAGAAGTTCTAAATGCTAGTGGTAGCAACGAGATTTAAATCTATTTTACAGCGCTGGAGGGATTGACCGAAGAAACGGAAGTTGAAGAAAACATCGAAGGCAATTCTGACCCAGATAATGATTTAAATTTTATTCAGTATTTAAAACATAAAGAGAAGAAACCAGCCTGTAGTTCTGCTGGTTACTCAGAAAATGCTTTCAGAAAGGCAGAAAATTTCCACCAATCAACGTGTTCGGACAAAGCGGAATAGATATGATTTGGCTGTTGGCGGCCAAAAATAAACTAACCGATTTCGAGATGAATAGAGTTAATGCCGAAAAATTAACTATCAGCACGAAATCACTGGAGGTTCCACGCTTCACCTATACTCCAGATAGTGAATCAAATCAGATCTTTTTGTTGAGGGGTTTGGAATCCGGAGAGGATACGGTTGATCTTCCTCAGATACACAAAGAAGCTACACCTGAAATTGAATTAGTTTCAATCAAAGTCTTTCCGAAAAGAAGGTCAACTGTAGAAAGGAAGAATTTGTCACTTTACCTGGCACAAATTACAAACAAGAGAAGAGAAGAAGAGTGGTGAGGTGGTACTGCCTCCAGAAAAGAGAAGTCAACCAGATTTGGTCATTTGACTACCAGCTGCGCCATGCACTATCGGTGCGTCAAATGCAAGGACGTTCATGCTCCCGATGAGTCCAAATTGGCTCAGACGGAGCCTAAAGAAAAATTATACTGCGTTATCTGCGGTGTTTTTGGTCATCCAGCATCATACCGAGGGTCATTCAATATATAATTAAAATTAATGGGAGAGTCCTTGAGAGAAAAAGTCATTTTATGACATTTCGTAGTGTTAAGACATAAATAGTTTGAAGCACACCATTTATTTAGAGCATTCAGATCAGTTTGGAGGAGCTGACAGTCTAAATGGAATTTGACTGCTCGAAATACTTTGAAGTCATCAGCATACAAGAGGCAAGAGGAATTAATTACAAAGGGAAGATCATTTATGAACAACAGAAAGAAAAGAGGCCCAAGAATTGAACCTTGTGGAACACCAGATGAAGGATAAAAAGGACTAGACGTAGTACCAGAGAGACTTACTCGACAGGGATGACACGATAAATAAGATGACAACCAAGAAAGAAGAGCACCCGAGATGCCAAGAGCTTCAAGCTTACGACAAAGAAGTAAATGATTCACAGTGTCAAAGGCCTTGGAAAAATCTGTGAAGATTACATCAACTTGCAGTTGGTTATCCAAAGCTCTTGCAATACTGTTTGTGAACTCCATTAAATTAGAGGTAGTGGATTATCCTTTGAGAAAGCCATGCTGCTCTGGAGCAATAAGAGGAGCTAATGCTTTTGAGAGTCGATTATGATTCAACAGTACAAGTAACTTTGGAAAGCAGGAAATTACGGAAATAGGGCGATAATTGGAAACTGAAGTAGGATCACCACTTTTGAAAATAGACACAATATTAGCTGTTTTCCAAGGGTTAGGGAAAGTACCAGTACTCGAACTAAGATTGAAGAGGACAGATAAAGGAAAACTTAGCGATGAGGCTAACGACTTTACAAATATGTTTGGCAGACCATCCGGCCCGGGGCTGATATTACGATCAAGAGCATTGGCCAATTCTTCAACCTCAGATGCATCTGTACAAATAAAGGAAATTGAGAAGGGAAGATGATTAGGTAAGACAACAGGATGCACAGCTGCAGCGGGAGGAGAAAAGAGAAAATTGGGGAAATGAGTCAGCAACTTCTTGAGGAGAAGAAACCTCTGCACCATTCCAACGGACCTTTCTAGGACTGGAAGAAGATCCGAGCGGACCTTACTAGGACATCATCGACGTGGCACGAAAAAATGGATACGAAAAACGTGCGATTGAACAAATCATAAATAAAAAATCCCCGTTGGCAGCAGCAGCCGGAAAGGTAAATTTCTCGTATGTAGCGTGAGGTTTCGTATTTAGAGATCCTTTATTGAGGCTCAAATATTTTGCTAATTAAATTGAGTTGCACACGTATGGATCACATATTGAAAATCGGCGGATAATAAATTTTAATAAACCTAAAAATACAGGTTTTGTCCTTCTAACAGTTGCTGTTTACACATTTCAAAGTGGTTACAACACAAAGGTGATAACTTGTTGCCTTAAATAGCTCAAATAGTTAATTTCGAAGGATTTCCATAAAAGTTTAATCAGCACTTGTGTTGCCATTAATATATATATTTTCAATTATATTCTGATCCATTAGGGGCCCTCATTTTGAATTTTTATTAAAAACGGCAACTAAAAATATTAAGCTATAAATTTTAGACTTTTGTATTTGTCATCCGATTTGCATAATTTATTAAATGAGCTTGCCTTAATAACTTATAATTTCCAGTTTCATCGGAATCTGTTGAGAAACTTGGCTGCTAGAGGGCTACCGAAATAACAAAAATTTATGTCACCCCTGTATGGGAGACCCCCCTAAAACTCCTTAAAATATTTTCTTGCACCGCAAATATCGAGAGGCACCATTTTTGACCTACGTTGAAAATTACGTCATTCTAGCTCATGTGGTTTGCGAGAAAACTTGTTGTGACGCACGAACAAACGGACGGACGGACGGACGGACAGACAGACAGGTAAGTTGCGATTTTATAATTGTTTCGGGTGTGGTTAAAAATATTTCACACTATCCTTAAAAAATGTCTGCTTTATAAATGCTTCCAAGTTAAGTCATTTAAAACGTTTCAGTTGCTACTAAAGTAGCGCATTGCGCTTACCTTCTGACCTCTGGAGGCCGCCATTTTGGATGCATGCATTTGATTTTGGATTATTTTAAACCTTTGTGTGCTAGGACCTCATCAATCAATGAGCCAAATCTCGTTCAAATCGGAGTTTCACTTTAGACAGTGCAAAAGTATTCAATTTTGAGTGAAAATGGCAGCTAAAAATATTAGGCTTTAAATGTTCGACTTTTTTATCTTTCATTCGATTTTAATAATTTTTAGCGCAATACAATAACTTAGTACAGAGATCCATACAAAACCCTGAAATAAAAACGCATATTTAAGCCGCCGCCATTTTGACATTTGCTCATGCATGATCACCAAAATATCAAAGTCTCTAGACTTAATTGATTTCTATCTTAAAACCAAGTTTCGTATGCATCGGATCATAATTTAGAGTTTTGAGCTTCAACTGGCGGCTCTTTTGTTTTTTTTTAACCTGACCTCCAGTTTTTCTTACATGATTCTTTAGGCACTTATAGTTTTTATCAAACTACCGAATTTCATCAACATCGGTTGAAATCTTTGGACACAACCACCACAACAAAATTTTGTACGTTCTTCGACCTTTGAGAGGCCGCCATTTTGTTTCAGACGAGCCGACCTCTAGCATGGTCAAAAACTTCGTTATATCCCATAAAAATGTATATATATATATATATATATACATATATATATATATATATATATATATATATATATATATATATATATATATATATATATATATATATATATATATATATATATATATGAAGAATCCGACCAAGATAATTATGTAAAATTCGAACACAATAATTACATCAGACGTAAAGAATATATTGTAATTTTATTTGATGGCAATAAGAATAGTGTCAGCGTACCGACAATTTATAACAAAACGAAAGTCTCTTCACAGTTCATTTGATTAATTAGGTTTTGGGCGAACTCGCGTCCTGTCCGATTGAAGACTTCCTTTGAACTAACTTCTGGGGACGATATCGTACATCTATCTCTCTTCCACACGGCCATCCTACTCAGACTCAGTCTCTGAGTCGTATAACCAAGGTTTCATCTGGTCGGCTGACGAAGAAGTTCGCATTGGTCCGTCGTGGAATCCCTTCTTTCCAGATCGTAACGTTCGTTTCGTTTGGTTTTGGTTATTACATAAGGTCCTAAGTACTTTCCTCGTAGCTTAAGTCCAGTTCCGAATTGAGTTCGTTTGATCGCTACTAAATCACCCTCCTTATAAGTATTGGCTGGCTTCCTTCTTCGATTGAACTGACGCTTTTTTTCTTCTTGGATATCCAGGATCTTACTTCTGGCATGGTCTCGCAAGTACTCACGCGTTTGCCCAAAATTGTTTGCCCATTCAATTTGTAGTAGTTCCATTACCCGCAAATTTTCCTTGTTCTTCATTTTAACTCCTAGTAGAACTTCACAGGGAGATAAGTCGATACTACAGTGATATGCAGAGTTGATGCAGCGTTGTACACGATCCAGATGTCGATACCAGTTGTAAGGATTCTCAATAGTGAGTTTGGCCAATACGTTCGTGACAGTTTGATTTTCCCGTTCGACCTGACCGTTGCCTCTAGGTACGCCGGTGGTAATGGCATGATGTTCGATTCCTCTATCTACGCAATATTCTTCAAAGTCTTTTGATGTAAAAGCCGAACCTTTGTCCGTGATAATTCGATGAGGGTCTCCAAATACTTTCGCTTGTAGTTCCAGTTTATCGATAACTTCGCGCACACCTGTAGATTTTGTGGGGTAAATCCAACAGAACTTGGAAAATCCGTCCATGATGACTAAAATATAATTATACCCTTTTCCAGTAGTCGTCATGGGTCCTTGGTGGTCGATGTGGTATGTGTTTAGCGGGGTATCGCCTTTGGCAATCGGGTGTAATGCACCTTCCTGTTTCCTCTTTTTATTCTTTACCAGAATGCATGGAACGCAGCATTGTATGAAATTTTCTATCTTCGTCTTTAAATTAGGAATAAAGAACTCATTGGAGATGATAGCTTCCATCTTCTTAAATCCAAAATGGCCGTTCTCATGAGTGCGCCGTATAACATCCCTTTGCAAATTTGTTGGTAACACAATCACGTCTTTTCCATTGACCGTCTTTAGCAGAACACCGTCTCGCGTCAGGTAATCTTCATATTGGCCATTCTTTAGTACTTCCTTAATGGCACGCAATTTTTCATCTTTTTCCTGTTGTTCCTTGATAGTGGATCTAATGTTGTCGTTTATGCTCATGACGGGATTTCTGCTTAGGAAGTCGACATGTTTCATTTGTTGCGCTGACCGATGAACCATGACATAGTCGAACTCTTCCATCATTAGTGTCCATCCAACAACGCGACGAGGCATTTCTTTTTTGTTTACTGTTCGTTGAAAGGCCGCACAATCTGTCACTATTCTGAATCTGATTCCTAGCAAGTATGGGCGAAATTTTTTCAATGCTTCGACAATCGCTAATGTCTCCAATTCATACGAGTGGTAATTCTTCTGAGCATCGTTGGTCGCCTTACTCATATAGTATACCGGTCGAAAATGTTTTTCTAGTGGTTCCTTTTGCATCAATACTGCACCCAATCCATTTTTACAGGCATCGGTGTGTAGTTCTGTCTCGTTTTCTTGTTTAAGAATGCACAGGACAGGTTCTTGCGTCAACATTTCTTTAATGTGGTTGAAGGCTAATAGTTCTTCTTGTTCGAATTTAATCGTTGCATTCTTCTTAAGCATTGCCGTTAATGGTGCCGCTATTCTTGCATATCCTTCAATGAATCTTCTAAAATAGCTTGTCAATCCCAGGAAGCTTCGAAGTTGTTTGACTGTCTTAGGGACTGCAAACTTGATTACTGCCTGAGTCTTCTTTTTCGTGGGTCGGACCGTTGAATCTTCAACTATATACCCCAAGTATTCTACTGATGTTTGCAAAAACTGACATTTGCTCCAGTTAATATCCAACCCATTTGCGGCGGCTACGTTCAACACGGTACGCAGTTTCTCTATACCTTCTTCTCTTGTATGCGATGGAATTATGAAATCATCGACGTATGGTATAATAATTTTATTTTTAATCAGTTCCTTGAAAACGTCTCTAATGAATCTTCCAAAAGCGGCTGGGCTATTACATAAGCCAAATGGGGTTTTCAAAAATTCATACTGATTATCATGGGTTAGGAAAGCTGTATATTTCCTACTTTCCTTTGCCACTGGTACATGGTAGAATCCATTGCGTAAATCCAACAGTGTATAAATTTTGTAACCCGCTAACGCTTCAATCTGTTCCTCGATTATTGGCATTGGATACCTGTCCTTGATTACCACTTTGTTCAGCTTTCTGTAGTCGATACATGTGCGATAGTCACCGTTTTTCTTTCGCACCAGCACAACAGGACTTGCGAACTCTGACTCGCTGGGTTGTATTATGCCTTCTTTGAGCCACTCTTCAATTTGTTTGTCGAGAATCGCGCGTTCCAGTGGAGCTAGTCGTCTTTGCTTCTGATATATTGGCGTTTTGTCTACCAACACTATCTTGGTTTCGATCATCGTCTTGCTTTTATTTCTATCTGGTTCATAATTATTTATCATGGCCTGGACTTTCTTACGCCATGGTTCGGGTAGATTCAATTCGGTGTCGTTTCCTGTATCGTATTCAATGTTCATCATACCAACACTTTCTTGCAAAGTATGTGTGTTCTCCTTTTCGCATTCGTCTTCTTTGGGCAACTTCTTAATTGCAATTTCGTTTCAGCTAAGAACGATTTCCGTTTGTTTAGTCCATTCTCTACCTAACAGCATTTCATATTGCATACTGTTGGTGGGTACAATGTAGAACATGGTGCTGAAATGTTCGCCATTAACGTTTATTGGCACTATGATTTGCCCCAGCGGTTGTATGGTGCTTCCTCCTAATCCAGTGAACGTACGATAGGCCTTCGTGTATTTTGGCTTCCCAATCGCTTCGTATTTACCATAACTCAGCAAGTTTACAGGACTTCCAGTGTCCACTAATGCGTTCAAGCTTATGTTGTCTAATTGTACTCTGGTCATCATTTCATGTTTATCACTGATGTTGTTAAGCGTAGCATTATTGCAATTTTTGGATACATGCCCGAATTGGTTGCATCTAAAGCATTTGCTTCCTTTCTTTTTCTGGCTACAATCTGCTGATTTGTGTCCAATTGCACCACAATTAAAGCATCGTATTTTATTTGGTTGTATTGCTTTCATGACTGGTGATCTTGTTGATTTGCTATTATATTCATTCGTATTATTTTTATATAACTTTGTTATTTTTGTTGTAGCGTTCGTTGTTGATAGTTGCGCATACGCACGCAGTTTTTCTTTGAATTCGGTGATGCTCTTTGCGTTATATAGTATGATTTTGTTTCAACTGTGATCACGAATTCCTTCTATTGTATAATGCATCAGAGATTCATCGTCGATTTTGCCCCTATTCGCTATCTCTCTCATTTTGAGGAAGTATTCTTGTAATGACTCACTATCTATTCTTTTTCTACCTCTGAGAAGAGCGTGTATTTCTGCGCTGTTTACGCATTTCCCAAATTCACTTTCCAATGCTCGTTTCAATTTTTTCCATGTAGTTAGCCCTTTCTCGCTTTTAACGAACATCTTTGCTATTCCTGTCAGCGATTTTTTGGCAAATATTACCTTTTGAAACTCATCCCATTGCATTATCTTCGACATACCCTCGTACTCGGATAGCCATTCCTCAACCACCTGGCAACCTTCACCATCGAACTGCTGCATTGATTCTTCTATATCACGAAACGTCACTGCGAACTTATGCGGTTTCGTGTGGATGGATGCATCGTTCGTCGCACTCACACACTCGCTTACGTCGTCCCTTTGGTCAGCGTCGTTATCTTCTTCTGTGCTGTCATCACCTTCTTCGCTGTCCGCTTCTTGCAATTCTAGTAAGCGCAAATCCATAAGTGCACTACATATGCGGCTCGCCAATTCATCGTTTTCACCGTCGTAGTCCATTCCTAGCAGATTGCATATTATTACTAGCTGCGACTTCGAAAATTTTTCCTTTATGAAATCGAGTTTTGCTATTTGCTCCGCCGACCCGTGACGAAACTCAAAACCCGAGAATTTTCTCAACCTGCTCCGATTTCCCCGATCGCCTTCATAACCAAAAATAAGTTGATGTAACACTTTAATTGTCTTCGTTGGGCCAGTCTTCAATGCCTCTTTTATTTTGAGGTTATCGTTTAAGCAATTCATTTTGCGTACTTCACTGTTATTATTATTTTTTAAGCAAACAAAACACACACGTTATTCTATTATTTAATCGTCGTTATATTAGTTCTCGTTGTTTTGTGCTGTTACCGTCGTATATCGCCTTTTTCACGTCAACTGCCGTCTTCACTTCGTATTTTTTTTCCTCGTCGTTATATGTTCTCACTGTCGTATATCACTTTCCACATTTCTCGCGTCTTCACTACTTATGTATATTTTCTCGTCGTAGTGTGCTCTTATCGTCGTGTAGCACATTCCATATATCACTTTTCACATTTCTCGCGTCTTCACTACTTATGTATATTTTCTCGTCGTAGTGTGCTCTTATCGTCGTGTAGCACATTCCATATATCACTTTTCACATTTCTCGCGTCTTCACTACTTATGTATATTTTCTCGTCGTAGTGTGCTCGTATCGTCGTGTAGCACATTCCATATTGCCCGCATCTTCACTACTTGTGTATATTTTCTCGTTTGTTTTTGCGGTCGCGTTTACAGTCACAAATCCCGGTTGAGCCCCCATGTAGAATCCGACCAAGATAATTATGTAAAATTCGAACACAATAATTACATCAGACGTAAAGAGTATATTGTAATTTTATTTGATGGCAATAAGAATAGTGTCAGCGTACCGACAATTTATAACAAAACGAAAGTCTCTTCACAGTTCATTTGATTAATTAGGTTTTGGGCGAACTCGCGTCCTGTCCGATTGAAGACTTCCTTTGAACTAACTTCTGGGGACGATATCGTACATCTATCTCTCTTCCACATATATATATATATATATATATATATATATATATATATATATATATATATATATATAAATATGTATATATATGTATATATATATGTATATGTATATATATTTATGTGTATATATATATATATATATATATATATATATGCATATATATATGTATATAGGTATATATATATATATATATATATATATATATATATATATAAATATATATATATACAGGTATACATATATATATATATATATATATATATATATACATATATATATACATACTCGTATATATATATACATATATACAGGTGTATATATATACATATATACAGGTATATATATATATATATATATATATATATATATATATATGTATATATATATATATATATATATATATATATATATATATATGTATATATATATATATATATATATATATATATATATATGTATATATATATATATATATATATATATATATATATATATATATATATATATACAATAATGGGATAGAACGAAATTTGTGACCATGCTAGAGATCGGCTCGTCTGAAACAAAATGGCGGCCTCTCAAAGGTCGAAGAACGTTGTGGCCAAAGATTCCAACCGATGTTAATAAAATTCGATCGTTTGATAAGAACTATAAGTGCCTAAAGAATCATGTAAAAAAACTAGAGGTCAGGTTAAAAAAAAAATAGCCGCCAGTTGAAGCTAAAAACTCTAAATTTTGTTCCGATGCATACGAAACTTGGTTTTAAGATAGAAATCAATTCGATTTTTCGAACAGACTATGAGTGTTCACTCAGCTGAGCAACCACGCGGGAGCATGGTACTGACCAAATTAACTTCCGAAAAAATCAATACGGTCGTGAAAATGAGATACTCTAACTATCTCCAAGCGAAGGCCCGAGAGGGGCTGTAGTGCTACAAAGAAGAAGATATATACATATATATATATATATATATATATATATATATATATATATATATATATATCCATATTTATATATATATATATATATATATATATATATATATATATATATATATATATATATACATATATATATATACATATCCATATTTATATATATATATATATATATATATATATATATATATATATATATATATATATATATATATATATACAGTAGAGTGCTTTTATAGCGATGCTCAAGGGACTGTTATATTTACATCGTTATAAGCGGAGATCACTAGATTCGGAGCAGAGAAAGACGAAAGGCTGGAAAATAATATAATCCTGAAGTTTTATTATAGAAACAAGAAGATGCATATATATACATTCGTGATACAATACATAGTTTTGAAGAATAAAAAATCCCGAGGAGCCTCATAGTGTAAGTTTAGAAAAAGTCAATAATTTTTGTTTGTTTGGATTTTTCAACGAAGTAAGCATTATGAACGCAACATAGTTCTCAATTTATCGTAGTGCTATTGAAATTTCGTTGAGTAATTCAGTCGTGGCTACTAAATATTCGAACTTGATTAAGTGGTTGAACTATTTCGGGCGATTGGAATAACATTTCGTCTTCATCGGCCGTTTCATCAAGCTCCTCCTTGTTGTTTGAGTTGACTATAGCCCCTGCGATTTTATCATCGGTTAAAATATTGCAATCGCTAGGAACAACATCGTTATCCACATTTGCGAAACCGACGATTTTTTCGTGTGTAGAATAATGCGTATATTGTTCTCAATTCTTCTAGATCTTCAAGCTCAACTGACTGACCAGAAATTTCTACCATTCCTGAATGAAGCCAACGTGTCAAAAACAATTTTCAATACATTTTTCTGACATGTAACTCCAAACATTCTCCAGCATCAAAATTGCATCAGGATCTGATATTTTTGATTCTATATTTTGTTCCAGTCTATTTGTAATCTTCATCACGAGCCTTTTCCTAAATATGGCTTTGAGTGTTCTGATTATTCTCTGATCCATAGGCTGTAGTACACTGATCACGTTGGGGGGAAGAAAATGTAGTTCAATATTTTTTAAATTTTGTACGGCTGGATACGACGAACAGTTATCGACTGTTAGTACATAACATTTTTCGGGTTTTGTACTAAAATACAAAACCCTATTGCAATCACGACCTGTGTCCCTCTGTCCGTCCGTCTGTATGTCACAGCACTTTTTCTCCGAAACAATAGAGGCTACAGCCATGAAACTTTGTGGAAAGGTCAGAAGTGGTGACTTCTTGAAAGTTCAAGGGTGAAAAAATTTTTCAAAGGGGTTTAAGGGGAGTCTCCTCATATAGGGAGTTGACCCCTCAAAAAAAAATTTTCACCATTGGTAGTCGAGTAGGGTGTCATTGGAAAGGCCTCAATGAGATCTTTTCCAAACAAGTTTTAAAATTGCCTTATGAGTACCGAGGGGGGCAGGGGAAGGGGAAATGTACGAACTTTTCGCGTGCCCCCCTCGCGATTGGACACCTTCCATCCGAAAAATCTGAAAAAAATCAGGCATGTAGCCCTTGGTGAGTACAACAACAACAAATACGTGAGAAGTCGAAATTCACTCAACTTTGTTAGTAATAGTATGATTTATCGATTTTATGTTTTCTTGAATAAAATCTGAATAGTACTCTTAAATTCGATAAAATTTTGCAAACAGATGAATATTTATAAGATTGATCTTTCCTGAAAGTTTCATAAAGATCGAATATTATTTAACAAAGTTATAGCGATTTGAATTTTCCTGTATTACTATGGAACAATGTGCCCTGTATTACTATGGAAAGATATGGCTATGGGAGCCATATGCGCTTTTTATCGACTTAGACACTACAGCTTTGCTAGGATTTGCATGAAAATTTCCGGAATGATAGGTATCACGAGGATGAGTACATACAATTGAAACAAGTCGAAGAGGCAGGAGAGAGCCCCTAGCAAAAGGGCTTTGTAGCCATTCTAGAATTCGAAAAAATAGGCCATGAATCGATGCTTACAGTACAGAGGAGTGGCCTCTGAAAAAAATTTCATGAAAGTTAGCCGATGTGAGTATCAAATGAAAGTTCTCTATGAGAGCTTTTCAAAACAGTTCTTAAACTGACAGTTTTTGCTTCAGGGGGGGCACAGGGGGGGGGGGGGGGGAAATACATGAAAAATGTGTTTCCTCCCTCGCGAATTGACACCCGTGATCTAAAAAAATCTGAAATAATTATCAAGCGAGATATCTATGGGTATAACTTCAACAAATGCCACAGAAGTCAAAATTCTTTCAACTTAGCTAATAATAGTATGATCCTCGAACATGACGTGCTTCTCAATTTTATTCGTTGCTGGTTACGGCATTTTGTAAGTTGAGTGCAAAACCCTTCTGACATGGGCATAGGTCTGTCTACCCAACTTGTTCGATTTTGTTTTCTAAGTTTCTTATCCCATTGTCTTAACATTTTAATGAAAATATCACTCATCATCCACGCTTTCTTATTGTTTTTGTGATCTACTTGTAAATTGACATTCTTGAAGCACCGTGGTGTGTTTTGCATTTTCCTGCCACGAGAAGTTTCTGTTTATCAGATCCAGTCATATTGCTAGCTACAAGCGCCGTAAGTCTTTCCTTCGAGAGCTTTTCTCCATGGCACGTCTCGCCTTTGAATCTTAGAGCTTTATCTAGTGCTAAACAAAAAAAATAGACCTGTCTTATCAACGTTGTAAACTTCATTGTCCCCAAAATTTTTACGAATTGTAGGCCAAACGCTACGCAGCCAATTTTCTTTAACTGCTCCTGAAATGCTCGCAGCTTCCCCGTTGATTTTTCCAAAAGCAATACTGTGACGTTTTCGAAAGCGTCTTATCCAGGAATGAGGGCAATTAAAGTCTGGTTTATTTGAAAGCTTATCAAAATCGTTGGCTTTCTCTTGTAAGATTGTTAAGCTGATGGGGATATTTCTACTGCGTTGAAGCTTCATCCACTCCAATAGTACATCTTCAATATCCTTATGGTCGCTTGCCTTAATTTTTTTTAGTCATAGTTTCACCTTTGTTAAATTTTTCTTTTATTAGAGTGCGAGATTTCCAGATAGTAGAGAACGTTGACTGACTTATCTTAAGATCGCGGGATGCATCCAAAAAAGAATTTTTACCATCTTCTTCGCGCTCAATTAGCGCAACTTTCTCGGCAACTGAAAAAACCTGACGTTTAGACATTGTGATATGACGCTTACCAAATTTCGACTGTTTCAATTTCATTCTAACATAAGTGACGATTTGGTAAAAGACGAAGGGGAGTCCCCGAATTTTATGGTTTATTTGAACAGATGAGAAAACAACAAACAGATTAGATTGAAGAAAATAAAATTCATAAAACGGAGGGGGGTAGGCAGGAGAGGACGAAATGCACGAGAAATTCCATGACATCACTATATGCGGAACAAGGAAACGAAGTGTTTGGCCTTTGCTGTCTTGTTGTATGCGGAATATCGATATAAGCGGCATCGTTAAACCCGGAATATTGACTGATGAATAGCATACGAAACCAAACTTCGGTTTTAGTTTCCATTGTTAAATCCGACCTATCATTATATCATGCATCGCTATAAACGGAATCTACTGTATATATAGTCTTAAAAAGCGAGAAGGACAAATTGGCGGAACAAGAAAAAAGAGGCATCTACAAAATCTCGTGTGGTGTGTGTCAGCTGACGTATATTGGACAAACGAAGAGGGTAGCGGTAACGAGATTCAATGAGCATATGAAGGAGGTAGAGTTAGCGAATAAGAAGGTCAACAGCAATCTGAGGTCAGTGGTAGCGAAGCATATAATCAGCAGTAAACACAAAATAGGTATCGAGAACTTAAAAGTTGTAAGAAAGGGTAGAAAAATTAACGAGTTAGACATTAGGAAAACAATACAAATAAGTAGGGTACCTGTCGAAAAACGATTAAACTAGGATTAAGGTTATGGGTCGGAAAAACTTCTGAAGCTCATTAAGTAAAGGTTAGTAGATAAGTTTATGAAATGTAATTAATAAATAGTTAAGTGAGAAGTAATGTAATAGATGTAACATATAAATAGTTAACGAGTAGGATAAGTTAGGTAGTACACTGAAGCAGTCCGTGTGCTACGGACGAAACACGTGTCTGTAGAATATATTAAATAAATCATGGTTACAGGAAAAAAAAGTTTAATTTGTCTAAATACGAATAGAGTTTAACTTGCGTATGCTTGATATCACCCTACATCCTAAACGGAATGATTTAGAGTTTTCCCAAAGGAAATGTTTTCGTGCATGTACTAGTTCGTACAAAATGCCTGAGACGGTTTAGGAACACTATATATTGGATAGAAAAATTCATCCAACTGCTAAAGTGACGAGAGTCGATAGCTTCATATTGAAATTTCTTCGAAACTATATCCCAAGATCTGTAAGTGTAAGCGGAAACCTCTGGATTTCACAGCCATTCCACCCTACCGACGGGTATATTGTGAGTTCCCTCGCTACTGACTTCGTTCCTCCAGAAGTATTCGTGTATTCAGACATTAGTTTTTGAGTTTCAGGATAGGATAAAAGTTCACTGTTGTGTTAGCATTATAATTAATATTTGAATAGTGTTGGTTGATTTTTTGCCCTTTTTCCAATTGAATCCAAAAATTTGTAATAATTTTAACTAAACTGAATTTTATATTGTTTTCCTTTTGATTAAATGTTTTTAATTGATAATGTATAAATTTAGAGAGCCATTTGGGACATTAAGTTTCCGTGTATTTATTGTTTTGAATTTGATTTGTATATTTTGAAAATTTATAACGATTAGTATTGAATAAAGCGCTTTTGACTTTGACTTGCTTGAACCCCCTTCATGTATTCGCGGAATTTTTGCTCGAAAAATTTTGAGTTCGGTGGTATATACCAGACGGCATCGCGGAAGCATTAAGTAACGGCTCCCTTTTAAATTCAGTTGTCTTCGTGAAGGGTTCGAATTAGTCTAAAATAGTGCTAGTTAGTTATTCCCATAATTACAAAATATGCAAGATCAAATTAAATTAGTATTACTAAGCGAAATATTAATTTGATTATTCTACCTTCTTCGAGAGTAAATTATTACACTAATTAAAATCGAAAATAAAATCCAAAATGTAATTGGCAACTCTGTCTCATTTTAGGTTAAGAAAACAATCCGCCAAATTTAGCCATTACCATTTCTTTATTGTTTAGATTTCTTTGATCAACAAAACACTTTCGGAAGCACAACAAATTCTCAAGTGCGGGCATGTTTCTGGCTACACGAATTTGATGATCGAGTACGACGTGTCGGTGATGCAAAGTGTGGAATTCTCGATGGGGCCCCTGCTGATCGAGATTGAGCGCCCCCTCAACGACAAACTGGGCCTCATATTGAGCAATTATTCGCCCGTCCTGCCCAACGACCACACCAAAATAGATGAAGTATCTGCGGCAGGAGTCTACATCGCGAGCATATTGCCGGCCAGCATAGCCGACAGGTGAGTGGAGTGGGTATTTATTGTTTACCAATTCCTGCACTCGTTTAAATCATAGCAACGTGTAAACATGTGGGGGTGAAGCGAATTTTTAGTTGAGGATGGTAATGTTTTGGAGGTACTTAAGATAATTGTTTATTTAATCATTCTCTGAATGAAAGTGAAACGACTTACAACTAAATGGAATTGTTGAGAGCTAGTTTAATGGAAGCCGTGTAAGTTTGAAATTGTTTGTTTTTAATATTTTATGGTTCGGTTCAGATGCTGAGAGTGGTGTAATAATATTCATGCAGGCTGTTAACGCTTCCTCTCTGTTGCGCTAATAATCGAAATTTGAAGTAAAGTTGATGCTATATATTTTGTGGTATTAGTTTGATGAGTTGTATATCGTAGCGGCTCCTCAAGGGGCTGATGGAGACGAATGAGGGCTGCATGTACGTGATTATCAATTTATTATTATAAGGAAGTTTCAGTTTTTACAAGGACCTTGCTATACTGGAAAAGAACTGTACTGAATGCATTTCCTGCAAATTGTAACCCATGCGTATGTG
Organism: Odontomyia ornata; assembly: GCA_963969285.1. Classification (NCBI taxonomy): domain Eukaryota; kingdom Metazoa; phylum Arthropoda; class Insecta; order Diptera; family Stratiomyidae; genus Odontomyia; species Odontomyia ornata. The sequence continues at coordinate 301,703,116 of OZ017739.1, read as the reverse complement.
TGTATCGCTGGGTAACGTCAAATCATATTCGTATGTCAACATATTCATGAAAAAGTATAAATTCATGAAATTATTGCGTTTTTCGGGAAATAAGTTCAAATTTATTTAAACTAACAACCAACATTAATCAATGATATATTGACCATTTTGTTGGATGACCTTTTGCCATCTTTTGGTAAGTTGAAAAATTCTCGGCTCAGGCCAGCTTGCAGCGCCGTATGCTATAAGGTTGCACCCGGTTTCCATTGTGCATTGATGCGACACCGTTCTCTGTGAACTTTCTCTTTCCTTGTTTCGTGCTGATACAAAACCGACTTGTTCAACTTAATATGCATTCGATGCCGTCAATAAGCAAAAAAAGATTAACGGGTTTCAGTGACAGGTGGCAAAGTGATCCCAAATTCAAAGATTGGGTGCAGAAAAAATGAGTTTACTGCAACATGTTTCACCTGTAATTCGGATATTGTCATTCAATATGAAGGTCGCCACGCGTTAACAGTAAGTAATAGTTTATTGTTATCAAATTATTTTTTGTAGACATGCCGATTCTCGAAAGCAATCTTTGGATAAAAAGATTTCTACTTATGATAACACGTATATTTAACATCAGAAACTTTAATTTCTTTTTTGGGGATGCAAATAAAGAAGGTAGTGATGGCTCTAAATTGGTTGTCTATGGTTTAGTAAAACACATTTGATTGTGTAAGTGAAGTGCTATTTTTCGAAATCACGATTTTCTCCATGCAAATGATATATCGTTGGGAAATATATTGAGCGCAGACACATACAAAAAAACAATAAAATGCAATCGAATTTGGAAGACTGCGCATCCAGTTTTCAAAATTCAGATGCATTTACGTTGTACCCAATTGAAATACCATTATAACTAAATTGCTAATATTTTATTTCTTCTATTTCTAAATTGAATACTACCTCCTAATTGGTTGAGACTTCAGAACCATATTAAATGTATGAAAAGAAAAAAAAGATTACTGTATAGCCAGAAAACTAAACACGCTGTTTATTATTACAGCCGTTCATTGCTCTGTAACTAATATTTCTTTGTTATAGGTTCACTCCAATAGTACAAAGCACCTAAAGATAATGTCAGCCAAATTAACTTTAAGAGCCATGAAAAACTTTTACACAAAAAAAGAAACAAACGAAGAATATGTGATCACAACGGCAAAAGTAGCATTGATTTCAATGCATGGCCCAAGCTACAATATTTTGGACTGTTTGGGAGAAAATTTGAGTAGGCTTGTTCAAGATCGCCAAATAGCGACAAAAAAGACAAGTAGGCACACATAAGCCTCGGCGATCACATGTAAGGTGCTAGGACCTCATTCACTAGAAAAATTTATACTTGATTTGAGAGAACCTTACTTTTTTTCGGTAAGCTCTGATGCGTCAAACGTTCTTCTTCTTCGTAGCACTACAGCCCCTCTTGGGCCTTCGCTTCCTGTAAATTCTCGGTCCGTTGACCACGTCTTCAAATTTCGAAATCCGAGCAATGATGAACTGTCAGCGTCGACCGAGTCAGACCAGCGTTTCCTGCTTTAGTCCGATGTTTGTATCAAAGGCATCGGTGAGTTGATTATTGATGCGGACTTGGGAGCCTAGCTCCCTGCTTTCGTCTGATATTTGTGTCAAAGGGATCGGTGAGTTGGTTGTTGATGCGGATTTGGGAGGTCGTCAACGTGATTGTCATTTCGGTAAGACGTATTAATTTGGCTGGGATGCCAAAGCAAAGCATTATTTAGTACATCACATAACGATCAATACTGTCGGGGACTTACTTAAAGTCAACAAAGATTTGGTGTACGTCTATGCTGAACTCCCAGCATTTTTCAAGTACCTGCTTGACTTTGAACAATTGGTCTATTGTCGATCTACCTGCTCTAAAACCACCTTGATACTCCCCAATATAACTCTTGGCGTATGATGCGATTTTATTTTCTAAGGTTTTTGAAAATATTTTGTGTCGTACAAAGTAGTTATATGCCTGTATAATTTTCGTACTGTAGCTTGTCAAATTTTTCGTGGATAGGGAATATAATTGCTTGGCTCTACTCTTTCGGCATTTGTTCTGTGCTGGATGACTTTGTGAATAGCTTGGTGAACACTACTGCCACCATATTTGATGAGTTCCACTGGAATCTCATCGATGCGCTTTATCATTCTTTTGGGCTTTGATGATGGAACCAACTTCATCCAGGGTTGATGGGGCCAATGGAAGCTCTCCGCAGACATCTATTGGCTCCGATGTTATGGAGCTGTGTGGAGGATTAAGGAGGTTCTTGAAATATGATGCCCATCTTGTCTTAATCTTGGTTTCATCAGCGATGATATTGCCGATGTCATCAGGACAGATCGTGGTTTTGGACTGATAACCACGTTTCATGCTTTTCCCTACTTTGTATGCTTGTCTTGTGTTGTTGCTCGCTAGGCTTACATCTATAGTACTCAACTGGTCGTCATAGAAGTTTCTTTTTTTAACCCTAATTAAATTATTCGCTACTCTTCTGAGATTTGCATAGCGTTCTCTCTTTGTCCTGGTTTTCCTACCTACGTTTTCTTTGTACGCCTGATTCTTTTTATCTACGCATTCTGGCACTCATCATCGAACCAATCATTTCTCTTGCACCGGGCTTGATGTCCGGTCGTCTGTTCTGCCATGGTTTTAATAGCCGCTTTCACTTTCATCCAAAGCTCATTGGTCGTCTTTATCGATGCGTCTGATAAGACGGGAGCCAGCTGGTTGTTAAGGGTCTCCGCGAAATTTTTGGTCACAGATGCCGTTTAAAGCGTTTCGATGTCAAATTTTTATAGCGAGGTGGTCTTCGCCGAATATGCCTTTGGCATACGCCATCGATGGCTTAATTTGATCAAGTAATGATCTGCGTTACAATGAGCTCCTCGGTATGTTCGGGCATCAAGTATGCTCGAGGCCCAACGTTGTTGGATCAGAACATGATCGGTTTGGTTTTGTGTGTTGCCATCCGGTGGTACCCAGGTATTTTTATGAATGCGTCGATATGAGAAGTATGTCGAACGTATGACTAGATTTCTGCTGCATGCAAAGTCAATCAGGCGCTGGCCGTAGTTGTTTCTTTGTGGAGTCTATATCCTGCAATCGTTCCCCGATGAGATAGCTCATTGCCAACCATGGCGTTGAAATCACTCAGAACTATTTTTGTGTGCTTTGCAGGCAATGAGTCGAGTAGTCTTTCTAGGTGATTTAGAACGTTTCCTTCATTTCTCCGTCCTTTTCATCGGTCAGGACGTGAACATTAATCAGCCAGATTTTAAAGAATTTCGCTTTTTTACGGATATCTGACAACCGTTCATTGACTGCTTTAAAATCAATAACACGCGATTGGAACTCCCTATCCACAATGAAGGCCACTCCAAATTCTCGTTTTCCTGTAGGTTTCCCATTTTTGAATGTTGTGTGCGATCTCATGTCTTGAATGTCGTTTCCAGTCCAATTCGTTTCCTGGACTGCCAGTATTTTTAACAGGTAATGACTGGCCTGCTGTAAAAGGTCCTTAACAGCGCCAGGGTAATTGAGTGATCTGACATTCCAGGAACCAATGCCATATTCCTTTTTTCGTTTGCGAGGTCGTTGCCATGAGTCCAAACCATTCCGAGGCCCATCTGCTGGTTTCGAATAAAGTGGATAAAGTGTTGAAATTCCGTAAAACTTCCCAAGTCTGACAAATCTTATGAGAATGCAAGTGCAAATTTCATTTCCCGACACCATTGAAAATCTGCAGTGCTATCTCATTCGCACTAAGTGCATACTAGCAGAATCTAAAAGATCTGAAATATGATTGAATGAGAGTGAATGATGATATAGCAGATTGGGTGATGATAGTGCAACACATTGCTATGTGAAATTTGATTTTCACTTTTAGCCTAGAAATTTTTGCGAACGATTTAATGGTGTTTACCGCGAGAATTTGCAGATTTGCATTTGAATTGGGTGTTGTTTCGGGGTTAATCAAAGGTTATGGAGTAACGGACGTGTGTCGCCGTACCGTAAACGGAATAACTGAATGACCTGGGTGCGGAGAATTCGAGAAAACTTTTGTTATCGTCGACTAGTCCTGCGAAAAAAAATAAAAATAAACACGGATTCGTGCACGAATATTCGATAGAAAATCATCATCGCCGACGGATGCACCACCATCGACGACGGATGCACCACCATCGACGACGGATGCACCACCATCGACGACAATTGTCAATGCCAAATGTTTGGCGCAATTGGATCAGAACGGATGTGAACGAGATGGCAATCGGCTAGTCGCAGATGCAAGTGGAGCTGCCTCTGCTGATAATGTTGGCGATTATGAAAAAATAGTGAAAAATAGACAAAACAAAGCATTCGCCCGATAATGGATTGGACATATCTTAAAATTTTAATTTTTGAATGCATTTTTGACGCAGAAGTAACAGTTATGCAAAAAAAAATTATTTAAACGATCGTAAAATTGGATATCCACGCGTTGTTTGTTTCTATACATTCATATGAAAAAAAAACTATCGTAATGCTCCAAAGAAATTTTGTTAAAATTTGTGTCTCATCAATCCAGTGGTCTACGGCTGGTGGGAGGATTTTTGCATTGATTACAGGCCTTAACCTCCCCATCAACGAGCGCTCGTTGGAGGAATGGGTAAGTGCCCTCTCTTAGCGTTTTACAAATCGAATTCGTGGAAACCATCAATCCCATCAACGAGTGCTTATCGGAGGAGGACTGGGTAAGTGCCCTCTCTTAACGTTTTATAAATTGAATTCGAATTCGTGGAAACCATATTATTTTTTATATATCTTGCGTTAATTCACTTTTCGATTCAAATCATTCACGACAGTACACAAATATGAAGCTTAATTTACATTTGAATTTAAATAAATTTCACATACTTGTATACCTGTATTTGCAAAATTTAAAATTAGAATAAAGAAACTAAATTAATTCAAATAAAAAAAACAAGAATTAACTAGGCTCAAGACCAAATATTTATTTATGTTTGAACACAAACAAAAGTTCGTTAGTCTATTCGTGAAAATAATAAATTTCTAAACACCTAAAAACCTCGGTCTTTTCATTTACGAGTACATGAAGCCCTGACCAGGTATGGAACCTGTCAAGTTGGCTGGCACCTCCACTCATGAGCCAGCCATCGGATGAGCTTACCCCTTTTCCTTTGTCGAGATGCTCTCACAGGGTAGAATGGCCTTCCGCTTGAGTTTCCTATTTATGTTAAAGTGTTATGCGATTCCATCATATAAGACTTTAACATAAATTTGGAACGTTCATTTGTCATTTAAAGGAAAAATTCATGCGAATTATGCTTGTATGAGCTTTTCATTTAAATGGCAAATATATGGCCACGGCCACGATGGATCTTGATCCGGGTGGGAGGCGCGAGGGGGCACCGCTTCAACCTGCATGCCTCAATTCCGGCGAGCACCAACGTCTTCACTCGCCAAAGCAGCAGACCATTGTTTCAGTCCTTTACGGACATTTAAAACCAATCATAGAATCACTACAGATATTGCCACCGAAGGGGTGACTTACGCATGCAATAAAATTTTGTATTCCATTTTTATCGCAATTTTTGTTAGGAGAAATAAAAAAGTAATTATATGACAGAAATACGACCCACAAAATCCATAAGAATGCAATAATTTATTGCGATACGTTTGTCCGTCAACTTTCCTTAGAAGAACGTATTGCACTTTGCACGCAAATTTATCATCCGCGATAGTGTTGCCCTCGTAGTATAGTAGCAATATTCACAGCTAAAATCTTAACTGATTATCCTATATATCAATGTCATCACTTTTTATCTTCCTTATGATCAGCTGGGTGAAGCAACATTTCTTCCCATCGTGAATTTCTCGGATTGTATCTCGTTGATTAAAAATAGTTTCCTAGTAGATTGTGCATGTTTTATATATTAAGACGTCAAGGAACAAAGCTCTATGTGTTTCTTTAGTAATACATTTGCATTTTGTGGCACTAACTTTTACAACTTTCTAATTTATGGCGCCAACTTAACGACCACCATAGAAATTCTTTTAGCTACGCTCTCCAAAATTTAACAATTCACTTCATTAAGAAAAGTAAAACTGCAGAGCTGATAGTATACCGCCGCAAACTTAACTTTATGTAAGACATACATATGTTACTTCGTCGATTTAGAAGGCACCCATCCTATAGTGTGTTAGGCTATTTTAATGTGTGCGATTTCCAACATTTCCATTTTGTGTGTGTTCAATACTGTGATGCCTTTCATATACAACTCAAATGACTAGAATCGATGGTGATGAGAAATCGGAACCAAACTCGGGAAATTGAACTTGAACACGAGTTGTCATTTACCGTCATTCGGTTTACATGTCCTTCAGATAGAACCTTTGAGGAACAAGATAAAACCGGAGTGAACATCCATGTGTACACGTTGTCGCAACTACCCCTGCGACCGCCTGCCTAACTACGTGTCTTTTTGCACCTACCCTTGCGACCGTGATTCTAAAGCTAGTTAAGGGGAACCCAATGGGTTGTCACAAGAAAGTAAACAAACGCTTATCCACTTGTAAATATGGTTTTATTGCAAATAACACTTCACAGAACAAGAAAATAGCATTGAATACAAATAAAGCATTATGGCCACTTAGCATAGAAAACACTGTAGTATCGATAACCCATCGTTTTCTAGCAATAACGCACATTACACTTTTAATTGAGTTCCTCGCTCCGATTTACAATGTCACTCCTTAAAATGTTGTTATCCCTAAACCAGGTGTAATATTACTTTCACTACAGTCAATATGTACCTCCGGACACGTTCTCGAACCGAAAAAACGACTAAATTCCGAATGTAATCTCACGCACCAGGTAAATTTCGCGTCCATGTTAAGTCGTCAAATTGACAATCTGGCTCTCGAGAGGAGAAATTGTGGAAATTATTGGAAATGAAATGACAATCATGCTCAGAAGGTGGTCGTATCATTTTCTATGGAGCTTATATGAGCATAGCCTCTCCATTTGTTCCTTTCCTCAAAGGATGGAACCTAATTAAATACAACTTAATCCGACACTTTGATAAAAATAAAAACGCCAAGAAATATGCGCATGAAAATGCTGAACTCATTTAGGGCGTTTAAAAAGAAAAACACCTTCAGCCTACCTGAATTAGGGGAAGCTGTCTTACTGAGGATAATTATCTAGATAAAGCCATAACAAAATGAAAATTTTTTGATTGTTTAACCCAGCTGGTTATGGGTATCTGATGGGTAGTCCTAAACTTAATCAGCTGTGGGAAATTGAATGAAGCGAATTCAATTTGGTATACATAGGCAATACGTGATAGATTATCGTTCTGTTCCTACAATGCTATCCATCCACATTTTCATAAACATTCTATTCCATTTAAAACTGAAATCATAATTTTTAGTACAGTAAATATAGCATTTACGGTCTAAGAAATGACCTACTGGGATTTGACTTGATAAATCGATAGGGGGGCATAAAAAAAACTTAACTTCAGATTTCCGAAGTGATCCCCCCCCTGCTTTTGAGAAAATCCAAAAACATTTTGAAACGCGTTTTTCTCGGAATCTATGGGTTTTAGAGAAAAGTTTGTTTAACAAAAAATCTTCAGGACACTGTTATCTACATTTTATCTCATTGGAGCAAAGTCGTCCGACTTAAAATACAAAAAGTAGGTGGCGCTAAAGTATCAAAAAAGTGGTTTTTTGGCGTTTTCAATAAAAAAAAATATTTTTTTATAATAATGTAAATAGGAAAGTTGTTTGTCATAAAATTATCTACAATTTTTGTTTAAACAATTTTTTTGTAAAACTTACCGTTAACGAGCTGTAGACGAAAAGATGCAGTGCAGCATAGTTAACGGTTCCTTTCACTTTCGCCGGGCCGGTCGGCATAGTTGGGACAATGGACCGGTTTCTAGCATCTGCCTAAACCCGTTTTGAAGAGTAAAGGCATCTAAACTTTGCTCTCTCAAAATGGAAGTGTGTTTCGTTTGTGAGAAAAGTGTTGATGTGAATGATAAGAGCACCGTGGGGCCAAAAGCTCGAAAGACGCTGATAAGCGCAAGCAAAATCAGAGGTGATTCTGACATCCAAAAATTTCTTGAAAATGAAAGCAACGCGGTCGTGATCCACATCCATTGCCATAAGCGTTACTCAGATTCACGTTGTGCTGCAGCTGCTGCTGCTCGACAAGAGTGGAGAAGGTATTTATATGCAATATAAATTCTTATCAAAACTTAGTAAAAAAAAACAGTATAAATATTTACCAATACGATAACGATAACGATAACGATAACTTAATTTGTAAAATGAATGAGACGGACGGACAGACAGACGGACGGACAGACAAAATCGATTACAATAGGGTTTTGTATTTTAGTACAAAACCCTAAAAACTTTAAATTTCGCAAAAAATGTACTTATAATAAACGAAGACGTATTTAAATTTCATTGCAATTTAATTATTTTAATTTGATAAATAATAGACATAATAGACAGTTACATTTCGGCTAATTTTTATAAGTTTTACTTGACAAACAAATGCATAAAGCAATCAATAAATTGTTAAAACTACTTTGATTCAAAACTAAAGCGCATTGAAGCTCATGTTGCAAACTTTTAATTTGAAAAAAAACGCTACTTAATTTTCTATTCTTTTGTCAATTTGTTAATCTATGATTAACACTGGACAGGCAGGCCGGAGCGGAAGTAAGACAAAGACAAAAACAATAAGTACCATGTTGATTGAAAAGAGTGGTACAAAATGTTCCCTCCAGCTTTAAGTGTTAAATCACTGTCCATTATTTTGACGTTAAATTGAGAATAATTGTTTTCAGAATTCGAAAGGATGACAAGGAGAACGATGAACCCGAGCCTGGCCCATCAACGGAGTCGGAACCAACCGTCCCAGTCTTGAATCCAAACGTATGTTTTCTATGCGGCTCCAAAGGACAAAACTTCTTAAAGGACACTTGTGAAGTGAAAGGATCTTCTGTTCATGATACCCTGATGAAGATGTTAACACCCCGAAAGGATGAACAAAGTAAGCTTATTAGAGATAAGATAAAAGATGTCGATTTGGTACAAGCGAAAGCTCGGTACCATAGGAAATGTTATATAAATCTTCAAAGACGGAATAATGAATGTGGCCAACAACTTGGACGTCCAACAACAAAAGTCGATAAAGTCATGGAAATTATCTTTTCCTTCATCGCTGAAAATCGGGATGTATGTCAATTCGCCATAAAGGACCTCCTTAAACTAATCCCGGAAGATGATCAGCCTTCTATACACACTGTCACATTACGATTACAGGAACATTATAAGGATAAGATTATCACGACCAATGTAATGGGTGTAGGAAATGTCATATTTTTTCAAAGTGAAGCTGGACAAAAATTACTGTCAGATGCATTTTACGCCTCTCGAAAGAAAAATGTGAAAGATGAAAAAGAAAGACTTACTCGTGAAATAGCACGCGTCATCGGGGAAAAAATTCGTTGCAAGTATTACCAGTTAAATTTCTGTCATAATAAAATCACACAATGTAAAGTTTAATGCTTGAAATTAATAAATAAATAGTTACGAATTTTAAATTAAAAAAAAAATTAGTCGTCACATTTTGTGTGAATCTTTTACTACTACCTTCAGTTACATTTGTTTTAATTCAATGTTGACCGTTTACAGCAAGCAGTACTAAAAGGTTACTATTATTAATTGTTTATCAAAATTATTGTTAAAAATGAGAATATTAAGTAAACATTACGGTCTTTAAATCGAAAAATAATGTTTCGATAAAATGAATGGAATACACGCATCGGCGCGGCATATAAATGTACGACTTTTACACTTTGGCAAGCTCCAGCTCGTTAACGGAAAGTTTTACAAAAAAAATTGTTAAAACAAAAACTGTAGATAATTTTTTGACGAACAACTTTTCCATTTACATTATTATAAAAAAATAATTTTTTTTTTATTGAAAACGCCAAAAAACCACTTTTTTGATACTTTAGCGCCACCTACTTTATGTATTTTAAGTCGGACGACTTTGCTCGAATGAGATAAAATGTAGATAACAGTGTCCTGAACATTTTTTGTTAAACAAACTTTTCTCTAAAACCCATAGATTCCGAGAAAAACGCGTTTCAAAATGTTTTTGGATTTTCTCAAAAGCAGGGATCACTTCGGAAATCTGAAGTTAAGTTTTTTTTATGCCCCCCTATTGATTTATCAAGTCAAATCCCAGTAGGTCATTTCTTAGACCAAACCTATTTTTTCGTGCTATATTTACTGTACTATTTTAGGTTGATGTGATTTTACAATCGTTTTTGTTCTTCAGGTGCGGAGCACTATCCGTCGGAGATCAGATCCTTGCTGTTGACGAAACTGTCGTGGAAAACACTGCATATAATCCCGAGGACGTAATGGCTCTCTTAGAAAGCAGCTCCGGACGTGGGTACACACAAATTCAAATAATGCCTGCTCACACACTTGCTAGAAGAGGTAATTTATTTTAGATACAAACATATGGATGCAAAGATAAATTTAAACGCTTATATGTAATTATGTTCGTTTGTAAAATAAAGTGTATTTGCAATGCCATTAAGTTGCCCTTTTGGCGACGACATGCTGGCATCATTAGCCCCAAAGACGCCTCTGAGTCGTCCCAGAAAAAATAAGATCGGCTGCATGTTGTTTCCATGATGACAGCGTGCCCATCACGGTCGCCACTTTCTTTGGAATGGAATATCTATCTAGGGTGCGTGTATAGCGAATCGTTGATGTGGAATGTTTTACTAATTTAAAATATGATTCAAATTATAATAAGCTTGAAAGGAAAAATAAATCAAGTCAATATCGATCATGATTTATTCTCTTTATGATTATTATCATTATATTTATCCGTTGCTAAATTTATGCTCTGCATTATTGACGATGGTATTGCCAAGCAAAAGATAAGGGGTGGCAGGAGAGTTATACCAGAAGAGCTTGGTAATCTTGCCTTAGGAGCTACAAATTAATAAAAATTTTAACGGTACACACCTATTTTGTTGGGTTGATAAAAATCCCGGCTGGCTATCAAAAATTTGCGATTTGTTATATATATATATATATATATATATATATATATATATATATATATATATATATATATATATATATATATATATATATATATATATATATATGTATATATATATATATATATATATATATATATATATATATATATATATATATATATATATATATATATGTATATGGGCAAACTTTTTTGAAATTTTACGGGTATACACCAAACCCCAAATAGTGCATCGAACGATAAGATAATATATCAAACATGGTCTAAATTAAGTCACTTTGTAAGCAATAAAAGATAAAGATACCAATAAAGATAACATATATTTTATTGATGTCTTTAAGACCCTCACCGAGCCTTTAGCATCATGGCATCTTTTAGTCAAAGCTAAAAGAGGTCTTATTGATTTCATCCAAATGCGCCAGTTAAAAGTAACCTTTTCAGAAATGAAGACATCTTTAATTAAAATGTAATTCTAATTTAGATAAGTTTTTGGTCAAACTTATCTAAATTAAGTCATAATTTAGTGATGATTCCATAAGCGTGCCTTTTGAATTCGTCAGTCTCGAGCGCCGTGGGGATCAATGGTCCAAAATCAATGCTGCTCATATTTCCTGCAAGATCGAATATTCATATTTTCTCCTGTATCGCCTCTCAGAATATGATTGTTGAATAAGTACATTTTTTAGTTTTTTTTTCGTAGCACTACAGCACCTTTCGGGCCTTCGCTTAGAGACAGTTAGAGTATCTCATTGTCATGATCTAATGTATCGGCACTCCACAAGGTGATATGGATCATTATCACGCTTTGGGCGTGTGTCCGTCCACCCAGCTGCGATACGTTCTGATTTTAAACCAGCACGTATCATAACTGAACAGGCTTATAGTCCGTCCGAATAACCACTCGAACTAAATCACGTTGACGCCAACGAAACTTGAACCAGAGACCTTCGGCTTACGGGCTTAGTGCTCTAACCACTAAACCACGCCGGACTATTGAATAATACATATATATGCTAATAGTTAAGTGCTTCACGTTCCCTACCGCTACCACGTCATCTCTAATAAAACTCAGTTCTTGCACGGCTCTTGTCGAAAAAATAAATACATTTGTTTTTTTTCCAATGTGTGAAGGGTTATGCGCTCAGTTTCGATCGTAATCATGTCAAAGAACAGTGACGATTTGCGTGTTCCTATCTTGAAGAAGGCAAGTTATCAAAAGAGGTAATTTGAAGCAGTGGCTTGTGTCAAGAGCCTCGGATATTATGAAATTGTGACTGGTGAAGAGATTGAATATGGTAAATTCAAAATTATGGAGCAGACAAGATGCGAAGGTAATGCTCATTTTGTCTTGCAGTTTGACTGATGAGGATCATTTTGCGATCAGGGACTGCGAGAGCCCAAACGCAATATGGGTCAAAATCAGATCGTTGTATGAAACAACTACCACCTCAAACAAATATTTGCTGAATCAATAGTGGCATTCTATGAAATTGTCTGAGGTACAGTCGGTTGCAAGTTAGTATGCGGAGATGTCTATTACCGTTCAGTAACTTAAGTCAACGGGCGAAGAAATCAGTAACGCTGTGCAAGTTGCAAAATTAATCAACGAGTTTTGATACGTCCTGTGTATCATAAACCATACAAGCAGCTTCCGGCTTAATATTGAAATCTGAGAACTTGCAAATACAATTGCTGCTAGTTGTAACAACACGTGGTGGTGTTGGAAATTTAGGCGAAGCGTTTCTTTAAAAGAAAGCTCATTAAACTAACATCAAACCAAAAAGTGAGCCTAAATCTTTTTATTGTGACAAAGTGGGTCATTTCATATGGGACTGTTACAAAAAAAAACGTAATCAGGAAAAAACCTATCCAACGTAATTAGAGTTACCTACCCCATAACAACATTGTTAATGAGTTAGGCGGTTTATTCTTTTGTAAGCAGAGCCGAGTTCTAGATTGGGGGCAGTAGCTTGTCGAACCATATGACGTATCAACGAAACGTCTTTCAAAAATTTGACAAAATAAGTGATCCAACAAAATGAATGTAGCCAGGGTAACGATTACTGGAAATGACGATTGTTTCTGTGAAGCATGTTTTCATGCAAAGTAGTATTGGAAATATCAAAATTGGACAACAAATCAGTTGAAATGCATCTTGTTGGTTCCAAGTATAAGGTTTATCGTTTGGAGCAATCTAGTACTTGCAAAGTAGGTGTTAATCATGACGTTATCATACAGGAACTACAGCCAACAGAAATGAACAAAATTATTAAACCTAACGATGAACCTAAACAAAACCCGAAGTTCACAATAGAATCGAAAGATGAATTTATACTTGACAAAAACGAAACATATGTTGCAAGTGATGTCAAAGTTTTAGATGAGAATGAATTTGACATCATTTCAAGCAGAACTCAGGGTCAATTAATGAAAACTCAGGATGCTAATGATGGCAGTAAGAGAGTACACTCAAGGTGGACAATGGGCAAGTCACAGCTGGATTTTCGTTTATAGCAAATGTAGAGATACCAACGAGTGTTGGAGAATTGTGTGCATCAAAGGATGCAAAACAGTAGGAAACCTGGATCTTGGTAGATGTACCGAAAAATCGAAAATCAATTCATGATAAATGGATATTCCATATTAAAACAAAACCAAATGGGTCGGTGGAAAGGCATGAAGCGTGACTCGTAAAAGAATGTTCACCAAAGGCTGGTGTGGTTCAATAAGTGCTTAGCCTCACCGCCCAATGGATTCACTATCATGTAGTACATTCTTGTAGATAGCTACTGTCGAAATTTAAGCGGAATCAAACTTTTAGTTTTGTTTTGACCGTGTGTGGAAGCAGACATGTTCAAGAATTATAGAAAAATGGAGAAAGAGTAATATCAGCTGGTGATTCGATTAGTGACTCTCCTCTTGTGATGGTGACTGTTGGTTTAATGAGTATCAGCGTCGTTGCTCGTTAGTTTGTGATGAGTCATCCCCAGGTGCCCCAAAAACGGCTACCACGGAGGATAACGTGACAAAAATCCATGAGCTTGTATTGGTAGACCGCCGATAGATAGCTGGGACAGTAGACATCTCAAGAACCTCGTGGGTCATATCCTGCATGAAATTTGTGGCAAGAGAAATGTGTCAGCGTAATTTGTGCCGCGTTTGCTCTCGCCGGACAGCAAACGCAACCGTCAGACTACTTCAAAGCATTGTTTGATGCTGTTTAAGCGTAATCCGCAGAAGTTTCTGGGTCGTTTTGTGACCGTCAATGAAAAATGGCTCCACTGCTACACAGCAGAGACCAAGGAGATGTCGAAATAGTGGACTTCACTTTGTAAACGTGCTCCAAAGAAGGCGAAGACTGTTGAATTGGCCAAAAATATGATGGCGACTATTTTCTGGGATTGACAAGGTGTGATTTGAATCGACTAGCTAGAGAAGGGCGAACGATCACAGGGTTCTACTATGCTGAATTATTGGGCTAGTTTGACGGCGAATTGCAGAAAAAAGGCCCCATTTCTCGAAGAAAATGTGCGCTTTCATCAAGCAACGCAACGGGTCAACCGCATCGAGCTAAGAGATTATGTTGAGAAATAAATTGCGGCTAGTCCAAACTTTTCGTTTTCCTATTGTAGGCTAAGTACTTATCGGATCGCCCTCGTAGAAACATTCTCTCCCGTTGCGTGATTTGATTCAGCGCGTACATTATTGGCACTGGCAAAAGCAAACGATTTTAAGATTTATCAGCTGGACGTGAAAAGGACCTTTTTAGATGGTGATCTCAACGAAACAATACTTATGCAACAAACTGAGGATTTTTCTGGTGGTTGTAATCGCGTGTGCCTAATACGTAAAATTTTATACCGCTGAAAGCAAACGCCTCGGTACCTTTCATGCAGAAGATTGGTTTTAAGCCGCAACAATTAAATTCGTGTATCTACACTTCCAATGAGGGCGAACTAATGATTGCACTCTTTATCGACCTCATAAGCTCAGGAAGAGATAAATATAAAAAGTTACTCAACGCTACGGGGCAACAATTTGAAATCATAAGCTCAGAAGCGACGGGTTATCTCTGATGGAAATTCTTCGTGATCGTAAGAACAAACTATTCGTTTGGTCCAGATGGCATATACAGACACTATAACTGAAAAGTTTGGGATCATGGGTAGCAATCATGCTTCAACGCCAGTTCAGGTAAAGGTTCAATATGGAGGAATTATTGGCAATGAAGCAGTAATGTTCCATACAGCCAACTTGTTGGCACCCTCATGTATTTAGCCATTGCAACTAGACCTGATTTAGCTTATATTGTGGTAATATTATCGAAGCGTTTGGAGTGTCCACCCAATGAACATTGAAATACAGGAAAGCAAGTGATAAGATACCTAATGAAAATAGCAGATATTGGCATCACATATTGTCAAGATGGATCGAACAATATAAATGCATACTCCGGCGCTGGTTAGGCATCAAATGATAACAGGCGAAGCATCAGTGTTGCTGTATTGATGTTTAAAGCCGGTCCGATAGTACGGTTGTCTAGAAAGCAAGGTGTGGTAGCAATGTCGTCAACTGATGCTGAATATATTGCAGCACATGAAACAGCCAAGGAAATTGTATGGGCTCGACACCTTTTGAATGAGATTGGTTGTAGTCAAAGGCAACCCATAACTCCATAAGGAGCTTATCACCAATCCAACCCTTCATCGAAAAACGAAACACATTGATGTTAGGTTTCACTACAACCGTGAACTTATGGCAAGTGGTGTTCTGGACGTGAGCATGTAGAAAAAGCTAATCAACTTGCATATATCTTTACAAAGGCTCAAACTAAGGATAAGTTCGAGTGCAATCGGAAGCTGATAGGTCTTAAGTAGCAAACTTCTCAGTGAGTGGGAGTGTTCAATATGCACATATACATGTTAATAGCCAAGCACTTCACGTTTACTTCTACTAATGTATTATCTATAATAAAACTCAGTTCTCCAATGGCTCGTTTCGTGTAAACAATATATTTTTTCTAGCCTCACAAATATGCGGAACCATCTTTTTACAAACGTTTACTCGGTTCAATTAAGCTGATTATTATAAAAATTTTGTTTATAAACATTGATTTGGTTCTATTTGAAAAATATGATTTAGTTTGTTCTTATGAGTATAAAAGACCAAATACTTTATCACTTGAAATCCACTCAACTTTGTCGTATTTCAAGAGGTCTTTATATTCTGCACGTTTTAGTAAAATCAAATCATATTTACAGACGCTGTAGCTGTTTGAATTTCGTTTGATTAAGAAACCAAAACACGCGACTATACTACTATAAAGGGTATCTTTTGAACATGATACTATGATTTTGATTGGATATTTCCAAAATTTTTGGTTAAAATTAGCAACAAAAATATCTTCAAGATCTCATTCAGTCAACTTTAGCTATATTGCAATAAAACGGCGACTAGTCAAAACGGATAAATAATAGTTTTTCTTTTAAATCAACTTATATATTTGTTTAAAATTTTTCTTACGTTTATTCGTTATTGGTGTCTACATATAATTTTAAGAAGACACTCTGCGCTGTATCACAGACCGGACATTGCTCCATAACGTTCGAGAAATATCGGGCCCAACTCAGTCTTCTCTTGGATACCAACTGTAGTTGTCTAACAATCCCTGGCTGGGTAGTTCACCTATTTTTAATGCCTGTAGAAATATTGAAATTCAGGGACCAAGTCAAAAAACCGAAACGTGTGTTCCGGCGATATCAGCACCAATAGTTGGAAGCTAACAGGGTGAGACCAATATATATATGATATAAATGAAAAAATCTTATATATAAATGAAAAAATCTTATAGCATTAAACGAAAACGCTGCGTTTCCCTCGAGTCAAAATAATGTGTGGCAAGTCCTCAGGGGTAAGGTAGGAATAGAATTTTCTGCAATTGTATATTTTGACGCGGTACTAGGCTCTAGAATTACTGTTTTGCTGACAACTTCAGCACCATTGGCACCATTACGGTATGCTCCTACTCCTCCTGCCTCTTGCATTTCTGTAAAGATTGTGCTTGCTTTTGTAGGGGCAACCTTTAGGTAGCTCTTAGATTTTACATTGCTGCCCAACCAACATAGTAGCCGTCATTTTTTGCTTTGTTGCTGTTATTTGTCTCGATACAGAGATTCTTGGCTCGATAATTTGATCAGCCAGTACGTGGTGCCATCGCACTAACTTCCGTATCTCGGATAAATTCTCCATTCGTTTGTCTACTCAAGACACTGTGAGACTGATGTTTTGCCCCAGTAGACCCTCTTACATCTTGGGCCTAGTAAACTTGATGGGGGAAAACATGGTCAAATATGGTATTGTCCGTTTCACTGTCACAGTACCATTATACTTACATTGGATATGATGAAATTGTACCTTAAGAATATTTCAAACATGATCCGTTTATACTATAGGAATGAAATCAACAACAAATGGGGGGAGAAACTTAGGTGCATTAGCTCACAGAACCCTGATAGTATTTTAACGAAACTTAATAATTTAATTCAAAAAATATCTTAAGTGAATACGTCGAACTTCAAAGTTATAAGAGAATGGACAAACTCTCTAGATGAGAAATGGACTCAATTACTTTCTGAAATCGTCAAAACGAAAGCTTCTGGTTTCAAATTAAGCCTAAACCGTTAACCACTTCCGCAATTCAATAAAACATTGTCGTCTGACTGCATAAAAAGTTGTAATCTTCTTAATTATTTTGTTAAATATGAGAACTTATGTTTCATGTTTCGAAAAATAAACAACCAAAAATCAAGTGGCATTGCTGACATTCCTAACATAGTACTCAGTCACTCACCAGAGACTGCGATAAGAAATTTTTGCATATTGTTCAACAATATTTTGAATAATTTGTATGTCCCAAAACATTGGAAAAAGGCTAAGGTCTTCCCAACCTTGAAGAAAGGTAAGGAATCTTCAGACCCTGAAAGCAATCGCCTAATCAGCTTGCTGTCCAACATCAGCGAGGTTTTGAACTTGATACTCAACCAAGGGTTAAACGAAAACATTGAAAAATATGGGTTGATAGTGTACTGTCAGTAACTATGGAGATATAAAATTTTTCGATTTCCGCTACATCACCATGGCGGCTATTAATAGAAGCATGGAATTCTTCAATTCCTGTGTGTCAACTTGTAGAGAATTGACAATTAATGGTAAGTGTTTCATCTTGAAAATATTTCGGTTGAAACAAAACTAACGTTGACGCAGCAGCATCATCCGCAGCGCCTGGAGCTCGTATCGAAGTTCATGAGCTGAACAGGGCAATGGAGGCAGATTCACAGACGAAAAATGGTTTTCTTTGGGTGGTAACTGTCACGCCATCATTCCCGAATAAGCTCCGTTATGCTATGGGGCGCTATATCATACGCTGGAACTATTGACCTGGTTATACTACATGGTAGACAAACGGGAGTATCTTATAAACTGCTGGTAGCCAGAGAAATACCTTAAAATTATTTCGATTTATTTATTATTTATTTATTATTAAATTCTATTAAACAAATTGCAAAATAATCCAATTACAAAACGGAACGAATCAAACTAAATAATAAATACAAAGAAATAATTCAGGGCATAAATTTGTTATTATGAATAATACTATTAATATGTAAAGCTAAAGTAAGAACAAAGAATAAGCTAAGGTACATTAAAATGAATTAAATGTATTAGTAAGAACTTGCAGCATCAATTTTAGTTTGCGAACAAAATATGAATCTGTAGCGCACTTTTCGTTTTGTAAAATAAAAACTCACAATTATGTTTTCTAATTTAGATGTAACTTGATTTTCTTCTCGGGTGTACGTTCTGACTGCGCACATTACGTTCACCTTTTTTATTCAACAGATTTTTTGTCACTGCTGTTGGTGCAGTGGTTTGGTTGCTATTGCTTTCAGTGCAGTGGAATAAACTGTACAATGTAGTAAAGTATACTAATAACCCTTCTGGCAAATATTGACATGTAGAAATAAAAATGTATAAAATGAATTAAAAAGGGTAAAAATGAAATTAATTTGTAGTCGTTACATCACTCCCTGTCCAGTATGATACCTGTCATACGAAATGGTTAGGCTTGTCGATAGCGCAACCTCACAGTTTTTCCGTATCGTGTTTGGTATGGTGATTGGGAATGATTGTTGCGCTGGTTTGGCTGGTCGTCATTGTTGCGGTGGTGTATTGATTTACTGGATTTCGGTGTTGAATTGTCCTGATCTTATATTGTAAAGGCGGGTTTTAATCATTGATAGAAATATTTTGGTGCTTTCCATTGATTACTTTTAAAATTTTACAATCACGCTTAATGACAATGTATGGTCCTTTGTACGGTGGCTGAAGTGGCGTACAAATGGTATCGAGACTGACAAAAACATGCGGACAATCTTTTAAAGCAGAGTGGACGAAAACTTTACTACTGGTATGATGTGCGGTCTTTGTAAGTTGAAAAATATTCATTCTTCGTCGAAAATTTTTTATGAATTCTTCATCACTGGGGTGCTCCTTCGATGTCCGCAGGTGATTTCTGCTAGTGTTGCTTTTATATCATTTTTCCAGACGCTGCGAAGTCCTAGCAAAACGAGAGGTAGTTTGTTGTACCAATGATTAGATAATTTGGCTCTAAGAGATGATTTTAACGACCTGTGCCATCTTTCGATAGTGCTTTATGACTGTGGATGGTAACTTGTCGTTCCCAGATGTAATACTCCTAAGATTTTGTATAGCTGGCGAAACAATTCCGATACGAACTGTCGTCCTTGGTCCGTGGTTATGTTACAAGCCAGTATACCCTATGTATACTGGTAAGAACTGGGAGCTCAACTTGATGCGTATCCTATATACAACATCAAGACTCCCGGGGAAAGAACTCGCTGTAACACCACTTACCTGCTACTCTGTTCATCTAAACTAAATCAACAAAAGACGAGAGTTACATGTTTAAAGAATTTAGTTTTATTTTATGTTGATATTTTAAATTGATTACTTTTACACTTCTTTAATTATTTTTAACATCTATCCATACGGTGTCTTCACAGACGGAGGATGCCTGGAAGAAAGTAAAGTTAGTTGATGGTGGCTACACAGCGTAAAACGCCTTCAAACCGAATGAGGTTCGCGGCTCAAGCCTACACCTCACCATCTAACCAAAGCGAAGATATTCCGCAGTTGCACCGGAACTATGCATTCGAAAGTACGAACGGATTCCACACCGACTGGCTCGAACAATTGCTTTTCCGTTGTTATCACTACTCGCCGCTTCTCGCCCGATCAATTGCTTTTAAACGATTCTGCGGCCTCAATTCGCCCTAAATTCGCTAAGTAGTCGAAACGTGCGCTCTCGTTCCACGAAAGCATCTTCCTCCGCGCTCCGTCTCACTTGCTCGCATGGTGAAACTTTGCGGCGAATTGGCGGAATTGGAGAAATCAGGCGAGGAAAAGCTTTTGTTTAGCTTTTCTGTTCTCTCCACAGTGTCACTCCGCTGGAAGCACACCCCGAAGCTTCTCATGTACATAGTCGTCGTCGTCGCTAATGTTATGGCTTATGTAAAGCGAATTATGAAATCTTTTTGCTTGCCGTTGGTCGACAAGTACATGTATTGATGACAATGGGCGTTTGTGCTTGACTCTTTTCCGCTGGTTTCTTTTTGGTGTTTTTTTTTTGTTAATTAATTTTTTTTGTTTTTTTTTGTTTTTTTTTTCTTATGTTCTGTTTTTTCCTTATTTTTTTCTCTTGCTATAACTAGACCAGTTGAAGGGAACGAGTGGGATGATGCATGGAGTTTTGAGTTTGGGTACTATGTGGGGGATTGGGTGCTTGTGCTTTTGGGCTACGCGATGTTATGGCGATGTTATGGGTATGGTAATTGCAAGTTGGTCGTATCTTCCGTATGGGACAAGCTTCGCTTCGGAAGAAGATTTGACGAGGGAATAGCTTTCCATTTATGTAGCTTGGGAGTCGTTGTTGTTGTATTCCCATGACTTTAGTATAAGCTATCTTGGCTTTATAGGGTGCGAGTGAGTGTGATAAATAAACTTTCCCCTTAATATGCATGTTTAATGTTGTTAATGGGAATGGGAGTCATGGATTGAAGGTTTATGTGATTGTTTTTGCTCGCCGCTAACGAGCTTTGAAGATATGATTAGCATTACTTCTGCAATGATGCATGAGAAAATTGAACGAAGCAATATATTGTAGCTTTCACATGCGCTAATTGGTAGGAAGTAAATGAAGTATATGATACGTATGTACTAATTCGTGGTTGGCTGGTAATTGCCTTGAAGAGCATTTGTTTTTAATTAAGTCGACTTAATGCATTTCGTAGTGGGCAGGGCTTTTAATTCATCTATGCTATGCGATTATGAAGGAGGAAGAGCTTTTGAGGTATATGCATTTAATTGCCGTTTAATTGGCTTAAGTTGTAAATTACATACTTCTTTATTTATTTGTAGTTGTAAAAAGGGAGGGTTATTAGAAATGTATTCAGCAGTATGTGTAAATAGTTGTGGATTATTTATAAGTTGGAATCTACTATTTATTATGATGGTTTTTTGTTAAGTATAGAAATATTGTATGAGTTGTGAATGATGATGATCTGTTTCATTAAATTGAAATTAAAAGGAGAGATTCTTAGCTTAATAGTTCTAGTATATACTTTTATTGATTTTAGTGAACTGTTAAACAGATATACTGCGTTGAAAATATCTTGCGAGAAAGATTATGGTCGAAGCGACACTATCACTATATGGGCTTGGGAACATATAGTTTCGGCCTTCATTCAAGACCCTATATGTGTTCCGTCTAATTTTACCCTAGTGTGTGTCTACTTAGTTTGGCATAATGCTGTCCTGGACCTTACTGGAAGACAGTACAGTGCCGTGCGAGGTCACTTCATTAGCCGATAATAAATTTTTGATCTCCATCTTGAGAAAACGATTGTTTAAAGCATCTTAAAGTATATATTATAGCATTCTAAGACGCTATTTGATATTGTCGCCATATATAAAGTAAAAGGGTGGGAAATGGGTGGGTTTTAAATTGTCTTGCGCTTTCTACAGGGGTTTTATTTGTGACTTTTTATTAATAGTTAGCAGTTGTATAATGTATTTATTGTGCAAGGAAACGTAGTGGCTTGTTTAAAGTGTACACTGTTGATAGCGTGTTGTAAACCCTTTCTGTTCAACAGCTCAGAGGCTACGACTGGATGGTAAATTGATGTCTCTTTTGCATATGACTTAATACTATATGTAGCGTGTCTACCGAAAGTTGAAATCGGGCAGCTCAGAGGCTATTATGTGTTTCTTTAGGGACTTATAACTAAAAATAGCGTGTCCGTCGACAGCTTATGTCAACGGCTCAGAGGCTGTTGTTAAATCTACTGGTTTTCATTCCAGTGATTGTGCAATTAGACATAGAAAAAGCGTGTCTACTGTTAATGATGGTTTGGAGTTTTGCCGGGGTTTTACCGACTTGATTGCCACTTTTTCCGTTTCCTTAACACGATGGATTTGCAGTGGATTTTGAAAGAGATAATTGGTCTTGGGGTAAAGTCGTTTGCATTGTTGTATTGTTCTGATAACTAAAATTCTGTTGGTTCAAAGATTCCATACTTAAATTGTTTCAGTGTAACTGGAAATTAAATTAGTTTCATGTTTATTTGCGTTGGAAAATTGCCGTTCTCATGTAAACTATTTTTTATACTTGTTTAGCGCAGTTTATTTATTCCGTTCGCCTTTTAGTGTTATTGCATTTAAAAATTATTGCCCAGATGTCCATGTACTCAACTATTTAATTAAATGTTTGTTTTTCTTTGCTCTTTTAATTACATCTCAGGCAATCCGAATGCTTATTCAATTCAAAAGATAAGACTTTAATATGCATGTTTGTTAGGTACGCGTTATTGCTATTGTTATTGTTTAAGTGGTTGGAGTGATAAATGGTATCATATTTCGATAACAATAGGCACGCGTTTGTTTGCTCGCTATTAAGTTTTCGTTTTGCTTATTTGCGTTTAGTATTTACTTGTAATGTTTTGTGTTTTCGCATGTTAGTTGATTGAAACTTTATATCTTTATAAATTCTACGTTGGGTTTGAACGAGTTAGGAATTAGTTTGAATGTCATTCAGATAAGAAATACGAGTATGAGATTTAAGATACATGAATGGAGGAGTAAATGAATGTAAAATTAGATGCTCAATATGATTATACGATTTTAGGACTGATCTTATTTGATGGATAGTATGAGTAGGATTAATATTGCATTTGAATATTGTTATCATATTTTGATTATTAGAATGATCAATATAGTTATCTGAGTTTATTTTAAAGGAAGACTGGTTCAGTTTGATCAATAATATTATGTTGGGATATTCATACTTTCTTTTTGTTATTTAATTAATTGAAATATTTATTTGATGATTTATTTAAGGAGATTGATTTAGTTTGTTGGAAAGTATGAGTAACTTTAATTTTGCATTTGAATATTGATATTATATTTTTGTTATTTGAACACTCAATATTATTTTTATTTTCTTTTTTGAGAAGTTTAATCTAGTTTTATGTACTCTATGAGTAGTAACAATATTGTATTTAGATACTGATATTATATTTTTGTTTTTTAAATGATTGCAATTATTATTTGATTTTTTTTTTTAAGCGAGCTGATCTAGTTTGATGGACAGTATGAGTAGCAATGGTGTGAGTTGAATGGTTTGAGATATCGGCTGGGTGAATAGATTTTACAGCCCATTTAAATTTGCTACATAGTGCACAATACTGTGGTCTCTGCAAACCGATATCCTACCGGCTGCGCCAATTTTGTTAAAAGTCAGTATACCCTATGTATACTGGTAAGAACTGGGAGCTCAACTTGATGCGTATCCTATATACAACATCAAGACTCCCGGGGAAAGAACTCGCTGTAACACCACTTACCTGCTACTCTGTTCATCTAAACTAAATCAACAAAAGACGAGAGTTACATGTTTAAAGAATTTAGTTTTATTTTATGTTGATATTTTAAATTGATTACTTTTACACTTCTTTAATTATTTTTAACATCTATCCATACGGTGTCTTCACAGACGGAGGACGCCTGGAAGAAAGTAAAGTTAGTTGATGGTGGCTACACAGCGTAAAACGCCTTCAAACCGAATGAGGTTCGCGGCTCAAGCCTACACCTCACCATCTAACCAAAGCGAAGATATTCCGCAGTTGCACCGGAACTATGCATTCGAAAGTACGAACGGACTACACACCGACTGGCTCGAACAATTGCTTTTCCGTTGTTATCACTACTCGCCGCTTCTCGCCCGATCAATTGCTTTTAAACGATTCTGCGGCCTCAATTCGCCCTAAATTCGCTGAGTAGTCGAAACGCGCGCTCTCGTTCTACGAAAGCTTCTTCCTCCGCGCTCCGTCTCACTTGCTCGCATGGTGAAACTTTGCGGCGAATTGGCGGAATTGGAGAAATCAGGCGAGGAAAAGCTTTTGTTTAGCTTTTCTGTTCTCTCCACAGTGTCACTCCGCTGGAAGCACACCCCGAAGCTTCTCATGTACATAGTCGTCGTCGTCGCTAATGTTATGGCTTATGTAAAGCGAATTATGAAGTCTTTTTGCAAGTACATGTTTTGATGACAATGGGCGTATGTGCTTGACCGTATTACACTGGGCGGAGTGCGAATGCTTAAACGATTGTCGACATTTCCATATAGCATAACAGTTATTCTTTTAGGGACACCGTAACGATATATCTAGCCAAATATTAGTGCAGATGCGACACTATCTGCGGTTATACTGCTAATTGGAATTGCCTCTGGCCATCTTGAGAAACGGTCAATTACTGTTAAAATGTATGAGTAATTTCCAGATGGTGGAAACGGGCCAACTAAATCAATATTTATGTGTGCGAATTGCTCTACGATTTTCTTATAAGCGTGTATGGGTGATTTAGTATGGCGGTGCACTTTGGTTCTTTGGGAAGAGATGCAATTTCGTACGAAGGGATGGGATAAATTGTGAATTTTGGCTAAAACCCTTAAACGAAAGTTTTTGGTTAAGAAAGGTGTAGCTTTCATACTTTTTAAATCGCAGTAGAGCTTAACGTCTGAATAAGAGAGTGTGATGCGTTTAAGCTCCAAAGAAGTTGAGTTTGAACGAAAGATACGAGTATTTTGTAATTCTTCATCAGTTTCTTGATCGTTAGCTATTGATTGAATTAATCGGGGATGATATTTTGACGCCTGGAAATGTAGCGAATATCGGATGAAAACTGAACTATCTTGTTTAATTGCCGAGCTTGTCGAGGTGATGCTCTATCACCTTTTTGATGATAGGCAAAAATAAGTAGTTCATGGTCAGTATATATTACTGCATAGACTGCTAGCAGCTCTCGATCGTATGTGTATATTTTTTTCTGAGCATTATTTAATTTTCTCTAGAAAAAGGCCAATAGTTTACCCCCTTCGTCCATACAAATCAGTAATACAATTTAGTGAAGTGTACTAATAACCTTTCTGGCAAATATGGACATGTAGAAATAAAAATGTATGAAATGAATTAAAATGTGAAAATTGAAATTAATTTGTAGTCGCTTAAAATCAGAAAAAGGACCAAGATCTAGTCCGCCATGCTTCCTGATCATTCGCAAAATGGGTGAATGAAAATGTATAAAATATATGTACGAGCGAACGGAACTACAAAGCTATTTACCCGAAAAGGGCGTGTATCTGGACAGAAGATTAACTCAGAAGACAGTGTTGAAGATATTTGGTGGTTGTAAAATCGATACGGAAAGCCCTGATCTAGATAGATACGACGGGACAACAAATTTGGGAGGCAAACAAAGACTAAACGAGTTTCATCAGGTTAATATGGGAGCTAGGACTTGTAGCTGAATATTCTCTAATGAGTTGACAAGATATGAGTGCTGAGGAGACCAGACGACAGAAGAGTATTCAAGGATAGGATGGATAGAAGTAGAAATATTATTGAATTTGTGAGTATGTCTGAAAAGGAGCCCCAATAATTTTGATGCCTTAGAGGTAACATTAAGAATGTGAGCATGAAAACCGAGTAGAAAAACAAAAGTAACACCAAGATCTGCAGCCAAATTCACAACAATGAGGGGAATATCATTTAACATAAAGCTAAACGTGAATGGATATACCTTAAGGGTGAAAGACATTTTACTGCATTTGGCAACATTAAGACACAGATAATTAGATGAGCCTTCCTGCAAATGCTGGCAATCTTATATGGATCTGACTGTGCGAAATATTTTGAAATCATCGCCATATAATAAAGGGGAGCCGAAAAATGACGGAAGATCATTTATAAACAAGAAGAGCAAAGGTGGGCCAAGTATGGAAGGATAAAATGAAATGGGAGATAAAACACAGTCACTGACACAACACATACGAGAAGACGGGTATAACTTCATCCATAATACAAGAGGACCAGCAATGCCATAAGCACTTAATTTGTAGCAAAGAAACTGATGGTAGACGGTATCAAATGCCTTAGATAATCGCTTGTAAGTTGACGTAATCTTGAGCGATTTTCAAATGCTTTTGCAATGAAATCAGTGAACTCGATCCAGTTCGTAGAGGTAGAACGAGCTTTAAGAAATCCGTGTTGTTACTTTGACAAAACAGGGCCAAGAAGTACTGAAATCCGGTGGTGTACCAAGTGCTCAAATAATCAGGAAAACAGGAAAGTCACGACGTAGGACGATAACTGGGATCACCACTCTTGAGAATAGGGACAATGTTGACTTTTTTCCAGTAAGCAGGAAAAATGCCCGTGGTTAAACTGAGCTTGAACGAGAAAGCCAGAGGAATGGATAAAGAAGACGCTAAAAATTTTACAAAGATATTTGGCAATCAATCAACGATATCTGATTTAAACAAGGAAACATTAATGGAGTGGAGTTCTGCTATATCAACAGGATAGGGACGAAAGAGCGGGTGTAAAAGTGGAAGAAAAATATCCAGAGAAAACGTTGGAGATTTCTAGGGAGAGAAGTTCACAATATTATTCCAATAAACACAGAAAGGAACGCAAGGCGAGGCCTTGAAGGACCTAATGTAAGATCAGTAAGGCTTTGCGTTGTTCTCGCTTAGCAAACTCTCAATTTATCTGAAATAGTTTTTATCGCTGTTTTAATTTGTTTCTTAGCTGCAGCACGCAAGGCACAAAAAATGAGTTCTAGTTTCATCAGTATCATAAAGCTTATGATGTGCTTTGTTTTAAGCTTTCAATGCAAAGAGTACTTGCTCAGTGACCCAAAGCTTCAACTTTCCTGTCCGAGATAGGTGGATGGGTGTGAAATGTTTCATCAAGTTATGAAGATCAGTGTAAAATTTAATCACCGCTTCCTCACATTCCAAGTAGCAAAAAATACCTGCCCATCCACTAAGGAGAGTTGAGAGATGTTCCAAGACAAGTCATGGATTTTACAACACGACTTTGCACCAATGCATACAGCCAGGGATGAGTTATTTATTTCAGAGAAAAATGTATCGGTGGTACTCAACTTTCCTGATGTCATCATAATAGAAAACGTTTGGAGTTGGCTTGTTCGGAAATTTTACAGCAGTAGTAAATGATACAACACTGCAGAAGTGTTGATTCATGGAATCAAGGTGGCTTGGTAGAAAATATCGTTAGCATAGCACATTCACCTAGTACCCATACCTTTCATTTACCCTGTGTTGCAATGTTTTTGAATTTTCCCAGGGGCACGACGGCTGATCCGGGGCACGTCAGCTGAGCCCAGGCTTGGCGCGCTCAAGAAACAAAGCAAAAAGCAAATAAAATTTCCGGCGCACGTGTTCTTTTACGCATTTCAGAACATATGAGTGCTGCCAGATCCTAATAAAAAACTAAAAGATTGCATGGAACGAGTTTGTTTTTCTGCAAGGTTATTGATTTTTTGAGATATGATAATCCTGAAATCTCTCATCGAAACATATGTTTATATTCGCACCAATCCTCGCGTCAGCATTTACCTACCTATCTGCTACCGAAAATTTATGGCTCGCTGTTCGGCTTGTGTTCGGATTTTTCCGGAGGGTTGATGGAGTGTGGATACTATTTGAGTATACTATGATCGTAAACTATGTTCCGTTATTTATTCGATTCTCTACGTAGTAGAATGGCGGGAGTACATACGATTAAATAAAAATTATTTCTGCTGTTTTTTAGTACTTATTCTCTTCGATACTTGATTAGAATATTTTTCAGCGGAAACATGCTTGAAAACTGTAATATCGTCCCTAAGTCTAAGCAATCGCCGCACTAAGAAGTGACCCTTTCAAACAGATCGATTATTGTAATCTAAGGAAAAAATTCTTGGCAGATTCAAATCATCTGTTCTATTTCTGATATTCCATAGTTTTGAAAAATAATACTAGTAAACCAGGCAGTCTCTATTGTACCGTTTCCTGCAAGGAAAGATATTTGAACCTAAGCATTTGCACATGCCGTTTGCCAAGACTATAACCTACTATCATTCAACCATGGTTCGTCTGCCCCAGGTTCATAATGATCTTATGTTTGGTTCTTTTCTCTCAAGGTTTCAAGTCTACAAAAACGTATCAAGTCAGTGTTTCACGTGTAATTAATTTGTTTATGCCTTTCTTTACTTTATTGTAAACCATATTTGTAATTGGGAGTGTTCCTGTTGATTTGGTAAATAAATAAATAAATTATGGCCTATGTCGTTTGGGCCATTCTAGCATACACATTTTTCATTATTTCCCTATAAATGTGAAAGAAACTTATCACATAACCTTAACACACGAGAATATATTGCAGTTTTTATTCGGCTCTGGTTAAGAAATTTTGTGGCTAAGGCCATTTCAGCGCTGAGCGCTTCAATTTAGAAAACTCAGTAAATTAATCAAGGGCATCAAAAACTTTGATTAGGACAGGATAAGTTTTGAAAAACTGTACATCTACCACAATTTGACAAAACTGTACATCTACCACAATTTAAGTTCCTCATCTTCTTCAGAACACTGCAGCCTCTCTCGGGCCTTCGCTTCCTGCAACAAGTGCTTCCAACTGTCTCGGTCCATTGACCGCGTCTTTCAATTTCGAAATCCGAGCAGTGATGAACTGTCTTCGTCGAACGAGTTAGACCATCGTTTCCTCGGCATCCCCACTGGTCTCCGCTCTTCAGCTAACCCAACGAATACTTTTTTGGGTATTCTTTATTCGTCCATACGATTCACGTGGCGAAGATATTGCAGTTTCTGCAGTCTTACAATCCTGGAGACCTCCGGCTCGTCAAAAATTTCATACGCTGCTTGCATCGAACTCGCCATTGATTCCCGTCTAGCTTCGCTCCAATTATTCGCCTCAGAACCCGTCTCTCGAAGGCGTTGAATATGTTTGCGAATGCTTGGGTTAGGGTCTATGTTTGCATAACACTGGTCTTGCCACAGATTTGTATACTTTGAGCTTTGTTTTCCTGTATATGCAACTGAGCTTCAAGATCGTCAAAACAGAGTGAAATATTTTATTTGCAAGTTGTTTTCTTCGGCGTATTTCGTCTCCTTCATTACTGGTTCTCATTAATTTGGCACCTAAATACACAAATTCGCACACATTCTCGATACTATATTCGCCAAATGTCGTATTTTTCCTTGACTGCGTCATGAGCTTTGTTTTATTCTCTTTGATTTGTAACCCTACTAGTTTTGCTTCGCTGTCGAGTTTCAGCAAGAGTTCTTTGGCGGTTGTTAATAACCGGGACAAAATATTGATGCCATCCGCATAGGCTACCAGTTGGCTCGGCTTGTATGATAACGTAATTCTTGTATCGACAGGTAGGTTTATTATGACATACTGCAAAGCCAAATTGAATAGCAATGGGGCCAGCCCATTTCCTGGTTTTAGTCCGATATTTGTGAGTTGGTTATTGATGTGGACTCGGGAGGTTGTCACCGTCATTGAGTTCTATTGCTCTAAAATATGAAAATATTTATCCCAAATTTTGGCTAGTTTTCAATTATTGAGTTGCTCTTTAACTCAACATAACTTGCTTTAATTATGGCTACTAATGTTCTGATTTTTCGGCTCAAAAATGTTTCATCGCCAGGGTGAAAGATTGCCAAATTCTTTTCTCTTAGTCCTTTGATATTGATGTTCCAATTTTTTTATTTGATACTAGCGGGCTCATGCAGGTGTCTATCATTTGACAGCCCGCTAGACTATCATAAAAAAAATATTTCAAGATTTGCCAAGATTCCTTGATGCCATAACAATCAATGAACGGCATAAAGGGGCAGTAGTTGTTTATACCATTACAGAAAGCTCTTCTGCGCATCTCATCTGGCAGATTGCAAAAAAACTGTACATTTAAATTGTGCAATCTAAAGTTAAGTTGGTATTTTAATATTTTAATATACGTATTTAAACTGTTATAAAACTGCGAAAGCTAAACTAAATTTTAGAATATACATACTATACATGAAGCCTTAGCTTTGCATTTCTAATTATGATGTCTTCTCCTGATACATTTTTTGTAGGGATGAAGAAATAACAAAAAATGATGAAAACTCTGAAAAATAGTCAGTCGGAAGACTAATTTTAGAAAATCTCAGCTAAGATACAGCTGTCCGCTATACGCAATAAAAGTGGCTCATCTTGGTCGTATCGTCATATTCGTAGTCGTTTTAGAATGGAGAAAAACGGATGTTGAAGGGAAATTCTTTTGGGGATTACCAAAAGAATATGATGCGTAAAGATTCTCTGCTGGATGTTTTTTTAGGCCACGAGCAATTTTCAGTGACAATAAATAAAATAAAAATTATAGATAAGTTTTTATAGTCGTGCATAAGTGCGGCGAATGTTTCTTTATGAATTTCTTTTGAAAGGGATCAAAAGTAATCCCAAGAGTTTATTTTGAAGTTGTTTTATGAGTTAATTTTATTGAATTTATTGCTAATATGATTTTCGTGATCTTTCATCCGGTAGAAAATTTGACAGCGGGTTGAATTTTCTTCGAAAGAGGAAAAATACTGAAAATCATTTGCAATAAGTAAACGTTTTTATGTTCAGGAGTAGCCTTATTTGACTTTATCATTGTTTAACATCTTCAAAACATTTTTTATATTATTTGCAATTTATACCTTTTCGCATATATGATGATAAAAAAGGTCTGGAACCCGATATTAAAATTTGCATCAATGCAGGAGTTTGATTAACTATTTAAAACCAAGCTAACATCGAAGAAAAGTCGGTTATTACATATTTGAACAATGTACTATTCATGAATTTATCATCTGTTCGAACTGTGAATGTGTCCTATGGTTGATTAAAACTATCAGCAGGATGAAATGAAACTTGCTTAAGCCAAAATAGCGTTTCTAGATTTTGGCTTTTTAAAATTTTTCAAATGCACTTTAACTTACCACGCTATACTACTCGTACAAGAAAAGGTTTCCATACAATCCTCAAGTTAAAATGGAATTCCGATGAAAAAATTCACTCATTACGTGAACGATTTCCATTTGTGTCAAACAACCACCCCAATGATCATCTGTTACACCTAATGGAAAAAGTCTTTCTTAAATGTCTCTGTATCGCCTGAAAATGGAATTCTTTAGTTTTTCTGTGCTGACTGTTGGTAAAAATACTTTAAAATTCTTTCAAAGCTATTAACGGCGATTCACATTTTTTCAATTTAGTGTCATCATGCTGGTTTCTCTTTTTGTGTCGATTTGATTTTATTTTCCAGCCACGCATAGCACTGTGTACAATCATCCTATCCAAAAATAAACCTTGAGGTATATCAGCTGTATCTCCGGTGGTACCCTTGAGATTCATCAAAATCTAAGATGTTAATCAAGAGACTATATCGGGCTTCTGTTTTGAAAATGCAATTGGATGCGTTTCGGGTCTCCAAAATAAATAGATGCAAGATGGAATCCAATTTACTAGCGGATTTATGGTGTCATATTCATTTATGATAATTATTTTGAGTATTGGGGATCGTCGCTTCTTTTAGTTATAATTGACATGGTACAAAAACAAAAGCAATCCATCTGGTGAAGAGAATATTACGGAAATAGAAAATGTCTGTTTGTTAATAAAATATTAAATGGCTTTTGAAACAATCGTTGGCAAATAAGTTTACTCGTAGAATATAACTTCGTGAAGAATCATGGTGTATTGAAATTCAAAACTCATTTTATGTTAATATTATTGTACCATTGAAAGAATCAAAACAATTGTATGTTATTCCTTGGTTCCTGCCATAGGGGAGTGTAGACCAGTGGCAATTTACACAGTGTGGGCACGATTTAAGGAATGTTCTAAATCAGTTAGAGTGCTCAAAATGAATACTCTATTCAACGGCAAGGACCAACGTGAAGGTTTAGAGCACAGTTGCCAAGGAGGTTAAACTGTTCTGGGTCTAGCAAAAAATAAGGAATTAAGAAATTTTGTCAATTATTTTGTTTGTTACTATCTACAAGCCAATTCTCTTTCATATTGAAAGGCCGTCGGGCCTCTCTTTTTTGAACTGACGCGTTTTCGCCTTAAGTTAGGCTAGGTTGAGGAGTATTAGGATTTTGTTTTTTGGGTTGTTGGATGTCCGTTTGTTCTGCTTCGCTAGCTTCCATTCTCTTCGGAGAGTGTGGTCAAGTACCGAGGAAATTGCGTCGGATTTTGTAATAAGTTGTTCGGTAATGATAATGTCTTTCTATCGAAAACAGATATATTTCAGTCGTAATTGAATTTTCAAAATATAACTAAAGTTTTCCATATTTCGACCGCACTTTATTTATTTTGCCTCGAATATGCGCATTTTGACCGCTACATGTAGTCTTCTTCAGTGCAAGGAATTCCTACCTAGCTCAGCCTAAGTTATATACGAGTAATCCTAGCGTTTAAGGGGTATCCTAGATTTTTTGAATGTTTTATTATACCATAAAATGCTTTATTATATGACAATTAAATCTAATAGTTTTAAACAGTTATGACCCTTTTCAAGTTTAAGAATATACGATTCGGCTTCTGAGGGACTAACCGAAGGACCAACGCCTGCATTACGACACGACACAGGGCCAACGAAGGATTGGAATTACATCAGATGTTGGCTAGGGATCTGTCCTTGGTCCAGACCTAACATATGTAACTTATCTTATGACTTGCTATTGAGACTGGATATGCCAGATGAGTCGCGCTTGATCAGCAATACGGATGGTGTCGGGGCTCAAGTCAGTGGACGCACCGTTGAACAAGTGCCACTTAGGCTAGGTATGCTAGTGCGCCGGGTGAGAGACAGGATGACTGCACGTGGATTAATTCTAGCACTGGAGAAAACTGCACTGGTCATCATAACAAAAAAGAGAATCCCTAGAGTAAGGATGATCAGTATTGTAGACACACGAATCAAATTGCAGCCAGCTGTGAAGTACCTGGGGCTACTGATCGCCTCGGAGATGTTTTCTCTGAGCAAATCAGGGCAATGTCTGAGAAGGCTGCTTTGGGCATATCGGCTCTGAGTCGACTTATGGCCAACGTAGGGGGACCCAACCCAACAAGAAGACGCTTTCCGATGAAAGCTGTAGGGTCAGTGCTACTGTATGGAGCAGAAATATGGAGCAACGCTCTCAGTAAGGAGGTACACCGAAAAGGCTTGGCGCAGGTACAAAGAAGAGAAGCACCGGGGATTGTATCTTCATATCCGCCAGTCTCTGATTCGGTGGTGAGCGTTATTGCAGGCGAGAAACCTGTTGCCCTCCTTGCTAGAGAGCGCCGCGCTATTTACCTGCGTTGAAGTGAGGCCTTGAGGGAGATGGTTGTCTGTGGGGAAGGCCAGCGCTCACTCAACGGGTGGCAGCAGTCTTGGGTGCATTTTACGAAGAAAAGGTAGACTGCTAGCCGAATTGTAGTGAAATAGGTAAGTTCAAAGTCCGTGAAGGACTGCAGCGATGGTCTGCTGCCTCGGCAAAAGAAGGTGTCAGTATCTGCCGAGAATGCCCTTGTCTGGGGACACGTGAATGCGCTGGCAGGCTAGCATTGCGGTGTCGTGGGGCGGGTTCATTCCCCCAGCACAAGGACCCACTACAAAGAATTTCGTACTCACGAATTCCTGGGGCTGAACAAAAGCAAGGCGACCGAAGTCGCAAAAATTGTAGGCAACTACAACAAGGGGAAATGACTTGTTCATGGAACAAGAGAAACAAGTAAAAAGAAGCGGAAGCAGGGTAACTTCGTCCTTACCCGGAGAGGCTCATGGCCCACAAATGAGAGGGGGGCAACCGGGTGGTGATAGAGCCCCCGCGCACCCACCTAACCGGATCAAAATCCATAATTGTTGTAGTGGCCAAGTATTCCTCTTCTGAGTGGAAAACTCATACAACTTAACTTGCATGAGTCTTCCCATCAGAGGAGAAGTACCCCGGTGACCAATTTATGCCATAAAATTATGCAATTCGATTACATAACCTTATGTCATAAAGAGGTACCTTGCTCGGGCTACTCAACCCGCGCCGTCACCTGAAACAAAGAAGGTTAGTGTGTACCCGGCGGCTGGCTTATATTTTGTGGTGAAAGCCTGCCACTGTACCGGGTCCTATACTCGGTCAAATCCTACGTAATGGAAAGACCGAAAGGTACCGGGTATTAATTCATCTTTATTTAATCAATCCATACCAAATATATATAAATATTAAAGACCATCCAAATATATACTTTACCACTTTATATATAATTTAAAATTATTCAATGTTTCCCCCAACAAATTTTCATATAAAAAAAAATTCTTTTTTTTTCAAATTGGATTTTGAATACTCTCCCAATTATAAAAATATTTTTAATCTAAGTTGAAAATCTTTTATTCAACAACAAATCTCCCAAATCTATATAAAATGGATATATATCTACAAAAAATGCTCGAATATATATTTACTAAAAAATGTACAAATCAAAATAAACAAGTACTCACCAGTATCCTGAACGAGCGCTCGCTGAAGTTCTGGTGGTGAAGGGGAACTAGTTTTGAAGGCTGTTTAGGGTTCGGTCGATTTGTTGGTGCTGATGGTCTTTTATGTACACATGACGACTTAAAATTATAAATAATAGCCCGTCTTATAAGAAGTAGAACATTTCTTAACAGCTCCTTAACATTCCACTGAATTTGAAAGAGCTCCAAAATTTTAGCGATTATTTCCATTACAACAACTAAATCGAATAGTCAACAAAATAAATTGAAACACTGCTCCAAATTTTCAAAAAAAAAGGTAATACAAACAGCCTTTCGTTAATTTCTGTTTTCGATTAACTCATCCGCATTAGGTAATCTGGCGATTATTCAATGTTTAATAAACATTTAAAAACATTTGTATACAACTGAATATTCAAAAATAACCGAGTAAACCAGCGGCAAATGTAAAAATCTTCGATTGATATAAAATTAAACACTTTTATCAACATCATCTTAAATATCTGGTCTTGTGCAAGTAAGCAACATGCTGTCTATGAACATCATCAATTGTTGCATTCTGATCCACTCGTACTCGTATACCTAAACGGAAAAATTCACTTTCATTTTCACATCACTCGACTCGTCCTCCGAGTCCTCCCTATTCATGACATGAGGCGAATCTTCTTTCAATCAAAAGCTCATACGATAGAAGGGTTGTTTGCCGCTGTACCACCGACGGATTATGGCTACTCTGAAAACCTTCGCAGTCTGCCATATTCATACTTTGACTTCTATAGTTTATGTGTTTATCTTCTTTGGTTGTACTGGCATTGAAGATGTCTTTCTGTGATTGTTTAATCGATGCCAAACGTTTGGCTAGACGCAATAAGACCGTTCCAATAAAAAGCCTTCATAACGCATAACACATTCAATAACACCGGAATGCGCCAATGCCATTCAAATAACATTCTTTTTTTTTCCTCAAGCAACTCAGCACTCAATCCGTTAAACCATTTGAACGCGAAATGCAATTTTCACTTTTTATTACATATATTGCGAAACAACTCCCGTAGTAACACCAACAACCATTTATTAATCTTTCACCGTTTAGCGTTCAAACCGTTACTTGATCATGACTCGTGCCACTTGCACCCCTAATATTACGCTAAACTTTGCACTCCCAATTGCGAATCGTCGTTGAATCCCGGTTGATAAAATTTTTTTAATCAATATTTTTCGCCACTAAATTAAACTTCCATATCAACTGGTCAATATTCATTCTACCGGTGCGGTTCTCGTGACGTCTCCCCTTGGCGATTTCAAGCGGACATCACACAAGGGAATCATTCTTAGATCTCATTGATACGCACGCCATGTACCAAATTTGCAAGATGAATCCGCTGAAAACTCTGTTTTTCGCTATCACTTCAATTGGACATTTTCGTTTCATTTTGTGTTTTCCGACATTTCATAGTTTCAGAAGCAAATCATAAATGGTAAGTGCACAATATGACGAGTGGGACAAGATGAAAACTTGAGTTCTTTTTCCGGCGAAATTTAAAGGGAAAATCCCAGACATTTACGCGACGCCGAGATCTTCTCACCTCCACCCTCGTGCTTCATTCTTCAACTCCCCTAAAATGTCTCGCGGCAAGTTCTCCGCTCCACGATCATCGCAATCTTCAATGTAAATGTGCATCCGCGGACGGGATCCATCGAATCTCAAGTTGTGTTGAGTAGATTGTACACTCATACGAATTGTTACTAACAGTTCGATGAGTGTAAGTGTATATTTTTGGGTATGATTATGACGACGATGAGCGGAATGCGAGAATGTGTAATTTCCATACTACCAAGCCAAAGTAGGATTTCCTATATGAAAATGGTTTGTTGGTTGTGTAGTGATTTAACAGGTTTGGCCTCTACTATGCAGGAATCCCCTTTAACCCTTTGCCTGCGCCGAATTCTAATAGAGCATTTTTTTTGTTTTTTTTTATATTGAATAATAAAAAAATATAATCTATAAATTGACATAATTGACATTAAAAAAAATAAAACTTAAATTTTACCTAAGATTATCAAATAATTTAATTTAATAGTACAAAATAATAAATTTATAACCTGCTCGATTACTACAGAATCCCAGATCTGAGACCGTGGCTAAATCAAAAGCATGCTGAGACTGGCTTCTACCTGATCCAGGTTTTGAGCCGCCTTGGATGGTGCTAGTGTTTTCGGCACAGAATTGGTAAGTCACGTTCCCCTGATTGTCGGTTTTGCTTAAGAGAGGAAAACAATGCTTGCCGCACATTTTTTGCATGCACAAAATGGGACAGGCTGCGACGGGATCTTTACAGGGAGACAGGAGAGCTCACTCCGGATAGCAAGTTGCGGTGATGCTGGAATCGGTTGACAAATGGAACCATGCGGAACATCATAGAAGATAAAAGGGACTCACAGCAGCCGAGAACGTCGGGGCTGGGGGATCGCTTGTCCGTCAATTCCTCTTCCCCTCTCTCCTTCCGCTAGATGGACAATCCCCTAGTTTGGAGGCGTAACAAGGCGAGGCTTGGCCCGAAGCAATGTGTCAAACTGTTTAACACTGGGTTCTCGGGTTAACAGGGGAGGTGTTTAGGGGCTAGTCCAATCGCTTGCGAGCATGAGAGCCCTACACTCAGTACTTAAATGGCATTTACCTCCCAACTACCAAAAAATACCTAAATCTGCATTAAATTTCAAATGTTCGAGTATCGTCTTTATTTCTAAACTTATAACAGTGTCTAGTTTTTACTATTTAGCTACTTCTTTAATCACCTTCACATCTTGGAGTGTTATTTTATTGCCATCTTGAATTAAGTGCTCCGTGACAGATGATTCGATCGTAATTTTTTCCCCTTCTTCGATAATTCTGCTTGTATAAGATGTTACTCACGTCTCACTGGTACTAACCAATTCGTTTGGCCATCGTAAACTTTTCCACATTTTGAGCAGATTATTTTGTACATTCCGCATTTCTCCTTTATGCCTTTTCCATCCTTTTTTGATGTGAGTAACGTTTTTAACTAAGTCATTTTGCTCGTACTGTTAAGAATGATTGAAAGCTCATTCTTTGTAGCAAGAAAACACAAGAGTCGACGCAATTGTAAGAATCAACGCTAACCTTAGAAGGAGAATCAACAAACCGTATTCCGCATTATTCAAGAAAATATCACGCGCCTTTACCAAACATCAGCTAGAGACAATGAGCACAAGCAAAGCGACTAAGTTAAAAACGTTACTGACATCGGAAAAGGACGAAAAGGCATGGAGAAGAAATGTGGAGGATACAAAGGGCCGAATGAAGCGGTTGCGGATGTGAATGACATTCTAAGGAAGCAGAATGAGCGAAGAATAATAATGCTCCAAGATATAAAGGTGATCAAGGAAGTAGCTAAACGGCAAAAATTCTCCGCAGGAGGGATTCTGGCCAACAGGAATACTCTTGGAGATTAGTATTCTTTGGGTAGTGCCACCCCTACGGACCCAAGAATATGGATGTCATCGTGCGATTCTTCTTGGTATGACAGGTAACGATCCTGACTAAGTCCGGACTACGCTCTGGACAAATAACTGCGATTGATGCTTTGGGCTGGCGAATATGATGATTTTACCCCAGTTATTTTGCACAGTAGCGCCGAGGTAACATTCATATCGTAAACGGCTTCAATTCAAATATACCGGCTCCGCCACCGTAAAATCTTGGTAGGCCTTGGAGTACGTTCGAAGTTCGCACCATTGGGTTGGTGGGGTAGATTTAGTTGAGACGGACTCCCATTAGCGCTGGTCTGACTCTGAGTACTTGTCCCCATAACGGCTTGTGGCAACCCTCGCATGGCCTCCCCGCTCTGCAAAGATAACTATGGGACCAAGAAGGCGACTGCACATAAGAATGAAGATAACGGCTCCGTGGGGGACCCAATCAAACTCGAGCAATCTCAACTAAAAAATCTAAAAACAGATCAAAACAAGTTGATTAGACAGAGCTACGCTCATGTCAGAAGGATTTTGCACTTAACCTACAATATGCAGATATGAAGAATGATTTAATTCAAGAAAAACTTTCATAATATGCACAGCAAATATATTTGTGCTTTAAAAGAACTCCATTTTAACCGACCAACGTTTTGTTTCAATATTGCTAAAATCATTGACGAAGCGAAATCTTAAATATATTTTTGTTATTCATCTTATCTGAAAATTTGGAAAAGATTCAATCAAAAGTGTAGTCTCACGTTTGATGGAAAGCCCATGTAGAACTCAAAGAAAACCCATACATCATTCTTGTAATCGGAGGAAATTCAAATGGTTATAACTTCTGTAAATTTTATTGAAAATTATAGAATATAGGTATGTTTTAAGGAACTACTTAAATGTCAGATTTCATTCAAATTAATCATATTAATACAGTTTCACTGCCGAAAATGTCAAATCTTACTATTATTAACAAACTTCAACGAATCTCAACCGCGAAGTTATTTGTTATTGGATCTACCTCCATGCTTTCAAGGGCTTTCTAAAGAAATTTTACAAAATCCTTCTATTTTCGCGTCCCTCCATCCTGCTGTCTGTCTGTCTGTTGGTCCATCTATCTATCTATCCGTGCATCACAGCAAGTTTTTTCAGAAAATATAGAAGCTACAGAGCTCAAACTTTGTGAAAAACTCAGAAGTAGTGGTCAAAAATTTCATGCATTTCTCCTTCTGCTGCCTCCCTCGGTACCGACAGGTTAATTTTAAGACTTGTCTTAAAAAGATCTGATTGAGATCCTTCTAATGACATCCTACTCGACTACCAATCATTATTTTTCTGGAAGGGTCCCCTTCCTAGGTGGAGAGACACCCCTTAAAACTCTACGAAAAAAAATTTCACCCCAAAACTTTCCACAAACTTTTATGGCTGTAGCTTCTATAATTTCGGAGAAAACTGGCTGTGATATACAGATGGATGGACGGACCGGTTGTGATTTCAATCGGCTTCGGTATTTTAGTACAAAACCCTAAAAAAAGCAAGTAAAAATATTAACAAGGACGACGCAAGCAGCGGCTGCATTCACGATGTTCATAGCACTTCGGGAGCGGTACTAACGACGACGAATACAATGGTAGTAAAGACGGATGAACAACGGAGACTAGGAGACAGCCTTGCCCAGACTGAGACTCCTTTGAAGTCTGTGTGCAGCAAAAAAATTATGCATAGGCCAGAATGTCCTATAAAGGAATAGCGGAAAATTCTACAGGACGCGCAAGATTTTTGTGTGGTGGGGAAATTGGATGGTTACTGCTGCGATCCCTACTGAAGCGATCAAAGTAAGACTCTAACTTTGATCGCTTCAGTAGGGATCGCAGCAGTAAATGAAATAATAATGAACCGCCCTGAAGTCCACAGAGTGGTCACGGCAGGAAAAGTAAGAAATGACCAAATAAGTAAAACGCCGTTGTTTGGTTTCACCGCCGACGTTGAAAATATGGCTAAAGTACTGTACTCAGAAACGAAAGCTAAGAACATCTCCCAAGAAAGGAGGTAGCACAGTATAAATGCCGCCCAGCAACATCAAGAAAAAAGACAACTCCGAAGAGCGGGAGACGTTCTAAAAAGAATAAAATCTGCAGGCGACTTGCTATAAATCAGCAAAGGTGTATAGAATGGGCATCTTGAACTGAATTAAAGGAGCTCCGAGACAGTATAGAGCATTACCAGAGGAGCTAGTTAAAGGCCAAAAAGGACCAGAAGGCCAAAGAAAAGCAAAAGGCTAAGGAAGCGTTGAGGGTTGAACCTAAATGGTACGCGGAGATAGCTTCAACATCAAACATCAATTAAAGAATGGCATCTACCCCAACCGGAAGAAATCGGGATCAAAGAAAGAAGGGAGAGGTACTTGATGGGCTAAGAAAGCTAGATCAGGGGTTTCAGAACGTGCTGACAACAGAAGCGAAGAAAACCGTAAAGAAACTCCTTCAAAAAGTGCCAGAAAATAAAGTTCGCTTGGGTCCCCAGCAAGAAAAACGACCTGACGCGAAACAGGAGGGACAAAAGCCACGATGAAGAGCCCGGCAGCAGGCACTACTCGTGAAACCCCAAGATGGCCGATTCTACGCAGAAGTGCTGTGGGATACCAGGGGGAATGTAAGGCCTAAAGATACCAACACTGCTATTAAAGCAGCACGACCAACTCGCTCGGCCCACATACTCGTCGAAATCGCAGCAAAGGCCGACAACAAAGAAGCATTCCACAAGGCAGTAAAGAAAGTCCTCGGCAAAAGTGCAACGTAGCCTCACTTGAGCCGGTGGCAACGATCGAAATCAGAGTTTCAATAACTACTCAGCCACTGATCATCAGTGCATTCTGCATTAATTCCTATTCTTCCCTCCCCTACTGTCAGAGGAGGCATCCCTCAGCTTGAAGGCCCCTCACGGCGTAGCAAAACGAGACTTGGTCCGAAGTAATGTGTCAAATTGTTCCAGGCTAGGTTCTCAGGATGACAGGGAATAGGGTTTTCCAGTGTATTCAGGATATATATCTATCTAGCGGAGTTGAAGGCGTTTCTAATGTCGAGTGTCACCAACAGGACGATCCGTCGCTTGGTGTGGCTATGTGCCCCTACCTTTTGGACCATGCTCACCACCTTTATAATCGCATCAATGGTGGAGCGTAAAGTCCTACTGCCGAGGACATAGGTCCCCAGCAGCACGAATCGCGTCAGTGGGTCTTCTCCTGATGAGTTTCTCTAGCACTTTCACAGCTATGTCAAGCATGCATAACGGGCGGTATGCAGACGGCGATCTGGAATTCCCTTTTCCCTTGCTGATCAGCAAGAACCTTGTCACCTCCCATCATTCCAGGAAAACTTTATCCCGTAGGGAAGCGTTGAATGTGCTAAACAGCAAGTCAGAACAATAGTGATAGACAAGTTTCAACACATTAGCTGGAACACCATCTGGAGCCTTCCTCATTTTTAATGATAGGACTACCTCTTCCAGTTCCGGCTGTGTAAAGAGTGGACACACGATTGCTGTTTTACTGTGGACAGCGTCAACATGCACGAGATGTGTGGGCAAAAGTGCCCACACTATCCCGTCCATCTCTTCCGCTTCATTGATGCAAGGCATCTGTAGGGCAACAAGCTATTGCGTTACTAGCTTATAGTTAAGGTCCCACAGATCCTTGTTCATATCGTCCACTAGATATTGCCAGTGGTGAACCTTGCTATTGCTAATCAGTTTGCGAAGGCATTTCCTGGTCGGCTTATATGTTGTTATCCGGTCGCAAGCCTCGTCACGATTCCATGCCCGTTGAGCCCCATGTCGAAGCTTGTGACATTCCCTTCGCTTGCCATGCCAGGCTTTTGGACAAGTCATAGAAGCACTGCAAGCAGTCGTGATTATGTTCTTATTTAGTTCACCATGTCTTGAACTACCAGCTCTTCTGTCCCTTGTGAATCACTATTCAACGAAGCACCTGCCATGAGCACCTCGACGAACGTGTTGATGTCCATCCTTTCAATGTTCCATCCAATTGTGGAAGGTCGAGAGCATGGACGTCGTAAAAAAAGCTCACGAATCTCAAGCAGAATGTACTGATGATTACATGCTGAGTAGTCTGCAAATACTCTCCAATTGTGCATCCTCCATTCACTCCGAGGAAAATGTCACATCTAGTATGGTTTCTTACAGCCAATACGGCGGTAAGTCAGCGTATATCCGGTGTTAAGCATGACAAGGCACGTCCTGGCTTCCATTTCTAGGATTCGTTTTTCCCGCGGATCTGTTAAATGTGTGCCCCATTCATTTGCTTTAGTGTTGAAGTCTCCCCCAACGAGCACGTTTCCATCTGCGTTCGAGACAGCGCCCTCAAAAGCATTAAACTTGATTTGGAAAGGTGATATCGGCTGGGTCAGCGTTAGGTGGTCTCTGAGCACTAAACCCATATGAAACCATCCCTCCGTCTAAATTTCTCCGCCTGGATATAACAGTTCTGAACCCAAAGAGTGGCAGTACCAATTTTGTCAGGATACTTTGATGCATAACTTTTATCGTGGTGGTGCTCATTCAGCAGTAAAAAGTTGGCTTTATGTCCCTCGCAAAATGCTTAAGTAGGTTTTGGACGGTTCAATTGTAGTGAATGTTTACCTGCAGGGCTAGAGTGTCCTAGAAAACCTGACATTTTCCTGATCCCAAGACGTGCCCAAGATCAGGTTTTGGATCATTACCCTTGCAAAGGATATAGAGTGCCTCCTTCGTACACTCTTTTCTTTTGTCTCCCATTTCACCACATTTGTGGTATAGAAAGCTTCTATCAGGTCCTTTGCATACTTGTGCGGTGTGATAATAGCTAAGGTATTTGAAGCATTGAAAAAGTACTGCTCTTTGCCATCTCCTAGAGAAAA
Source organism: Odontomyia ornata (assembly GCA_963969285.1). Classification (NCBI taxonomy): domain Eukaryota; kingdom Metazoa; phylum Arthropoda; class Insecta; order Diptera; family Stratiomyidae; genus Odontomyia; species Odontomyia ornata. Next base: position 301,659,555 of record OZ017739.1, on the reverse strand, counting down.
CCCAGCCTATTCTTACTTTGCCCTTATTTTATTGTTTGGCGTCCTTTTCGGTCAAGTCAATGGTAGCTATGCTTTGTCCCCTATGGTTTTCTGGTGTTAGCCTTGATATGAACCTACCCACACGAGGAACCTCTCTTTTTGGTGGCCTCTTCTACCTTCGCTAGGTCCGTAACGCAGTCAATGCCTTTTATTTCGAGCTTGCTATGGGCTTGATCGAGGCTACCGTTGCGCTTTGGTGGAGGACTTTATTTACTTCGTTAATGCCGGCTTCTACTCCAAATTCGACCAGTATGTGGCCTAACCGAGTTTGCTTTACTGCTTTAATAGCAGTGTTAGTATCTTTGGGCCTGACAGTTGCCATGATATTTCGCAACACTTCTGCGTAGGATCGGCCATCTTGGGGCTTTACGAGAAGTGCTTGCTACCGGGCTCTTTGTCGTGACTTTTTCCTATCCTGTTTCGGGCCATTTAGGATGCTCTGGAATTGCGCTCAAATGCTGGAGAAATTTCTGTTTGGACTATGCTGTCCGTTACTCTCCGTTTTTTGTTCGTCTTTCCTGTCATTGTATTTGTTGTCGTGGATACCGTTCTGAATGTGCTGTTAACTTCGTAGCTGTAACTGTTGGTTCCGTCACTGTTGTTGATATTTTTGCTTATTTATTTTTTGTTGTTCTTTTTTAAATTTCTTAGTTGAAACTCCTCCAGTTTGATTGAGTCCCCCTTTAAAGCTGCTATCTCCGTTCGTGTATGTAGTCACCTTTTTGTCCCATGGTTATCTAGAACGTTTGGACCCAGCCCAGCGCTAATCTGGAGTATTTCCCAATCGAACCTACACCACAAACCCAATGGTGTGAACTTCGAACGTTTTTCGAGGCTTGCCAAGGTTTTATTGGGAAGGAGACGGTACGATAGTTGAATTGGAGCCATTCACGCACGATTGTCACTTTGGCGCTACCGTGCAAAGCAACTCGATCCAAGCCACCATGTTTACCAGTCAAAAGCATCAATTCAAGTTCATTGTCCAAAACATAGTCCATATTCAGTCAAGGTCTTTACCTGTCATCCCAAGGGGAATCTCTCGGCACCCTCCATATCCTCGGGTCCATGGGGATGGAACACCTTAAAGGCTGCTAGCCTCCAAGAGTGTTCTTGTCGACTGACATTCCCTGCTGGAGGAGCTCGCAAGGGATACGGAAGTCGAATTGCTGCTGCTCAATGAGCCAAATGATGGCAGCAGTTCATCAGCATGGTACCCTGACACACCTGGCATTGCCTCCATCTGGATTTGGAACAAGGCTCAATTCCGAACGCAGAGCCATAAACATGGCTTTGTGTGGCTCTTGTTTCAGGAATAACACTAGAGGAGAAGAAAACAAGTCCTGGAAATGGCAGCTAGAGTTCGGCTTATTTTGTTGAACATCGGCAACACCTCTACCTTCCACCTTTGTGGCAACGTTGGAGCCTTCACCAGATATAATATTTGCTTTGGAGTCCCTAGTTCCAATTATACCCAACTGTAGACTTCTAGAAGACTTATTGGCCAGTGATCACCAGTATATAGCAATTCGATTTTCTGCCGACATATGTACAGTCTTTCAGTCTCAGATGGAACGCTGGAAATATGATTTTTGAAATGTTTTTTGATGGGCTCCTGGCACGAATATTGCTGCCTGTAGCTTTATAGAGATGTGGAATATTAGTAGCTAATGATGCAGCGCATCATTAGCGCGTCATTAGGTCGACCCCGGCACGATAAGCTTCTAGTGTACTGGTGATCATCTAAAATTGCTGAACACCAAATAGAGTAATTATTTCTATGAAGGCATAAAAGACGCCAGCTGAGGTGCTGAAAATGGACTTTCGCCTTTGTCGTAATTTGATGCTTGATTCATACAACGCTTGCCTTCGTGAAGGGATATCCTCTGAGTGCTGGTAAGTAGTAAAGCTCGGTCAGTACAGTTAGGGGGAACCCCGAACTACCATCTTTATACCGTCCGTTATGTGTGCTATATTGCCGAGAATCTAGGGCCATGTTGCGGAGGATCTATTTCTACAGAATTGTAGCTTCAGAGCAGGAAACTCCACCATGGGCGCAGTCGTGAAAGTGTAGAGTGCGGTCAAACGGGCTGCGACACACAGCAGTTTCGCCCGGCAGGTTGTCCTGCTGGTTACTCATGACATCAGAAATACTTTCAATGCCACTAGGTAGATAGATATACTGTGTAATGATTTTCTACTTTTTAGTTCGAAACGCGGAACCGACCTCTCATCGGTTCTAGACGTTAAGTCTGAGTAGTGCCAACGGATGGTACCAACAGGTCAACCAATCCGTGCACCGTAACCCATTCACGCGGTGGCTGCTTGTCGGCCAGCTAGTTCGGAGAGGATTTCGGTCGCGGGTCTCCGAATGGGTTACGCTCAATTACAATATTTCAGCCACCTGAACATGCCCGTTTTCCAAAACGCGTTATCAAAACAAACCATACGGAGAGGAAACCTACTTTACGTTACTCCGTATTTCTTCTTATAACGAGTCAAGAATTCAAGATCTAATTTTTCTTTCGCGTTCCCGAAGTTTCGACGCGGTACCGAAAAGTATACTACTCTAACTCAACCCGACGAAGACTACTCTAAATAAAATAACGAAACAATCAAAGGTACCGCGTACCGCGCGCGACGCGAAACTGACCTCAGCGGATTTGGCGAAACCCTACCCTCGCGACGACATACCTACCCTGCACTCTCTCTTCCCACTGAAAAAGAAGAACCGCTGAAAAGGAAAGTCGTGGTTCTGTTTAGCAATTCATGTTGTTATTCATCAAAATGTAGGTATATATATATGCATAAACAAACTTAAAAACAATAATTTCAATAATTTCTTTGCGATTCACTATAAATCGAATTTGTGTAAAGAAAAAAACATGTCAAAGATACGTTAGACTCTTGCAAAGTAATTAGAATAATAATACTAATAATAATAATTAAGATAATAAGATAATTGAACAAATAACAAATAATTCTTAATAAATTTTTAATATTTTTAACTTAACATCTAAAGAATGACTTCATAGTATTTGACAATATATTTATTATATTTATACGGCAGGTAGGAAATCAGAAATGACTTGTTTAAGTTAATGTAAAGGTTGAAAGGCATTTGTAGGCGCAGTACAGTCTATAAAAAAAATGGACGCATATTGTAAGGAATTGATTAAGAAATGAAGACAACCATCGCTCTATCTATATTGTTTAAACTCGCTGGATTTTGTAATTATGTCGAATATTCGTGCTCATTTAAGCAAGGAGAGTTATACATTTAATATATTAAACGAACCACGAGCTTCTAGCATCGCAATATTGAAAAAATTACAACAGGCCGGTCATGTCGAGCGTATGCTGGAAGCTAGGATACCTAGGAAAGTGATGAAGGGACGCCTGAAATTCACCGGGCACAAGAAAGGCCACGCAAATGATAGGAGGACTCAGTTGACGCTGATAGAAAAATATGGCTAAGAAATTAAACTGGCGGACGTGATCAATGGATCGAGAAGACTATCCCAGATTTAGACTTTAGCGCCACCGAAGATGTAGCAGGACTCTTAACGGAAAACAAGGACTAAAAAAAGATTTCGGTTTCCAGAGAAGTACAAAGCTACTTTTTAATGCAATAGGGAACTGAACAGGGGCTCAAAAGCTGGATCAGAAGAAACATGATCATTTGAGAGCATACATCGGTGACTTGAACGCAACTTTAATCCACTGGATCACAAATAACAAAGTATTGGACTCCAAAGCATAAAATCGCGCAACTTGTAACGCAATGGTCAAATTGCTTCTCACCAATGAAAGCGTTGAAGACTAGAGCCAAAGAAAAGCATATAAAGAGGAACCGAGGAAATAACGGAGCCACTCAATAGAAGCTGGTAGCAGATCCTTGCTAGTCCGAAAGGTAGGTGGTGACAACTCCTTGAGTTAACGAGTTAACGTTTACTATAGATAATCATATAATAGACTCCTATACTAATCTAAATTGAATTTTTACATCGAGTTTCTTAATTTTGCTTCTAATTTATTGCCTGATTTTTCAATCAGAGCCCCTCACAGCTCATTACTCGGACAGAAAAACCAATATACAAAATTTGAGCTTTGACTTGCGAACCAATGCACCAGACGAGTCCTCCACTAACTATTTGGACTGTATAAGGGTGATGAAACACCTAAATCAAATGGTGGAGGGATTATTGAAACCCAAATTAAAAGTGATTGTCAAAGATGTCCAACAACAATGTTCGGAAAGGCTAGTCTGAGTACCCAAAAATATTATATCCGGTATATCTTACTGTAAAATATCCTCACAAATGGCAAGTCGTCAGACATTCATGAATATCGAGTGGCATTTATCGTGGACAGGAAGTTCAAGCAAATTTTTAACCGACCTCAAGGTAGTCAATTAGCAATAATGTTCGCAAAGACGACTCTAAATGACCTAAACATATTATATCCAAGGTATCTTATTGTAAACGATCTTCAAAAGTGGAAAGTCTTCAGGTATTTATGAATATCGAGTGGCATTTATCGTGGACAAGAAATTAAAAAAAAAAAATGTTCACCACCTTCCTTTTTTGCAACATTAACTTTTTGGACATGTCATGTAATTTATATCAACTTTAAGTTAATACTCTATAGATAATAGACGTTAGAATTATTAATATAAATATGAAAGTACTTTGGAAATCGTATTATTTCATAATAATTGCAGTGTAATGCTTTTTAACTAAAGCAACTTTTTACGTGTCCTACATTAAATTTATTTCCGTGAAATTATTTCTACCTTCACGTCTTATCGGAAACTACCTGCTAGATTCTCGCTAGGCCGTTTCTATTACAACTAACATATTACAACTAACATAAAAAATTTCGCCAATTTGTGCATAATGAGTTCCTATTTCCAACTCGCCGATTTCTCTTCCATTCGTTGAGTGTAACTCCTTTCGATATAGAATAAATTTGGATGACTAGCTCTGCTGTCGCCAAACTTGCTATTATCAGGGAGTAGACCGATAAGATGAATGATAACCCCATTTCATATTGATCGAACACCTCGCTGCAATCGTCTGGTAGCAGGATATGCACTCCGAAAATGTGGAATAGCAAAAATGGATGGCACACCGCGGTCAAGGTTAAATTGGCAGCCAACAACAGAGCAAGAATAGCAAAAATTAAGCCAAAGAGATAGTACCTGTGATTTGCTTTTGAAATACAGCAATCCAATATAAAACTGTGATGATCAAAGCGTAATGTGGTCGCTTGGCATACGACACAGTTGTTACTCGGCCGATTGCCAACATAATCACTTTCGTCGGAGTCTTCGCCTTTTTCAATCAAGACTGCTGATGATTCTTCGTCATTATCTGGATCACCCTTCCCGTTTTCTGATTGCAACAAGCAATTTTCCCGACACTTACGTTTCACTTTATAAATACGGAAGAAGGTTAAGACCACGAACAAGAACAGCACAGCATTCTCCTCCGGTAAGATTTCCAGCAATTCCCCACTTAATACCGTCATCGGCTTGGAAGTGGATACAGGGGGTAACTTTCCCGTTGAAGTAGGAAATGCAGACTGTGTAGCTCTTCAATCCTGTAAACATCTAAATCAATATCCCATCGTAGAATATTTTAATCGTACCTTTTTTTCTTTTTTTTTTTGTTTCTCGACCTCAATCGTCGGGCCTATGAAATATTCGCCAGACTGCTCCAGTAAACGCCAGAACTGTGCAACTATCGAATCCACTTTGCACGTGAGGGTTAGTCGCCACTTTGAAGGTTATATGACGAATGACACTTCCAACCAGTTTCCACTTTTCCCTCTATTCGATGTTTTGGATGGCAACTGTGGGAGGCATTGCCAGATAGATATGCTTCGAAATGTGTCGGTGTTTAATTAATTTTATTTTTCAAATATTTATATCCACAGATATAAATATTTGAAAAAAATATTTTCTGCGCAATGATATCCGCACGAAAGATGAAGTCCGCTTACACCTCGAAGTCATACATATCCGGCCGGTTGCCAGGGTTCGGGATCGGAATCACTTCGATTCCCGGGCGTAGGCATCACATTACAACTGTAAGCACTTGAAAATTCCAGAATATCAGATTTGGGTCTTGAGAAGATATTTGAAAGACCGCAGTCTTTTCTACGACAAAAAGTAATGTCATCGGATGATGGCAGTTATATCGGTTGTCGATTAGGGGTCCATTTTCAATCCTGACTTGTGGAACATTATGTTTGGTGGGCGACTGAGATCGAAAATATTTTATGGGATGAACTTGTCAGCAAGAAACTACACCGAAAGCCGGTGTATCGCAGACACGAGGAATTGCGTCCGCGTATCGAACAGTGTCTGAGCCCGCGATTTTAGTGATCAATGGGGTGATATTCATCGACCTCTTCGCTAGAGAGTACATACATATCCCCTTGTACAGGATTAAATGTGACATAGTGGCACTCACTAAAAAGGACCGGCAATGTTCTCTGAACGATTCTCAACAGTCCTGAATGAGTGACACAAAGGGATTGACTTCTGCCTCACGCAACTCTTGCGCGAGTATGGGTGTTTTCAGTCTTACCTACACAAGATTGTTAGGTCATTGTCTTTGCACGATTTTACGAAAAATGTTTTCTTTAGAGAAGTTTTATGTGATTATTGGAGTAAAGTTTAATTCGAGAGTTACATTTTCGGCACGATATCACTTCACTAGTGCTTACCAGAGTCAAGTCACCCATATCTGGTGAGTGTAGGTCGATAACTTCAAATATATACCCATGCCTAATGTTTAGTTCTTTAGTCGATTTCTTTCTTTGTATACGCTTTAGTCTCTCTCTGAAATGGAAATGCAATTGAACATACTTGTAAGCCGCTAAAGAGTCTACTGATTATGATAATTTTGAATGTGAATTGTGTTTGTTCAGAAACAAATCTTAAAAATCATTTGAATATAATTACTCATGTATCAATAATCGTTGACGGCAATCAAGTACTTCTTAAGGACAACATTTTTTCCGTATCTTTTTTCCATTCATGTATTCAATTTCGTCATTCCTTTTTACTTGATAATACCTTATTCCTTTGAAAAACTCAAATGCTTTCCAATAATTCCATTTAAATACTTTCAGGCTTGCCAGTTGGAAGTCCCAAGTATGGATTCAACACACTCGATTCACGGAAAATTCGACAGAAGAAAATGGTTCGCAAAAGTTCACTGCCTCTCGATTCAGGAACACTTCATCCGAACATCGGTATCTGTCGTTCGGAAACAGCTCAATTCACACTTGATTGTAGCCATGGTTCGGGAATAATTTTGGGAGCGCAGACAATATGCGGTCGTGGAATTTCCATCGCTCAAATAATCCCAGAATCAGCCGCAGACCGTTCTGGCTGCATACAAAAAGGAGACCGGATTATTTCTATAAACAAAATGTACAACTTGGATGTCAATGCAGCTCGACAACTTCTATGCGACAATAACACAAGGATTTATCAGGTTCCTCATTGGGTTGAACTCGAAATTGAGTTTGACATGGCGGAAACAGTGATTCCATCCAGTGGAGTGTTCAATGTTAAATTGGCGAAAATGGGAAAAGCTGGACTAGGAATTACGGTAAACGGATCCAGTCATGGTGCATTTATTATATCGGAAGTTAAACCAGGGAGTGCTGCGCATCGAACAGGATCGCTCAGAGCAGGAGATATTCTTTTGGCAATAGATTCACACCCATTACAGCATTTCAACGTAGATGCACTTCTAAAGGACAATAAGAACGAGTATCCTACTTTGACTATAAAAAGAAATGCTCTACCGGACTTTCTGTTTGATGCTCAGCAAAGAATGAATCCTATTTACGGGAATTGCAGTAATACAGAACACGATATTTACTCTTCATATACTCCTCGATATGGCGACACGTCAAGTTTCAAGGCCGTAACACCACAGCCAGATTACTTTCGACTGGATGATCTGAAACAATCAATAGTTCAAATAAGGAGACCATACGCTGCTACAAAGTTAACGGATAAACCTACTATCGGCAGATCTGTCGGAGCTGAACAGACGCAGAGTTTAACGACAGAAATTACAGATGATTCATTTCATGACCTAAGTCCTTATGAAATTGACTATCCTTCCAGCCGGTTTATGACGTATGTGTATCTCTGTTCAGTAATGATATAATGTAATGGCATTGGTCTTTCAGAATCGATAGTCCTGACCTCCCACCTCCGATGGAAAGTAAAACATACAGTAGTCACCAGTATGTCACAACAGTTCGATTGGAACCAAATGGAGGACCACTAGGGATCACGCTGTCTGGAAGTGAGGATATGCAAAAGCCAATAATAATTAGTGGGTTGATTGAAGGTGGGACTCCTTCCGATAAGTTTCGTTAGCGAAATTCTTTTCAAAATTATTCCTTTCCCCCGTTAAAGATCCTTTGGGCAAGTTATTTAATTTAATTTTATTATTAATATAGGTGGCGTAGCGTACAATACCGGCAAAATTCGTGTGGGCGATTGTCTTCTAGCTATTAATGGCGAATCTGTGCAAGGGCTTCCGTTGTCTCATTCTACTAAACTGCTACAAAACCTGGAGACTGTAGTGGATTTAAAAATACTCCGTAATGCAAATGGTAATTTATTTGTAGCTGCATATAGCCTTTTGCATTATTTTGATTTAATTTTTTAGATGCAGAAAGTCAGCATTCCGCAGACTCGCAATCCAATTTGCCTCAACCTCAAGCCGTTTATGCCAAAGTTCAAAGACGCCCCAGAAGTCCTTCATTCGCCGATGTTTTGTCCAATGTCAGCAAAGATAGTAAACACAGGACCCTTCACGTTACACTGTATAAAGACAAAGTTTACGACGACTTTGGGTTTTCTGTATCCGACGGACTCTATGAACGAGGTGTCTACATAAATCGAATTCGAACAGGGGGCCCAGCAGATATGGCAGGAGTTTTGAAGCCGTTCGATAGAATAATGCAGGTATAAAAGCAGCTCTTATTAAGGATTAAGTTAAGATTTGCATGTTTATAACCCTTGACTACTATCGGCATTTGCTGTATAGTAACTGCATATGCGGGGTAAATTTTAACGCTGAAAATTCGTAGGTTTATACATTGCAAGGTGTAGAATAAAAGAAAAAAGAATTATTCCTTAAAGCACTATTTGTTTTTTATTTTTCCCAAATATCGATATTTCGGAGATAAATGATCTCCTTCCTCAGTGGCGATATTCTGAAGCTAATTGCTGTTTACATGGCCTTTTATAACAATAGTTTTTTCCCTAGAGTAATTAAACGGTAATTAACAACAGAAGAGTCTTATAAAAAGGGGTTTTAACAAAATAAGGATTTTTGTATGGAAAGGAGATATTTTAAATGATGACTCACACCAACTTCATTAAGTAACTATAACCGTTGCCAACATCGGTGTTCATTCTTTTGTTTTTCGGAACTCGAGATATCCACAAACTTTCGTATCCATCCAGTTTTCTCCAATCAGCTACTTCCTGCACAATCTCGAGATTTTCCCATTCGATTTTATGCTTTTCTTCGACAATGTGCCTCGCTACCGCCGATCTTGCTGTTTCTGTTGTACCTACCAGCAAGATCGGCGGTAGCGAGGCACATTGTCGAAGAAAAGCATAAAATCGAATGGGAAAATCTCGAGATTGTGCAGGAAGTAGCTGATTGGAGAAAACTGGATGGATACGAAAGTTTGTGGATATCTCGAGTTCCGAAAAACAAAAGAATGAACACCGATGTTGGCAACGGTTATAGTTACTTAATGAAGTTGGTGTGAGTCATCACTTAAAATATCTCCTTTCCATACAAAAATCCTTATTTTGTTAAAACCCTTTTTTATAAGACTCTTCTGTTGTTAATTACCGTTTAATTACTCTAGGGAAAAAAACTATTGTTATAAAAGGCCATGTAAACAGCAATTAGCTTCAGAATATCGCCACTGAGGAAGGAGATCATTTATCTCCGAAATATCGATATTTGGGAAAAATAAAAAACAAATAGTGCTTTAAGGAATAATTCTTTTTTCTTTTATTTTAGGGCGCTATTAATCCGAAAATGAGTATTGAAGGTGTAGAATATTTAAAAGGGTTTTAAAGTTAAATAACACATACGAGGCCTGTCCAAAAATTATTTGTTCATATTTCCGCACTGGTGTTATTTTTTTATCCGGATCATAGTACCCTTCCACATAGTTCCCGTTCGATTGAACAACATTTAGTCGTCTCGATGTCGTCCCATCGGTGTCCCTTGAGCGGGAATAGCCAAAAGTCGACCTTGGGGACAGTCAAAAGACAATTTCTGCTTTGCCGTGAGCAATGCGACGATCAAAACCAAAAAAAAAACACTCTGGGAACCAAGATATTTTTTTGATAATTGTGATATCCAGGGATTACACTCATGAGCCGCGGAGGGTTCGATACTTTTAACATAGTACAGGGTGCGTACGGTATTTGAGGACAACTTGGGAGTAAAATTAATTAGCTTGTATTTTTAATAAAATTTAATGAAATTTAAGGAGTTTTTTTATACAACGTTAAATAAATATATGGCTATAAAGTTATTCGATGAAATTCCAGTGGAGCTCATCAAATATGGTGGCAGTAATGTTCATCAAGCTATTCACAAAGTCATCCAGCACATTTGGCAACAAGAACATATGCCGATAGAGTGGAGCCAATCAATTATATTCCCTATCCACAAAAAAGGTGATAAGCTACAGTGCGAAAATTATAGAGGCATATCATTACTTGGTACGGCGTACAAAATATTTTCAAAGATCTTAGAAAATAAAATCGGATCATACACCAACAGTATTATTGGGGAGTGCCAAGGTAGTTTTAGAGCAGGCAGACCGACGATAGACCAATGGTTTACAGTCAAGCAGGTACTTGAACAGTGCTGGGAGTTCAACATAGACGTACACCAAATTTTTGTTGACTTTAAGCAAGCATACGACAGTTTTTATCGTAACGTACTGTACCAAATAATGCTTTGCTTTGGCACCCCAGCCAAATAAGTCTGTCTTATCAAAATGACGATGACGTTGACGATCTCCGAAGTCCGCATCAATAACCAACTCACCGATGCCTTTGACACAAATATCGGACTACAGCAAGGAGATGGGCTGGCCCCATTGCTATTCAATTTGGCTCTAGAGTACGTCATAAGGAAGCTACCTGTCGATACGCGAGGTACAATACTATTCAAGTCGAGCCCAGTACATAAACATAAACATATTGTCACGGTCTTTAACAACTGCCAAAGAACTCTTCCTAAAACTCGACAGCCAAGCAAGACTAGTAGGGCCACAAATTAATGAAAATAAAATAAAGCTCATGGCGCAGTCGAGGAAAAATACCTCAAGTACACAAAACATCACACTTGGCGAATATAGTGTCGATGATGATAGCGAATTTATGTATTTAGATACCAAAATAACGAAAACGGGGAATGAAAAAGACGAAATACGCCGAAGAATACAGCTCGCAAATAAAATATTTTATTCATATTGACGATCTTGAAGACCAGCTGCATACACAGGAGAACAAAGCTCCAAGTATCCAAATCTGTGATAAGACCTGTGTTATGCTATGGGTGTGAAACATGGACCGTAACCCAAGCATCCGCAAATATATTGAACGCCTTTGAGCGACGGGTCCTGAGTATTAATTGGAGCGAAGCTAGACGGAGACCAATGGCGCATTCGATACAACCATGAGCTGCATGAAATTTTTGACGACTCGGAGGTCTCAAGGATTGTAAGACTACATAAGCTGCAATGGGCTGGCCACATGAATCGTATGGACGGACAACGGATACCCAAAAAGGTATTCGTTGGGAGAACTGAAGGCTGGAGACCAGTGGGGAAACCGAGGAAACGCTGGTCTGACTCGGTCGACGAAGACAGTTCATCGCTGCTCGGATTTCGAAATTGGAGGACGCGGTCAATGGACCGAGACAGTTGGAGCCGCTGTTTGCATGAAGCGATGGCCCGAGAGGGGCTGTAGTGCTAAGAAGAAAAAGAAGATAAAGTTATTCAATAAAATCGCCATTAACAGCAATAACCTCTTCGATTCGGGTCCTGAAACGATGACATGCCCGAATCAAATGCTCCTTGTTCAAATTGACCATTATGGCATTAATAGCAGTCTTCAGCGAAGAAGTGGTATTATGAGGACGCTTATTGGTCTCACGCTCAACTACGCCCCAAACGTAATAATCCAAAGGATTAAGGTATGGGGAGCTAGGTGGCCATAGGTTCGATGGTATGTGGTCATGAAAATTTTCGGCCATCCAATCTTGTGTCGCCATCGCTTTATGTGAAGGCGCAGAGTCTTGTTGAAAAATGTATGGACTGCCTCCGCTTACGTTGTCTACCCAGGGTTTCACTACCTTCTCCAAAACCTCGATGTATGCAGCAGAGTTCACTTGAAGTCCTTGAGTAAAAAAGTTTGGTGGCATAACATGTCCTTCGTTGCTGACAACACCTAAAATCATAACAGTGGCTGGAAATTTTGTGTGCATAGCAACAAGAACCTCCGTAGGATTTGGATATAGCCATCTGTCATTTCTGCGATTGGTCTTTTGATCTTGTTCAAAATTTTTTTTCGTCGGAAAAAAGCCATAACATTTTGGGCGCCTCAGGGTGTTTGATTTTGTTTAAAAGACTTTTTGATCGGAGAACTCTCTGTTCCCGTGTTCGTTCCAACATGAACTGTCCTCTGCGCATCATGTAAGACTTATACCGAAGGTCTTCGTGGACAACTCTACGAATAAGGCGCTCAGAAAGATGAAGCTCAGTCGCAAGGACCCTCATTGATTTTGAAGTGTCCTCGTCTATGATCGCTTGCACTTGCTCTAAAAATTCTGCAGATCGGACAGTGTTAGAACGTTTTTCGTGCTTTTTGCGTTTTGCAACCGATTCTGTATCGCCTCCTGATGCGTCCAATTCACGGTGAGCCATATGCACGAATGAACGGGCGCAATTAAGAAAATTAGAGATCTCTAAATCTGTATGGTTCGCACATATAGCGACGATGACAGCATGTCTCTTCATTTCTTGAGTGATATTCTAGTCCGCCATTTCTTATCTGAAAAGGGAAAAAAATAAAAAAAAAAAACGCGAAGTTAAAGTCACATTTATGCATGTCCTCAAATACCGTACGCGCCCTGTATAAACCTTGAAATAACAATTGCTTCTTAAAATATTGAAAAATAATATTTTTGTCATAATTTTCTTTTGTAAAATATTCAAATATTTCTGACATTTGCAGGTGAATGGGACAAAAACTCAAGATTTTGATTGTTGCTTAACAGTTCCGCTAATAGCTGCTGCCGGCGATAAAATGGATTTAATTCTGCACCGTACAATAAATGAATGAGCTTAAGCCAAAGAAAGTTAACATAATAATGAAATAAATATGAGAAGTAACAAATATCCAAAGGCCTTTTAAGTATAAACACATTAACATTTAAATGAAATACATTTGCCATGTAATAAAACTGTATTAGAAACGTAAGAAAGAATTATATTGTTATTTTATTTTTTAGGCTTATTTTTGTGAGTTTGTTGGTTTGTCTGTGTTTCTTTCTAGATTAAATTGATCGGTTTCTACCGCGCATAGAGTATACTTTCTACACCAGTTAAAAATAAATACTTTCTGGCCGCCACATAAAAAGATCATAATTTTGTTTGACTGTTGCATTTTGAGTAAAATAAGAACCCTAATGGAAATTCCATAGTAATGAATTATATACAACAAATTTATATAGATCAATAGTTGATTGAAAACAATGTATGCAATATTGAAATAAATAATATTTATTTACAACTAAACAAAAATAAAATTTTATGAGCATGCTGACAAAGATGCTAAAAATCTCTCAAAGAAATCATTTTACAAATACTGTCCGGGCATTTTTTGTTCATCTATGATTTTACTACCTCACAGGCCACTATCATCATCATTTTGTGGTAAGTTACCCACGGAATGCTAACCTAATGATTGAAAAGGTAATAAAAGAAAGCTGCCCAATATTGCTTCTACAATCTCAACTACGTACCCTTCATCCGGACTACATAGCTATGCGATATATATCATTGAAAAGGTACATGGAACCGACGAGGAGAAGCTGTGCAGGAAGAAGTCGTAGCAATTTTTGCGTACAGATGTGTTTTAAATCGCTCCTGTCAAAAGTTTTCAAAAATTAAATTAAGTTTTAAACAAGATGGGTAGACAGACCTACGCTCATGTCAGAAGGGTTTTGTACTCAACTTACAAAATGCAGTAACCAGCAACGAATAAAATCAAGAAATATGTCAAAGACAATTTTATTGGAGAAAATGTGAAATTCGAGGATCATACTATTATTAACAAAGTTGAATGAATTTTGACTTCTGAGGTATTTGTTATCATTATCTCCATAAATATCTCCCTTGATAATTTTTTCAGATTTTTTAGATCACAGGTGTCCATTCGCGAGGGAGGAAACACATTTTTCATGTATTTCCCTCCTGTACCCCCAATGAAGCAAAAGCTGTCAGTTTAAGAACTGTTTTGAAAACCTCTCATAAAGACCTTTCATTCGATATTCATATCGGCTACCTTTGATGCGATTTTTTTTTCAGGGGCCACTCCCCTGTACTGTAATCATCGATTCATGGCCAATTTTTTCGAATCCTAGAATGGTTACAAAGCCCTTTTGCTAACAGCTCTCTCCCGCCTCTTCGGCTCGTTTCATATATGAGTATTAATTGTAGGTACTCATCTTCAGTCATTCATTAAATTGAATCAATTGTTCAAAGCATGCACCTTAAACATTGAAGTTGGGGAAAAATAACTCAAAATTATTCAATCTTCGCATTTAAAACAGCCACTATTTTGTTTTACGATTACTGATACCACTAACTGAACCGATTCTCAAAGATATTCATGATACCTATCATTCCTGGAATTTGCATGCAAATCCAGCAAAGCTGTGGTGTCTAAGTCGGTAAAAAGCGCATATGGCTCCATAGCCATATGTTTCCATTGTAATACAGCGCATATTGTTCCATAGTAATACAGGAAAATTCATATCGCTATAACTTTGTTAAATACCACTCGATCTTTATGAAAAAGATCAATCTTATAAATAGTCATCTGCGTGCTGAATTTCATTGAATTTAATGGTACCGTTAAGATTTTATTCAAGAAAACATAAAATCGATAAATCATACTATTACTAACAAAGTTGAGTGAATTTCGACTTCTCATGTATTTTTTGATGTTGTCCTCATAAAGGCCTACTTTCAAGATTTTTTTCAGATTTTTCGGATGGAAGGTGTCCAATTGCGAGGGGGGTACGCGAAAAGTTCGTACATTTCCCCTTCCCCTGCCCCCCAGTACCGATAGAGCAATTTCAAGACTTGTTGTGAAAAGATCTTATTGAGACATTTCCAATGATACCCTACTCGACTACCAACGATGAAATTTTTTTTTTGGGAGGGGTCACCTCCCTATACGGGGAGACCCCCCTTAAACCCCTTTGAAAAATATTTGCATCCTTGAACTTTCAAGAAGTCGTCACTTCTGACCTTTTCGCAAAGTTTCATTGCTGTAGCTTCTATATTTTCGGAGAAAAACTGCTGTGACATACAGACGGGCGGACGGACGGACAGACGGACACAGGTCGTGATTGCAATAGGTTTTTGTATTTTAGTACAAAACCCTAAAAAAACATCAGTCCGAAGCTAATTTTTATCGGAAAAAGCTTATATTGTCGAAGCAATCGACTCAGGAAATTTCGATCGAATATTATTTTACTTCGATTTGTAACGAAAAGCGAAGAACCCAAGAAAAGTCCAGGACCGCTGGTATGGCGGAGCCCGACGTTTTCCCACCGTTGGGGCAACCTGGGGAAACAACGAATACGAAGCTGGCGATAATCACTAACAGAAAACATAACGAAGAAAACTCCGCAGATGGCGGTTGTAACCTGCAAATAATAGCGGATTATCAACAAATAATCAAACTGTAAAAAGAAACTATTGAACTAAGGCTAGAGATATAGTCCCTCAAAGATCCATTCAAGAAAGTGATGAAACCTCAAAAGATGCAGCCACGAAATCAAGTGCAACAGGTAACAAAGGCGAAGAAAAGTGCAAAGCAAGCAAATCCAGAAGATAAGTGCTGGTAGAGTCAAAAATATTTTGCAGTGCTGAATGGATTAACCTAAGAAATGGAAGTTGAACAAAACATCGAAGGTGGTTCTAATCAAAATAATGATTTAAAGTTTATTCAGTATTTAAAAAATAAAAATAAGGAGAAAAAACTAGCCCGCAGTTCTGCTGGTTGCTCTGAAAAAGCTTCCAAAAAGGCAGAAAACGTTCTGCCAGTTAACTTGTTCGGACAAAGCGGGAAAGATATGGTTTGGCTATTGGCAGCCGAAAATAAACTAACCAATTTCAAGATCAAAAGAATTAATGCTGAAATATTAACAATTAGAACGAAATTACTGGTTGATTTCAAGTCAGCCAAAAATGTGCTGCATTTTGGGCAGGCTCCATACTTCACCTATACCCCAAAAAGTGAAAAAATCAGACCTTTTTGTTGAGGAGCTTGGACTGCGGAGAGGATATGGTCGATCTTCTTCAGGTGCTCAAAGAAGCTGCGCCAGAAATTGAATTTATTTCCGTCAAAGCCTGTGCGACAAGAAGATCGACCATAGAAAGGAAGAATTTTCCAGCTTACCTGGTACAAATTACAAATAAGAGCAGTTCAAGTGCAATAAATAAGGTACCTGAATTTCAGATTGGTGAGGTGTGGAACGCCTCCAGAAAAGAGAAGTCCACCAGTGTTACCGGTGTCAAAGATTTTCTCATTTGGCTGCCAACTGCGCCATGCACTATCGGTGCGTAAAATGCAAAGGCGTTCATGCTCCCGGTGAGTGCAAATTGGCTCAGATGGAGTCTAAAGAAAAATTATACTGCATTAACTGCGGTGTTTTTGGTCATCCAGCATCATCTCGAGGATGCTCCCGATATCAAGATGCACAAGTAAAATTTGCTCCAAAGCAAACACAAGTACACCGTAGTGTCATAGCTTCCAACTTCATATGCAAATGTAAGTGGCAATAATGAGTTGCTTCTTAAAATTTACCAGCAACTTATTCTTAACGGAGAAAATCGATATGCAACATTCAAAAATTAACTTTGTTTATCAGCGTTTAGTTCTTTCAAATGCCTCAAAATAACTTGTCATCTGGAGACATTCCCATAGATAGGCTTTGCCTCATCACGATCAACATCAACCCTCTTGTTACCTTATATTGACTTGACTATCTGCTTGAATTTATTGTTAAGAAACAGCCTGACATCATGCTTCTCCCTGAAACCCACATCAATTCAAAGATTTTGCACTCATAAGAAACGGTAGGGTAGATGGTGATGGGGGAGGTGGCACAGGAATATTGGTTAGAAGACCCTATTGTTTCCATAATATTGAAAAAATTAAATTAAAAAAATTTGAATTTCTTGAAGTGTCCGTCATGAAAATTTCACTGCCAGGTGGGGATAAGCTCTTCGTTATCTCTGCTTATGTAACTGTTCGAAATGTTCTCAAGTTTGAAGTGGAGCTTATTTTCTTGTTTGAAATACTCGAATTGGACAGGCTACATAATTATAATATTTTTGCCGTTGACCTGAACGTCCGGCATACATCATGGATGAATGCCACCAATAATCCAAGAGGTGTATTCCTAAAATCGTGAATAACAGAGAATCAAATTGAATACAGGTGCAATCTGTATGGGTCGGAGCTTCCAACATACCCTAGGGCAAATTCATATTTAGACCTCTGCATTGCTGACGCAAGACTTGAATTCAGTTTTAATAGTCCTCAACGGAAACTGTATATGCTTCCTTAGGATACCGACCATAAAGCGATTTTAATGGAAATCAATCATCAAAGGGATAATATCTTCCTCATTTCAGCTTAACATGAAAATCATCGGTTGAATTTCAAAAAAACGGATTGGTGAAATTACAAAAAAAAGTTAAATCGAGATTACCAGAAGCAGTGTCTTCTTTCTGATGATGGCAATGCTTGCTCAATGGCTCCTCATGATAGGAATCTAACGATCGATGAAATAGATTTTTATTTGAGGAAGTTAGAGAAGCTAACGTTGGAAACGATTGAGAAAGTAGTTTCCAAGATTGAACATCGAAACAATATGGAAGGATATGAGACACCAACCATCGCAAGGCTGAAAAGATTGAAAATCGTTTTTTCACTCGCATTAACAATATACTCGTATATCGGTGATTTTTGGACTATAATCATCAATCGTTGGCTTTGTTGAAATTACACCTGAAGAATGTGTGGAACTTAACCTGTTCATACTTCATTGGTGAGGTCAGTAATCAATGGGCGGCAAAGCTGACGGGTATTAGGCCACAGGACCCAGATGACGTTTTCACATAGGCGAATAGCTTATTCCGTAAGAAGTCTTGAGTGAAGGTATTGAATATTGGAGTCACTAGTGATGATATAAATCTTTTCGATAGGGCTGGTATCGAAATTGATAGTACGACTCCGAATAGAAATGAAACCAGTGATGGGTTACAGAAACTTGGCTTGATTGGAAAACATTTTGAATTGGTTCATCTACCAAATCCTGAGAGAGGTAATCAAATATTTTCAGAGGTCGTTCAAGCAAAAGTTTCCGACTTCAAATCAAGCCTGAAGGGTGAATCAATTCTTCATTTCAATTATTGCGAATTACCAATTCGGTTTTCGTGCCAGATATTCCACCATACATGCGATAATATAAGTAATCTCAGGAATGTGTTGGAAACTAAACAACAATGAATATGTTGGAGCGTTTCTCATTGATATGGAGGAAGCCTTCGATACGGTATGGTTAGATGGACTAATTTTTAAACTCCTTCAGGACAGGTTCTCCAGAAATCTGTCGACAATGCGTGACTGGCCTATAGCAGGGAACAGTAACTGCGCCTCTGCTTTTCTCAATATTCATTCGCAAGCTTTTGAACGGCTTTGACTTTAATGTTTCGCCAACACGATCATTGGTAGCGTTTGCTGATGATCTGATGATCTATACGGCAGACTGAAAAGCTTAATTTTCGAAAAATATTTAATGGTGTGCAGCTGCACACTAATAATTGGCAAATCAGAATCAATGCGCAAAAGTGCAAAACAATTTTGTTTTCGACAACGCTGCAGGGAGCCAGTCAAGACCGAAAATATAATTCGAAGGATCTCCACATCATGGCTGGTGAGGGTAGTTCGGAACGGATTGCACATAAATCCTGTGCTCGATACCTCGGTGTTCATCTCGATCAGTATCTGTACTATACTGAAAATGTCATTATCATGCGCCGTAAAGCACAAAAAGCAGTCATGGCCCTTCGATGACCCTTTCATTCCAGATACATTGTTCAAAAGGTCAAAGTTATTTGTTACAAGACCCTGGTTAGACCAGTGTTGACATATGGATGTCAGATCTGGTACAGATCTAGTACTGTGGAAAGATTAAGAGTTTTCGAAAGATAATGTCTTCGTGCATGTACTGGTTTGTACAAAAAGCCTGAGACGGATTGGAACCAGTATATATCGAATAGAAAAATCTATCAAACTGCTAAAGTGACGAGAGGCGGTATCTCCATACTGAAACTTCTTCGGAATGATATCGCAAGATCTGTAGCTGTGAGTGAAAACTCCTAGATTTCACAGCAGTTCTACCCTACAGACGGGTATATGGTGACTTGCCTTGCTACTGGCTTCGCTCCTCCAGAGGCATTTGTGTATTTGCACATGAATCGATATGTTTTTGATTTTGACGTCACACATATAGACGGGCCAACCGGTCTGTAACCGTCAAAATAATCTTGCTACATTAGCGAGTTAGCATACTGTGGTTGTGTAGCGACTACAAATTGGTTTCAGTTTTTACAATTTAATTTATTTTATACATTTTTATTTCCACATGTAAATATTTGCCAGAAAGGTTATTAGTACACTTTACTAAATTGGACGGTTTATTCCACTGCAATAAAAGCAATAATAATCAAACCACTGTACTAACAGCAGTGACAAAAAGAAGTTAATGTGCGCCGTCAGAACGTACACGCGAGAATAAAATCAAATTACATCTAAATTAGAAAACATCATTGTGAGTTTTTATTTTATAAAACGAAGAGTGTGCTATATAGTGGTGACCCCTGCAAATCGATTTTCGAAATTAAGACGAAATACTATATAAAAACACTCGTGTCGTATCGCAAAATTAAGTATGCTACCAAAAATACACAACAAAGCAGATGAAACGTCAGAAAATCATCCTAACGATCCAAAGAGTGATACACCAGTGGAGTCCCAGCAGCCTGTATGTAACACTTTGCATTTGAAGCTCCCGGAATTTTTCACGGCTAAACCCGGGTTTTATCAAATTGAGTCACAAGTCACAGTAGCTAAAATTACATCGGATCGGTTCAATTTCATCATTTAGTTAGTCAACTGCCGGCAAACATCATATACAAAGCTTTCGATATCATTAAAAATCCGTAAACAAACGATAAATTTATCGTCTTGAGAGCAAGAAACATTGAAAGACTCGCTGATAGCGAACAGACCAAGCTAAGGAAATTATTGTCACAAATGCAATTGGGTGATAAAAAACCTTCACTTTTACTGTCTCAAATGAGACAATTAGAATCAGCAGCTGTCAGCGATGATATCTTAAAAACTCTATGGCTACAGAACTTGTCCGAAGATACACGTGCAATTCTATCTGTATCATAGGAACCTTTACTTGGTTTAGCGAAAATTGCCGGCAAAATTTGAAAATCAACTGACGTCCATCAGGTTTATGCTACTGCAAACCGTATAACCTCTGACAAAAATACTGGATCATTTCAAAGGCGAATTGAGAAACTAGAAGTATAAGTTCAGAAGCAGCGTAACGCAAGACAGCGTAATCAACCATCGTCCAGTTCAGATAAACTTCGCCGCAGCGCTAGCAAGCCCAAATACAAGAACTACTGGTATCATTATGAGTTCGGGCAGAACTCAACAAAATGTGTGCCACCTTGCCAATTCAGGAGTTTGGAAAACTAAAGCACCAAATATGTTTCGAGGCAGACGAGCTTGGCGCATCCATGCTACGCCTTTTTATGTACGGTACCCTTTCTAAACGTAGATTTCTTATAGATACGGGTGCAGGTGTATCCGTCATCCCATCAACACTAGAATCAAAATCGTACGATGCCAGTGATGCCAATTATAAACGACTGGATGCTGCTAATGAAACAGTGATAAATACATACGGCCAGAGAAAACTTACCGTTTCACTTAACTTACGCCTCACTGTTGACTGGACTTTTATTGTCACCGATTAATACACCGCTAATAGGGGCAGATTTTTTGAAGTATCACGGCCATGGAGTAGACTTACAAAAACCAGCATTAGTAGATACATCAACTAAATTTAAATAGGCATCGTCATCAGACCTTCAACACCTCAAGTAATGCTTACAAATTCTAAGGATCCATTCGTAAAAATATTACGAGGCTATAAGCAAATGTTGCATGAACATGTGGTGCCGATGGAAAAAATTAAAGCAATGGTCAAACATTGCATTGTTGCCAAAGGTCCACCAATCGCATCAAGAGCAAGAAGATTTTCTCCTGACACACTTGCCGCGGCTAAAACAGAGTTTAACACAATAACTTCCTATCGAGGGGCATATGCCGTCCATCAAAGAGCAATTGGGCAACACCTGTTCATATGGTCAAAAAACCTGAGAGTACCTGACGACCATGTGGCGATTATCGCCAACTTAATTCTATCACGGTACCACACAAGTACCCGATACCGCACATACAAGATTTTGTATGCATTTTACATGGCAAAGATATTTTCAGCAAGATTGGTTTAAAAAGGCTTTTAATCAGGTTCCAGTTGAACCGTGCTATATACCAAAAACTGCTATCATTACGCCCTTTGGCCTATTTGAATTTGCATTTATGGCATTTGGTCTCAACGGCTAACCGATGAAGTGCTTTGTTGACTTGATTTTGTCATAGCATACCTGTATATATATGTAGATTATATTTTCATTGCAAGTCAAAATATTGAGCATGTTAGAATCGTTTTGGATCGACTTTCACAGCATGGACTAAGAATAAATCTGGACAAGTGCAACTTCGCATAAAATGATGTAATAAACATAAGCAGTCGAGCAGCCCCGTGGTGATCAGGAGTGGCTGCTCCTGAAGAGATAAGGTGGTCACCCCGTCGAAACTGCTTAGTTTGTTGTTTTACTAATGTAAAGTAAACTGCATCCGTCAAGTTTCCATCCTTTACGCAGAGATGAGGGGTTCACTTCAGCCACTTCAACATCTTAAGGTTTGACATTCCCCTTGTAATGCAACGACCTTCTTTGGAGAAAGTAACGGTTGCTTTTTGTGTAAGGTTTGCGTTTGTCTCAAGCCTCCGTGTCCGCTAACTTTAACGAGGCAAAAAAATATTGAATTACCGTAGATAGCTTAATTAACACCTTATAGAACATTTCTAAAGATAATAAAAATTAATCGGTACGTCTTGTAGAGTAAAGTACGCGTGATAAGTATTTTATAGTGTAGCTCCGTGGCTCGACAAGAACCCGCCTCATATGATCCCACAAATGCTAGTCGTCAGGCATGCGCATGCGGTCGTTAAGCGAAGCTAGTTAGCTGAGCTCGGTGTTGTTTTAGCTCGCTGACACTTGTGCCAGACCATCGGCACCCGTGTCCTACACGGATATTTCGCAATTCATTACACACCCCAAGGTATTAAACTATTACCTGGTAAATTAGAAGTCACAATCCATTTCGAAAAGCCTCTTGTTGTAAAACAACTCCGGAGATTTATAGCAATGATAAATTTCTATAGACGTTTCATTCCCAACGCCGCAACTATTCAAGACAAACTGCAATGACTTATCAAAGGCAACGTTAAAAATGACAATTCTGTTATCGCTTGGACTGAAGATGCATCTAATGCATTCGAAGAATGCAAGAAAACACTAGCCAATGCAACACTACTAGCTCATCCATCCATGACAGCACCCATTGCATTAGAAACTAATACATCAGACGCAGCAATCGGTGCTGTTCTGTACCAAATTGAAGACGAAGGATGTAAACCTTTGGCCTTTTTCTCGAGGAAATTAAATAATACTCAGAAAAAATACAGTATATACAATCGAGAGCTGCTAGCAGTCTGTAAAGCAATTAAATATTTCCGGCACATACTGGAGGGAAAGAGTTTGCCATATATACTGACCATAAGCCACTTATTTTTGCCTGTCGTCAAAAGAGTGACAGAGCATCACCTCGACAAGCTCGGCAATTAGACTGCACAACTCAGTTTTCATCCGATATTCACTACATTTCCGGTCGTGAAAATATCATCCCTGATCTTTTATCACGGATTAATTCAATCAATCCGCTGAAATTCAGTTCGAAGTCATAGCTAGAGATTAAGAAACTGATGATGAACTACAAAATATCTTGCATTCAAACACAACTTCTTTGCAGCTTAAACGCATCACACTCCCTTATTCAGACATTAATCACTACTGCGATTTAAAAAGTATGAAAGCTAAACCTTGTAGTGATAGAAGGTATTAGAATGTCCGTGCAGGACTGCAGCGATGATCTGCTGCCTCAGCGAAAGAATATGGTAAGATCCGCTGAGATTGGCCTCGTCTGGGGACGTGTGAATGCGCTGGCAGGCTAGCGTTGCGGTGTTGTGGGGCGGGTTCATTCCCCCCAGCACAAGGACCCACTACAAAAGAATTTCGCATTCACGAATTTTTGGGTCTCAGAAAATGTCGACCGAAGTCGAAAAATGGAGGTAACTACCTGAGGGTGGAAATTGCTTGTTCAGAGAACAAGTTGAAATGGGTAAAAACAAACGGATTTGCGGAGACTTCGTCGTTACCCGAAGATTCTCGTGGCCCACAAATAAGAGTGGGGCACCCGGATGGATGCGGTGCCCCCTCGCACCTGTCCAACTGGATTAAAATCTAAACGTTAACGTGGCCATATATTTCCCTTTTGAGTGGAAAACTCGAACAAACATACTTTGCATGAGCTTTCCCATCAAAAGAAAAATATAGACGTGACCGATTTATGTTATAGAATTATGTGATCGGATCACATAACCCTGTACCATAAAAGGGCACGCGAGCGGAAGGCCACTCAACCCAGCAAGAGCCCCTGAAAACTACAAATCGGTGGAGCGCGCCCGTTGGGATAGCCCATTTTTCTAGAACCGCCTACCCTCGTTGTGGTTCCTATACCCGGTCAGATGGGACAGGATGGAAAGACAGAAGGGTAAGTTTAACAATCCATTGTATTCATTGTATATTTCTTTATAAACAATTCTTTATCTTTCGATTAAATCAATTCTTGGAAACTAAAAACAAAATGAACGAATTGTAACTAAACAGGTTTGTATGTGTGGTATAGAAGGGAAGTTAATATCAATAATAACAACACTGTTAGCTAAAATTTATCCTGAAATATAAATAAATTACTTATGGAATTTTTCGTAGCTCCATTAAAGTGTTGCATATTTTTTTAAATAATTTTTTCTGAAAAATTATTAGAGAAGAAAAATGTTGGAAGAAGGTGGTTTCGCCGTGTGCACTAATTCTCATCAGGCCATCACTCATAGATACACACCGGTGATGGCGACCACCATGCTTAGTGGTCAGAGAGTTATTTGTAATTTTCCTACTTATGCGAACTCAATATGCTTTTGTAACTACGAATTATGTTCAAGTTAAATTTGCTCTTGTAAGTACTTGTCTTAGCTAAACTTTAAATGGATTATTTCACCCTTTTCACATCAATTTAATGTAAATCCATACAATTCAATAACTCTCTCACCTCTAAGCATGGTGGTCGCCATCACCGGTGTGTATCTATGAATGATGGCCTGATGAGAATCAGTACACACGTCGAAACCACCTTCTTCTAACATTTTTCTTCTCAAGTAATTTTAATTATTAAAAAAAATATGCAACTCTTTCATGTAGCTACAAAAAATTCCATAAGTAATTTAAAAAGCTATCGGAGACATCCGAAAGACGAGATAAATATCCGCACGACGTAATGAAAGCTTCAATGTAGAGCAAAATGATCGTATAGATTTACATTAAATTGATGTGAAAAGGGTGAAATGATCCATTTAAAGTTTAGATAAATAAATTATTTGTAGCTGCAACTGCTATTATGTTTTCTTTTTTTTTTTTTTTGTTATCTTGCCAATATATAAATATTTAATTGAACAAATATTTAATAAAACACATATAAAAAAACAGGAAACTAAAAGGGTACTTACCCATCCTCCTCAACGAGCGCTCGTAGATGGGGTGGGCACATCTGTAATTCATCTCTATGTAAATTTTCACTAAAAAAATTTTATATTACTTTAAATTTCGTTATAGCACGCGAAAATTTATTTATTATTTTTGCCTTTAACTGATAAGTTTATACTACATTCCTTGAATTCATCAGTAAATTCTCACATTTCAGCTAAGGATATGTAAATCATGGGTTTGTAAACATTCATTGAAAGAAGTTATATACTAGGAGATAGGAAGGTCTTCGAGCAGTTGCCAGTGTGACTGCTCGATTACTGCAACCTTTCATAACCAAAAACTTTCGTTTAAAGGTTTTAGCCAAAATTCACAATTTATCCCACCCCAAAATAAGAGCAACTACACGCCTCGTAAAAGAGCGTTTTGTTTGGCCGAATCTATACCGCGATAGCAAAAACTTCGTACGAAATTGCATCTCTTGCCAAAGAACCAAAGTGCACCGCCATACTAAATCACCAATACACGCTAATAAGGAAATCCTAGAGCGATTTGCATTCATAAATATTGATTTAATTGGCCCGCTTCCAACATGAGGAGGTTTCTCACACATTTCAATAGTAATTGGCGGTTTCTCAAGTTGGCCAGAGGCGATTCCAATTAGAAGTATAGCCGCGGATAGTGTCGCATCTGCACTAATATTTGGCTTGACATCTCGTTGTGGTGTCCCCGCAAGAATAACCACGGATCAAAAACGACAGTTCGAATCGGAATTATTTCGCCAGCTAAACAGAATCTTAGGAGTATTACATCTGTGAACGATAAGCTACCATCCGCAGTCAAATGGCATTATCGAAAGATGGCACAGGTAGTTAAAATCGTCTCTTAGAGACAAATTATAAAATGATTGGTACAATGAACTACCCCTCGTTTTACTTGGACTTCACAGCGTCTCAAAAAAACGATATAAAAGCAACACCCGCAGAAATGACTTTCGGACAAGCACTTCGCATTCCAGGAGAATTTTTCGAGACATCGAAGGAGCACCCCAGTGATGAAGAATTTATAAAAACGTTTCGACGGAGAATGAATATTTCTCAACATGCAAAGACCACGCATCATACCAGTAGTAAAGTTTTCGTCCACCCTGCTTTAAAAGATTGTTCGCATGTTTTTGTCAGAGTCGGTATCATTCATACGCCACTTCAGCCACCCTACAAAGGATGATACATTGTCATTAAGCATGGCTGTAAATTTTTTAAAGTAATCGTTAATGGAAAGCATCAAAACATTTCTATCGGTCGATTGAAACTCGCCTTTGCAATAAAAGGTCAGGGCGGCCAAACACCGAAACCAGCCATACAAGCGTAACAATCATTCTTGATCACCATTACAAACACGTTACGGAAGGACTGTGAGGTTTCAAGATCACCAAGCTTAACCATTTCGTACGATAGGTATCATACTGGATAGGGAGTCATGTAGTGACTACAAATTAGTTTCAATTTTTACATTTTAATTCAATTTATACACTTTTATTTCTACATGTCAATATTTGCCAGAAAGGTTATTAGTACACTTTACAAAATTGGACAGTTTATTCCACTGCAATAAAAGCAATAATAACCAAACCACTGTACTAACAGCAATGACAAAAATTCCGGTTTGAATAAAAAAAGAGAAGTTAATGTGCGCAGTTTGAACGAACACGCGAGAATAAAATCAAATTACATCTCAATTAGAAAACATATTTGTGAGTTTTTATTTTACGAAACGAAGAGTGCGCTACAGTTGTAAAGTATATGTTTGGCACACAGGAATATTCTGTAACTTGATAGCCGATCGGGCCCAGAATAAAATTAATAGGCTCACAATCGATAATAGGCATAAACATACCTACAACTAGTTAAATAGCAAGACAATTTATAAATAAGTTGAGTAAGCAGGAGTATACTCCAGGCAGAAGAGTTTTGTATCCACCGTATAAAATGTTAACCGCTATCTTAAGCCATTTATAAATAAACCCAAAAACAGTTTAATATTATGTTCAGTATATTTTAAAATGATGAAAAATTAAGAAAATTGACTCTTCTATTTAAAGTTGCTGCCATTTTTGTTCTTACATTACTGAAACAATGAATTGACCAAATTCTTATATGGGGAGTCCGCCTCGAAATCCTTTAAATTTTTTCCACATTGAACTTTTCAGAAGACCCCCATTTTTGAGTTCTTCACCACATTTGGTGATTCTAACATGTGCAGTTCTTGAGAATAGTTGCTGTGACAGGTGGACGGATGGATAGGCTTGTAAGGATTTTAATATGATGTTGCAAAATTTTTTTTACAAAATCCCAAAAAGGTTTATGCCGGGCAAACGCTTATCTCTATAATAATACGAGTGTGAAGTAATAAAAACGTTCAACCGCAGTCATCGTAAGCTTAAAATGGTAACCGATTACTGTTCCTTATAAAAATAACCCCCATATAATGAAGGTCAGCCGGAGGAATAAAGAGAGCGAAGCAGACTTTTTTGTTGTTTTTGATATTAAAGCTAAGATGCGTTGCAAGCACTCCGTTTCCCACTCCATAACCTCAAATAAGTATGTAAGCCCTATTGAGTTTCTTGCTTAGTTACGATGAGGATACCGATTTCCTGATATTAAAAATTACTTTGTGGAAAAATATATTCCAAGAAATCTTATAGCTGTTGCATTTGGGTAAACGTTACCCGTCTTTACCCAAAGTTTTCCATTTTGCTCTTTTCCTTCCATATTTGCTAAAAAATACCTTAACGTTTGATTTACAATAATCCAGCGTCTATGACGTAGAGCGGTACAGATAGTTTTTTTCGTCAGAAATCTTTTAGACGAGTTATAAATGTTAGATACCTATCCATCCCTCAGAGCCAGATGCGAGTCACAGCTGGGGATTCAGTAAGTATCGAGATAATGAAGAGTCCTATAATCAAATGATCCGACACAAAAGTTGAATCTACTTATTCAAGATTTAATAGTTCAGCCACTGTAGTTACTCGTATCTTCATCATCAACGTAGATTTACTGAATGCTTTAAAATGAAACTGTCGAGTGTCTTAAAATAAAACGATTTTACCTATTGAAGCAAAACTTAGCACCTGAAATTTAAATTCCCATGCAGGATTTCTGCCTAAGATCTATTATTCAGATTAAGAGCAGTATATTTTAAATAATGTTTACAAATACTGTTTTCACATCAAACTAACTTCGAGTATATACATAATGTTCATCGGGGTTCACTGATAACTATTTAAATTGAATAGAATGATATTTGCTGATGCTGGGAACGTAAAATTAATAATTTAACTGACCTCTTCAATCTAATCAACCGTCTTACGTCTATAAAACTCATTCAAATGAACCTGTAGTTCACACAGATTTGTAAATATTTACTGATTGAGAATAGTTCATAATCATTGACGGTATACTCGTACATCATTATATTTGCGTAATGGTCTTCTAAATATCTTTAGTATTTATGCAACAATCAGCCAAATCGCTTTTAAATATGCACTTTGTAAGACAAATAATGTTAAATACATAATGCTACAAAATTGTTCAAATCTTGAGAAGTCAGCAGACCCAGAAAGTAAATATTCTTCTAATAATATAGTTGATAACTCAATCAATGTGAAAATTTACTTCCTGATTAAATTCTTTATCAAATATTCTATTTTTCGATTAACAAGCGTTTAATATTCATGTGAAGCAACAAAGTTAATTTTGTAAACTCAAAAAATCTCTACTTTCGAAAGAGATTGAGTTATTTTGACATCCATATTTGAAAAGCAGCGCTCAGTATTCCGAATCTCTTATAGTTTCTGTTTTAAATTTGCTACAAAAATCATCAAATCAAAATATCAAATATATATATTCCCCATGCCGTCTAATTGAGCTGCTTTTAGTTACGAATGTGATAGTTAATTGTTTATTGGTATTTTAATATGTATACCGAAGTATGTATACATTTTGATCTCTATACTCTTCTGCTTTTTTTCCGTTCAACTTTCGAGTCTCCTAAGCGTGAATGCGCTGGCAGGTTAGCATTGCGGTGTCGTGGGGCGGGTTCTTTTGCCCAGCACAAGTCCCACTACAAAAGAATTTCGCATCCACAAATTTCGAGGGTCAAAGAAATATCGACCGTAGTCGAGAAAGGAGGTAACCTACTAAGGGTCAAAGAAAATTGCTAACTCAGAGGACAGATTGGGCCTGGAAAAAACAGACGGGCTTAAGACGACTTCGTCGTTACCGACGATACTTTCACCAAGCAGTACCTACGTGTCTTCCATTACATGCATTTTGATTGTACATGATTGGCTGCTTAGCTGGTCCGTGACTATCCATGATAAGACACGCGCTACTTGTGGGTCAGAATCAACCCTGGGCTGACAAATTGTACTTTGTTAAAACTAGCATATGAGAGAGCAGTTCCAAATTATGATATTTATGGTGCCTCAAGAGAGTAGTGCATGTAACGCTAAGGAAGAGCTCACCATGGGTGTCCTTGCCTGTAAAGGGGAAAGCGAAATGGAAAGACCGAATTCGAAACTTAAAAACTTTTTTTAAATCTATCCTTAGACACTAATTGTCATATTTAGGTAATTATTTTTATTTATCTTATTTTTTTTTTTTGTTACTGAGAATAGTTAGTAGTTCGCCACTAACGGCCAATCAATTAATTTAAACCTGGTTTTTGTTTGAAACATTAACATGTTTTCAGGAGAAAATCCCCACAAAAAGGACCCAGGAGATGAGGCAGCTCAGGTCGTATACCAGCCCAACACTCTTGTGCTCCATCCGCCACGAAGACATGAACGAGTTGTCGAGCCAAACTTTGCCGTGAGGTCATTGACTACATCAGTTGTATTTGAACCAGCTATGACAGACTTCATCGACATGCCCTCTCTGTCGTCAACTTTTGGATCAGGCTGCCTCCCATCGTTTTTGAGGCAGTGCCCAAAGGTGGGCCTTCTCCACCGAACCCAATGGGTACGCGCGGTGATACCGGTGGAGCCGGAGGCTTACCATCAGGCAGACCCAGCACCAAACCCTCATCTCAGTTGCTAGTGGTCATGCAAACGATGGCTGCGAACATGGAACAGATGAGACAGGAACTATCACAACTGTCTGTTCCACAACCACCAGCACAGCCTTCTACATCATCGGCACGAGCGGATAACGCAGAGCTACTCCTAACAGTAGCTTATAACTCAGCACCTCCTTCGATCAGCGGAGTCATGAATCCCATGGCCCCAGAATACAGGGCATGGGGAAGTGTCCCGACTTCACGACCGCACCAGCGGAATAATATGAGTGCCTGGAGCCCTGAGCAACAATTGTTCGAGCTAGCAGCTAATGACCGTGGCTCCATGCCCTGGTATACTTTTGATTTACCAACATCAACCCAGCCAGGGGATCACCAAACGCAAAGGCCTGCCCACCGTGAAGAGACAGCACCAGGACTATCTAGCAACGCACGCAATCGTTCGCCGTGGGTTATTCCACCATCCAAAACAGCGCACAAAGTGGCTAGCTGGAAGTTAGTGTTTACAGACCAGGATGACCCTACGACTATCGGTGCCTTTCTGAGAAGGGTTGAGAATATGGTTTCGTTGAACTTAGGAGGGAACATAAGAGCCATCACACGCTGCGCCCAAATGCTATATACTGAGAGTACTCTCCGTTAGTTCTGGCTGCTTATGGACACGTTTCCTACTTTTGACTGGGCAACGTTGAGGCATGCCACCTTGCGATAGTTCACACCAGTCGAGGGGGATGACATCTTGAAGCAACGAATATGGAGCAAACACCAACTGACGCAAGAGACCATAGATGACTACTACGAAGCCCTCTGTTGCCTGTTGGAACGTCTGATGAGCTCCATGCCGGAGTCTGAGTTCCTTAGTTTCTTGTGGGAGGGAATCAGGCCCGAGCTGCGAGAGTGACTAATTTCTGCTCTCTCTACTCACAGCGGCCCACACAACAAGCTAAATTCTTTAGCTGGCGGGAGCAACCAGAACGACGCTCAGTAGCTGAGCTCAAACACAGTGTGTCTGCTCTACCCATGCCAGTTTGTCTCATCTAACCCATAACAGACAGCGCGCCGAAAAACCATCTCTCCATAATCCACAGAAATGGACCAAGAGCATCAAACCGAAGTAAACGAACTGGCTCCTAGGACACGAGTTATCACGTGTTGGAGCTACCGGTAGACGGGACATCGTTTTACCGCAGGCCAGGGAGAGGCTAATATTTTTTGTTTCCGTTGTGGGAAGTCAGATACTTATGCGCCAAACGTCTTTCACTTGCAAGAAGTCAAAAAACTTGCAAGCGAGTGTCCACGACAGCCCGCAGCACTAACGGCAGACTCAGTAACGAAACGGTACTCGGTTCCGTCTACTGACAGTTCCACCCCGACAAGTTCCTCGCCAGAAGATCCATTAGATACGAACAACCCAATACTATTGCTGGTACACGATGCTGCAGATACCACATCTTCTGCGGAGGCCTCCCCTAAGACATTGTTGAAGCGAACACCTCAGATACTGCGTGGAGAACCCTGGCAGCCACGGACTCGTGTTTTAAAACCATACCATATTACTGCTGGACAACGTAATACCACCTCATCTGAAACACCAAGTGTTCGTGTACCTGGACGACCTTCTACTCATCACAGAAACGTTTGACCAAAATCTTCCACTGTTGCAGGAAGCAGCCCTGCATATCAGTCAAGGGGGACTCACCACCAATGTCCATAAAAGTAAGTTTGTTCTGAACGAAGTCCGATGCCTAGGTCATGTCATCGGAGATGGTACCATCAAAATGAATCTTGACAAAACTCGGGAGACCGTTGAGCAGCTACGATGTTTCCTTGGAGTGTGTGGTTGGTACCGAAGGTTCGTTAGAAATTACGCAAAAGTTGCAGCGCCTCTGTCTGACATGCTCCAGAAACGTAAGTTCATTTAGACTGACCTCAATTGAAAGGCATTCGAAGAGCTCAAACAAGCCTTAAAATCTGCTCCAGTCTTGCACAGCCCCAACTTTCAGAAACCCTTCTCCATTCATTGTGACCCAAGTCAATAAGGAGTTGGGGCCATGTTAGTGCAATTGACAGAAGAGGGAGAGGAAGTTGCCATTGCTTTCATGTCCAGTAAACTAAACTCGGCCCAAAGGAACAACACCGTATCCGAGCAAGAATGTCTGGCAGCGGTGATGGCTGTCACGAAATTCCGGGCGTACATTGAAGGCCACCAGTTCGAAATTATAACGGACCACGCTTCGTTACAATAGCTGATGGACCAAGTGGACCTACACAGATGTCTGGCCCAATGGGCACTTAAACTGCAAGGGTTCAAATGCCCGCCTATACTCAAAATTCGAGTTTTAACTCCGTTTTTTATGCCTACCACATTCGCACCGTTGTCATACCCTTGGCCTTGATAATTTTGAATATCTAATCCATTTGTTTCTAATTCTTCAAGTATTGTATTAGTTAGATAGTACCCAGTTGACTCAGTGACAATGAGAAACCCAATAAAATATTCTTCTATTTTACCGGTTGTTATGTTGCAAAATCGTAATACGACAGATATTAGTTGAGCTCGACTATAGTCCCTTGTGCAGTCAAGCAAAATAGAATAATATTTTGCCTCTTTTACCCTTCGAATCACTACTCCGGTCACTCTTTCGCCATTAGCCTTTTCAACTCATTTTGAATATCGTGGCTTAGATAATGTGTTACAAGTTGTTGATC
Organism: Odontomyia ornata; assembly: GCA_963969285.1. NCBI lineage: Eukaryota > Metazoa > Arthropoda > Insecta > Diptera > Stratiomyidae > Odontomyia > Odontomyia ornata. The sequence continues at coordinate 301,626,312 of OZ017739.1, read as the reverse complement.
ATTAATACGTTTAATGTGTTCTCGAAGCATGGAATCATATTTAGAAAGCAATTTGAATAAGCCAATGAAATTGCCTCTATGCCTCTGAATTTCAGATTTTGTGAGTGAATTAATCTTTCAAATAAATTGTACTAATGTTTTTGAGATTCATGAATTAGCCTTTCGTTTTCTTCATCTATTGTTTTCCACACTTAATTCGCTTCTCAAAGCTTTTGACACATAAATCACATATGTTTTCTGGTATTCTCGTGTCTTTGTAAAATATTTGTTAAATGTTTCCAGTCGCAGCATCCCCCCTGAACCATCTTAGTTTGAGAATTGCTAAAAAGCCTAAACGGAAAACAGTGAACTTTGTTCTGATAACTAGAATAAGCCAGCCAGCGACGATGATGAGTTTCGCCATTACTAAGTCTTCTTAAAAAATAATGAGAAAAGCGCCTACGATCATCATTTTTGAGATAACCATCATCGCTGTTATTTTATGGTTGCATTGGACCAATTTGAACAATATTATTACGCTGAAAATCGGTTCGGGGAAAGAACTACATTCCTGGATCAGAACTTATACACGTTTCTTTGATAATGTCGCTTTCGTTACCGTTAACTGACTGAGAACTTATTTGTTGTTAAGGAATTCCACTCTCCACCTCAGATTCTGATTGGGTAGAGTTTGATGCTATTTCTACTTCCGACTGTAGCTTACTACTCAAAACATCTGAAGTACTTTCCAAACTGAATGAATTGAGTTCATCTGATTTTGTCACGCTTTGAGATGTTTTTTTTTTAAGGTAATTCATCAATCCCGAACCTAAACGCCGATCTGATAAGACCCTTTCAGCTTTCTTTTGTCTTTTTGCGGACACAGATCATTTTCTCCCGATATCTCTATCCCTATTCGGACCTGGCCGTGACATGCCAAACGTCGTTTAACGTATATTGACCCTATTAACAATAATAATAAGTTTTTCTTTACGTACATACTTACAGCCACTCCACACGCCTACAGTTAGTTTATGAAGAATTGCCTTAAGTAGTTCACTAAAATTCTATTTAAATAAACCGAGCTGATGATTTTTAAACCTTCAACACAATATAACTCATTCTCACTCACAACATAATAATAGAAATCCTTATGGTATCTGCTTTGACTGGCGAGCTATGGAGAAAGAGAGGATGTAGACACGAATCAACCGAAATCAGAATCACTTGCAGGAACCTAAGAGATGGATCAGACTACGACTATATGGTCGCACTACTGTCGCACATTACACATGCTTAAATGGAAGCACGCACACTGCGATTTACGACAATTTTGGCCAGGTAGCCAGTCGCGGGAATTTGCGATTTTTCCTAAAGCCAGTTTAGTAGGAAGTTTTTGTGATACTCGCATAGGTGCACATCATTTGGACATTTGCCACTGGCGTGCATGGAAGTTTCTTGCATAGCTCACAAAGACATATCTTCAAATGAGAATATTAGTTCTATGCATGCCTGAAGTTCCTTTGCAAATTTTGTCGTAGTGTGTTCATATTTCCGTCTAAAAATCGCTTGCTATGACAGTAAAATCGCAATGTGGCCGAGCTCTAACTCCTTTGATATGCATATGCCCAAACTTCAATCCTCGGATGGAGGACTGGGAGGATGGACGTCGAGTTCACTGACGTGCTTACGGCAGGCGCACCGTTGCTGGGAGCTCCGCCAGGGAGTGGAGGGCCTACAGCCAAGGACTTGGTGAACTCAACTATGAGTACCATCATAGCTGCTTGCGAGTCTTCCATGCCCCGCCGGAGACCCCGACATGGTAAGCCTCCAGTATACTGGTGGTCAAACGAGATCGCCGAACAAAGAAGCGAGTGTCACAAACTTCGGCGAGAGGCCCAGCAGGCGCGAACACGGGAGGAGGCAGACACTAGGCTAGCAGCATACAGGTCTGGCAGGAAATATCTTCGCAGGCTTATTAACAAGAGCAAGGCCCGATGCTGGCAAGACCTCGTGGACGATGTAAATAGGGATCCGTGGGGCCTTGGCTACAAGCTGGTCATGGGGAAACTTGGTGCCCTACGGAAGCCTTGTATACATGACGCGGAAAAGATGGACGCGATAGTGCCGGGACTCTTCCCCGCCCATCCCGTCCGTGTTGACGCTGTCCATGGTGAAACAGCAGTCGAGTACCCACTCTTCACACAGCTGGAACTGGAGGAGGCAGTCCTCTCCCTGAAAGCGAGGAAGGCTCCAGGTCCAGATGGTGTTCCAGCTGAGGTTTTGCAGCTCGTCTATCACCATTGTCCTGACTTGCTGCTCAGCATATTCAACGCTTGCCTACGGGACGGGGTTTTCCCGGTACGATGGAAGGTGGCGAGGCTCGTGCTGGTCAGCAAGGGGAAGGGAAATCCCGAATCGCCGTCTGCATACCGCCCGTTATGCATGCTAGACACGGCTGGGAAAGTGCTAGAGAAACTCATCAAGGGAAGACTCACTGACGCGATTCGTGCTGCTGGGGACCTATCTCCTCGGCAGCACGGCTTTAGAGCAGGACGTTCTACCATCGATGCGATTGCAGAGGTGGTGAGCGCGGTCCAAAAGGCAGTGGCATATAGTCGCACCAAGCGACGGATCGTCCTGTTGGTGACACTCGACGGCAGGAATGCCTTCAACTCCGCTAGATGGGTGGATATTCTGGATACGCTGGAAAACTCTTTTCAAGTTCCAGAATATCTAATGCGGCTTTTGAGGAACTACCTAAAGGACCGAAGCCTGCTCTACGACACGACACAGGGACAACGAAGGATGGAAATTACATCGGGTGTTGCCCAGAGGTCTATCCTTGGTCCGGACCTGTGGAACGTGTCTTACGACGGGCTACTGAGACTTGAGATGCCAGATGAGTCGCGCTTGGTTGGCTATGCGGATGATGTTGCGGCTCTGGTCGCCGGACGCACCGTTGAACAAGCGCAACTTAGGCTAGGTATGCTAATGCGCCGAGTGAGGGACTGGATGACTGCTCGCCGGCTCAGTTTAGCACTGGAGAAAACCGAAGTGGTCATCTTGACAAAAAGGAGAATCCCTAGAGTAAGGATGATCAGTATTGGAGATATACAGATCGAATCGAAGCCAGCGGTGAAGTACCTGGGGCTACTGATTGACTCGAAGATGAGTTTCTCTGAGCAAATCAGGGCAACGGCTGAGAAGGCTGCTTCGGGAATATCGGCCCTGAGTCGACTTATGGCCAACGTAGGGGGACCCAGCCCATCAAGAAGACGCCTCTTGATGAGTGCTGTAGGGTCAGTGCTACTGTACGGAGCAGAGGTATGGGCGACGCTCTCAGCAAGGAGGTATACCGAAAACGATTGGCACAGGTACAGAGAAGAGGAGCACTGAGAATTGCATCTTCGTATCCAAGAGTCTCCGACTCGGCGGTGAGAGTGATTGCAGGCGTGATACCTGTCGCCCTCCTTGCTAGAGAGCGCTGCGCTATTTACCTGCGCCGAAACGAGGATGCGAAGGAGATCGTTGTCCGCGAGGAGAGACAACGCTCGCTCAACGATTGGCAGCAGTCTTGGAGGAATTGCACGAAGGGAAGGTGGACTGCGCGCCTCATCCCGGATGTGAGACCGTGGCTAAATCGAAGGCATGGTGAGACTGACTTCTATCTGACCCAGTTTTTGAGCGGGCACGGGTGTTTTCAGTCTTACCTGCACAAGATCGGCAAGTCACGGTCTCCAGATTGTCGGTTTTGCCCAGGAGAGGAGGACAATGCCTGTCACACATTTTTTGCGTGTACGAAATGGGCCAGGCTGCGAAGGGAACTCTACAGGAAGACGGGAGAGCTCACCCCGGATAATATAGTTGCGGTGATGCTCGAATCGGTTGACAAATGGAACCAGGTGGCACATTATGCTCGGGCAGTCCTAAAATATAAAAGGGACTCACAGCAGCCGGAGGCACTGGGGCTGGGGGATCGCTCTTCTGGCAATTCCTCTTCCCCCTCCCCTCCCGCTAGGAAAGGGACTCCCCAGCTTGAAGGCGCCCCACGGCGTAACAAAACGAGACCTGGCCCGAAGTAATGTGTCAAACGGTTCCAGGCTAGGTTCTCAGATTGACAGGGGAGGTGTTTAGTGGGTAGTCCAAAGGTATCCTCCATGGGAGTCCCACACTGCCAGACTCGGCGGGCATAAATGCCTTCACCTCCCTACCACAAAAAAAAAAAAAAAAAAACTCCTTTGATAGGCGTTGCCATCTTCATCAGCACATGTAGCATTTGGCCTTGCACACGAATAAATACTCACAATTCATTCTCAGAAGTAGCAGGGGGATGGACGTAACCTTATAGCCGATTCAAACCTGATTTGGGACATTAACCATGGTCCTTCGATCAAATTAGACGGCATATCACGTATGTCTTACACAGACCGGCTTCTGTAGTCCGTTGTTAAGGGTTGACTAGGGTACACTGCGACTTATGGTGTCGGGTTCATTATATGTATAACATAAAACTTTGTGCATGATAAGTTGCATAAAAATTGCATATCCTGTCAAGATAATGAATTGAATTTTCTTAACCGTGGGAACACCTTTTCCCACGGTTAAGAAAATTCATTCGTTATAATCGTTTTAAGGTTGATATTGATTACTGGAATCATTTGCTTGCCCGTCATGCAAATTTGCTAGCCCATACATTTAGTGAGATATGCATATGTAAGTAAATGCCTCTTTCGAGCTTCACGGAAGCGTACTGGCATTCTACGAAAGGGTCAAGGAGCCGAATATGTACAATTTAATTATAAGTTACACTAGCATTGTAGATATCACATCGAAGATTGGAGTGTAATTGTGATGTGAGAGACAACATTGAGGACGGATGCGAAAGAAAACTTGTAGTGAACGTAGGTATATGTCATATGTCCGTAAAGGACTGCAGCGATGGTCTGCTGCCTCGGCGGAAGATGATGGTAATATTCGCCGAGATTGGCCTTGTCTGGGGGACGCGTGAAAGCGCTGGTAGGTTAGCGTTGCGGTGCTGTAGGGCGGGTCCTTTCCCCCTAGCATAAGGACACACTAAAAAAAATTTCGCATTCACGAATTAAAGCGATCGAATGTCGATCGACTAGTGTCAAGGCCGAGATAACCTACTAAAGGTTGAAATTGCTTGTTCAGAGAGCAAGTTGGGACGAGCGAAAACGGACGGACTGGCGGAGACTTCGTCATTAACAACAATAATTATGGCCCACAGATAAGAGTGGGGCATCAAAATGGAGATGGTGCCCCCTTGCACCTGCCCAACCGTATCAAAATCCAAACGTAGACGTGGCCATGTGTTTCCCATTTGAGAGACAAACTCATACAAAAGCATTTCGTATGACTATTTCCCTCAAATGAGAAGCAAAAACGTAACCAATTTATGTTATAGAGTTATGCAATGGAATCACATAGCCCTATATCATAAAAGGGCATGCGAGTGGAAGGTCACTCTACCCGGCAAGAGCCCCTGGTAACAACGAAAAAACGAAGGAGTGCGCCCGATGGCTAGCCCATGTTAGAGAAAAAGCCTGCCATCGATGCGGGTCCCATACCCAGTCAGATTGGATAAAATGGAAAGACCGAAAGGTTACGTTTTACGAATTGATTTTATTCATTCTGCTATTAATTATATTTAATTAACTAGTATTCTATATAAATGATTCTTTTAAATTCTTTATAGTCTCCACTAAATCTAAACGCAAATAAAGCACATACGAAACGCTTTCCATTCATAAATTATCCAATCTTTTATTTTTATTTCTCGTCAGAATTTTCAAAAACAATTACAAATAAAAGTCTAAATTACCTTCCAAAAATACAAAATGCTAATCTAAAAAATTTCTTTTTGCGTAAAATCTATTCTATTGTCCGACAGCAATTTGCTAGAAATTGTATGCAATCATAATGGTTGGTTACTAAATATAAGATGAATATTTAAAATTAATTATGCAGGAGAAGCATATTCCATATTCACTTTGGGGTTGGGTTTTACTTTTAAACTTTCAAGGCATTTTTGCTCGTTTGTCTCATCTTGAAATCAATTTGCTAAAATATCTAAAAACAGTAATTATTCTGCACATATAATTCCAACAATGAGCATACATTTGGAAAAATCTCTATTATGTTTTTTGTGGATGAAATTAATGAATCCTTTCTTTTGACATTATAATCGACTTTTACATGAGTTAAGAAAAAATAATACTCTAATTTTTTAGAAAGTAAATGAAAATTCTTTTCCTGCTACAACAAGGTGAACGGAAAATTAAAATTTATAATTAATGCGCTACAACGCAATCAAAATTTTGTGTAATAGGAGACCCAATTAAAATTTCTTCCTAATATTATAGTTTCGCTCGGACGTAAGTGGTGCTGGCGTCATGCTCGCTGTACCCTAAGTGTTTTTTTTTGTGGTAGGGAGGTGAATGCCACTTATGCACAGAGTATGGAACTCGTGTTTTAGTATTTTGCTACTGACCTGTTAGTCTTTGTCGTTTTGCCCACCTTCATCTTTGCGCAAGCTTTCACGAAAGACCCGAACATTTTCTTTTCTCCTTCGCTACACGCTACGTAACTGGTATAATAATGCAAATTCGTGGCATTGGGACAGGGTTTATTCCAGTCAATTTACATCAACCACTTTAACATGCAGCAGTTATCCAGCACTGGGTTGCGGAAATTGTAGTTCACTCTAAAAACATTCCTACCGGTTACATGAATAAATACCGAAATTCAAACTACAATGACTTTGGATTGAACGCTGGGAAAGCATTTCAGGTATTCTGACTTCCTTTCAACTTTAAACGATGCATGAATCATTAGGTATTAGAGATTAGTTGGCGTTCCCGAAGCTTGTAATCGAAAATGATATAACATCTTGCGCATGATTTATGTGAGAAAAAAAATGAAATAAGCAGTGCATACGAACTCAGCTTTAACACAAAACACAAGCAAACATTGTTGGCAGGTAATTTACAATCAATACACCAAATTTACACTGTCGTTTGATGTTACTAACACGTAACTTTCTCAAGAATTGTTTTTTTTATGGTTTTAAATCTCCTTGATAAAACACTGATGACTAAAGCAATAATTATGAAGCTTCCGCAGTAGTATCGCGCACTCTCCGCCTCTTATCCCGTGTAGCGGTCCAACTCGAACTCACGAGCCGTTCCAAAAACTGGTCTTCTATTCTTCTCGCAACCGGTAAAATCGAATCAACTGAGTTCGATCAGCCCAATTAGATTACTTTCCATGATGTAATACCCCTGTTGGGGTGTATTACATTAGCGTTCCCAAACTCGGAACTCTATGTGGAGATATATAATTTTTTTAAAACAATATTTAATCGAAGTAAAGAAAATTTAAATGAAGTAAAGAAATGAAGATTTTAAATAGTAATAGAAGTTAAATCCTCATGTCAAACATAATTAAAGGGAAACATTTAAATTTTAATACGAAGGAAAATTGATATAAATTAACATTTAATATCAAGGGGAATTGATATGAACTAACATTTAATAAAAATAATAAGAAGAAAAAGTATTCTACAAATTACGAATATTGAGTTAAAAATAATCACATTTTTTTTAAATCTGCCACAAAATTCCGAGCAAGAGATTGAACGGTTTTCAGACAGTTTGCTTGTGTGACTGTTCGATTAATACAAACTGTAAGCCAAGATGATCGCCGCCGATAGTCTCATTTGTCCTAAATGCCTTACTGTAGTTGAGTTGGTCGTGGTCACTATTTCAGTATACTATACTATAGACTGGACAATTGATGCGTAACGCCAAATGCTGGTTTTATTGTTTAGATTTGAGTAAAATCATTCACAGCTTTCACTGGTATCAATACTTTTCAAACTTTTATTGAATTCCGCCACTGTTCATCTCATTATTGCTACATTTCGTGCCGCTTGTTTATGTCAAAAGAGGGAAAACGGAGGAAAGGTTTCAATATTTAGGAAAGGTAACATATATGTAATATTTATGATAGTATGTTTAGAGGTAAGGCTTGACGTTAGGTTAGGAATATTGTGATAGCATTTTTAGTATAAGATAAAGTTTTTGATTGAATTTGATTAGAATTAGGTTAGAACATATTATGTGTAGGTTAAAAGTTCACTGTTGTGTTGCAATTATAAACAATTTTTGGTCGGTTTTCTCTCCTTTTTCCAATTGAATCAGAAAATATGTAATAATATATAATAAATTTAATTAATTTGAATTTGCAATGGCTTTTTTTTTTTGATTAGATAAATGTATTTCATTGATAAAATATAAATTTAGAGAGCCATTTGGGCCATTAAGTTTTAGTATTTTTATTGTTTCGAATTTGTATTGAATCAAGCGCTTTTGACTTTGACGTTGTAAAAAATATGGCAACGTCGCAGTGAGTGGGAGATTCTGCTGATGATCGCTGAGAAGTTAGTCATCGATTCGCTTTCTTCCCAACGAGATCAAATCAACCGAACCACGTTTGATAATTAAATTAATGTAATACTGTATATAGATGTAAATATATAGGCTAATCGGTTACTTGAATTGTGCTTCAATTACATCCCTAAGAACGAAATTATTATATGGTGCCAAAACCCGGGAAGAAGTGATTATCGAAAAAATGGAAATGGCGCAGAGAGCCACGTGCCGCGGACAAGTAACGCGTTTAGTGAAACAAATTGAAGAATTTGTTAAAGCAATTGACGTGCAAACGAACGATATAAACGAAATTGAAAACGCAATTGAGGAACTTTCCATATTATGCGATCGTGTAAATGCTGCGCTAGAAAATCTACGTGAAGCGAACAAAGCTGTAAAAAATACCGTTAAGGCAGAAGACTGCGAGAAAGTGTGCAGAACGATTGCCGAGTATGAGGACTCCGCAACAACGGCTTTAACTCGAGCTAAATATCGAATCGAAAGATTACGAATAATGCTACCAAAGCAGGATGAACGAACGCATAATCCTAATTCAACTGATATACGGAGAAAAGAAAACAAAGGTATAAAATCGCCCAAATTGCAACTTAAGAAGTTTAGCGGTGGCATACGGGAGTGGATACAGTTCTGGGAACAGTTCAAGAGTTCTGTGCACGAGAATGCATATCTCAATTCGAGTGAAAAGTTCAACTATCTACAAGCTGCTCTTAGGGGTAAAGCCGCAGAAACAATATCTGGTTTTACTCCATCAGAAGCTTGTTACAGTGCGGTTGTCTCTCTTCTGCAAGAAGAATACGGTGACACAGAGCGAATAGTTGATCATACCATGGCACAATTGATGACGCTTTCTCCAATTTCATCTAGAGATGATGCAAAGGGACTAAGACATTTATATAATACTGTTACAGCTGCCATACGATCACTAACAGCATTAGGTGTAAACTCTAACCAGTATAACATTATGTTAAAAACTGCGATTTTACGTTCATTGCCACAAGAACTAAGAGTGCAGTATCATCGCAATATAACGGAGAGTGATTATTCAGCCGAACGCGGTTTAGAGGGAGAAACCGAGTCAGCATCATCTGTAAGTCTTGATGTGAAAACTGGTGGCGGCAAACGTGTAACAAAGCTACTCTATTTTATCAAACGAGAGGCAGAGTCACTAGAAAAGGCTGGTGAAATGATAATGCTGCATCATGGCGATGCCAGTAAACGGTCAAAGGTAAATGCAACAGCTGCTGCTCTCTTCACAAGTGGAGATGTAATCAATTGCATATTCTGCAATTCAAGACATCATAGCACGGCTGAATGTAATTCAACATTAGGAATTGCAAAAAAGAAGATGATTTTAAGAAGTCAAGGCCGATGCTATCGTTGCACGAAACGAAACCACACTTCAACAAAATGTTCACAAAAGGGAGTAAAGTGCAATAAATGCAAAGGTTGTCACGCTTCTTCCATGTGCAATCCCTGCTACAAAGAAAAAAAACGCAGGTGATGAATCAACGAACAGAAAGAGGTGATGATATGGTCGTTAATTTATATGCATTAAATCAAGGGTCAGCAGTTTTCTTACAAACGGCCTGTGTGTTTTTGTCTTCTCCTGTAAATAACAAGAAAACCTTTGTGCGCATTGTATTAGATGGGGGTAGCCAAACAACATTTGTAAGGAAAGAATATCGTGAGAAAATTAAATTTACCCATAATTGGAACACAAAATATAAGTGTGACTCCATTTGGTGCGACGAAAAGTTTGCCGAAAAGGAACTATAGACGTATTAGATTTTGGTTGGAGAACCAATACAATCGTAAACGATATGAGTTAGAGGCTCTTGAAATACCACAAGTGTGCATGGATATGATGCCAGCTCCCTCATCTGAAATATGTGACAAATTACAGGGAATGCATTTAGCTGATGCTTCAGAGAAGACATAGAGTTGGAGAATGGAATAGCTGTGTTGATTGGAGCAGATAATTATTGGAATTTCGTTACTGATCAAACAAAGCGTCTATCAAAGAATCTAGTAGCGATTAATACTAAATTAGGGTGGACATTACAGGGACCCTACAAAGATGTTAGTCAAATGAACTCCGTCGTAACTAATTTGCTTGTTGAAGATCACAGCGATTGCGAAATACGAAAAATTTGAAGTCTGGAAGTGCTAGGAATTGGAGCAGACCTCGATAAGAATGTTAATTTTGCCGCAGATTCCTCGCAACATTCGGTCGTTAAGAAGGAAAAAAGGTACGAGGTAAAATTACCCTGGAAGCATATCAACGAAATTCTTGATGACAATCGATCATATGCAATATCGCGGTTGCAATATTTATTGCGAAAACTACAACGAGATTCAACGAGATTGCGCGAATATGATAAAGCAATGAGACAAATGATCACAGCCGGTATAGCAGAGCATGTAACAAACGCAACATCAAACATTAAATATTACATGCCACATCAACCAGTTTATCGCCTTGATAAGCAGACAACGAAGCTTCGTATTGTCTTCGATGCTTCATCTCATTCACCCGGTTAACTTTCGCTAAACGATTGTTTGCTATCAGGAGATAATCTTTCACCAAATCTGTTAGAGGCTCTATTGAGATTTCGAATTGGCATTATTGCGCTTGTGGCTGACATAGAGAAAACTTTCCTGCAGATATCTTTAGCAGAAGAAGATCGTGATGCTCACCATTTTATATGGCTTGAAGAGCCCATTTCAACTACAAGTAATATACCACGTTGGAAAGAATTCCGTATGACCAGAGTAACCTTTGGTGTAACAAGCAGTCCATTTTAACTGGCCGTTACGCTTCAAAAGCATTTTAAAGAAAACGCAAAAGTGTATCCGGAAAGTGCAAGTATTCTTTCTAAATGTTTCTATGTCGATGATTTAGTCGTTAGTTTGAACGACATCGATACCGCTAGGCATCTTTATAAAGAAGCAATGATTATAATGAATAAGGCAAACATGAATCTAAGAAAATGGGTATCAAATGATATGCGCGTGAATCGATTATTCAATCAAACAGAAGACGTCACACCAATCGTACAGAAGGTGCTTGGAGTTAATTGGTTCTGATGACATTGCTGTGTATTTAAAACCTGTGCTTGATTTTATTGGGTCGGAACGAGAGCCTACTAAGAGAAGTCCGTTTGTGGGGAAACTGAAAATCTTATTGCAGAATTTATGGCGAAAGAAATATGATTGGGATGATATTATTCCGGAGGAATTGCAGAAGGAATGGAATAAATGCTGCAAAGGCTTACGGAAGTCAGACGTCTTTAGCGTATCAAGATGTATTTTTCTGAAACCTAGCCCAACTACAATTCAACTTCACGTTTATGCGGACGCTAGCCTACAAGCATATGGATGTGTAGCTTACCACCGTACTACTTACAACGAAGCATGTACGCACACCGAATTGATCTGTGCGAAAAATCGGATAGCACCAATCAAGGAAACTGGTGAAAGGGAGTTAACGCTACCTAAGTTGGAGTTGACAGCTGCTTTAATGGCTGCGAGGCTAAGTAAATTCTTAATTAATCTATTGCACTTGGAAGTAGATTCGGTTTACATTTGGTCTGACTCAAAGATCGCCTTGTACTGGATAGCCGGTGATTCTGATCGATGGAAACCATATGTTTCACAACGTGTTAAGGAAATTAACGCGATTACAAAGGGTGTTTCGTTTAAGCATTGTAGCAGTAAAGATAACCCAGCAGATATCCTAACAAGAGGTATAGATGCTGACGAGCTAATACGGTCTGAAAAATGGAGACGGGGCTCCGCTTGGCTACGAGAGGCTGCTTTCAATTGGCCTATTGAAAATGATAATGACTAAGAATTAACAGCGATTGTATCTTTATCAGCACAGGCTGCCGAAAACGAAATTCACGTTATTAATGCAAACGAACGAATATTTCCAATTTTTAAATTCAACGAGTATGGTAAATTAATACGAGTCACAGCGCTATCACTAAAGTTCATTCGTAAACTACAACGACAGAAGGTCGACAACGAGTACATATCGGCAGCGGATTATAAATATGCCGAAGAATATTGGACTAAAGTCACGCAAATAGAATTTTATCATGAAGAAATAATAAATTTATAGCGAGGTAATCCTATTCCTTCTTCGTCTGAGCTTCGAACTTTTTCACCGACACTAAAGGAAGGCATTCTTCGAATTGCTGGAAGATTGCAACTCATGGACGGTGATGAATGTGCCAGCCACCCTATAATCCTGCCAAAATCAGCACATTTAAGCAAATTAATAATTCAGTGGTTTCACAAGGATTCATTTCATGGTGGTACTGAGACAGTTCTGACATTGCTGCGAAAACGCTATTGGATCCCCAGAGGTCGGCAGCTAGTAAAGTCGGTTATACGAAGCTGTATTGTTTGCAAACGGTTTTTCAGCAAAGCTCTAACTCAACCAACGGCTCCGCTACCATATGAAAGAATAAACGCTACAAGACCCTTTAATACAACGGGGGTAGACTTTGCGGGTCCACTGTACATTATAACTAGAGGAGAGGAACGGCAAAAGGTATACTTCATGATTTTCACATGTGCTGAAATAAGAGCAATACATCTGGAGATGACATTGGATCTTTCGACTGAAAGCTGTTTATCTGCTCTTCGGCGTTATATAGCACGTAGAGGACCTCTGAGTATTATAATGTCTCATAATGCAAAATCCTACAAACGAGCGGCTCTTGAACTTGCAACCTTGGGAAAATTTATATGTTCCACGAATCTTCAAGATTTTATGAATCAGAGAGGGATTAAGTGGAGATTCATCGCCAAAAGAGCACCATGGTGGGGCGGCTTCTGGGAGCGCCTAATCAGGAGCGTTTTAACTGAAATCGAAGCGGTGGTAAACTCAAGGCCCCTAACATATCTTAGTGACGATCATCGGGATATTCAACCTCTGACGCCTAACCATTTTTTGCTTGGAGCTCAGACAGAGACAGCACTGACTTCTAATGAAACAGGAAGCAATGCTAGCAGATCTACATTACTGAAGATTTGGAATATCAGACAACAAGTTTTATATCGGTTCTGGAACAGATGGAAAAATGAGTATAACCCACTCCTCCGTAGTGCACATCATACGAAACAAGTAAAACCCAGTTGTCTTAAGGTTGGTGATGTAGTTATCGTTCGGGACGACTCTCTACCAAGGCTACTTTGGAAATTGGCACGAATAAAGGAAGTTTATCTGGGAAGGGACAATCAAATAAGGTCATACGAGCTACAATTATCAAATGGCATTATACGGAGAGCTATCCAACACCTTTATCCATTGGAAATACCTGGAACGGATCAAGCCCGGCCGGAGGATGTAAAAAATATGGCAACGTCGGAGATTCTGCTGATGATCGCTGAGAAGTTAGTCATCGATTCGCTTTCTTCCCAACGAGATCAAATCAACCGAACCACGTTTGATAATTAAATTAATGTAATACTGTATATAGATGTAAATATATAGACTAATCGGTTACTTGAATTGTGCTTCAATTACATCCCTAAGAACGAAATTATTACAGGCGTTAGACGACTTATGTATATAATATACAATTAAAAATCTCAGCTCCAATAAGAATAAGGGAAATAAACCCAGAACAACTTTTGATTACTTTAAGCCTATTAATCACAGTATTCAACTTTTACCAGTATTAGCGGCCGCTAAAGTTCAAAACAACGCCAACTTTGCTCAGGCCCATTTAAAGTTAATAATTATAAATCAGGTGTTTGTTTTATGATAATTAAAATACTATGTAATATCTAGTGAAATTTCAATCGTCCCTCATTATTTGATTGAGGTCAAACCACACTATTTACAATAGAATTAAGAAAACATGTTTTCTACTTCTTGTTGACATGCACTGCTCCTATTTTCGTGGATGCTATTTCTTATCAATTTTTATAATAGTCAATAATACGAGTATATTATTCACTATATTGTAATAACGCGTCTAAAATAAACACATTTGAAACATATTATTTTATGAGCCCCTATAAAAACATATCCTGGATTAGATTCATACCTAAGTACATGTGAAACCCTGCTGGAATTAAGATAATGTATCGGTCATCAACATACTACCCTTCCGGCTAGTCCAAACTGGAGTTTTCCGTCCAATCTGGGTGGACTTTGGGTTCTGTGTTTTTTAATTAGTTGGTTGCAAAAACAATCTACGGACAAGTGCTCTTTGGATGCTAAATATCAATTGACGTCACAAAGGTCAGAGATGCCAAGAGCACGATTGGAACTTGTGTAAATAACACACCCACGCTCCCAAGAATCTCCCAGGCCACTTTCAACATAGAAACTCAACTGTTCCCAGTTGATCGCTAGTTTTTTGGGCACCGCAATGAGAATCGTTGGCCTATTGTCTTTCTCGGGTCTGCATTCCTTAGATTCCCCGCCTAACCGTTTGCTAATAGACACTCAACTAATTTCAGATCGTGGAGAGTAGCAAAAAATAATTCTATGAATTTTCTGATAAGGACTCGACCTTTGGGATCAATACTTCTACGCTACTAGAATGCGGCTAGTAGTGCTGGATAGAGATATTGTATGCGCGCTTCTGTAACGCATCTTGAGTGGCCGCGGCTCTTTTCAAATACCGTTTCAACTATGTGGAGCTTCATTATCAGTTGACGCTGGAAGAGTAGAAAACAGTTGGTCCACAAGTTTTACAGTTCAGTCGTCTTCAGCACTCGAACGAAATAAGAGAATTGTTTAAAACTTAATTAAAATATTGATACCGGAATTAATTTTAAGTTTCTCTTGTCAATTGTGATTTCCGAACGCATGAATCAAATAGTGGAACATTTAAAAGTGAAGGACATACCAGTTAGCACACTTAAGAAAACTTTGCAACTTGTGACTGTTAAAAGATAAATTTATTGATTGTGCGAAAATGATATTGCAAAATGCGACTGCCGGACTGCTTCTGCAGACAATGCTCTATTTATCAAATTCAACGAAAAAGACAGTGGATCTTCTCGACAATGTTCAAACTGCACCCCATGATGGTGAGTAGATTGCAAATTCTTAGACTAGCCGAAGCATGTAGCCATCTGTTTAAGACGATAAAGAAGAACGGTCCCTTGCGATTCAAGCCACGATATTGAGTTCTAGATGGCATTGTGACCCTCTCGGCGCCTATCAAAACAATTAAAATGTGAATCACATGGTAGAGTATGTTTATAGCCGCCAAGCAACAAAAATTTACTGTTTTTAATTAGCACGATTATGTTTAATTAATTTAAAATGATGTGCTTTCGTGCGATACTCTCAAATTATATTGGTTACTCATTTTTTTTTGTTTTATGAAAATTCCCTGGTTTAAATTATTATTGAAGAATGATTGCACACTTCAATGTAATTTGCAAATTGAAGCTTAGTTGTGCGGTTATATTCTTCTCTGTGTGGCTCATATCTTGCTTAATGCATGGTAAATTATTCTCACGTTTGAGAGTCTTTAATTATCCCACCCAAACAAGCCAATTTAACATATAAAATTCAATTTGTTTGAGCAGGCATAAGTGTTTTTGTTACATAATAAGCGCTTATGCAAAGATACATATGTTTTATTTAAAGGATGAATAAGAAACGAAAATATTTTAAATGGCCCAACGAAGGTCCTAAAGTTCATGCAGCTTTGAAGAATAAATTGAGATGGGTAGGGACTTTTTATTTTTGAGCAGAAAGTTTGAAAAATATGTGGACTACCTTATGATTGCAGGCAAATTACGGATAAAACGCTAATAATAATTAATTAGAAAATTGATATTCATTGAACATAAACAGCAAAAGTAATTTTTTTTTAATTTTTCGACCATAACCAGGTTGCTCGTTGCTTGCTAAAACTTCATAGTGCATTCTAACATCATACAGTTCTGAAAAAGTCAAATGTTTAGCGTGCTAACAGCCATTCTAAATTTTCTATTCCTTTGGTCAAATTAAAATGCGACCTCCCATAACCTCATAGCATATTAGATTATGTAGAAATCAACCTTTTGATTGAGTTAGTATTGCTATAATTTATTACACTTTCTGCATGCAAGCATATGTTCCAGGTAGAAATTGAAACACTGGGGTTTAAAAGTGAGAACTCACTGATGTACTCATATACATGGTCCTCTATTTTGCTTCTTTATGAACTTTCAAACCCGGTTTCCCCGATTGGTACTTGAAATAATTTGGCATATACTTAAAAGGTGTCATTCCACAAAAAATGGATAGGCACAATGAAATCCAAATCAGAGTATGGTAGCATTCCAGCCATTGCAGGCAATTGTGATTTAAGTTTGATTCATCTAAAGGAGATGGAGGAGAAGAATACAGCATGGGAGGTTTCATCTATATGTAAGCCTAATAATTTGACATGTTGGCCCAGAAAAAGGTGACAGCATGTATCTTTGATAGCGGTTCTGTGCATTTTTGTCAGAATGCATGTTATTGTGTTATCAAATTCAATTAGTATGGCGATGATATTCGATGCTATTTCTGCAGAATTTACATGATCTTGTGAGAACCTTTCTTTGTAAGCAATGCTTCTTAATTGAGCTCCTTAATTATTGTGCCCTCGAAGTATAGTTCCAGTAAAAGAGGTACATGCTTTTCATTGATGTTTGTGCTTTGGATAAAAAACCCTTCACTAAATCTAGCTAGCTAGCTATTGTTTCATATTTCACTTGCATGTCAATATCTTTGTGAATTTATTATTGATCATTCTACCCTTTTTACATCAATTTGATGTAAATCAATGCGATAACTTGCTCTTGATTGAGCTTTTTTTATTGCAGGAGCTCTTTTTTCGAATGGCTTACTTATGGAAATTCTTTGCGTGTAGCTACGTGATTGAGTTGCGTTAAGAATTTTTCCGAAAAGTTATTAGAGAAGATGTTTCGAAGTATGTACTAATTCTCCTCAGAGTGATTATTAGATACACACGGGTGATTCATAAGTAATTTGAAATCGTCGGAGCTATCCGAAAAAACGAGTTCGATCCCGTACGATTCATAAAAAAAGCTCAGTGTAAATAAAGTTATCGTATAGATTTACATTGAATTGATATAAAAAGGGTGGAATGATTAATAATAAACTTTGGAAAAGACAAGTAGTTACAGGAGAAAATTAACCTGAACATAATTCGTAGTTACAAACACATATTGAGTTCACATAAGTAGAAAAATTAAAAATAATTCTCTCACCTGTAAGCATGGTGGTCGCCATCACCATGGTACCGAAGGAAGGAATAAGGGTGATGGACTGAGGAAAAATAGTACATACGTCGAAACCACCTTCTTCCAATAATTTTTAATAAAAATTATTAATGCAACTCAATTTTGTAGCTACACGCAAAGAATTTTCGTTAAAACCTTTTCAATAAAAGTTGCCTTTAAAATCCATCCCATTTGAACTGTGTCTGCTTCTAAAATCTAACATGCCTGGCTGATTTAAGGATGCTTAGGCGTTCAATCACCTTAAACAGATTTTCTAAGCCCAAAAGTTCCAAGTTCCATGTTCTTCGGAGCACTGTATTCCTCTATTTCTTTAATATTGTGAACACTTTGATTTCAGGTTCATAGCTATTATTCGATACAAAGATGTGCTGCCCTGGTATAGAGAAAATTGATTTTAAAGCGAGCTGCGTCAAAATGTCTGTTTTGTTTATTTCCTAGCGTCTCGCTTTGTGATGTCACAGGGGGCCAACTTACAACTCTAGTCACGTTGAAGTCACCTGGCACATTCCTCCTAATTGAGTTGAAAGATGCCAGTTTAATCGTTTTAAAATTGGCGGTCATTTAAGTTCAAACATGGTTACGTTTCCAATCACCTCTCTTAGTGCTCTCAACTTAGCCTGTTGAATATCTAATATCCTCATTATTTTGGGGATACACAAACACCAAAATCATAAAAAAACGATGCATGTTCTAATATAATACAAATTTATTTGGTACGACTAAACAACGTTCAAAGCCAAAGTCAAAAACACTTTATTGAATACTCATCGTTATCAATTTTCAAAGAATATAAAGCAAATTGGAAACAATGTAAATACGAAAACTTAATGGCCCAAATGGCTCTCTAAGTTTAAACGTTATCAATTAAAAAAAAACATTAGATCAAAAAAAAATTAATTAAAATTATTGCATATTTTAATGATTCAACTGAAAAAAAGAGAAAAAACCAACCAATACTATTAAAAAATTATTTACAATTTTAGCACAGCAGTGAATTTTTAACTATATCTTATATGTCATAACCTAATTCTAATCAAACTCAAACAAAAACTCTATCTTATCTTAAAAAAATGCTATCGCAACATTCCTAACATAAACGTTAAATCTTATCTCTAAGCCTAATATGATAAACGTAAGATATACCTATCCTAAATATTGAAATCTATTCCTAAATTTTCAATACAACAAACAACAATACAACATGAAACAATAACGAGCTGAAACTCAAAGCAATACAAAGGAAAGCACAAAACAAAAAATTAACACGAATAATTTAGACATTGCCATTCAGCCACCAATACTTAGATCGCTCCGTCCCAGCTCAACCAGCCTCAAAGAATCTAGCAAATGAGTATCTCCATTGGAATTGTTGGTCTCGTGAACTCAAATTCGGAGGATATTTTATCTTCTTATCGGTGGCCTGTGTATATATGTGATATATAACTAGGATGCCACCAGAATCAAAAACATATCCATTCATGTCCAAATGCACGAATGCTATTGGAGGAATGAAATCAGTAGCGAGGCAAGTCGCAATATACCCGTCTGTAGGGTGAAACAGCTGTGAAATCCAGGGGTTTTCACTCACAGTTACAGATGTTGCGCTATGATTCCGAAAAAGTCTCAATATGGAGATATCAGTTCGTACCATTTTAGCAGTTTGATAAATTTTTCTTTTCAATATATCATGCTGCCAATCCGTCTCAGGCTTTCTGTACAAACTAGTACATGCACGAAGACATTTCCTTTCGAAAACTTAATCTTTCCATAGTACTAGCACTCTGGTTGTACCAGATCTGGCATCCATATGTCGAAACTGGTCTAATTAAGGTCTACAACAGATAACTTTGACCTTTTGATCAATGTATCTGGAATGACATGTTCAGTATAGTACAGATACTGATCGAGGTGAATACCGAGATATCGAACACAGGATTTAGTTGGAATCCGTTCTGAACTAACCTCACCGGCTATAATGTGGAAATCTTTCCAATTACATTTCAGGTCTTTACTGGTCACCTGCAGCGTTGTCCGAAACAAAATTGTTTCGCACTTCTGTGTGTTGATTTTCATTCACCAATTGTCGGTGTAGAGCTGGACATCCTAAAACATTTTTTGAAGATTGCTCTGAACTATTGTGGCTTTTCGGTCTGCCGTATGATCAGGTCATCAGCAAACGCTACCAGTGATCTCGTTGGGGAGACGTCAAAATCAAAGGCGCTCAATAGCTTGCGAATGAATATTTAGAAAAGCAGGGGTGCAGTAACTGTTCCCTGCTGTAGACCATTCAAGACCTTGAAGTCGCGCATTGTCATCAGATTTCCATCAGCAAGAATAAATGATTTCCCGTATAATGTATTGCATAGCATGGCGACAACGTGTTTGCGGAACTTGTCCTGAAGTAGTTTAAAATTAGTCCATATACCCAAAAGACATATAAAGTAATTGACACGAAATGAGCTTGTGCCGTGAATGAAGGACTTATACTACATGCATGCTTTCCTCTCCCATACGAATTGACATCCCCCCGCCTTTCACGCTGCTAGAGTATCCACACACTCAAGTGGCTCTCTAGTTGCTCTCATGAAAATCCTACTCCTCTTGTATTAAAACCCCAGAATTGTTACCAAAAAATTCAATCATATGATGGAAAACGTATGCTTTGTGAAAATTCAACATTGATGGGAAACGTCTAATCAAGTTGAATTTAAAATTGTATACAAAACAATTTTTTTAAGATAAACCGTGTTGAATCTAGTGCAAAAGCGTTGAAAAAGTGATAATTAATCAAACTGAAAAGTTTGTTACGGATCGCGAGTGTTTTTGTGTCGGAAAATCAAATATGTAGTGATGTGTGTGGGATTGTAAAAACAGCTATAGGAAGCATGTCAGGGACGTATCCTTCGTAGGCTGTCATATTCAATCTTTTATATCGTTCAAGTTAGAATACCCGCATGGAAAATTGATTTAGCTAAAGATGCGAAAATTAGTGGGAAACGTCATGTCAACTTTATTTGAAATTTGAATCAACAGCTAATAACGCGCCAACTTCACGCTACATCAAAAGTGCTTCAATTTTTGCGATGTTTTTCCTATCCATTCTCTCTGACATATATGATATAACCACACCGTATCGAAGACTTTTCCCATATCAATGAGACACGCTCCAGTATATTCTTACAGATGTCTGAGGTTACTTTAATTATCGCATGTATGGTCGCATGCCTGGAACGAAAACAAATTAGCAATTCGTCATCAACTCATATTTCGCAATGCGGGCCTTTAATGCTTTGTTCTGCATCTTTTCAAACACCTTTCTGATGTTAGGCAGCAAGCTGGTTGGGCGATAGCTTTCAGGACTCGTAGGTTCTTTTCCTTTCTTCAAGATCGGAAATACTTTAGCCTTTTTCCACTTATTTGGTAAACATGAATTGCTCAACAATGTTGTTGGCTTATGTCGAATATTCTCGATTCCAGTATTTTCGGAATGTACTGCTAGATTTTCCTAGTAAACAGTTGTATCAGTGTCATCGATGCGAAGCTTATGCAATCATTACGTTCTATTCCCTTTTGAATTACTGTCAAGCCCTGGCTGGGGGCTGCTATTAGCATTGTTATTGAGCTGGTTCGAGATAATGCTTCCGCTGTGGTGTTTTCATTTAACGACCGTCCCTAGATCATGCTGCAGAAATACTTCACGGCACTATATTTAGTTTGCGATTCCTAGTCATAAGTGCTGTATTGGGTTTTTGTGGCGGTGATTTTTTTTAAAGAGAACCCGAGTGTTTGTCACCCGGTTTTTTTCTTTGCTCCAATACAGCTCCCATGGCAGTGTTTGATGCGTCGTATTTCAGTGCCAATTATATATTTTCAATGTGTCGTTGTAACAGCGTTGCATTTGAAATTTGTTCTTTCACTGTTTAAATACTGCGTCATCTTCAGGATTCCATACTTTTGAAGTTTTGTCATTTTTCTTAGCGCCGACTAGGAATCGATGTGTGTTTGAATTTTGGCTGCGTTCTGTAGCGATTTCCGATAGAAATTGGTGGCATCGACTATTCTTCGTAGCTGCTCGATTGGTGACGGGTCTTGAATTCCAGAATGCTTTGAACACGAGCAGGAAGGGAGGGAGTCTGTATTTTTGAAGCCGTTAGAATATAATTTGTAGATACCGCTCATGTTCTTCATGCGATTTTGATGCTACCAAGATATCATCAATGCAAGCATAAAAATGCTGAGTAAATGTACCGTTGGAATGTCTGAGCAGCATTGCAGAGTCCAAATGGCGTCACCTTAAACTCAAAAAGCACAAACGGTGTTATGACGGCAATTTTGGGAACATCGTCGGGCGCAACTGGAATCTTATTGTATGCATGCCTCAAATACAACGTGGTTAAGTATTTTGCATCGATACAGATTATGCGTAAAATCACTCAAATGCAGGATCGGGTATTTATTTGGAAAGGTGACAGCATTCAGGCAATAAAAATCACCGCATGGGTGGCAAAGGTCACTTTTCTTTGCTACAAGATATAGTGGACTTGCCCATGGACTGCTTGAAGGTTGACATGTTCTGAGTCTATGTACAATATTAGATCTAGTTCTGCCTTAGCTTTGCGCAACTTTTTCGGTGTTAGTCTCCTTCCTCGCCCAACTTTTGGTGGTCCATTCGTCAATATGGGGTGGTAGACTCCGTGATTGATGGCCTTCTTAATATCGCCAGGGAGAGTCACATCATGATATCTTTTTAAAAGATGCTGATACGGTTCACACGACGAAACGGCCCAAATTTTACAGATCGCATTTTTTTTAATATTTCGGATGAATTTGAGATTTGCTTTGTTGTCCATGACTACTTTCTTTTGAAGATCAACCAACAAACCGAAATGCCGTTGTGAGTCTGCTCCAATGATGGGTTGTTGAACATTTGTGATAATGAGCTTCCAAGGAAATGGTCTTCTTAAACCAAAGTCCAGCAATAAAAATTGCTCACCATATGTATCTATGGGTATGTTGTTGGCAGAGTATAATATGTACTTCGATTGAACTTGATGCTGTTTTGTTTTTGAGAGGACAAAAATATCAGCACCTGCATCAACCAAGAAGCGCAATCCAGTTTTT
Source organism: Odontomyia ornata (assembly GCA_963969285.1). Taxonomy (NCBI): domain Eukaryota; kingdom Metazoa; phylum Arthropoda; class Insecta; order Diptera; family Stratiomyidae; genus Odontomyia; species Odontomyia ornata. The sequence continues at coordinate 301,603,462 of OZ017739.1, read as the reverse complement.
TCATCCGTTAAGATGAGTGCTTACCAAAGTGCGAGTGGAAAAAACAAAACCTTCCTCTTGATTTCTATCTTCTTTTAATCGATCTGCTGTACTCGTATTATTTAGAACTTGATCGATTTTACGTCCGCAACTCCAATCATCGCTCAACATGGTCTAAAATTTGTGAAACACTTAATCTCTCACCTTCGATTCTGGTTGTTGACGAACTGTTGAAATTACAGGTGAGTTCCTAGCTCTAACATTAAATCTGCCATCTACCTTAGCTTTTCTTCATTGGGCTCGCTGAATATCGTCAAAATGTCTCGAATATTTTCGGAAAACTGCTCCAAGAACAGCAAGCGGAACATTGCATCAGTTACCTGCTTATCTGTTTCGTCCTGCAAGTATTGTGAAGGCTTCTTCCCTTCAAGGTTTTGGCCTTGAAAAATGCGCTTCGATTTTGACCCTATAGATTCAGTGAACGTGGTTAATATTCATTGCTTTAACGCTTTATATTTATTTTCGTTGGCGGATCCCTCGCGATATATGTAGATGACGTGGGATAAAATGTCCGGTTGGGCATATTGGATTGCGTATTTGAATTTGATGTCATTCTGCATAATTGGATGCGTTTGAAAGGTCGCTTCCACCTGTTTAAACCGAAATTCAGTGTCCGGTCTATAAAATGCTGGGAATTTCGTGGTTCGCGATGCTTCTACGTACTGATTTGTGGATGTTAAAGGTCGTGGTGCGATCGGCGGCAACGTGTTTTTATGGGTTTTTGGCGTTCAATTATCTAACGGGGTAGCCATTTTGATACCTTTTAAAAATCACTTTTGAGAAAAAAGAGTTTTTGCAAGTTTATTGTTCAAAAACTAAGTTAATGTCGGGGACAGTGTCGAGGTCACCACCTTGGGGATACACTAGCCCCAAGTTCATAAAATAAAACGATGCATGAACTAATATAATACAAATTTACTCGGGACAACCTAATAACGCTCTAGCAATATAGGGATTCACTCGCGAGAGAGAGCGATATCAAAGCAACGTCAAACATTTTATACGCTACGTGTCCTTATGTTGTCATGTCGATGATCGAAGTAGCGAATGTCAACACAAGTCGCTATATGATCGGTTTGTCTGTGCCGTTTCTTTGCGTGAAAAAATACCATAATTACAATATACCTGTATTCATACCTCATGATCTAGCGTTCTAGCCACTCCAAATCTATAACGCATCATTTACCGCTCTTGGAACTAAACAATATGGTACATAAGAGTACAGTAGCACTGAATTAGAAATAAATGAAAAGAATTTTGTTTGCCAGGAGATAACTCTTTGCCAAAAAAAGTTTGTGATCAACCTGAGGCTTAGAACAATTTTCTTGTGAAATCGACTGATGATTTCTATTATGCTTCAAATGCATTTAAATCATTCAAACAAATCAGAAGGTCGATTTGTATGTTCATAGTAAATATTTATACAAAAGAATCAAAATATTGCTCTATTACTCTTCACTTCTATGAAAATTTGAAGAAGACTAGTATGTATAGCTTGCTGTGACCCATATGCCGAACATTACCATAGTTTCCTATTATTGTAGCTCTTAAAAGTTCTGGTTATGAATCGATTACTATGAAATTTTCCGTGCATAAGTATCTTTTTCAAGTGTATACTGTTATTGTGAAGAGCATCATAACTTAGTGAATCTTGACATTAGAGTTATTTGTTGCCACTTTTCTTGATTTTCACAGATTTTCTAGCCCCAAGGCATCAAAACATGAGTGAAAGGGACACAACTTTCCCGTATTTTTTCTTTCAGCCTGTAAATTTATGATGATTATATTTACACACAGTTCAGGTATTTAAATAATTTCATAGCAATCGGATCATAACTAAGCAGAATGCAGCAATTTGAATAAGGTTGAATTAAAATCAAAACAATATGTTTTGTTAGTTGGTACATGTTCCATATCTATCAAGACACTATGATTTTAATTATCTAAGCCAAAAAAATGTCTTAGATTATTGGTGCTGATGAAAGGATTTGCACGTTTTTATATATGTGCAATGGATGTATAATCGATGCCATCGACTGATGCGTTCCGAAAAATCGTTTTGATCCGTATGGCGGCTACAATGCATACTCAGTAATTTTAAAATGAAAACAAATATGTCTTTACTTACGTGCGATATCAACACGCGTTACAAATTACTGGACATCAGTCTAAGCTTATCACCTATCAACTCACCCCTTATTACGTCTTTAGAAGTAATCACGTATATTCTGATTAGCTAACTGACCCAATTATCAATTATAAGCAACATTTTAACTCACATGAAGAAATTGTTTACTATTATACAGCAATTGTTTACATTTAGTTCTGGCAAAGAAAAAGCCAGACTACCTTTTTTTGTCCATTGCATTTCCGACTTATTACGTCAATCAGTTAATGGCCGAATAAAAACGAAGTCACTATTAAATTCTAATGATTAAATGTGGAAATCATTGGAAAAAGTCGCCGGGAGCAAAGTACAAGAATTTTCAATCTTTGTACTTGGATCGTCGCTAAAATATTAATTGTTGACAAGATTTCAAGTAGTGATTAGTATTTCGAACATTGGATAATTCGAGTAATTAGTTTGATGTTTGTTCTATACTATGTGAGGTTAATTTAATTAAATTTCCATTGAAAAAATCTCTAAAAAAGATTAAATTCAAACAATGCTTTTGTTAGGGTCATCCGTATTGTTTTACAGAGAATTAGATAGTTTTATTCAAGTTTTTTATAAATTTTTAACTCTAAAGATAGCTCCCGAGTTAAATTCAATTCAGTTGAATAACGTAGTTAGTTTAAGGTTTTGAAAATCGATACCAGTCCATCCAGTAGCGTCACAGTAAGTTTTCTCAGGAACTAAAAAAGCTAGAGTCATTAAACCTTGTATACCCCTCAGCTAGCAACTTCTGAGCTGTATACAACGCCATCCCTTAAATATTTTTTCACTGAATATCGTTGAATCGTATCAGCTGAAAGGTCTGGTCAAAATTATAACACCAATAATAGAGTAGGCAGGGGACGCATGTTTCCCCTCCCCCTCTCCCACGCTGGAATATAAGTGGACCAAAAAATTGGAAGTCAAAGTTCGCTAAGCTTTGTTATTACTAGTAGGATTTATGAATTACACATTTTTGCAATAAAATTGGGGGCCCTTAAATTTAATAAAATACACATCGGCTAAATCATTGCTGCACTGTATTTGCCATTCATTATCCTCTTGTACTAGACTCCTGTTTTTATTATTTATCGTGCACATTATTGGGTTGTTCGATAATTAACGTCGTTTTTTTCATGTTTTTTGAAGTAAATTGATTTATATTATCAACAAATAAATATTAATCAATGATATATTGACCATTTTATTGGATGACCTTTTGCCATCTTTCGGTAAGCTGAAAACTTCCTCGTTCGAAGAAGCCTTGGTTTTTAGAAGCGAAGAACTGGTCCAACTTATTTTTAACAGCCTGATAGGAGTCGAAAGTTTTCCTATTCAAATGACTTTGAAGGGAGCGAAACAAACGATAGTCTGATGGTGCTAAGTCAGGGCTTTAGGGTGGATGTGGCATCAGTTCTCAATAGTATTCCATTCACTTTTGACGGGTTGCCAAAGAGGTATCGGATCTGGCTTTATCATGATGGAACACAATTCAGTAAAGTGTCGCATATTTTAATGCGTTTGGTGAGGCAAATTTCCTTTAATTCGCGAGGAACCCAAACATCCAGTTTGTTTACGTAACCAAGCTGTTGTAAGTGCAATTAAACGGTTGAATTGGATATGTCGAGCTTTTCTGCTATTTTTCGAGTTGTCATTTGCTGGTTAGTTTCAATTAACCCCTTTATTTTGTCGTCATCAGTAGTTGTTGGACGACCAGCATCTTGCACATTAAAATTTCTAGAACGAACGTGAGCAAGCCAACGCTGACACTGGCGTTCAGTAAGACAGTCCTCATAATAAACTTCACACAATTTCTTTCGAGCTTGCATCGCATTTTTGCCCTGTCGGAAGTGAAACAGTAAAATATGTTTCTTTGATCGTCCATTTTCAATTTTTTTTAACCTACTTATTGTTTACTAATGACTCTCAGTTTTTGACTGGAGATAGCCTAAAGGCTAATCTTTAAAATAGTATGTAATACTACATGAATGTAATTTTACAACCACTTTCTACAGCGATTTCATTTTAGGTTAATGAGCACTTCCCTGCCACTGTTGAAGAAAAGTGGCATAGTATCTGTGTTGGCTTAAAGAGTAAAACTCCTCTAGTGTCAATGAGAATTCTACTTAATTTCATACTCAATTGATCATATTAAGAGGTCTAGAGTTAACCCCTTCTCTGATTTATTTAGAATGAGTTAGCTACGCCATTTTAGGTTTGCACTTGTGGTGGTGCTTGGCTTAGTTAAAGCCTAGACAAACATGTGGTATAGAATGAAGCCTGGCATCAGTATACTAGGTAACCATGACACATATGCAATTGTAATGTAGCGTAACATGTCAAGTAAAATCAGATGTCAAAATGAAATGACAGCAAAGGGCAAATCAATTTGATTTTTAGTGATGTTTTTCAAATAATCGCATGCGAAATGGTTTGATCAGCACCAATAATTGGTAAACATCCATTAAAATGTATACGTATGAGGTGTGTTCAAAATGTAAGGTGATTTTTCAAATTGCGCGGGCAAAGTGCATTCGATTATCGTTTTTTTATGTTCATACACTCGTCATGAACATATATTTACAGTTTAAGCTATATAATATGTTCAATTTGCTTTGTGAGAGGCATAACGGTTAGAAGTGTTTTGCGTGCTCGGCGATTTTTCGCAAACGAAAAAAATAGATCAAAGATCAAGAATTGGCAAAAACAACACCACAATCATGCCTCAGCCACCATATTCACCGGATTCGGCCCCATTTGACATTTTCTAGTTCCGAAAACTGAGGAAATCTATGAAAGAACGGAGATTTGCAACGATTGAGGAGATAAAGACTGCATCGCTTGAAGAGCTCAAGGCTATACCGAAAAGTGCTTATGAGAAGTGCTTCGAGTATTTGAGAAAGCGTTGTCACACGTGTATTGGCACAAGTGTATTCATTACTTTGAAGTGGACAACATAAACATTGACGAATAAATAAATATTTTTTCCTAAAAATACAGTCACCTTACTTTTTGAACACACCTCGTATTTAAAAAAAAATCAATTTAATTTGTTCGATATAGGGGAGTTTATCTTAATATTCATACCAGGTTTATTCTAGGTTTCAGAGCATGGTATACTAGGTTTTATGAAGTATACTATGTTCGTATACCGCTGTCTGTCTAGACCTTTAGTGAACTGATGATTGGTATAGTCTCTTGCTGTCTAGTCAATGCTATCGTAGAGTTGATTGAAGTCAAAAGAATTCTGACGAATATTGCCACTCAATCAATGTATTACTATCGACGTATTAGCTCTACCCGTCTTGAGGAATTCTGAAGGGTACCTACCATCAATGCCTGGTGCTTATTTAAATTTCAAGCAGTCCGTGGGCTGTCAAACTTTGTCCAATGTTGGGAAGTATGCTAAGGCATTTTCTTTGAGGGAGCCGATTAGTGAGATGAATCAAAGTTTGTAGATGCATTTTCTTGTAGTTTTTCTTCAAAGTAGGATGCTCTATCATATCGTTTGGCCTGATTTCGCTCTAGTTGCATATATGTGTGAGACTTGGCATCCACAACGACTCCTGTCTAAATAGTGATGAAAATCGCAGTTGGCCTCTCAAAGTCAACTTCAAAGGCGCTTTATTCAATACTAGTCGTTAAAAATTTTCAAAGAATATAAAGCGAATTCCAAACAATAAAAATACTAAAACTTAATGGCCTAAATGGCTCCCTAAATTTCTACATTACCAATCAAAAACATTTAATCAAAAATATAATATGAAATTCAAATTCATTAAATTATTGCATATTTGATCATTCCAATAGAAAAAAGGGAAAAAACCAACCAAGGCTATTTAAAAATTGATTATATTGTAATACTAATACAACAGTGAACTTTTATCCTACATCTAATATGTTATAACCCAATTCTAATCAAATTCAATAAAAAAAAAATTTATCTTTTAACAGTTGTAATCACAAAAATTTCCATTTATGAATGTTTCTCTTACTAGTGACTCTCATAACCACTTTTCTGCTATACGCAAAGTCGGTGCCCATTATTCTTAAATCTTTCATGAGGGCTGTATTTATCGGCGGTTCTATGATTTGTTTCTATCTTTCACACTTTTGCGCTGAAATATCCCAATAAAATTCTTACATCCTTCCATAGCAGGGAATCATAAATGCTTCTGTGAAAATCATATTTTACTGCCCCATAATTTTCTTCTGTAAGGGTGTGAACATTTATGAGCCATACGTTTAAAAAATTTAGTTGAATCTCGATTCTACTAAGTCTTTCGTTAACCAACTAGAAATCATTTACTTGTGGCTTTATTATGTTGCCTCCCTAAATATTGTGCTTTCAGATGGTTTTCTACTTTTAAAAATCATTTATGAGCTCATATCTATAGTATCATAGTATCATAGTACCAAATAATTGCCACCTACTATATCATATTCTCTAGCATATTCCAGGTCCCAATACCTTCTTCTTCTTTGTAGCCCTACGGCCCCTTTCGGTCCTTCGCTTAGAGTTAGTTAGAGTATCTCATTGTCATGATCGAATGTATCGGCACTCCACAAGGTGATATGATCATTATCACGCTTTGGCCGTGTGTCCATCCACCCAGCTGCGATACGTTCTGGTTTTAAACCAGCACGTATCATAACTGAACAGGCTTATAGTCCGTCCGAAGAACCACTCAAACTAAATCTCGTTGACGCCAACGAGACTTGAACCAGAGACCTTCGGCTTACGGGCTTAGTGCTTTTACCACTAAGCCACACGGGCTACCCAATTCAGTACTTTTTATTTACGTGCTTGTTTTCTTCCATCCAATCCAAACTTTCGAAGTGATGTTTTAACCTACTGAATAAAGAGTTTTTTTTCGAGAATAAATTATCAACGCGTTGCCTCATCCTGAATATCGAAAAATAGTCAGCTTAGTTTCCCGGTCCCTCTTCCTTCATCGGACATATTGTTGCTGCTGTTGTAGCTGCAATATTTTTTTTCTTCATTTGAGTCCATGTAGGACATGAATGCCAATTGTCTGGGACAAGTGTTAGCCAGCTATAAAGAAGACCGAGCTCAGCTGACCAGCTTTGCGTGATGACCGCGTACGCATACTTGTCGACTAGCTATTTGCGGGATCATATAAGACGGCTTCTTGTCGCACCACGAGGCTACACTACAAAATATTTATCGCGCATACTCTACTCCACAATACATTCCGATCAATTTTTACTATCTTTAAAAATGTTCTATTATGTGTCAACTAAGCTACTCTATAGTAATTCAAAACTTTTTTATCTCGTCAAAGTTAGCGGACACGGAGGCTTGAGACAAATGCAAACATTGTACAAAAAGCAACCGTTACTTTTCCTGAAAAAGGTCGTTGCATTAGAAGGGGGATGCCAAACATAAAAATTTTAAAGTAGCTGAAGTGAACTACTCATCTTTGCCTGAAGGATGAAAACTTGATGAGTGTAGTCAACTTAAACTTAGTGAAACAACAAACTGAGCAGTTTCGATGGGGTGACCAACTTCTCTCCTTAGGAGCAGCCACCCCCGATTACCACGAGGCTACTCGACTGCTTATGTTTATTACATAGCAATACATCCCCTTACAGGCTTTCACTTAGAGGTAGAGTATTTCATTATTGTTGATTGTATGTATTGGTGCTCGAGACGGTGATATTGTCAGTATGACAGGTAGCTTTCTTATGACGTACTTCAGAGCTAAATTGAATAGCAATGGAGAAACCCCATCTCCCTGTTTTAGACCGATATTTGTGTCAAAGGCATCGATGAGTTGGTTATTGATGTGGTCTTTGGAGGTTGTCGACGTCATTGTTATTTTGGTAAGACGGAGTAATTTGGCTGGGACTCCAAAGTAAAGCAATACTTGATACAGTACATTACGATCAATACTGTCGTATGCTTGCTTAAAGTCAACTAAAATTTTGTGTACGTCTATGTTGAACTCCCAGCACTTTTCAAGTACCTGCTTGACAGTGAACAATTGGTCTATAGTCAATCTAATACTGTTGTGAATAGTTTTATGAACACTGCTGCCACCATAATTGATGCGCTCCACTGGAATCTCATCGATGCCCGCGCGTTATTATTCCTTTGGGCTTTGATGATGGACCACACTCCATCCAGCGTTCATGGGGCCAATGGAAGCTTTCCGCAGACATCTATAGGCTCCGATGTTGTGGAGCTGTGCGGAGGATTAAGGAGGTTCTTGAAATATGATGCCCATCTTTCCTTAATCTCCTGCTCTAAAATCACCTTGATACTCCCGAATTATACTGTTATCGTGTGATCTGATTTTATTTTTTATGATATTTGTAAATATTTTTTACGGCGCACTAATTATTATATTTTTATTCTTTTGGGCTTTGATGGTTGAACGAACTTGGTGGGGCCAATGGGAGCTCTCGGGCCAATAGGAGCTCTCGGGGAATATCTATAGGTTCCGTTGTTATGAAGCTGTACGGAGGACTTAGCAGGCTCTAGAAACATGATACCCGTCTTTCCTTAATCCTGTTTTTATCAGCGATGATGCTGCCGATTTCATCAAGACAGAGCGTGGTTTAGGGCTGATAACCATGTTTCATACTTTCCACTGCTTTGTATGCTTGTCTTGTGTTGTTGCTCGCTAGGCGTACATCGATGCTTCTCAATTGGTCGTTATAGTATTTTCTTTTCTTAATTCTAATTATCTTATATACCACTCATCAGAGGTTTTCACAATATTCTCTCATCATCCTGGCTTTCTTACCTAAATCAGAGCATATAGACTAAGAAGCAAGTTTACCAGCTGATCGGCCAAATTACAAGAGAGAGAAAATGTTTGAATGAAACAAACGATAAACTTGCACAAGATAGAGAGCGTGTTTATCATCATTCGTTTCCACTTGAGATAAAACATGAAAGCGCTATCTATTTGGGACGGAGCTTTCATGTGGAAAATCGATTCGCTGTTGTGTTTGTATGTACGTGCACTCAATGAAAGGGGAATTTTTCGCCCATCTGATCAAAATGAAACCTCATCGTCTTGCATTCCATTCAAGCGCCTATGCAGGGTAATATTTTTCGATTCAACCTCTTTCTTACATTTCGCCTGAAAGCATTTGCGAACGCTTATATATACTCAAACTGATCTTTGAAGGCTGAATAGCGTTAGGTTGGGAATTTTTTCTATGAAAACTCGCTTGTTAGCTCATACGCTCTGTCTAAATATTCTTTGTACGCCTGATTCTTTTTGTTTAACGCTTTCTGGCACTCATCATCGAACCAATCAATTTTTTTGCGCCGGAAATGATTTCCGATCTTCTGTCCTGCCACGGTCTTAATTGCCGCTTTCACTTCCACTCATAGGTTGTTGCTTGTTTTCAGCGATGTGTCTGATAGGATTGGAGTACCATAAAACGCACATAATGCCCGATGTGTTTTTTTTTTAATATAAACACATCGGGCAATTTGCAAATGTCACTGTGATGCGAGTCTATTCATGTTGAATTGCCGGTGTTGTGTTGCCATTTTTAAGTTCTACGCCTCTAAAAAATACCTTCAACATAGAAAAGACATACTAGAAGCTCTGAAGCAATGTTTGTAAGGGAACTCGCAGCTGAACTTGAATGAAAACTTGAAAGAGAAGAAAAATATAGGGGTAATACATAAAACAATGTGCAATATGATTGTTTCAATGATTTCAAATTATTTAGAATAACTTTGATCGAATATTTCGCAGTTATTAATGAATAAAATTTATTTGGAAAATCAGGTTATATTTTAAAGCTGCATTTAAAAACTGATATATGTGATACGAAATATTTAAAACTACATTTCTCTTAAAAGAATCATATCACAAACATAAAAAAATATATTTTAGGGATTTTTGGCCACATTTCCAATTTAAAATCCTATGTTCACTGTATCTTTAGAAAAATGTTATTTTTAACACTCGACTGTCTCATGTTGAATATATTATTATTTCTGAGTTCTGACCGAAAGCAACTAAAACACTAGTTAAATAAAATTATAGTTAATGACAATTAAAAAGGCTGAAATGTTAACAATTCTCAATTGCTATCATCCTGTAATCGTAATAACAATCAATACAACACACTACTTTACTTAACCTTCGTTTTATAATTTAACTGTTCAACAACAATTGCTGGTTCCACTTTGGAAATAGAATCAATTTAATATAAAGTAACGAGTGGTGGAATGGATTCATCATTTTAACCATATACTATAGTTGGAAATTTGAGTTATTGCTTCCACATCGCTCAGTTCGCTAAAAATCTTCTTTACTTTTTCATTTCAATATAATTATAATGTATTTCAAATGTTACCTTCAACTGTGGAAAGCAGCCCAGTATAACAGTTCAGAATTGTCCCAGCTTATCATATACACCAACCCACTACCCAAGACTTTAATCGTTTTTCGCTCAATTTTTCGTATGCTACAGGTTTCTGTCTTGAATAGAATACATTCCACACAATTCTATCAATTTGGTAGGCATATACACTTACTAAACAGATTCTTTTTACAGTTCAAGAAACAAAATGTTATGGAGTTTACGGCTGCTTCCCTCTCGACGGACCATGGCAAGGACCAACTCGACAAATAAACAACTCACCTGAGAAACCATCAAAGATTAGAGCGAGATTTTCAGTATTCAATCGGCGACATTTGGAAATGCCGAAATTTATTGATTTAAATGATCCGGATGGTGTGCAATCTTTGGGAATCAATCCGAATGCAAGCCTTTATGTGATAACACATGGATACTTGGAGGGAGGTGACAGACCATGGATAAAAGAAATGGCAAAGGCTCTATTGGATGTGGACGAAGAAGGGACTGCAAGCGTTATTGTTGTTGATTGGGGTGGTGGCTCGAGTCCGCCATACGTTCAAGCTGTAGCAAATATTCGATTAGTCGGAGCAATCACTGCACATGTTCTATTTCTCCTATTCGTAAGTTAAATTAATATTACAAAAAAACATGCAATGAATTTTAACCGATTATTTCCTTTACTCGCTTAGGAGGAACTGAATTTCGAAAGTCTTGATAATGTTCATATGATTGGACACTCGCTAGGATCACATTTGTCTGGCTACACAGGCTATACATTGCAAAAGGACTTTGGATTGAAATTAGGACGAATCACAGGACTCGATCCAGCTGAACCATTATTCTCTGACACTGATCCTATTGTCCGGCTAGACAAAACAGATGCACATTTTGTGGATGTAATTCACACTGACTCGCATTCCCTGATGAACGGAGGGCTGGGAATGGTAAAACCAATTGGTCATGTTGATTTCTATCCAAACGGTGGACACGACAATCCAGGCTGTGGACTAAGGTTTGAAGAGTATATGAAGAAACCGCAGAGCTCCTTCTTTTGGAGTGTACAACAATTTGTGAGTTGCAACCATATTCGAGCCCACCAATTTTTCACTGAAAGCATCAAACCAGATTGCCCGTTCATGGCTATAACTTGTGATTCGTTTGAGGTAATTATTTTATTTATTTGATCATTATTCCTTGAATGAAATATTAAAAGCGTTTACAATACACTCAATTGAAATATTTTATTTCCAGAGTTTTAGAGAGGGAAAGTGTTCAAGGTGTGGTCGCGATGGTCATATGTGTATCCAATTTGGTTTTCCTAGTTACAAAAGCTACAGATATTTAGTCCAAAATGCTGAGGTTCGTGATACAAGTCCTGTATTGGCTTACCTGATCACCGGCGATAAGAAACCCTTCTGTCGTAAGTCTCCGCAAAAAACTATTTGGAGGCAAAGTTATTAAATATGCTTTCTGCATTTTTATAGAAGCACATTACAAAGCCACAATAAAAATATCAGCAGCTGATGAAAGTGCAATGCATGGTGGTGAAATTGGTGTTTTCTCAATCAAAGTTCACTCTACGGATAAGAAGGAGACTGAAATGATACCATTTGCGCTCGAACCAAAGTAGGTTACAATTTGTTTTTTGAGTTGTATCGAATACTCTAATATGAATGAATCTTTTCAGATATTTTGAGCCTGGATTCCAATACACAGCCATAATTGGTGGAGCTGACGTCGGCAGTATCGATCATCTCACAGTTTCGTGGGAGTACCGAACGAATTTCATGAATCCTTTCACCTGGCGATTGCTTGCATCTCCTCGAGTTTATATTGAATATGTTGAAGTTGAATCTTTAGAAAATCCTCTGCATAAGATCAGGACATGTTCGATATTTGCAAGCCCCATTGTATCCGGCACGCCAAGTATTCTCCGTGAAGAATACTGCCATCCCTGGTGATATACCCATTACGGTTTCCATTATGGTTTCCCTTGTATATATTTGTAGTAAGTCCAGATGTGATGTAGTTAGTTTGATATTTATTAGTAAGCGCTATTTATTTAAATGTAAATATTAAAAGCGAATATCGATGTGATTTATTATATTATATGCTCTCGTAATTTTATATATGTAAGTCATCAGCAAATATTTCAAAGATTGTATTATAATTCTAAAGTTGCATACAATAAAATGTAATGTAAATGTAAGTTTCAACTTTATTTTGTGTGAAGAATAATATATTTTTTAAGCACTAGCAAAGACAACTGATTGCTAACCTTATGCATGTGGGGCAGTGTAGCTTTTTCTGGGTTGGAAAGTAAATGTCATTTACGCACTGTGGTTGGGGCTCCTATGCTCACGAGCAACGATATGTTACTTTGGACCAGGTTTCGTTTGGCAACGCTGTGAAGTGCCTTCAAGCTTGGGGATCCCTCCATCAGCATGAGGAGAGGCAGAAGAGGAATTGCTGGATAAGTGATCCCCCAGCCCCACCGTTCCCGGCTGCTGTGAGTCCGGTCTTGACGTTGTCGATATAGCTGCCCAGAGGACCATTCTGCTGGTTCTCTTGTGCTAGAATCTGTAGACATTTCGTACAGGGTTTTCCAATAAGAGGTGTTATTTTGGATAGCCCCCTATTTCGATAGATGTCACTTTTGAAGCTGTCATTTTTTGACGTTTGACAAGTAGAAACTACACCACTAATACAAATGAAACGATGCATGCTTCAACAACGCATTGAAATTATTAAAATTCACTATCAAAATGGTGAAAATTTAGCAGAGACGGTTGGTAGAATTCCAACAGGTTTGGGTCATCGTGAAGCACCTTATCGGGCCGCAATACAGAAGTTGGTGGAAAAATTCGAGCTGTTGGGACAACTTTGTGATGTGAAGAATAAAACCCGTGCACGTCACTCAAGAACAGCCGAGAATATTGCTACTGTAGCCGAAAGTGTTGAAGAAAACCCAGATTTGTCCATTCCTCGTCGTTTATTGGAATTAAGCATTCCACAAACGTCATTACACCGTATTTTTCATAAAGATTTGGGTCTTAAGGCTTATAAAGTTTAGTCAACACAAGCACTCAAGCCGTTCGATCATCAACAACGTCGCGTCTTTGCTGGTTAGGTCCTTGGAATGCATGAAAATGATCCGGAATTCCATCGAAAAATCATCTTGAGTGATGAGGCCCATTTCAACCTTGGTGGCTTCGTCAACAAACAAAATTGTCGCATCTGGGGCTCAGAAAACCCAAGAGTTATTGTTGAAAAGCCTCTCTATCCTCAATGTGTGACTGTTTGGTGCGGTTTATGGTCCGGTGAAGTCATGGGACCTTACATTTTCGAAAATGAGGCTGGAGCAACAGTTACGGTGAATGGATTGCGCTATCGAGAGATGATTAATGATTTTTTATGGCCGGAATTGAATGGTATTGATCTGGACAACGTTTACTTCCAAAAACGGGCACTACGTGCCACACAAGCAACGAAACCATTTGTAACGGTTTCCTACTCCGTCTCGTTCGATCGCAATTAGTTCCGACCTCTCATCGGTTCGAGACGTGCAGTCTTGGAAGTGACAACGGACTGTACCCTTCAGGTCAACAAGTCCGGTCACACTTAGTCTACTCCGTGGTGGCTGCTTGTAGGCTAGCTAGTTCGGAGAGGAGTTTCGGTCGTGGGTCTTACGCGAGCAGACTAAGTCCGAGTTACGTAACTCAGCCACCGATTCACATGCCCGATTTACAAACGCGTCAACAACTGCTCATCCAGAACAGGAAACCTACGTTACGTTAGTTCTGGATGTGATCTCTCCACAGATCTCAATTCAAAATACTACAAAACCTAAAACCATAGGCGCGTTACCGAATCACCGATGCGGTACCAGAAAACAAGCTAAACTACCTCAAGTCCAAAATAACCTACTCTAATAAGAAAAGACGAGCGCAAACAAGGGTACCGCGGATCGTAACCGACTCGAAATCAATCATCCGCAGATTATAAAAACCTAACCCTCTTCAAGACATACTTACCCTCGGTCATCACCTCCGCTGCAAAAGAAAGAGCATGCGGAACGGAAAGGCTTATGGCTTGTTTAGTAATTCATGTTTAATTTTCCAATATTTCTTTCTTCTATAATTAACAGTTCTTTTCTATAATTAACAGTTCTTTTCTATAATTAACAGTTATGAATACTTCTTGTCTTCATTTTTTTTATTAAACATTTTTCATATAACTTTAATCAAAATTTCCGACAAATATCTTAAAGCTACTTTTAATGGGGCATTTTCGAGTTGAAATTTTTGTCTGATGAGTTTTTCCTTAAAGTTTAGATAAGTTATCTTTTTAAATTTGATTTTAGTACATTTTCGTTTATGTTACAAGTTCTGCGTGATTCAATCAAGACAACTGCTTGGCTTCGACCTGAATGGTGTCTTCAGTTCTAACTTATTCGACCTAAGGTCACTATGAGAGGTAATCAAGCGGCCTCTTTTTTTATGTATTCTTTAGGAAATGCTGAATAATTGTTGGTAACTAACCTTAATTACCAAAATGTAATCAAGTAATAATTTCCCGTTTCTATCAATATTCACCGGTATTTACCAAAAACATATATTTAAATGGTTCGAAGATACCTTTTTTCCAAGAAACTACAACATATCGAATTCGATTCGAAGATAATATAGAATTCAATAAATCATAAATTGCAACCCAGAATATGCGATTGTAACGATACTTTTTTGTTCAATGCAATCTTTTAGGGTATTTCCAGCCGCTTATCTATTTATTAATCTCCATGTATGGTTCAAATTCAGTTCGGAAAATTAAGACCAGGGAATTGCTACACAGGGGTGAAAGTATTTTGTTTTTCCTGTGTAATAAGAACGTTTTCGCTATTGAAAAGTTGTAATAACACCTATTTGCTTGCATGTGCAGTCTAAAGGTCTTCAATAATATTTCGGGGGCCTACGATTCTATTCAAATATCGTCCAGGAATTTTGTGAAAGGTTTAAAATCAAGCAAGCAGAGACTACCAAAAGCTTTATTTTAAAGATAGTATGCCTTTATTTCATTGTAGAGAAAGGTTAAAGTTATAGAAGAATGCCACATAGGAGTATAGGAATTCCATCGATGTGCACATGACTGAAGATATATAGTAGGGTTACAGAAATTTATTTCAAGCTCTAGTGATCCCTTTGTTCGATAGAATACAATTAAGAAATCAAAAGTAGTCAAAACCTTTTTAGATAATCTAACTCTTATACCCGTTTCAAAGAATCACTTGCATTTATATACTTTATATACTATACCTCATCTACGTCAGATTTCTAATACTCCATACATGAAGAATTTATTCTATGGAATATACCAAGCAAATATAACCTGGTTTCAAACTCGTCACAGAAACTCACTCTAAACTACCGCATAGAAATTGATAAAACAAACAATTTACGTTAAAATTCAGCCCAATCACTCATGTTTTGCGAAAGCACATGAGAATATATGCCTTATAAGCTGATTTTTCTAATTATTCAATCTACTTTGATACTTATTGATTTCTACAACTGCTTGTTGCAATTTACTTTCTATTCGTTCAGATTTAACACATCTTTTTTTTTTTTTAATTTTCTTTAAACTACACTAAACAAAACGGAATAGATAACCATTGGTTATCGATGGTATTTCAACTTTTTTCTAATATATTCTTCCTTTACATTGGTAATTATTTTTGACTTCATTATTTTGAACAACTATTTTCTATTTTACTCTTTTTTATTTCCATCCAGCTGATATGACTGTTCATAAGTTCGATCACAATTGTTTTCTTAATAAATTGTAACGCTGGCTAGAAAGGTAAAAATTTATTTAAAAAAATTAAAGAGTTCAAATATTTACTACAATAACAATCGCGTTTCGCGTTTTAATTCGTAGAAAACAAAGTCAAGTTGTGCATGTGGGGCAGTGTAGCTTTTTCTGGGTTGGAAAGTAAATGTCATTTACGCACTGTGGTTGGGGCTCCTATGCTCACGAGCAACGATATGTTACTTTGGACCAGGTTTCGTTTGGCAACGCTGTGAAGTGCCTTCAAGCTTGGGGATCCCTCCATCAGCATGAGGAGAGGCAGAAGAGGAATTGCTGGATAAGTGATCCCCCAGCCCCACCGTTCCCGGCTGCTGTGAGTCCGGTCTTGACGTTGTCGATATAGCTGCCCAGAGGACCATTCTGCTGGTTCTCTTGTGCTAGAATCTGTAGACATTTTGTACAGGGTTTTCCAATAAGAGGTGTTATTTTGGATAGCCCCCTATTTCGATAGATGTCACTTTTGAAGCTGTCATTTTTTGACGTTTGACAAGTAGAAACTACACCACTAATACAAATGAAACGATGCATGCTTCAACAACGCATTGAAATTATTAAAATTCACTATCAAAATGGTGAAAATTTAGCAGAGACGGTTGGTAGAATTCCAACAGGTTTGGGTCATCGTGAAGCACCTTATCGGGCCGCAATACAGAAGTTGGTGGAAAAATTCGAGCTGTTGGGACAACTTTGTGATGTGAAGAATAAAACCCGTGCACGTCACTCAAGAACAGCCGAGAATATTGCTACTGTAGCCGAAAGTGTTGAAGAAAACCCAGATTTGTCCATTCCTCGTCGTTTATTGGAATTAAGCATTCCACAAACGTCATTACACCGTATTTTTCATAAAGATTTGGGTCTTAAGGCTTATAAAGTTTAGTCAACACAAGCACTCAAGCCGTTCGATCATCAACAACGTCGCGTCTTTGCTGGTTAGGTCCTTGGAATGCATGAAAATGATCCGGAATTCCATCGAAAAATCATCTTGAGTGATGAGGCCCATTTCAACCTTGGTGGCTTCGTCAACAAACAAAATTGTCGCATCTGGGGCTCAGAAAACCCAAGAGTTATTGTTGAAAAGCCTCTCTATCCTCAATGTGTGACTGTTTGGTGCGGTTTATGGTCCGGTGAAGTCATGGGACCTTACATTTTCGAAAATGAGGCTGGAGCAACAGTTACGGTGAATGGATTGCGCTATCGAGAGATGATTAATGATTTTTTATGGCCGGAATTGGATGGTATTGATCTGGACAACGTTTACTTCCAAAAACGGGCACTACGTGCCACACAAGCAACGAAACCATTTGTAACGGTTTCCTACTCCGTCTCGTTCGATCGCAATTAGTTCCGACCTCTCATCGGTTCGAGACGTGCAGTCTTGGAAGTGACAACGGACTGTACCCTTCAGGTCAACAAGTCCGGTCACACTTAGTCTACTCCGTGGTGGCTGCTTGTAGGCTAGCTAGTTCGGAGAGGAGTTTCGGTCGTGGGTCTTACGCGAGCAGACTAAGTCCGAGTTACGTAACTCAGCCACCGATTCACATGCCCGATTTACAAACGCGTCAACAACTGCTCATCCAGAACAGGAAACCTACGTTACGTTAGTTCTGGATGTGATCTCTCCACAGATCTCAATTCAAAATACTACAAAACCTAAAACCATAGGCGCGTTACCGAATCACCGATGCGGTACCAGAAAACAAGCTAAACTACCTCAAGTCCAAAATAACCTACTCTAATAAGAAAAGACGAGCGCAAACAAGGGTACCGCGGATCGTAACCGACTCGAAATCAATCATCCGCAGATTATAAAAACCTAACCCTCTTCAAGACATACTTACCCTCGGTCATCACCTCCGCTGCAAAAGAAAGAGCATGCGGAACGGAAAGGCTTATGGCTTGTTTAGTAATTCATGTTTAATTTTCCAATATTTCTTTCTTCTATAATTAACAGTTCTTTTCTATAATTAACAGTTCTTTTCTATAATTAACAGTTATGAATACTTCTTGTCTTCATTTTTTTTATTAAACATTTTTCATATAACTTTAATCAAAATTTCCGACAAATATCTTAAAGCTACTTTTAATGGGGCATTTTCGAGTTGAAATTTTTGTCTGATGAGTTTTTCCTTAAAGTTTAGATAAGTTATCTTTTTAAATTTGATTTTAGTACATTTTCGTTTATGTTACAAGTTCTGCGTGATTCAATCAAGACAACTGCTTGGCTTCGACCTGAATGGTGTCTTCAGTTCTAACTTATTCGACCTAAGGTCACTATGAGAGGTAATCAAGCGGCCTCTTTTTTTATGTATTCTTTAGGAAATGCTGAATAATTGTTGGTAACTAACCTTAATTACCAAAATGTAATCAAGTAATAATTTCCCGTTTCTATCAATATTCACCGGTATTTACCAAAAACATATATTTAAATGGTTCGAAGATACCTTTTTTCCAAGAAACTACAACATATCGAATTCGATTCGAAGATAATATAGAATTCAATAAATCATAAATTGCAACCCAGAATATGCGATTGTAACGATACTTTTTTGTTCAATGCAATCTTTTAGGGTATTTCCAGCCGCTTATCTATTTATTAATCTCCATGTATGGTTCAAATTCAGTTCGGAAAATTAAGACCAGGGAATTGCTACACAGGGGTGAAAGTATTTTGTTTTTCCTGTGTAATAAGAACGTTTTCGCTATTGAAAAGTTGTAATAACACCTATTTGCTTGCATGTGCAGTCTAAAGGTCTTCAATAATATTTCGGGGGCCTACGATTCTATTCAAATATCGTCCAGGAATTTTGTGAAAGGTTTAAAATCAAGCAAGCAGAGACTACCAAAAGCTTTATTTTAAAGATAGTATGCCTTTATTTCATTGTAGAGAAAGGTTAAAGTTATAGAAGAATGCCACATAGGAGTATAGGAATTCCATCGATGTGCACATGACTGAAGATATATAGTAGGGTTACAGAAATTTATTTCAAGCTCTAGTGATCCCTTTGTTCGATAGAATACAATTAAGAAATCAAAAGTAGTCAAAACCTTTTTAGATAATCTAACTCTTATACCCGTTTCAAAGAATCACTTGCATTTATATACTTTATATACTATACCTCATCTACGTCAGATTTCTAATACTCCATACATGAAGAATTTATTCTATGGAATATACCAAGCAAATATAACCTGGTTTCAAACTCGTCACAGAAACTCACTCTAAACTACCGCATAGAAATTGATAAAACAAACAATTTACGTTAAAATTCAGCCCAATCACTCATGTTTTGCGAAAGCACATGAGAATATATGCCTTATAAGCTGATTTTTCTAATTATTCAATCTACTTTGATACTTATTGATTTCTACAACTGCTTGTTGCAATTTACTTTCTATTCGTTCAGATTTAACACATCTTTTTTTTTTTTTTTTAATTTTCTTTAAACTACACTAAACAAAACGGAATAGATAACCATTGGTTATCGATGGTATTTCAACTTTTTTCTAATATATTCTTCCTTTACATTGGTAATTATTTTTGACTTCATTATTTTGAACAACTATTTTCTATTTTACTCTTTTTTATTTCCATCCAGCTGATATGACTGTTCATAAGTTCGATCACAATTGTTTTCTTAATAAATTGTAACGCTGGCTAGAAAGGTAAAAATTTATTTAAAAAAATTAAAGAGTTCAAATATTTACTACAATAACAATCGCGTTTCGCGTTTTAATTCGTAGAAAACAAAGTCAAGTTCAGCTTGAGACTATTTTACCGCAAAATCTCAATATTTCCCTAAATAGTGTTAAGTCATAACTTCCATATTTCGCGACGATATGGTAAATGATTTCAAACGACTATAATGAAAATTTATTTCTAAATGGACGAAGCACCAAATTTAATTGTAAAAGTTAGATAGCTTCACGAAACTCTAGAACTGTTTACCGGAAATATTATCTTTGCATGAAATTCTATCCAAGAGACACAAATCAACGGGATTCAAAAGTTATATAATTTACAAGAAAATATAAATTAATTCACAATAGTTCCTAAAAACATTCAACCCCAGCAAACAATCCGACGCAAACTAACTGCAAATACTATGTATTTTCTCGAACAAAACATTCTGGCTATATTACGCAACTGTTCATTAAAAAAAATGTTCTGCCCAATCTATTATGGTTAAGTATAATTCAGAACATTATCAAACTTCCTAAATTATCTTTATGAGAAAAGCTTCCAAAAACCCCATCCACGATTGCAGCCGTCGAAGGAATATGAACATTGCGCAGTCGATGAATGCGTGAATAGCTGCTGCTGGAAAATGTACTTAGTTTTGGGTATAGTCGGACAGCAAGGAAATTTTAGATTCATGCTTTCCAGATGAGCACATCGCAAGTGTCTACGCAATAGCGATGCAGTGAAATACTTTTTATTGCATTGTGGACATTGAAACTTGAAATGGTTGTCCTCCATATGTTTTCTCTGAACAGGTGTTACATGTCACCGTGGAGTTCTCATGACCTTCTTCAAACTCATCCGTTCCCTCGTTCTTTTGTTATAGCCAAGAACAACAAAACTTACATACCTCGAGATCGCTTTACCTTCACTCCTTTTGTCCAAATCCTTAAACACAGACCGCAATGCCAGGTCTATTATGTTGATGTGGAATTGAGTGATGATCCAAATGATGCAAATTGTTTGCCGATGGATCCCAGCCAAACAGCTGATTGGAAACGAAGATCGGTTTTGAAATCTGGAGCAATTTCACGAACCAAACGTTGGAACGGTAATTTACGGATCAACAATTCTGTGGACTTCTGGTAACGACGAATCTCTCCAAGAGCAACAGTACCGGGACGATAACGATGTGGTTTCTTTACACCTCCTGTCGATGGCGCACTTTTACGCGCTGCTTTTGTTGCCAATTGTTTACGTGGAGCATTTCCTCCTGTTGATAAATTTATATTGCGTTATAGATTCACGCCACGCTAATTTTCTTCGGACTTACCGCTAATTCGCTAACCCTCGCGAGACTTCTCAGTCATAAAGTCCCGTTAGTTGTCTACTCTACCTCATAATTTTTTAAAAGAATTAGAATTTTTCCTGGGAATTTTAAATTACAACTATTCAAAACTTGCGAAACAGATCACCAATTTTTCTGTGTATAGTGAAAGCTTAAACAAATGAAACACTTTGGTCTAGAACAATCTTCACTCCCACTCATCGGACAGTTAACCGCGAACACCTCATGCCTCTTTGACATTTGGATGGCAACTGTGGGAGGCATTGCCAGATAGATATGCTTCGAAATGTATCAGAGTTTTACTTCAGCGGCTCACATTGACAGAAAATATTTCTCCACAAATAGAAATATTTGAAGAAAAATATTTTCGGCGCAATGCTGGCTGCACGAAAGATAAAGTCTGCTTACATTTCGAAGTCATACATATCTGGCCGGGTGCCAGGGTTCGGGATCGGAATCACTCCGATTCCCGGGCGTAGGCGTCACATTACACACCCCCCCCCCCCCAAAATCGAAGTAATTCCGATCCCGACTCCTATGTAAAAGGTCTTGGTAAGGGCCGTGGCGGGTCGAAGGTCGATTTCGAGGAATAGGCTACAACAATTTCAGTGAAGACTCGACAGTGACTATACAGTAGGGAGTCAGGTGTTACTCGGAGGTCTTCGTCCAGGCAGAAATTTAGATAAGCCATAGTTTTTCGCGTGAAATAGTTGCACTTCACCGTCTAAGGTCCTTTGCGTGGTAAATTCCCAGGGTTTTACCAGCCATGTCCGCGATGAGGTATCGTGTGGGGCTTATTACTTGTAGGACTCGACACTTCACGAATTTCTTGTCTAGTTTGGCATTGTAATGTCGGGTGGCATCACTCTGCCGGAAGTTTCGACGGTATATTTCGTCGCCTGCCTTAAAGCCAGAAGGATGGGATCGCAAATTGTACCGCTCCTCTCCCATCCGTATACTTTCTTCAATCTTCTCCCGCAGTTGATCTCGCAGAAGTTGGAGCTTTTCGTGCAGTTCCAGAACCACAATTGGGTCCTCTAGCGATTTCAGCTGCCGCAATAGCCGGTAAGCGCTTCCATGACAGATCATGTACTGGCCGAACAATGCGAAATACGGCGAAATGCCGGTAGTGGCGTGGTACGACGAGCGCAGAGCACTAGTGATGGCGGACAACGTGCGATCCCAGTCCTTCTGATTCGGATGGACATAGGCGCGAATGGCCGCTTTGAGCGTACGGTTCAGTCGTTCGGATGCGTTGGCTTGTGGTGAATAGACGGCGGTTCGTTGGTGGATGATGCCGTATTTGGACATTAGGTCTCGGAACTTGCTTGAAGTGAACTGGACCCCGTTGTCGGAGACAAGTTTCTCCGGAACTCCAAACATGTGAAAGACTCGGTTCTCCAAGAAGCTGAGTATAGGTCCAGTGTGCATGTTACGTAGTGGTTCTATGATAAGGAATTTCAAGAGCTGGTCCAGGACCACGACAGCTCTCGTGTGACCAGAAGCAGATCGAGGGTAAGGACCGATAAGATCGATGTACAAACGCTGAAACACGCGTTCGGGGACCTCAACCTTACCCATGGGAGGCCGAAGAATGGTGTTGGGCGCTTTAATGCACTTGCATAGCTCACAGGAGGCTACGTACGCTTTTATCTGTTGTGCCATCTTAGGCAAAAAGAAACAGGTTTTCAACCGCCTAAGCGTACGACCGTATCCGCCGTGTGCACTTGATGGGTGGTCATGAGCCCGTCTGATAAGATCAGTGGTTAATTCTTCGGGCACCCACAACTTCCACTGTTCTTCTTCTTGTATGGGGTCTCCGGATGCGTGTCCCATCCGCTTATAAATAAATCCATCCGTCACCCGCAGTTCAGGAAGCTGGGACAGTTGATTCTGGATAGTGTGAATCAGTTGGGTGTAGCTGGTTGACTTGAAGGCAGGATGGTCCAGATCGATCAATTGGGGGCTGTCGTCCTCCTGGACCAACTCGGCTCCTTCAGGAGCGAACATTCTGGATAGGGTGTCTGGGACTACATGCTGGCTTCCTTTTCGGTGGCGAATCGTGAAGTCAAATGCCTGTAATTTCAGTGCCCACCTAGCCAATCTGCCGTTGAGATCAGTCTGGCTCATCAGCCATTTCAGAGAAGCGTGGTCCGTAACGATTTCAAAGGTGTGTCCCTCCACATAGGCTCGGAAGCGCTTCACTGCCAACACCGCAGCTAGACATTCCTGCTCGGAGACCGTGTAATTTCGCTGGGCTGGGTTCAACTTGTGAGACATGAAGGCTATCGGGGTCTCCTCGCCGTCGTGCGTAACCTGAACTAAGACGGCCCCCACTCCATGTTGACTCGCGTCGTATTGGAGTGAGAACGGTCTATCAAAGTCAGGGCTGTGCAATACGGGAGGGAGTACCGGGACGATAACGATGTGGTTTCTTTACACCTCCTGTCGATGGCGCACTTTTACGCGCTGCTTTTGTTGCCAATTGTTTACGTGGAGCATTTCCTCCTGTTGATAAATTTATATTGCGTTATAGATTCACGCCACGCTAATTTTCTTCGGACTTACCGCTAATCCGCTAACCCTCGCGAGACTTCTCACTCATAAAGTCCCGTTAGTTGTCTACTCTACTTCATAATTTTTTAAAAGAATTAGAATTTTTCCTGGGAATTTTAAATTACAACTATTCAAAACTTGCGAAACAGATCACCAATTTTTCTGTGTATAGTGAAAGCTTAAACAAATGAAACACTTTGGTCTAGAACAATCTTCACTCCCACTCATCGGACAGTTAACCGCGAACACCTCATGCCTCTTTGACATTTGGATGGCAACTGTGGGAGGCATTGCCAGATAGATATGCTTCGAAATGTATCAGAGTTTTACTTCAGCGGCTCACATTGACAGAAAATATTTCTCCACAAATAGAAATATTTGAAGAAAAATATTTTCGGCGCAATGCTGGCTGCACGAAAGATAAAGTCTGCTTACATTTCGAAGTCATACATATCTGGCCGGGTGCCAGGGTTCGGGATCGGAATCACTCCGATTCCCGGGCGTAGGCGTCACATTACACACCCCCCCCCCCCAAAATCGAAGTAATTCCGATCCCGACTCCTATGTAAAAGGTCTTGGTAAGGGCCGTGGCGGGTCGAAGGTCGATTTCGAGGAATAGGCTACAACAATTTCAGTGAAGACTCGACAGTGACTATACAGTAGGGAGTCAGGTGTTACTCGGAGGTCTTCGTCCAGGCAGAAATTTAGATAAGCCATAGTTTTTCGCGTGAAATAGTTGCACTTCACCGTCTAAGGTCCTTTGCGTGGTAAATTCCCAGGGTTTTACCAGCCATGTCCGCGATGAGGTATCGTGTGGGGCTTATTACTTGTAGGGCTCGACACTTCACGAATTTCTTGTCTAGTTTGGCATTGTAATGTCGGGTGGCATCACTCTGCCGGAAGTTTCGACGGTATATATCGTCGCCTGCCTTAAAGCCAGAAGGATGGGATCGCAAATTGTACCGCTCCTCTCCCATCCGTCTACTTTCTTCAATCTTCTCCCGCAGTTGATCTCGCAGAAGTTGGAGCTTTTCGTGCGGTTCCAGAACCACAATTGGGTCCTCTAGCGATTTCAGCTGCCGCAATAGCCGGTAAGCGCTTCCATGACAGATCATGTACTGGCCGAACAATGCGAAATACGGCGAAATGCCGGTTGTGGCGTGGTACGACGAGCGCAGAGCACTAGTGATGGCGGACAACGTGCGATCCCAATCCTTCTGATTCGGATGGACATAGGCGCGAATGGCCGCTTTGAGCGTACGGTTCAGTCGTTCGGATGCGTTGGCTTGTGGTGAATAGACGGCGGTTCGTTGGTGGATGATGCCGTATTTGGACATTAGGTCTCGGAACTTGCTTGAGGTGAACTGGACCCCGTTGTCGGAGACAAGTTTCTCCGGAACTCCAAACATGTGAAAGACTCGGTTCTCCAAGAAGCTGAGTATAGGTCCAGTGTGCATGTTACGTAGTGGTTCTATGATAGGGAATTTCAAGAGCTGGTCCAAGACCACGACAGCTCTCGTGTGACCAGAAGCAGATCGAGGGTAAGGACCGATAAGATCGATGTACAAACGCTGGAACACGCGTTCGGGGACCTCAACCTTACCCATGGGAGGCCGAAGAATGGTGTTGGGCGCTTTAGTGCACTTGCATAGCTCACAGGAGGCTACGTACGCTTTTATCTGTTGTGCCATCTTAGGCCAAAAGAAACAGGTTTTCAACCGCCTAAGTGTACGACCGTATCCGCCGTGTGCACTTGATGGGTGGTCATGAGCCCGTCTGATAAGATCAGTGGTTAATTCTTCGGGCACCCACAACTTCCACTGTTCTTCTTCTTGTATGGGGTCTCCGGATGCGTGTCCCATCCGCTTATAAATAAATCCATCCATCACCCGCAGTTCAGGAAGCTGGGACAGTTAATTCTGGATAGTGTGAATCAGTTGGGTGTAGCTGGTTGACTTGAAGGCAGGATGGTCCAGATCGATCAATTGGGGGCTGTCATCCTTCTGGACCAACTCGGCTCCTTCAGGAGCAAACATTCTGGATAGGGTGTCTGGGACTACATGCTGGCTTCCTTTTCGGTGGCGAATCGTGAAGTCAAATGCCTGTAATTTCAGTGCCCGCCTAGCCAATCTGCCGTTGAGATCAGTCTGGCTCATCAGCCATTTCAGAGAAGCGTGGTCCGTAACGATTTCAAAGGTGTGTCCCTCCACATAGGCTCGGAAGCGCTTCACTGCCAACACCGCAGCTAGACATTCCTGCTCGGAGACCGTGTAATTTCGCTGGGCTGGGTTCAACTTGTGAGACATGAAGGCTATCGGGGTCTCCTCGCCGTCGTGCGTAACCTGAACTAAGACGGCCCCCACTCCATGTTGACTCGCGTCGCATTGGAGTGAGAACGGTCTATCAAAGTCAGGGCTGTGCAATACGGGAGCGGTGGTTAGCTTCTTCTTGAGTTCGTCAAAGGCTCGCAAGCTGTTCTCTTCCCAGACGAACTTACGTCCCTTTCGCAGCATGTCTGTCAGAGGTGTGGTGATGTTGGCATAATCCCGCACGAAGCGTTGGTACCATCCACATAATCCTAGGAATCGACGCAGCTGTTTGGTGGTTTGTGGTAGAGGAAAATTGTCAATTGCCATAGTCTTTTCCGGGTCCGTTCTGATGTTGCCATGGCCAATGATGTGACCCAGGTACTTAACCTCCGTCATTACAAACTGACTCTTCTGTATGTTGATGGTTAAACCAGCTTTCCGGATTTGCAAGGCTACTTCCTGGAGCAGGCAGATGTGTTCCTCAAAGGTCTCGGTTATGAGCAGTAGGTCATCTAAATAGACGAAAACCTGATGTCGTAAATGCGGTGGTATCACCTTATCCATAAGGCGCGTCATCGTTTGAGGGGCATTACATACCCAAATGGCATGGTCACGAAGTGATACAGTGGCCGACCGGGGACCGTGAAAGCTGTTTTCTCTTTGGATTCAGGATCTAATGGAATTTGCCAAAAAGCGTCTTTGAGGTCCAGACTGGTAATGTAATGGGCCTTTGGTAATCGACTCAATATGCCTTCAATTAAAGGTAGAGGGTATGCGTCCTTGACTGTGACGGCATTCAAACGTCTTGCGTCCAAACATAATCTGACCTTGTTCGGTTTAACGACTAAAGTGACTGGGGAGGACCATGCACTCTGTGATTCTTCGATCACGCCTAGTGTTAACATCCGATCAACTTCGGCATATAACGACTTTTCCTTCGCCGGAGATATGGTGAAATGCCTCTGTTTTATGGGTTTTGCTTCACCTACGTCTATGGCGTGCGACACCAGGGTTGTCCTGCCAAGACCTTCCTTCTCATGTGATGGAAAAGCCGATATAGCCGAATCCAATCGCAGCTGTTGATGTGCATTCAGAGCATGTCTTAGTGTGTGAGAAGTGTTGGTCGAATCATGGGCTGTGTCGATAGTTTCGAGTGTCGGACCGGGAAATAGTGCCGGGGCTAAATTAAATTTCCGGACGAAGTCCACTCCTAAGTAAAGATCCTGTGTGAGCTAAGGTATTATGAAGAATTCCAGAGACTTTGACACGCTCTTGAAAGTAACCTCCGTCGTAATTCGTCCTCTTATGGAGTGACGGGTTCCATCTGCTGTTCGTAACCAGGTGGTAAAATGCTGAATTTGATTGGCGTGGGACGTCAGAATCTCTTCCGCAAAATCGCCGGATATGCAGTTCACACTGGCTCCAGTATCCACTAGGCCCATCAGTCGCCTCTGTAGAAGGTATACTGACGCATAGGGCCTAACGTCATCTTTTATCAATTCGTCCAAATGTATTGCTCGTAAGGCCTTCCTGGATTGCCTGACCCTTCTCCAGAAGCTCCGCATCTGACGTGTGGATCGCTTTCTTCTGAGACGAGGTGCCGTAAAAATCTCCTCACTGAAGATACGCTGACGCGTAGCTAGATAGTCACGCAGTCTGATATGGAAGGGCTTGCGATGCCAAGGAATGTTTGACTCGCCCCCATCAGTGTTTTTTTCCTGCTCGACAACGTGTGATGCCGGTGGCGGAACTTCAGGAGTAGTGTCTTTGGCGGTGTGAGTCAGTAAGGTTGGGGTCGGGTCTGGAGTTTGGTCGCAGCTAGCAACCGGTTCCGGGTCAATTTGCTCAGAACTTACGAGTGTCGACGGGTGGTAGCGGCACTCGCTGGTAAGTTTTTTCGTTGTTTACAATCGGAGCAATCTGTTGCATAAGTGTCAGCTTTACCGCATCGGAAGCAAAAATAGTCAGCTCCACCGGACATACAGCGAGCCAGTGTCCCGGTTGCTTGCAGTTCCAACAAGTCGTCGGACTGGTGAGCGCTTCGATGCTTGGTGGTTTAATTTCAAGCCTTGGTTCCGGAGTGCCGGAAACGCCAGTACGCATAACTAGAGCGGCTTCGTAGGACGGATCATCCTCGATCGAAAGTTCTGCATGGTGTCTGCGGTGAGTATCAGTTGGAATAGGAGTTGCTCGGAACATCCTCCTTCTCTCTTCGTGTCGTTCTTCCCTCCGGACATGCCTGCGCAGCGATTGGATGTCGTGGATTGGTACGTGTAGTAGTCGTGTCTGCAACTCCCAGCGCAAATTTTCACGTAAGCTCTCTACCAACTCCTCTTCACCCATTGGTGTCCTTAAACGCGACACGAGTCGTAGCATGCTGTCGTGAAATTGGTCAAATGTCTCTTGAGGTCCTTGCTTTCGTTTCCTAATTAACTCCAGTAGGTCTCGTTCGGTTAAACCGTCATCAAAATGATCACGGAACGCCCTGGAAAAGGAGTTCCAGTCCGGAACAGGCACAGACTCCTTATAATGCCAGTACCATTCCGTGGCTTCTCCACTGAACAGAAGGTGTGCGTGGCGCAAGAATGCATGGAAATTCCCCCCTGGGGTACTCATCACTAGTGAGTGCACTCTGAAGAGGAAACGGTCTACTGGAGTGGAGGCATTGAATCCGGAGAATTTCAAGTGCCAAATCTCCATTATCCGTGGTGTTGGATCTTGAGGTGGTAGTGACATGTTCTGTGGCTGGGTTTCCAGTCCTGACTGACGTAGAGGTAACGTAGTACTGAACCTTGGTCTATATTCGGGAGCACTTGGATCCATTCCTAGACTTGGTCGTATAGGAATTCTCTCATCGAGTGGTCTAACGAGGTCGTTGTCGCGCCGTCGGGTCGGTTCCCAGACTGCTGGCTGAGATTCCGACTGGATGGACTGGTTGGCTTGTAGGGTCTGGATGCTTTGCTCCATTTTCGCCATCTGTTCGGTTAGACCCTGTAACACCCTCAGGAAAACTTCATTTGCGACTGCTGTTGTTGGTGGTGGGACTGGAGCGCTGGTTGCTGGTTTGCATCCAAGTGTTCGCCTCCGACAGCTCCTTCTCCTCCTCGGGATGAGCTTTTGTGGTTAGTCTTCGGATTATTTTTCGGCACTGCTCCTGGATGACTAATCGGTGGCAAAGGTGGAACAGCGACATAAGCCGGATCGATGGGACGACGGCAGTTGGGGCATCGAGCGTTTGGTGTTGAAAGTATATCTTGAACACAGGTGCTGTGGAACACGTGTCCACATTCCAGCCTGCAGGTGTTGGTATCGCTGAGGTCCTCCTGTTGGCAGATTCCGCAGATCGCCGCTTGATAGGTCTGTGACCTTGTGTTATGTTCGTTTTTATTCGGCGTACGGAACGCCATCGTACTAATAGGTATGTGAACAAAACTTATTCTGATATGGTAAAAAAACTTATTCTGATATAGTAGCCGAAAGTGGCGAGCTAAACTTTTCCTCACAAAAAAATATTTTAAGGCAGCCTTTCAATTCCGCAACTCCAACTCCTTCGTGCAGAAATGATGACCGATGGTGGCCTGTCAAGAGAAGGGTGCTTCAGATTGATTTCTACGTTATTTTCCCCATTTCCCGTACGTTACAAACCGTTTCTAATCTACGTTAAATGACTCGACGAGACAAGTGGTAGAACTACCGTAACGATTTTGTACGCGGTCAAAATTCCCGACGCGTGGAAGCGTTCCGGGCTCCGCAAATCCAGCATACGCCACCGAACGTTGAACCGATACCACTCGTCTATCACGCATACGAAATAAGTAGATTCCTTCCGCGACATAAAGGCAAGGTAGCCTTCTATTTTCTTGAGAGTCCAGGCCGACAGGAGAAACCCCATCGGGCTGACAGTTCCATCAAGAAAATAGAAGGTCCTTACAGGGGTTAGCCTGGGACAACACATCGGAAGGATTCTGTCGCGAAAACAAAATCAAACAAAAGAGAGCGGAAGCTACAACTCACGTGCAGCGACTGCTAGTGTGTATCACACAACTCCACTGCTCCTGATAGTGGGACTCGAGTACCAAAGTACCTTACATCCTCCGTAAAGGACCAAATCGTAAGACGACGCGAATTTCTTTCCCCCTTAGGATGTTTTAGGCCCCACGTTGTACGCCATTTGTAACGGTTTCCTACTCCGTCTCGTTCGATCGCAAATTAGAACCGACCTCTCATCGGTTCGAGACGTGCAGTCTTGGAAGTGACAACGGACTGTACCCTTCAGGTCAACAAGTCCGGTCACACTTAGTCTACTCCGTGGTGGCTGCTTGTAGGCTAGCTAGTTCGGAGAGGAGTTTCGGTCGTGGGTCTTACGCGAGCAGACTAAGTCCGAGTTACGTAACTCAGCCACCGATTCACATGCCCGATTTACAAACGCGTCAACAACTGCTCATCCAGAACAGGAAACCTACGTTACGTTAGTTCTGGATGTGATCTCTCCACAGATCTCAATTCAAAATACTACAAAACCTAAAACCATAGGCGCGTTACCGAATCACCGATGCGGTACCAGAAAACAAGCTAAACTACCTCAAGTCCAAAATAACCTACTCTAATAAGAAAAGACGAGCGCAAACAAGGGTACCGCGGATCGTAACCGACTCGAAATCAATCATCCGCAGATTATAAAAACCTAACCCTCTTCAAGACATACTTACCCTCGGTCATCACCTCCGCTGCAAAAGAAAGAGCATGCGGAACGGAAAGGCTTATGGCTTGTTTAGTAATTCATGTTTAATTTTTCAATATTTCTTTCTTCTATAATTAACAGTTCTTTTCTATAATTAACAGTTCTTTTCTATAATTAACAGTTATGAATACTTCTTGTCTTCATTTTTTTTATTAAACATTTTTCATATAACTTTAATCAAAATTTCCGACAAATATGTTAAAGCTACTTTTAATGGGGCATTTTCGAGTTGAAATTTTTGTCTGATGAGTTTTTCCTTAAAGTTTAGATAAGTTATCTTTTTAAATTTGATTTTAGTACATTTTCGTTTATGTTACAAGTTCTGCGTGATTCAATCAAGACAACTGCTTGGCTTCGACCTGAATGGTGTCTTCAGTTCTAACTTATTCGACCTAAGGTCACTATGAGAGGTAATCAAGCGGCCTCTTTTTTTATGTATTCTTTAGGAAATGCTGAATAATTGTTGGTAACTAACCTTAATTACCAAAATGTAATCAAGTAATAATTTCCCGTTTCTATCAATATTCACCGGTATTTACCAAAAACATATATTTAAATGGTTCGAAGATACCTTTTTTCCAAGAAACTACAACATATCGAATTCGATTCGAAGATAATATAGAATTCAATAAATCATAAATTGCAACCCAGAATATGCGATTGTAACGATACTTTTTTGTTCAATGCAATCTTTTAGGGTATTTCCAGCCGCTTATCTATTTATTAATCTCCATGTATGGTTCAAATTCAGTTCGGAAAATTAAGACCAGGGAATTGCTACACAGGGGTGAAAGTATTTTGTTTTTCCTGTGTAATAAGAACGTTTTCGCTATTGAAAAGTTGTAATAACACCTATTTGCTTGCATGTGCAGTCTAAAGGTCTTCAATAATATTTCGGGGGCCTACGATTCTATTCAAATATCGTCCAGGAATTTTGTGAAAGGTTTAAAATCAAGCAAGCAGAGACTACCAAAAGCTTTATTTTAAAGATAGTATGCCTTTATTTCATTGTAGAGAAAGGTTAAAGTTATAGAAGAATGCCACATAGGAGTATAGGAATTCCATCGATGTGCACATGACTGAAGATATATAGTAGGGTTACAGAAATTTATTTCAAGCTCTAGTGATCCCTTTGTTCGATAGAATACAATTAAGAAATCAAAAGTAGTCAAAACCTTTTTAGATAATCTAACTCTTATACCCGTTTCAAAGAATCACTTGCATTTATATACTTTATATACTATACCTCATCTACGTCAGATTTCTAATACTCCATACATGAAGAATTTATTCTATGGAATATACCAAGCAAATATAACCTGGTTTCAAACTCGTCACAGAAACTCACTCTAAACTACCGCATAGAAATTGATAAAACAAACAATTTACGTTAAAATTCAGCCCAATCACTCATGTTTTGCGAAAGCACATGAGAATATATGCCTTATAAGCTGATTTTTCTAATTATTCAATCTACTTTGATACTTATTGATTTCTACAACTGCTTGTTGCAATTTACTTTCTATTCGTTCAGATTTAACACATCTTTTTTTTTTTTTTTTAATTTTCTTTAAACTACACTAAACAAAACGGAATAGATAACCATTGGTTATCGATGGTATTTCAACTTTTTTCTAATATATTCTTCCTTTACATTGGTAATTATTTTTGACTTCATTATTTTGAACAACTATTTTCTATTTTACTCTTTTTTATTTCCATCCAGCTGATATGACTGTTCATAAGTTCGATCACAATTGTTTTCTTAATAAATTGTAACGCTGGCTAGAAAGGTAAAAATTTATTTAAAAAAATTAAAGAGTTCAAATATTTACTACAATAACAATCGCGTTTCGCGTTTTAATTCGTAGAAAACAAAGTCAAGTTCAGCTTGAGACTATTTTACCGCAAAATCTCAATATTTCCCTAAATAGTGTTAAGTCATAACTTTCATATTTCGCGACGATATGGTAAATGATTTCAAACGACTATAATGAAAATTTATTTCTAAATGGACGAAGCACCAAATTTAATTGTAAAAGTTAGATAGCTTCACGAAACTCTAGAACTGTTTACCGGAAATATTATCTTTGCATGAAATTCTATCCAAGAGACACAAATCAACGGGATTCAAAAGTTATATAATTTACAAGAAAATATAAATTAATTCACAATAGTTCCTAAAAACATTCAACCCCAGCAAACAATCCGACGCAAACTAACTGCAAATACTATGTATTTTCTCGAACAAAACATTCTGGCTATATTACGCAACTGCTCATTAAAAAAAATGTTCTGCCCAATCTATTATGGTTAAGTATAATTCAGAACATTATCAAACTTCCTAAAATATCTTTATGAGAAAAGCTTCCAAAAACCCCATCCACGATTGCAGCCGTCGAAGGAATATGAACATTGCGCAGTCGATGAATGCGTGAATAGCTGCTGCTGGAAAATGTACTTAGTTTTGGGCATAGTCGGACAGCAAGGAAATTTTAGATTCCTGCTTTCCAGATGAGCACATCGCAAGTGTCTACGCAATAGCGATGCAGTGAAATACTTTTTATTGCATTGTGGACATTGAAACTTGAAATGGTTGTCCTCCATATGTTTTCTCTGAACAGGTGTTACATGTCACCGTGGAGTTCTCATGACCTTCTTCAAACTCATCCGTTCCCTCGTTCTTTTGTTATAGCCAAGAACAACAAAACTTACATACCTCGAGATCGCTTTACCTTCACTCCTTTTGTCCAAATCCTTAAACATAGACCGCAATGCCAGGTCTATTATGTTGATGTGGAATTGAGTGATGATCCAAATGATGCAAATTGTTTGCCGATGGATCCCAGCCAAACAGCTGATTGGAAACGAAGATCAGTTTTGAAATCTGGAGCAATTTCACGAACCAAACGTTGGAACGGTAATTTACGGATCAACAATTCTGTGGACTTCTGGTAACGACGAATCTCTCGAAGAGCAACAGTACCGGGACGATAACGATGTGGTTTCTTTACACCTCCTGTCGATGGCGCACTTTTACGCGCTGCTTTTGTTGCCAATTGTTTACGTGGAGCATTTCCTCCTGTTGATAAATGTATATTGCGTTATAGATTCACGCCACGCTAATTTTCTTCGGACTTACCGCTAATTCGCTAACCCTCGCGAGACTTCTCGCTCATAAAGTCCCGTTAGTTGTCTACTCTACCTCATAATTTTTTAAAAGAATCAGAATTTTTCCTGGGAATTTTAAATTACAACTATTCAAAACTTGCGAAACAGATCACCAATTTTTCTGTGTATAGTGAAAGCTTAAACAAATGAAACACTTTGGTCTAGAACAATCTTCACTCCCACTCATCGGACAGTTAACCGCGAACACCTCATGCCTCTTTGACATTTGGATGGCAACTGTGGGAGGCATTGCCAGATAGATATGCTTCGAAATGTATCAGAGTTTTACTTCAGCGGCTCACATTGACAGAAAATATTTCTCCACAAATAGAAATATTTGAAGAAAAATATTTTCGGCGCAATGCTGGCTGCACGAAAGATAAAGTCTGCTTACATTTCGAAGTCATACATATCTGGCCGGGTGCCAGGGTTCGGGATCGGAATCACTCCGATTCCCGGGCGTAGGCGTCACATTACACATTGTTCTTTTACCGGAAAAGTTTCCGGACCGTGTTATCTCTCGAAGAGGTGATCAAAATTGGCCACCGAGATCCTGTGACTTAACACCTTGCGACTTCCTCCTTTGGAGCCACGTGAAAGAGAAGGTTTACGCCAACAGCTCAGCGTCGACTCAAGACTTCAAAGATGGAATTCGTGAGGCTATCGAGGACATAGGGTAGCCACTTTGCGATTTGGTTATGGAAAATTTCCCGAAAAGGATATGGTCCTGTAAGCGTGGTCGGGTTAGTCATTTGCCTGATATTATTTTTCACTATTAACGGCATGCCTTTTTCTTTATAATGAAATAAACATCCGATCATTAATATTAAAAAATGGTATTTTTCTTATAATATCAAAATAACACCCCTTATTGGAAAACCTTTTAGCTAGATACGGGGCACACGTTGTGCCGTAGATTACTGTTTTCAACTGATAGCCTCGCACTGGTTGCGTTGAACTATTTCTCCAAATTAAGCCATGGTGCCGACGGTCTTGAGGATGGAGCATTATCTGCCGATAAATCTTCTCGATGTCGGCAGTGAATACGAAACAAGGCATTCTGAAACGCAAGAGCATCGAAAAAAGGTCATCCTGGACAGTAAGCTCTGTATGAAGGACATCATTCAACGAAACGTTTGTGGTCATCTTACCACTCGCAGCTTGGTTGTACTGCTGTCAGGCTTCAGGACACAATGATGTGGAAGGAAGTATCGTAGTTCGTCCCGCTGCTGCGCCGTCACCTCCTCCATATGCCCAAGCCAAATATACTCCTCCATGAAGTCCTCGTATGGAAGTCTTAGATCTGGGTCCCTCACCAGTCGACGCTCTAAGGCGATGAATCTGCGAGTGGCCACCGCTTGAAAATCACCTAACGTCTCAGCATCCTTGCTGAATGGGAGCTGAACCAAGAAACGGCCGTCGGGACGTCTTGTCATTATCTGATATAAATGTTCTTCGCAAGCCTTTTCAGTTAACGTAAGCTTGTGCTGCAGATCCTGTACTTCCTCAACCTCCCAAAATCGCTTGATGAGCTGATTAAGCTGGCTATCTTCTGTCAGGATGCCGCATGTCACGGAAGGCACTTGAGATGTGATCATTCTTCCGGCTACAATCCACCATAGGAGCGTGTTCTGGAGCACTGAGAGCAGTGGGCCCAACTTTATTTGTCCAATGGCTAGGACCTCGTAAAAATGTTCGGGACTCAGCAACATGTCAATGCGCTCCATTCAGTGGAAGTCTGGACCTGCCAGCCTTAAGTTTTTGGGAATGTGCCATCCCGATGTATTCAAGATCTGAGACGGTTGCGGGGATATAATTTTGTCTATGGTGTAGGCTTTCAACTGCGCGGCATATCTTGATGATCTGGATCTTAAGTCGAGGTTCACCTTACTTGTATGGTATGCCTTCTTAGTGGTATCACCTACCATTCTAATGAGGGCAAGGTGTGGTGTCGATAATAAACCCAATTTGTTGATGATTCTTTTGGTGACTAGGTTTATTTGTGAGCCCAGCTCCAGCACAGCTCAACAACCCGTTGTCTCCCCATTTCTGGTGACCAGCCTGATGATGGCTGTACCCAGAAGTACATGTCCTTGGGGTCGGGGCTCCATCAGAGTCGTTAAAGTGAGCGATGGCGGTTGTGCATTTGTTTGCGGTTTCGAGTCTTGTTTCGGCATTGTGTGCTTGAGGATATCGTCTTGGTCTGTTTGGGCTTGTTGTCTCCAGGCAGATGTAACAAGGTGTTGTGATTCTTAGAACACTGCTCGCAACTTTTGGCCACGCAGCTGGAAGCCTCATGCCCTTCTCGAAAGCGATTCACGCATAGCTTCTTAGCGCGCACGAAACTTAGTCTCTTTGCAGCAGTGACCCTGAGGAAATCCGGGCAATAGTAAAGCGGGTGATCCTGCTCACACATTAAGTACCGAAGAGCTGTCATGGCGGTCACGGGCGATTTGGTGGCTTTGCTACGGTTGATCTCCGGTTCCTTTGTTTTAAGGCCGAGTGTCTCGAGGGCCTGGAAACACATTTCCATGAAGTCCAACAAACTCGTCAAGAGTGTAGCTCGCGCGGGTTGGATAACGATTGTTCGTATGATGCGTGAGTCGCTGGACTCAATTTTTGGATTAGCACATGTAGTAGCAACGGATCCCAGTCTCTTGCGGATACTTGCAGGCTCTCTAGGCCTCTGAGACACTCTTGTGTGGTGTCATATAGAGCCTTTATTGCTGCCATTGATGGCGTTTTATTAACATAAGGTAGCTGACTGATCAATTTGTTGATGAGTGTCGCTACCAATAGTCACCAGTTGTCTTACCTTTCCTACAAGGTTGTCCAAACCACCACGTAGTTGTCATCCGACAATGTAAAATTTCAAATCAAAAGCTTCGCTTCTCCGGTGAGAGGCTTGAGGTACCATAGCTTGTGGTCGTGAAATTGTTGCCAATGTAAATAGTTCTCATCGATGGTGGAGAGTTTTATTTTCAGCAGAGGAGTCACACGCTGAATCGCTAAGGCAGGTGTGGTGCTGAGTTCATCCATTTTCGATTCTAGACGTATGACCCAATCTTGGGTAAGCTCTTGCAAATGAGTGTGCCTTTGCACGTTAAAACCATACGCTTTAAGATAGTCATGGGGCTTGACGGTCGTTGGAGGGTCATGAGTTTACTCCTGTACCAGGTCCGATTGACCTCCTTCTGGCCCAAATGGTCAATGATCCTCCTCAACTAGCCTGCCATGACTTTGTAGCGATGCAGCATCTTGACCACACTGGCAACTCTTGGTACTGAGGCTTCTGCAGTGTAGTCCTTGTCCTCGCTATCCTGAATTTCGAGCCCTTTTGGTGACTGTTCCCCGGTTGGTTTGTCCACGATTGTTTTGGCACGCATTTGATCGCGAAAGTGCTGCTGGTAACGGAGGTAGTTACCTTTGGTAGTGTCGTGCGATGGAGCGACCTCCGGTAGGGATCGAATATGACTACCACTTAGTTCAAAATCCTCCCACGTGGCCTCCAGTCACCGCAGTCACTCTGCATAGTACGTAGCTTCCTGCTTCCTTGAGGGCGAATCCTTCTTATAGTTTGAAATGAAGAAAGTGGGAAAGCGGTCGGAAACAGAAAGCGCGGATGCACCACGACACTACACAAAAACACCACACAGCACTTCACGACCTGTTCACCGGGGAAAAACAATTATTTAGTTATGTACGGAAAAATAAATACCAAGTTCATCTAAGTTTATAAAAACTAGCTGCCTTTAAGTATCTCAACGTTAGGGTCTAAAATGCCCTAGGATAGGTACTGCATTTTCAATCCTTCGGACTTATCATTAATTTGAATATATTAGATGTTCCTTAAGTCTTTTCCTAAAAACCCATAATGAGTTTGCATTTTTTACTGTTTCTGGGAGATTGTTGTATATATATATACGTAGAACATCATTCGTTGCATTGTTCTTTAGTCGATCAGTTCTAGCGTAAGGTACTACAAAATTGTTGGCATTTCTTGAATTATATGGATTTGTTTGTGATACTTTTATAAAGGGGCTTAGTTCCGATTCACCGGAAACTAGACATTTGACGATAAACTTAGCTTTCTCTATAGTAATGATTTGATTCAAGGTGAGTGCATTGGTCTATTGATGCACTAGTCTCGTTGGAGTGAGAATTGGAAGGCTTAGAATATTTTTATGGGCTTTAGTTTCATGATGGAGCTTTGCTAGTACAAATGCATTTAATACAAGCTTCCTCTATATCTTCTCAACATTCCTATCATTGGTGAAAATTGTCTCCTCAAATTATTTATGTGTGGCAACCATGTCAAACGATGATCTATGATAAGGCGAAGATATTTAATTTCAAACACTCTTTGCAATTTTCCGCCGTTAATTTTTGGGTTAACTTCTATGTCTTCCTTATTCTTCTGTTTAAAAATAATGTATGTTGTCATTGTCGCATTCAATGCTAGCTTGTTTTTGATAAGCCATGAACAATATTTATCGAGGTCCTCGTTGACGATATTCTATTATCATGTCCTGAATAAAGAAGTACAGTATCATCAGCATATAATGCGTGGTGTGCTTTCAGTTTATATATATTCAAATTATTAGTGTATAGCAAAACCAAGGTTTGTCCAAGTATGGATCCTTGTGGAACCCCCGATTTCATTGGTGCTAGATTGCTCAAGACATTATTAACTGAAGTTCTTTGGAATCTTCCTTCCAAATAACTTTTAAAAAGTTGTTTCGGTTTGCCTTGTATACGATACGATTTGTTTTGGTATTTCAGCCAATTTAGTCCCTCTTACTAAAATGACAATGACGTCGACAACCTTCCAAGTCCCCATCAATAACCAACTCACCGATAGCCTTGACACAAATATCGGATGAAAGCAGTGAGATGGGCTCACACAAAACTGACGACAGATACAAGCCATATGGCAGCAGCGCTTACTACCACACACATGACCATTAGTAGGCCGACTTTGCTGGCTAACTTACATGGCGTTATATGAAGAATCGTGGAGGTGCCAACAAAAATTCGAGGTTTTGTACGGTTTAGAGACGGATTTCTACAGTGAAATCCAGATGATCCGCGGAGAAGACAATAGCGCTCCTAGTGAAGTGAAAATTATTTCAGTTCTTATACCCGTTTAGTTTTTATCGCCTTCCAAAGTGAATTTATAGGAGTTTGTTTACATCTCAACGCTGAGCTATCAGTCGAAGGTGCAAAACGTGTGCTTCATTTGCTCGTCTTGGAAAGTTTAGGAGCACAATGGGCTATACAAGGTGAATTTATAGCATGCACGGAATGCGTTCCACACGTTTTTTATTCGGAAAATAGTATATTTGACGAAATATAAGCATTTGCTAATGCCGCAGTTGGGTGACAGCTACCGGAAGCTTGTCCATAGTAGGCCGACTAATACATATGCAAATTGCTACCATATGGCTTGTATCTTTCGTCAGTTTTGGGCTCACACCATTACTATTCAATTTGGCTCTAGGATATGTCAGAAAAAAGTTGCCTATCATACAAGAGCTAAATTATTATACAAGTCGAGCCAAGTGATAGCCATGGCGGATAAAATCAATATTTTGTTATGGTCTTTATCAACCGCTAAAGAAATTTTCCTGAAACTCGATAGCGAAACGAAACTAATAGGGCTACAAATCAAAAAAAAAATAAAACAATGCATGTGGCGCAGTCGAAGAAAGATACCTCAAATACTCAAAACATCACACTTGGCGAATACAATATTGAAAATTTGGGCAAATTTGTGTGTTTAGGCGCCAAAATAACGAGAACCGATAATGAAAGAGACGAAATGCGCCGAAGAATTCAGCTCGCCAATAAAAATTTTTATTCAGTTTTGACCATTTTGAAGACCAGCTGCATATACAGGAACACAAAGCTTCAAATAAACAAACCTGTATAAGACCTGTGCTATGCTTTGGTTGTGGAACAATAACCCAAGCATCCACAAACATATTGGACGCGTTCGAAAGACAGGGCCTGAGGCAGCTAATTGGATGCAACCATGAGCTGTATGAAATTTTTGACGCGCGGGAGGTCTCAATGTTTGTAAGAATACGGAAGCTGCAATACGCTGGCCATGTGAATCTAACGGGCAAACAGCGGATACCTAAATAAGTATTCGCTGGAAGAACTGAAGTGCGGAGACGAGTGGGGAAACTGAGCAAAAGCTGGTCTGACTCGGTCGACGAAGACAGTTCATCGCTGCTTGGGTTTCACGATTGGAGGACGCGTTCAACGGACCGAAATAGTTGGAGGTGCTTGTTGCAATATGCGAAGGCCGGAGAAGGGCTATACCGCTTCGAAAAGAAAAATGAAAGATACAGTAAAAAAAGATATACGAGTATAAGGCAAAAATATTCATACAACGCAAATATATTCATGTAGTAATATATGTAGGACATAAGAGTATAAAGTTTGTTAGTACTGAATTACGTTTCCAACTTGCATTTATAATGTCAAGTAGTCACTGGGGGGTAGACACCATTTTCCCCTATTCTTCCAGTAAAGTGAATTTCACATAATTATTTTTAGTTTCGAACGCTCTTGAAGACGTTTTCCCAAATGAGCAGATAGGTCTTGGGTTGGCGTACAGAGATTGTGGGGGTATAAAACCTCGTGAGGACAATTACATGCAATCCACTAACGCAACATGTAAGCGGTGAGCTTTAGGTCATTATCGTTTTGAAAGTAATAATCCCGCTCAGTATTCATTTTTTGTAGCACTATCTTTAAGATTGTTTTTCGAAATATCTGGATACATTTTAGCATCCGTAGCACTGTCAATTAAAACCTAATTTCTTTCTCTATAAGTTGATATACAGCCCCACACCATCACTCCGCCAACCCCGTTTTTCACTATTGTTTGTAAATTCTGTCGCCGTAACTCATATCTTGGTTTCCTCCATACAAGAACAAATTGAACAACACCAAGAAGGAGGAAATCTTACCTCCGAAATATATATTTGTTTAAATTCAATTTATTTGCGGTTTTCTGGAAAATAGGAGAAACATTGATTTGGAGAAATATGACCCGTTTTTATAGACCACTATACGAGGTGAAGAGCTGGTAAGAATTATCATTGTTATTCTATTTCTTCACCTTTCCTTCTTGAATATGTTGTAAACTTAAAAATAGTAAGAATAGTTAAGTAAGCAAAGTTTAGTAGAATAAATTTCTGCTCAAAAACTTAAAGTTAAGTAAGACCAGGATGACTGGATAGTAAATAATCGATACCTTGCTACTGGAATGCATCATCGCATAACACTTATCTAAGCGGGATCACC
Organism: Odontomyia ornata; assembly: GCA_963969285.1. Lineage (NCBI taxonomy): Eukaryota > Metazoa > Arthropoda > Insecta > Diptera > Stratiomyidae > Odontomyia > Odontomyia ornata. The sequence goes on along the minus strand of OZ017739.1, from coordinate 301,561,924 downwards.
GCCGCGACTTTATTCGACAAAGTTTTCAATTTCGACGTTAAAAATTGCGCTTTGAAACAACTTTCTACGCGTGTGCAGTAGCTTAACCTTTCCCACCAGAGATTTTTGGTTGGAGAATGCTTTCGGGTCGAAAAAAATCACGAAAGGAAAAGGGCTGGCTGACCTCACCTGAACGTGAAATTGCAAATCAAAGTACCAATGATACATTCGATACAAGGACGAGATCAAGCAATGACCCGTAAAAGTAATGTTGAATTATCTTTCCAGGCTTCAACTATCAGTAACGGTATTTCATATAATCAAATATGATTGTGCGGGACATTGGCATATAATCAAATATGATTTTGCGGGACATTGGCCCCAAGTAGTGGATGAAATGAGTATATTTTTACAATATTCAGAGGTGAATGATTGAAATGAAAATTTCGCAAAATGTACCAATTGGTTAAGATTTACGAGTACAAAAAAATCTGAAGAACAAACACAATTAATTCACACAATGAATCTTAATTTAACACTTAATTATTATTTATTACTGAACTTGATAAACAAATCATCGGGTCAAAATAATCTATTGCAAAAACAGATTCTGAAATTTTACTATGTCTCTATACAGCACCCACTCCCTCTAGAGTCAACAATAAAAGAAATGTTTTTCAAATGGATCGAAATTCGTCGCCAAATCGTTCATCGTGAAGTATTCAAACGCTCGACTCAACGACGCTAATCTACTTGTGAGCTTGGAGGTGTCGATAGCCTTACAAATATTCCTATCATCTCGGGGTAAAACTTCTACATATGTTGAACCACAAATTCGGAAGATTGCTAAAGAGCTACTGAAAATTATTAGGCAAACTGAATGCGAAGATGTAACGACTATTATGCAAGAATATAAATTGCGCATTTCCTGTCCATTTGCATTTCCCACTGTAGTTAACCAAGACAAATTAAACTTCGTTTTCAGTTGAGGAAGAGCCGTTGCGGAAAGCTTATATAAGGGCGAGTGACGGTGGAACCTCTCTCTTTTTCTTTGGTAATCGGAGTTAACTAAGTAGAGGAAGACGCAGCGGGTGCGAGTATTAAGGAGCATCTATTATTATGCCTGAATTACGGAGGCAGCGTGGGGAAAAATTAGCGTATCACCAGCGATGATTTCCCGCGGAAGGGGGCCCCAAACTTGTCAACTCTAGGATTGTTAGGATTGTAAGTAATGTTGAATTATAATAGACTGATTGGTATTTGAGGAATTTGATTCTTTTTTTTAGATTTATTTATATATTGATATTGTACGATTTGGAAATTTGTTCCACAGAGTGTCAGCCGGTGAAATCACTCTTGGAGTGGGCGCACCGACTTACCGCGTTAAAAAAACGCAACAGGAGTGCTAGGATCCTCCAGGGGAAAGTAGTTGTAGTATTTCGGGTACTGGGGTCCTCCGAGTGAAATGAATAGTAGTGTTTTCGGATCCCTCGTTTCCTTCTTATTTTATACGGAAAGTGCCTAGAGTTCCTTGGTACGAAACGGTGGTGAAAGATTCCTCTTCTCTTTGATGCCAAAGGAAATTTAGGCTCCGTGCGCGGTTAAGTGGTACGTTCCGGGGAGCTCAAGCTCATCAGCGGCTCCGGGAGTAAAATAAGGGTTGACGAGTGGTGCCAAACCTACCCCATCTCCACGGGCTAGCCGGGACCCCAAGGCCCCGCCGAAACGCCCAATTCAATTGTGTCAGAGTACAATTGTAATAATTGCACATTTGGGAATTGGGATCGTCACTAGATCCGAAAAATACAAAAAATAAATTGTAATAACCTTATTAAGATCACGATCTGTCTATCCGTCAGCCCGTCTGTCCCTTCGTCCATCTGGCCGTATGTCACAGGAATTTTTCTCGCAAACTACTTAAGGTAAATAAAATCAAATTTTGTATGTAGGTGTAAAGTGGTGCTCTCTTTAAAGTTCAACTACAAAAAATTGTATAAGGTATTTAAGAGGGGTCTCCCCATATAGGGGAGTGGCCCCCGAAAAAAATGGTAGTTAATATGCATATCACATGCAAGGCCTTGATGAGAAGTTTTAAGACAGGTCATAAACTGAAATTTTTTTCTTCGAGGGGTACACAGGATGGGAAATACGCAAAAAAAATTTGCACCCCCCTCGTGATTGGGCACCTGTGATCTAAAAAATCTGGAAAAAAATATAGAGTTGAGTGTCTATGAGTACAATAACAATAAATAACTTATAAGCCAAAATTCCATCAACTTGGTTAATAATATGATGTTCGAATTTTACATTTTCCCCAATAAAATCGCATAGGTACCTTTAAACTCAACGAAATTCGAAATTTATGTAGTCTTACAGAAGGTCCTCACGTATTGTAAGTTTAATGAAAATCGATAGATATACACCGAAATTATATCCATTTGAAATTTCTGGAATTACAACAATAACACATGATTTTGGTATTTTATGTACTTTCCATCGAATTAAACACTGCAGTTTTGATTTGATCTTCTAAACATTTTCAAATTTTTTTTTTTTTTTTTACCTCCATTCCCTTCCACTCTCTCCATCACACTTTCTTCGTCGCACTACGCTCGTGCGATCTGCACTTCACATTTCGTCGTTTCCTCAGGTGTGCCACCCAGGCAATGTATAACACATCGGTATAAGGGGGCACACAAAAATATGTGAAGTCCTCCGGTTAATCTTGTCTTGTCCATATCGTGATCAGCTCTCAGAGATAAAAAAAAATTTATAAATTCGACGCAGTAAAAAAAAACTCTGAGTTAAAAGAATAGCTGTCTCTTCAAGCATCTCGACGATAGGGTCAACAATGCCCTAAGATGCTATGTTGAAATTACTGGACTGATATTATAATAATAGTAGGTGTTTCTCGAGGCATCTCGAAGATAGGATCAATAATTGACCTAAGATCAATAACATGAAATTTTCGCGAATCCTTGATTTGAGTGATTTTTGTTAGTTCGCAACAAAATGGCGATCGTTGAAAATATTGAAACCATGGATTCTCTTTCTAACGTGCACATCTCTTTGACATGTTTCTTGACTTTATTCGTTGCTGGTGACTGTATTTCAGAGAAGTTGGGTACAAAACCCTTCTGACATGAGCGTAGGTCTCTCTACCCAACATGTTTTTAAGTAGACTTATTGGCCGACCGATTTGCTTTTTATTTTCCACTCGCTTTTCTGTTTTAAACCGTTGGATAATACTTTGTATTGTAGCTCTGCTTCGATTAAATATTCTCCTAATTTCCCCGTGAGATTGGCCTTTTCCGTACCATTTTATTATGATTTTTCTTTCAATAACTTTAATGTTAATTTTTTTTACCCGCCCCATTATTAAATGCAACTATTTTTTAGAGAAATAAGCGACCCACAAATTTCTGAACTTTATACCATAAGTGCAGTCAACTGATTAAATGACTCACAAATAGACAAAAACAGGTCATGAGAAATAACGGTGAACATTTATGGAAAAACTAACTGAATTGCATAATTACTAATTGTAAGAGTACTTTTGCGTTGTACAAATACTTTTGTTTTGTTTTTTTTTCTGCTGTATCTTTCATAGCCAAAGTGAAAATTTTTTAAATATTTAAATAGACAGTATAATAATAAATTAATCTATAAACACAAAATTAATTGCACACGAGCTCTATGTTTTGTGGGAGTTCAAATAGGAGTACAGCTAAAAAAACAAGCTTGCCAGCTTAAAAATTCATGTTATTTAAAAAATTTTTCATTGCGCATCAGTGATATATGAGTGTAAACAAACAAACCAAAGAAAAAAAATTATATTTCTAAGCGGTCTAATAAGCGAGATAGTATTTTTTTGGGAGGCTGGTTTTGGAAACCTTTTCCCTTGATGGCATTGCTTTGGCCACCATTTCCAACCGATTTGCAATATTTTAGTATTGATGAATACATTAGTGTCTGAATTTCCCAAACTAATTTGTGGTACTTTGGAAAAGTTGAAAGTCAAAAAATTTCCAATTTTTCACGTGTCACTTCCCAAAACAATTTTTCTCCCCTTTAACGTGCGAATTTAAGGTTTACTATTTTTTATTTAAAGGCGTAACCCAAGTGACTATTTTATTGGTCAGAAAATGTTTAAGACACATTATCTAGCATGTTGTAGGCATAAAAATGGCTCTTTGTAAAACATGTACATTTTTGTGCAGTTTTCCAGCCCTGATCGCTTACTGTGGCCACAATTTTTATTTGACTGTCTAAATTTTGGTCTCGTCTTGTACCTGGTCTTGTGTAGTTGACGGCATGCTCATTTTGTATAAACTAAACTTTTTCAATGAACTGTCAATGTCAAAATGATAGTTAAAGTCAACGTTTTCATCATGGTAAAGTTCACGAACCAACAACGTTTGAAAATTATTAATAAATGCTGTTCCTTTCTAGTTCAATGGCATTGTTAATAAGCAAAATATATGTTATTGGTCAGCAAAAACCCACAACTTGAGAAACTGTTGCATCCGCAAAAAATTACTGTTTGGGTCGGTTTTCATGCTGGAGGTGTGATTGGGCCGTATCTTTTCGTGGATGAAAAATACCATCATGTTTCCATTAATGGAGAGCGCTATCGTGTTATGTTGGAAGATTATTCGTGGCCAGAATTGGATGAACTTGACATCAACACACAGCTTTATTGAATTTTTTTATTTTTTTCATTGTTATGTCCCTAATAGAAAACCCTATCGATGAGAATACTATCTTGCATGAGAATACTGTCTTATATGGTGGCTAGGAGGGAAAGACATGAATTTTCCTAGAACGGTCTATTTTCTCGCATAAAAAGTCATGTGTAGTTTAAAAAAAATTTCTCATTGCTTATAAGTGAAACATGAGTGTAAATAATTTATATGTCTAAGTGATCGAATAAGCGAGATAGTAGTATTTTGGGGGCCTGGTTTTGGGAAATATTTCCCTCTATGGCATTACTGCGGTTTAGTTTTGACATGTAGACTAGTGTCTCAGTTTTCCAAAGAGTATAAATTTGTGGTACATTGAAAAAGTTGAAGTGCAGTTGTAGTGGTTGAACACCAAAAATTTTCAATTTTTTCGTGTCACTGTCCCAAAACTTCGCTATTGCTGATCAAATTATGTTGACAAGTTCATCGAAACTCGTAATGCTAATTCGATAAAAAGCAAATTTTTTTTCTGGATAATCAAGTTATTTGGAATGCATTGTGTAAAATTTTCCAATAACTAATCTATTACTGAGAATGGGATGCATCCAATACACTATAAACCTTTTCTTGATTTTCCTCCAACGGGATGTGATGTGAGCAATAATATTTCTGAACAATATTTTCATGGGGCGACCGCTTCAACAGGTAGTTACAAACTGGTTCAAGAGTAGTCAACTGGCTGTTGGATAGTCAGCGCCCTGTTCACCAACCAAGCTGTTTATTTAGCTCGGTGTGCGCACGTGCAGCCTGACCTGACTTAACAATCGTTCGATAAAAAGTCTTCGGGGAAAGCTTCCAGTCGAAAAATTCTAGGCTGGAGACTTCCAGTCTGGAGATTTCCAGTCTGGAAACTTCCAGTCTGGAAATTTTCAACCTGGAAACATTCAGTCTGCAAACTCCCAGTCTAGAAGTTTGCAGACTATAAGTTTACAAGCTAGAAGTTTTTAAACTAGAAGTTTGTAGACTAGAAGTTTACAGACCAGAAGTTTGCAAACTAGAAGTTTGCAGACTAGAAGCTTTCAAACTACAAGTTTGAAGACTAGAAGTATGCAGACTAGAAGTTTGTAGACTAGAAGTTTGCAAAGTAGACGTTTGCAGACTAGAAGTTTGCACACTGGAAGTTTGCAGACTAGACGTTAGCAGACTGGAAGGTTGCACCCGATGCCTCCAGACTATAAATTTGAAGACTAGAAATTCGCAGAGCAGAAGTTTGCAGCCTAAAAGTTTGAAGACTAGCAGTTTACAGACTAGAAGATTCCAGACTAGAAGTTGGCGGATCAGAAGTTTGCAGACTAGAAGTTTGCAGAATAGAATTTTGCAAAAAAGAAGTACGCAGGATAAAAGTTTGCAGAATAGAAGTATGTGGACTGGGAGTTTTCAGATTTTAAATTTTGCACACTGGCAGTTTGTAGACTGAAAGTTTCCAGATTGAAAATTTCCAGACTGGAAGTTTCCAGACTGGAAATCTCCAGTCTGGAAGACTCCAGCCTGGAAATCTCCAGACTGGAAGTCTCCAGGCTGAAAGTCTCCAGACTGGAAGTTTTCGACTGGAAGCTTTCCCCGCAGATTGCAGACTTTTTATCGCCCGATAGTTCAGTCAGGTCGCGCTGCAAGGTCACCCACCAAGCCAAATAAACCGTTTGGTTGGTGAACAGGGCGCTGACTACCCAACAGCCAGTCGACTACTCTTGAACTAGTTTGTAACTAACAGTTGAAGCGGTCGCACAATGAAAATATTGTCCAGAAATATTATTGCTCACATCATATCCCGGAGGAGGAAAATCAAGGAAAGGTTTCGAAGGTTTTGTATTTTAGTACAAAACCCTAAAAAAGCAACAACAAAAAATATACGTGATGAATTGATAACCTTCTTACCTTTGGAAGTCAGTTGATAAGAAAGTTTTCACAGAATGCAAGTTTTTGAAGGTTGCGTAGTTCCTACAGATATACGACTAGGTTATACAGACACGGAAACTTTCACAGATGAAACAGATTTTAAAGATTTTAGTATGAAACTAAGAAAGTATTTACAGGCTAGTGGATGTTTGCAGACTAGACGTTTATAGACTACGAGGTGTGACAATTAAGTAACGAGACTGATTCCATGAAAACCATATATTTAAAAAAAAATTCTGCAATCCCCTATTTTGCGATAACGCCACCAACTCTGTGGGAGCTCCAGCTATCAGAATTTTCGTCCTCATTATATAACAATGAAGCACGTCAAGAAGTGAAAACGGCGTGCTCCAGCGGGGGAATCGAATTCCATTTCATCTCTCCACGCGCGCCTCATTTCGGCGTCTGGTAGGAGGTGGCGGTTAAACCAGCTAAAAATTTGATCGGTCGAGGCATTTCGTCGGTGGCTCAAACATGATATCCAAAAGTTCGCAGTTAAAAATTTGTGATTGTACATACCTCACGATGATCTCCAGGGCTGTGGATAATTCATCACGCGTAGGCGCTTGATTTGTCAGCTGAGATTGCTTGACTGCCGGCTTGAGACCAAAGATAAACCACACCATATAGGCCACTTAGCGCTGCAGCCTCTTGAAGGAGTTGCCTTGTCGGATCTGTCTACCATAGCGGTCTTGGTCCGTTTCGTCTCCAAGTCGCAAGGGCCCCTACTCCGGTACTCGGAAGGCCAAACTGATTCTGCACTGGATAAAAATGGGGGTCCTTGCAACAACATACTACAGCGGCTCAATTCAGCTGGCGCCATCCCACGTGACAGGATGTCAGCTGGGTTATCTTCAGACGCTACGTGTCGCCATCGGTCCAGCCTTGAGAGGGTTTGTATGGCCGAGACACTGTTCGCCACAAAGGTATTGTAAGATGATGCAGTAGAGTTGATCCATGCCAAGACAATCTCGTCACCGGTCTAGAAAACCTGAAAAACCTCCTGCAGATTGAGCGATGCCCTAACTTGTCTTGTGAGCTCAGCGCCTAGTTTCACAGTAAGTATCTTGATCGGGGCCACTCTTGACTTGATGCACAGCAACCTGATGACAACTGGACCACTCCTCAGGGTTTACCACATGTATATCGCTGTGCCATATGCCTTCTCGGAGGTATCACGAAAAGTGTGCAAGCACTTGCACAGATTTCTCGCCTGTACTGATGTGACGAGAAAATCGGGCCTGCTGAAATCGGACCACTGGGTATGGGTCCCAGTTCAATTTCAATCGCCATAATTTCTGCAGGAATAGTTTGGCTGCTACTATCACAGGAGCCAGAATGCCCAATGGATCTGGATATATCAGATGCAATCGTCCTCTTGGAGAGCTTCGCATTGGTTGGATCCAGGTTGATTTGGATTTGTAACTTGTCAGTCTTTGGATGCCAGATGGCTCCTAACGTCTTAATATAGTCCTCGTGTAAACTGTTGAAGTCCAGTTGGACCTGTTGGTCCCCAGGTTTCATCTGCTTCAACAATATAGGGTTGTTGGCACTCCATTTGCGCAAATGAATACCTGCGCTCGAGAATATGGTCCAAAGCTCCACCTGTTTGTGATGTGCCTCCTCTAAGCAGTCTGCCCCGGTCGTGATGACGTCGATATAGCAATCCTTCGCCAACACGCTGCTGCCCAGGAGATCCTTCTACTGGTTCTCTTGTGCTAGAACCTGTAGACATTTTGTAGCTTGATACGGGGCACACGTTGTGCCTTAGGTTACTGTTTTCAGCTGATAGTATCGCACTGGTTACGTTGAACTATTTCTCCAAATTAAGCCATGGTATCGACAGTCTTAAGGATAGAGCATTATCTAGAATGCAGGAGTATCGAAAATGGTCATCCAGGACAGTAGGCCCTGTATGAAGAACATCATTCAACGAAACGTTTGTGGTCATCTTACTAAATGCATCGAAAACCAACCGCAGTTTGGTTGCACTGCTGTCAGGCTTCAGGACACAATGATGTGGAATGAAGTATCGTATTTCCTCCCACTGCTGCGACGTCACCTCTCTCATATGCCCAAGCCGAATATACTCCTCCATGAAGTCCTCGTACGGAAGTCCTAGCTCAGGGTTCCTCTCCAGTTGACGCTCCAAGGCAATAAACCTGCGAGTGGCCACCGCTTGGGAATCGCCTAACGTCTCAGCATGCTTGCTGAATGGGACTTTAACCAAGAAACGGCCATCGGGACATCTTGTCATTGTCTGATATGAATGTGCTTCGCAAGTCTTTTCAGTTAGCGAAAGCGTGTGTTGCGGATCCTGTATTTCCTCGACCTCCAAAGGATGATACAATCCAGCCTAGAAGCGTGTTTTGGAGCAATAAGGGCTGTGGGCCCAGCTTTATTTTTCCAATGGCTAGGACCACGCAAAAGTGTTTGGAACCCAGCAACATGTTGATGGGCTCCGTTCGGTGGAAATCTGGATCTGCCAACCTTAAGCTTTTGTGTTCAAGTTCTGAGAAGGTTGCGGGGATATAATTTTGCCCATGATATAGGCTTCCAACTACGCAACATATCCTGATAATCTGGATCTTAGGCCAAGGCTCACCTAATGGTATGCCTTCTCAGTACCACCACCTACCCTTTCAATGAGGGCAAGATGTGGTGTCAATGATGATCCCAATTTTTCGTTGATTCTTTTGGTGACTAGGTTTATTTGTGAACCCAGATCCAGCACAACTCGACAACCCATCGTCTTTCCATTGCTGGTGACCAGCCTGACAACGGCTGTGCCCCGAAGTATATGTCATTGCGGTCGGGTCTCCACCCGAGTCGTTAAAGTGAGCCATGATGGTTTTGCATTTGTTTGCGGTTTTGAGTCTTGAGGGCAATTCCCGCACAGCTTCTAAGTGCGCACGAAAATTAGTCTCTTTGCAGTATTGGTCCTGATCCAGGTGGTAGTAAAGCGGGTGATCCAGCTCACATATTAAGCACTGAGAAGCTGTCATGGCGGCCACGGTCGACTTGATGGCTTTGCTACGGTTGATCTCCGGTTCCTGTGTTTTATTACCGAGTGTCTCGGGAGCCTGGAAACGCGTTTCCATGAAGTGCAACAAACTGTAATGAATTTCGAAATGTCCGTGTAGGACACGGGTGCCGATGGTCTGGCACAAGTGTCAGCGAGCTAAAACAACACCGAGCTCAGCTAACTAGCTTCGCTTAACGACCGCGTACGCGTGCTTGACGACTAGCATTTGCGGGATCATATGAGGCTGGTTCTTGTCGAGCCACGAAGCTACACTACAAAATACTGATCACTCGTACTCTACTCTACAAGACGTACCGATCAATTTTTATTATCTTTAGAAATGTTCTATTAGGTGTTAATTAAGCTACTCTACAGTAATTCAATTTTTTTTTTGCCTCGTTAAAGTTAGCGGACACGGAGGCTTGAGACAAACGCAAACATTACACAAAAATTAACCGTTACTTTCTCCGAAGAAGGTCGTTGCATTACAAGGGGAATGTCAAACCAAAAGATGTTGAAGTGGCTGAAGTGAACCCCTTATCTCTGCGTAAAGGATGGAAATTTGACGGATGTAGTTTACTTTACACTACTAAAACAACAAACTTAGCAGTTTCGACGGGGTGACCACCTTATCTCTTCAGGAGCAGCCACTCCTGATCACCACGGGGCTGCTCTTTTTGTTGTTTTACTAGTATAAAGTAAACAACATCCGTCAAATTTCCATCCTTTACGCAGAGATGAGGGGTTGACTTCAGCCACTTCAACATCTTTAGGTTTGACATTCCCCTTGTAATGCAACGACCTTCTTCGGAGAAAGTAACGGTTGCTTTTTGTGTAATGTTTGCGTTTGTCTCAAGCCTCCGTGTCCGCTAACTTTAACGAGGCAAAAAAATATTGAATTACTGTAGAGTAGCTTAATTAACACCTAATAGAACTTTTCTAAACACAATAAAAATTGATCGGTGCGTCTTGTAGAGTAGAGTACGCGTGATAAGTATTTTGTAGTGTAGCTTCGTGGCTCGACAAGAACCCGCCTCATATGATCCCGCAAATGCTAGTCGTCAAGCACGCGTACGCGGTCGTTAAGCGAAGCTAGTTAGCTGAGCTCGGTGTTGTTTTAGCTCGCTGACACTTGTGCCAGACCATCGGCACCCGTGTCCTACACGGACACTTCGAAATTCATTAAAATGGCGCCCAACATGATGCTCGAAGGGGAAACAACATCACTCTCCTTCGAGTTCTCACATTTTTAATTTTGCTGTCGGCAGATGAACCGATTCAATTTTTATTGTCGCCCTCACCATTTGATATTAACGTAGCATACTTTGGAGGGTTCCGTAAAGTAAAGATAGAGTCACCGATAAACTTTCTTTTGGTGTTGTTTGTCTTGTCTTCGGTATAATAAGGTCTATAGCATCTTCTGGAGTTCTTCGTTCGTGGTGGCTCTGCCGCCTGAACATGCCGATGATGTTATAGAGTACGCGGTCGTTAAGCGAAGCTAGTTAGCTGAGCTCGGTGTTGTTTATAGCTCGCTGACACTTATGCCAGACCATCGGCACCCATGTCCTACACGGACTTAGACAGAAAATCATTACAAAACCCTTCAAGAGTGGTAGCTCGCACGGGTTGGATAACGATTGTTCGTATGAGATGTGAGTCACTAGATCCAATTTTTGGATTAGCGCATGTAGTAGCAACGGATCCTAGTCTCTTGTGGACACTTGCAGGTTCTACAGGCTTCTGAGACACTCTTGTGTGGTGTCATGTTGAGCCTTTATTGCTGCCACTAATGGCCTTCCATTAGCATGAGATGGCTGACTCATCAATTTATTGATGAGCGTCGCTACCAATACTCGCTGGTTGCCGTACCTTTCCTTCAAGGTTGTCCAAACCGCCTCGTAGTTTTCATCCGACAATGTAAAATTTCGAATCAAAACTCCGCTTTTCTGGTGAGACCGGCTTTGTGGTACCATAGCTTCTGGCACTTGGGCATCAATGTCCAATGTTGGGTAAGCTCTTGAGTGTGCTGTTGCACGCTAAAGCCATACGCTTTAGCTCGACGATCTGCATGTAATATTCATCCAGATGTTGCCAACCTCGTTGTAGGGTCATGAGTTTACTCCTGCACCAGGTCCGAGTGACCTCCTTCTGGTCCAAATGACTGATGATCCTCCTCAACGAGCCTGCCATGGCTTTGTAGCGACGCAGAATCCTGACCACATCGGCATCTCTTGGTGCTGAGGCTTCTGCAGTGCAGTCCTTGTCCTTACTATCCTGAATTTCGAGCCCTTTTGGTGACTGTTCCCTGGCTGGCGTGTCCACGTGCATGTCGGTATGCATTTGATCGCGGAAGTGCTGCTGGTAACGGAGATAGTTGCCTTTGGTAGCGTCGTATAGGATCGCTCAACCAGGCTCAAATATGATTTGAAACTAAATTATAAAGCCAAAAATTACCTTGCTTTCGATAAATTTGCCCCACGAATTTTCTTGTTAATTTTCGCGGTGGACTGCGTATAATTTTTCCAGTTTCCCATTGTGAAAAACTCACAGTCAAACTACGAATGACCATTAATAGCTCAAATACAAACAATACAAACCATTATCACCTACCTTATTATCTTCAATTTCTCACGGAGGGAAAGAAGAAAAAATCAAAACCAAAGAGACGTGGAAACTACGTGCGCACTGCTTGCTGATTGTAAGTGCACTGACTTTGGATTCATAGAGAAAAAAATGACTATGTTTATCTAATTTTTCTAGAGTGATGTTATTGAAAAATATCTAATGTTTTACTTTCAGTGGCATCTCAATAACATACTCGTATTCTTTGTAGTATTTGATGAAATATATTTTATTTCTTGATACTTAGGTGCCTTAAAAATGCAAATGTGTTTCGATCATAAATAGAGCTTTTCAACTGTTTCAATCACCAACGTTATGCAAAATCAAGAATTTATTCAATACATTCCCTTTTTGCATTCTTTAAGAAGCGATGTGTGAAAGAATAACGTGGTTACCATTTGCAGCGTACTTAAAAAACGTTTTTGGAAGTTCGCTGTTTTTGAGCACTACTTGTAAACTTTCTTCATAATTTTGTACAAAAATACATTTTTTATATTTAATCAATACAAGCCCTAGCGCAAAATGGAAACATTAAGATGTGAAAAAATCATTTCATTCACTTCTACCATGATCGAGAAAAATTCAATCGAAAATAGCCATTTTTCATTGAATATGCTGTTTTGGTGCTCATGGTGCTTTAAATATTATGTGTATTGAAATTAATAAACCTTCCCAATTATAAATGGGTTTTCGGAATTTACTGTTTACCAGTGGGCAATGCACCATTCGTTGTGAGTTGGGTGATATATCTGGCATATTGGGTGCATGCTTTAGATACTTTATCATAGAGCAATTTCAACATGAACATCGTTAAAAATGCCATGTCAATGTTTCTTTGCAAATTTAATGCTTTCTTCTGAACAGAAGAATGTGACTGGATAATGTCAGCACGACTTAACCTGGGAGCTCATTCCTTCATACTGATTTTGGTTTACAATCATCGATAAACCTTGATTTATTCCAATTTGTAGTTTTAAACCACACGGGAAAACTTATTTTTCTTTTTTTTTTTTTAAATACACCCAACTTTCACACGATTATAAAAAATAATATGCACATAGAACATTTTGTGGTTTTTAAGTCCAATATGTTTTGTAAGCATGGGAATTGAGCACATTTCGAAATTCAAAATAGTAATTTATGGCTATAATGTGTCACGTTAAAACTTCCGTGAGAATACCGTAACCGCAAAGGAATAAATTTTTGTGGTTGAGCAATCAGATAACCGCGATCTCATGCAGGCAAACAATTTTCAGGTGATTTCATTCATTTATTTTGTGAACTATTTCTTTGATATATCCTTTTTAGGATTAAGGTAAACGTTTTTTTTTACAATGCCCTATTAAAATCGGCACCTGTCTGTCCGTTCGTCTGTCCCTTAATGCGTTACAGCAAGTTTTCTCAGGAAATGAATTTCACATGTTTGCCAATAAAATTGGAAAGGTACCATTAAGTTCAATGAAACTTTGTATCAAGGTAATATTATATAAGATTGTCTCAGCCTGCAATCAGAATCTAACAATATTTAGTGGAGTAGTAGCCATTTGAATTTTCATACTTGTGTATCACAAAAACAACAATGCGCAGTGTTCCAGCTCTATGAGCTTTTTAGTCAACCAAGCGTTTTGATGGAATCTTTTCCGAAAATCCAGAAATTAATAACTCAAATTTTTATGATACATTGTACATTGAATGATATTTGTCATACTGCAATGAAATGGCGGCCGCTAAAATTGAATCAAAAGATGATTTTCTTCAAACTTATCATGCAATATAATATACATATGTAAGTGTTTTTTGAGTTTTTACATTATTTGCGTAGCGTAAACTGAGCCCATGAATTGAAATTCAATTCGTTTCAATGTCCATGAAGGGATTGCAGTGGTTTTGTGCTTTTTAGTGAACCAGGTGTTTGTGTACACTGAGATTGACTTGGCCCAAGGACGCGAATCACATCTACGGAGCTTCACGGCACAAAAAAGAAAAGTTTTAATTTCTTACACGTCTATTTATTTATAAGCGTTGATTACAACTGAATTTATTAAATGGTTTCCTTGAATTCACCTGACTTGCTGCTCAGCACATTCAGCGCTTGCCTACGGGACGGGGTTTTCCCGGTACGATGTAAGGTGAAAAGGCTCGTGCTGATCAGCAAGGGGAAGGGAAATCCCGAATCGCCGTCTGCATACCACCCGTTATGCATGCTAGACACGGCTGGGAAAGTGCTAGAGAAACTCATCAAGGGAAGACTCACTGACGCGATTCATGTTGCTTGGGACCTATCTCCTCGGCAGTATGGCTTTAGAGCAGGACGTTCTACTGTCGATGCGATTGCAATAGTGGTGAGCGCGGTCCAAAAGGCAGAGGCACATAGTCGCACCAAGCGACGGATCGTTCTGTTGGTGACACTCGACGTCGGGAACATCTTCAACTCCGCTTGATGAGTGGATATTCTAGATACACTGGAAAACCCTTTTCAAGTTCCAGAATATCTAATGCGGCCTTTGAGGAACTACCTAAAGGAACGAAGCCTGCTCTACGACACGACACAGGGCTAACGAAGGATGGAAATTACATCGGATGTTGCCCAGAGATCTATCCTTGGCCCGGACCTGTGGAATGTATCTTACCGCGGGCTAGTAAGGCTGGGGATGCCAGATGAGTCGCGCTTGATCGGCTATGCGGATGATGTTGCAGCTCTAGTCGCTGGACGCACCGTTGAATAAGCGCAACTTAGGCTAGGTATGCTAACGTGCTGAGTAAGGGCCTGGATGACTGCTCGCGGGTTCAGTTTCCACTGGAGAAAATCGAAGAAGTCATCTTGACAAAAAAAGAACTGGACCACTGGAGAAAACCGAAGTAGTCATCTTGACAAAAAAAAAAGAATCCCTTAGAGTAATGATGATCAGTCTTGGAGACTTGTGAATCGAAGCCATCGGTGAAGCACCTGGGGCTACTGATCGACTGGAAGATGAATTTCTTTGAGCAAATCAGGGCAACGGCTGCTTCAGGAGTGTCAGCTCTGAGTTGACTTATGGCCAACGAGGGGGGACCCAGCCCATCAAGACGCCTCTTGGTGAGTGCTGTAGGGTCAGTGCTACTGTACGGGACAAAGGTTTGGGGCAACGCTCTCAGTAAGGAGGTATACCGAAAACGTTTGGCACAGGTACAGAGAATAGGAGCACTGAAAATTGCATCTTCGTTTTCGACAGTCTCTAATTTGGCGGTGAGAGTTATTGCAGGCGTGATATTTACCTGTGCCCAAACGAGGATGCGAGGGAGATGGTTGTCCGTGAGGAGAGACAGTGCTCCCTCGACGATTGGCAGCAGTCTTGGGTGAATTGCACAAAGGGAAGGTGGACTGCGTGCCTCATCCCGGATGTGAGACCGTGGCTAAATCGAAGGCCTGGTGAGGTGTGTAGTGAGTAGTCCGGTCGCCTTATTGCGAGGATGGGAGTCCCATATTCTGTGCATAAATGGCAGTCACCTCCGAAAAAAAGGTAAAATTTAGAAAAGTGTGAAATATGAAATCTTAAATGTGATTGTCCATCTGTCTGCTGAGGTCAGTAATGGCATTCGAGGTGTTGATGAAATTTAATTGCTCGTGGATATGGCTATCTCGTGTTATATGTCATGTCGTGGCTGCGTTTGCGTCACACCTCCTCCCGTTGATGAAAGCGATGGCCAGATGAAATGAGTTCCTTGCGTTTCAATGGTAGGAGCTTTTGAAAGCTCGAAGAGAGATTGCCTTGGTTTCTTAAATGTTGTTAACACAAACAAGAGTAGAATTAAAAAAGGATGATGCCCAGCACACTTAAGGTAGTGAATAATATTCCAGAATCCATTATTTGAAGTTCTTTTAGGAGGCCATTTTCGGCAAACGTAATAAACGCTAATCCCGCGGATCGATGTTTCGCAGAGACCTGTCACCCCTATACAGATTTCCCATCCAGCTGATAAGGTTGGATGACAGATCTCTCTGACTGAACCACCACTGACGTGGACAAATTGAGAACGAAAGGCAAGGATTTCACTCCGCAGTTTACGCTTGCCCTGGTGCCGAAAATATAATTTAATTTAGTGAGCCTGTCAGGGCAGGAAGCTACCTCTAAAAGAAGTTTCTAGTTTCGTGTTTTGAACGTAACCAAAACAGGACATGGTTTGCGATTTGCGGCTACACTCATGTCAGGAGGGTTTTGTGCCCAACTTCTCCGAAATGCAACCATCAGTACCAAGTGAAGTCAAGAAGCATGTCAAAGAGATGTGCACGTTTAGAAAAAAATTCATTGTTTCTCTATTTTCAACGGTTGCCATTTTGTTGCAAACTAACAAAAATCGCTCAAATCATGCATTCCAAATAATATTTATGTTATTGGTCTTATTTGAAAATTTTAAGAAGATCAAATCAAAACTGCAGTGTCTGAGTCGATAGAAAGTCTATAAAATACCAAAATCATGTGTTATTGTAGTTGTAATTGGAGAAGTATAAAATGGCTATAACTTCCGTGTGTATTTTTGGATGTTCATCAAACTTATATATTATAAGGACCTTTTATAAAACTATTTAGATATCGAATTTCTTTGAGTTTAAGGGTATCCATACGAATTTGAAGATCATACTATTACTGACAAAGTTGAGCGAATTTTGACTTCTATGGTATTTGTTGTTGTTGTGGTCATAAACACATACCTCCATAATTTATCGCAGATTTTTTAGATCACAAGTGTTGCGAGGGGGGGACACAATTAATTCGTGCATTTCCCCTTACTGTGTGCCCCTCGAAGCAAAAACTGTCAGTTTAAGACCTGTTT
Source organism: Odontomyia ornata (assembly GCA_963969285.1). Taxonomy (NCBI): domain Eukaryota; kingdom Metazoa; phylum Arthropoda; class Insecta; order Diptera; family Stratiomyidae; genus Odontomyia; species Odontomyia ornata. Next base: position 301,544,848 of record OZ017739.1, on the reverse strand, counting down.
TGAAAATCTCTTATCAAGACATTTCATTTGATACTCACATAGGCTTTCTTTGATGAAATATTTTTTTCGAGGGCCACTCCTCTCCATGAAAAGATCCCCCTTAAATACCTTATTAAATTTTTTTTGTTGAAATTTAAGGAGTTTTGTAAAATTATTTTACAAAATCATAAAAAGGTACGTGATGAGAAATGCTTTTCCCTAATCAATTCGTATGCATTGTGCCCCTATCTACGGCTTTCGCCATTTTCGAGAACCGGATTTGCTGATCGTTCTCGGAACAATTTTATACAATTCTCGCCTGGCTGTGTAATGTCAATGACAAATCTCTGTGACCTGTCCGCGATTTTGTGCCGAGACTCAAGACTGAGTGATTGCAAGCCAGTGGGTTCAATTGATGAGTGTGTGGTCTATTTTTACAGGGGATAGCGTTGTATAAGGTACGGGCATTAATTAGCAAAGTTATTGAAAAATTGTGCTCGAACATATTTCGTGTGATTTCCAAAGAACTGTAAAGCAATTGCGACATTTGTCCGTTTTTCGCGTACGAAAGGCGCGAACGAATGGCCTGGTGGCAAAAATATAATCTAATATAGCAAGCCCAGCAAACTTCAATGCAACAACGGTGGTGTTGCGGTCTTTCCAAGTGTCGAAAATTGAAAGTTTATGCAAGTAAGGAATCAATTGATAGAAATGCACAGTTTTAATCTCTAGAGGGCAGCAAAAAAATTTCAATGAAGGGCAATTTAAAAACGATTATCTTGTAAGTTAACTCCACATTTATTTTCTAGTCGGTTTTCATACATATTAAGATATATGCATTCCGTACATTACTTATTTCTATCTACAACGTATTAAAACTCATGTGAAATTTTTAGTCGGCTACAGTTAGATGGCTTCCAGGACTGGATCTTTTTTGTAGAGTTACATGAAAAATAGCCAGAATCTCAATTGAATTGCACATTCTTTTCGAAAAAAATTGTAGGTAAACGATTTAAGAAATCATTAATTGTCAAAGCAGATAGCCAGAAAATTCTCTGACTCGGAAAAGAAAATACCCTGAGTGGTTTCCTTGATGAAAAATCAAGGCTTCGCTATCGGAGTCGAAAAATACAGACCCTGTTGAAAAAAATCAGTTACATGAGAAGAAATTAAAAACTCTCAAACACATGTTGCTCGTAATTAGTTTCCTATTTATTTTTAATCAACGACTTTATTTATTCACAACGGAAAAGCTTTTTTAAAATAAACTCATGATAACAAAATAGTAAATCTTACCTTATGTAATATATTAAGCCCAAAAGCAATAAACAATGCATTTTATCAAATGTTTATGTAAGTGACTAGCATTTTTGAGAAAAAATTATAAATGCTAAGGCAAGGCGTTTGTAATTTTGACTGTTTTATTTATCTTCACAACTTTTAAATTTGGCTGGTCTTCTGCAACTTGCAAGAGAATATTATCCTTGCAAAGTGATTCGAATTATGAGTTTCTAAACTAACCATACTCCTTCCTTTCCAATAGTTAGTTTTTCAGGAGGAAGGGGTAACGGGAGGTAAATAAGCGGTAAAGAGAGGGGTTTTATTATAAATCCGCAAATGATCAGTTGTTCTGTTCAGTTACGTGGTGCCTCAATTAATTTGTGTTCGTTTTTGCTTTTTTTTTTGATTAGCGGACAGTATTTCACTGAGAATTCGAGTAGCTTATGTCTGACACGGCGTCTGAATTGAGTTCGAGAACGCACGGATTTAACTTTGGTTGTCGTTTAGCGATGAAAAGCCCCATGAAGGGTGATATAACCTTCATGAGATGATAAATGGTTTTTTCTTGAAAATATTTTGGAACGCGATTCAAACCGGTATTTGACTCGGCGGCTGAAAAAAATTGTATCCGGACTTGAACTACTCGCGTAAAACCTGTGACCGAAATTCCTCTCCAAACTAGCTAGCGTACGAGCAGCCACCTCGGAGTGCCTGGACTAGTTGATTTGTCTGTTGGCACGTGCTGAGACTTCACGTCTTTAACATATGAGAGGTCGGTTTAGATTTCCTGCGGGAAATCTCGAACGTACGAGAGCGTGACAAAAAATTATTACATAATGTTCATTCATTGATATAGTCAAGATTTGATTAGTTGGATCGCAACACGAGATCTTCTGAGAGGTTTGACGTAAAGGCCCCGGAATTCATCTCCCTTCTACTCAATCACCCGCTGGATTTCCCGTCTTTGATTGGGGTAGTTGAATTTGTGCTGCCACTCATACCATTTATTTATCCAATTCAAATATTCCTCTCGTTTTCGATTGGGACTTAGTCAAAGTTACCTCCTTCCACCGAAACGAATATACTGGGTCTAAAACACTGTATTGTTTCAATCAGTGTTGAATGCAAAAGCCCTTCCTGGCCATTGTCCTCATTTCGATATGGTGGCTTTTATTTTGAGCTCGTCCTCTGTCAATGGGCTCTGAGACTGATGACCTTTGACTTCTTTCATAATCAATTATTTCATTCCCGTAGAAATGAGAATAAAATAAAATATTTCATGGAAAGCTTTTTACACCCTTCTTAGATTTAGATGGAATCTTCCTTGCTAGGCAAATTTCTGAAAACTGAATCAACTTGTAGTGGTAGTAGATAGATTAAATGTCTATTCAGGACTGCAGCAATGGTCTGCTGTCTTGGCGGAAGAGGATGTTAAGATCCGCTGAGATTGGCCTTGTCTGGGGACGCGTGAATGTGGTGGCAGGCTAGCGTTGTGGTGTCTTGGGGCAGGTTCTTTCCCCCAGCACAAGGACCCACTACAAAAATTTCGCATCCACGAATTTCTGGGGTCAAATAAATGTCGTCTGAAGTCGAAAATAGGTAACCAACTAAGTGTCGGAAATTGCTGATGCAAAGGACAAACTGGACCTGGGGAAGACGGACGGGCTTCAAAGGACTTCATCGTTACCGACAATTCTTATGGCCCGAAAATAAGAGTGGGGCATCCAGATGGAGGTGGTGCCCCCTCACACTCTCCCAACCGGATCAAGATCCAAACGTAGACGTGGCCATATGCTTCCAATTTGAGTGGAAAACTCATACAAACATAACTTGCATGAATTTACCCATCAAATGAGAAACATAGACGTGGCCAATTTATGTTATAGAGTTTTATGATGAAATCACATAACGCAATATCATAAAAGGCCACGCGAGCGGAAGGCAACTCTACTTGGCAAGATCCCCTGTTAAAAAACAAAAAACGAAGGAGCGTGCCCGACGGCTAGCCCATGTTAGCGGAGGAGCCTGCCATCGATGCGGGTCCTATACCCGGTCAGGTAGAGAGAAATGGAAAGACCGTCGGGTAAGGTTTAACAATTCATTTTATTCATTCCTTTGAGAATTTTACCAAATATAATTTATACGACAGAGTGTAATATTTATCAGCCCGCAACAAATTGCAATCAGTTTATTTATTAATGCTAAATTGAATGAATCAATAATAAAGGACCCGCTCTTATGGTATCAGATCAAACAAGTTTGTACGCTTATTTAATTAAATATAACGAGACTTACGTGTTCCGAGATTTTTCAAACTATGTTATATTAAATTTTGTTTAGGTGAAAGAGAAGATATAATTCAACTTTGGAATGCATCATAGTTGAAGATAAAAATTTTATTTTCCTTTATTTTTGCTGGACTTTCATTTTAACTGGAAGACTTGCTCATATTCAATTCTATATTCGTACAATTCGATGGTGAAATGACTTTGTCAGAACACCTACTATATTATAAGGCCTCTGTACCGCATACATTCTAATAAAGAAAAATTATATATATAAATAGATATTCGTACAATTAATGAAGGCACAAATAATTTGCATTCAGGTTGCACTTTGCTCTATTAAAGTGTTGTCTAAAGCTATTTTCGTCGTTTTTTTTACTATGACAGACTAAATTCGTGAACTTCACCTCTCATGCAACATAACGTTTCATGCATCCCAATATTTTGAGCTCTTAAAATGAACGCAACGAACATAAATTCTATAAAATGTTTCTAGTACTTTCGGCAATTTACTTGAGTTTCACCATTCTTGAGTATGAAATGTATCAAACCTACCACGCCCAAACAAGTATAAATATAGTGCCGAATTGATCATATGCCGAAATTATAATCGAATTCTTACTTAAACCGTTCCTGTAAAAATTTCCATTTTTCCTGTTTTTATTTTTAGGGTTTTGTAAAATAATTTTACAAAACCCTACTAGTTTCGCGACTAGTCTGTCCGTCCGTCCGTCCGTCCGTCCGTCCGTGTGTCACAGCTGTTTTTCTCGGAAACTACTTTAGCTAGAAACATCAAATTTTGTGTGTAGGTGTAAAGTGGTGATCTCTTCAAAGTTCAACTACAAAAAAATTTTATAAGGTATTTAAGGGGGGTCTCCCCATATAGGAGAGTGACCCCCCGAAAAAAAATGCATTGAAGGTAGCCGATATGGGTATCAAATGAAAGGTCTTGATGAGGACTTTTCAAAACAGGTCTTAGTTTGGCAAAATTTGCTTCGAGAGGTACACAGGGAGGGGAAATGCACGAAATATTTGTGTCCCCCCTCCTCGCGATTGGACACCTGTGATCCGAAAAATCTGAAAAAAATCAGGAATGTAGGCCTTGGTGAGTACAACAACAACAAATACGTTAGAAGTCGCAATTCACTCAACTTTGTTAGTAATAGTATGATTTATCGATTTTATGTTTTCTCGAATAAAATCGTAACGGTATCCTTAAATTCAATGAAATTTAGTACGTAGATGTCTCTTTATAAGATTGATCTATCCTGAAATTTTCATAAAGATTGAATCATATTTGGCGAAGTTATAGCGGTTTGAATTTTCCTGTATTACTATGGAACAATATGCGCTGCATTTATTACTATGGCAACATATGGCTATGGAACAACATGCGCTTTTTACCGACCCAGACACTACTGTTTTGCTAGGATTTGCATGAAAAGTTCAGGAATGATAGGTGAGAATCGGTTCAGCTAGTGGTATCAGTAATCACAAAACAAAATTGTGGCTGTTTTCAATGCGAAGATTGAATAATTTTGAGTTATTTTTTCCCAACTTCAACGTTTAAGGTGCATGCTTTGAACACTTGATTCAATTTAATAAATTACTGAAGATGAGTACCTACAATTAATACTCATAAGTGAAACAAGTCAAGGAGGTGGGAGAGAGCTCCTAGCAAAAGGGTTTTGTAACCATTCTAGGATTAGAAAAAAATTGGCCATTAATCGATGATAACAGTACAGGAGAGTGGCCACTGAAAAAATATTTCATCAAACGTAGCCAATATGAGTATGAAATGAAAGTTTTCATGGGAGCTTTTCAAATTAGTTGTTAAACTGTCAGTTATAGCTTCAGTGGGGGCACAGGGGGGAAATACATGAAAAATGTGTTTCCTCCGTCGCGGATGGACATCTGAAATAATTATCAAGGGAGATATTTATGAGTATAACAATACCAAAAACCTCAGAACTCGAAATTCGTTCAACTTTGTCAATAATAGTATGATCTTCGTATTTCATATTTTCTCCAATAAAATCGTCTTTGACATGTTTCTTGATTTGATTCGATCTGGTGACTGCATTTTGTAAATTGAATACAAAACCCTTCTGACATGAGCGTAGGTCTGTGTACCCAACTTGTTTTATGCTGCAACTTAGAACAATCCTCTTAACTGCATCGATATTATCAGATTTAATAAATATTGATCTAGGAAAAACTTTGCTACTACCCATTTGATTAGATATTCTTCCAGGCAAATTGTGTCAATTGCAATAATACAGTCAAGGTTCTCATTCAACTCAAATTTTCGCTGAAAATTTTAACTGGACATGTACATTAGATCTTTCATATCGATTTTTCATTGCGCGAAATAATTCGTTTTTCAGGTTTTGCAGACCATTAAAATGTGTATAAAATCAAACTTTACTTCACAGATAAGATGCAACATTTGTTTTAATTTAAAATTACTACCGAATAAGTTTCTTCAATCAAAACAACGTCTTGCCCATTCATTACAGTTCATACGTCGATATTTTAAAATAATGTATACATACGCTTCCTACTCAGTGCTGTATCCATCTTATGTTTACATTTATTCCGTTGAAAATTTTTGCAGAATAGTTTCTATGTTCTAAGGTGTAGGGAACCTGCTCTACGAAATTGCCGGCGATCCATATTTTGAAAACAATAACTCTTCTTCGCAAATTGATTAGCTCACTCCGCTATGCTATCTCCTGCTGTCGCACCAACCAATCCCTCATCAGGTTCTTGCTACGGTTCCGCCGCTGTTCTTGATAAACGCTCTAGAGTCCCACTAGCATACATAGTCCAAATTAATTGTCTTCCACTTGTTCAGTGTTTCCTTCTTCCATTGATTTTCGTTTTGCTACTTACTATTTGATGCACCTACTTCCACGATCGTAAAATCACTTCTATCTCCGATACACTCAAAACAATTCCATTTACAGTAACATGAAGTGATGATAGAGGCAAACACGATTCCGGGCGTAAATGAACTGCATTTACTTGATCGATTCGAAAATTGACCATGCACGTTAGAGAATTATTTTTTCTTTTCATAAACTTTTTTCTTGTTAGCACATCACTTCAACTAAACTGGCTGATAACACTTTTGATTGACATCGTGTAAGGAAACATGTGTTCACTTGAGAAAACACTAATAATCCTATCTGCAATCTCGTGGCCAACAAGTTTAGCAAAATCCTCACCAGCCGAAGTCATCGCTTGCCCCAGTCTCTGCGTTCACGCAAATTGAAGTAGAGACGTGATTAACCGAAAATAATGGAAGTAGATCGAAGCAGCACTGGGAGCGCAACACTTTAATTTTATGTCTTCACAATTTGATGGTCGAATCCTCGCCGACGGCACTGAACGAACGATCTCCGCAATTTTGTCAAAAATTCTATGGAGAAAAGTGAATTAAAATTAATAATGAAAGCCGCCCAGATACACCTACCGAACGGAGCCTCTGGTTCAACAAATTCTCATGGCATAATCCACTTGATGTTTGTTTTATAAACTTTAAGCGATTTTGGAGTCTAATTTGATCTCGTTTTACTCCTATTCCCGCCTTTAAACGCGGCCAAGTCAATAACGCCGTTGTTTTTTCCATCTTCCTCGTGGCGCGGTCCAAGAAGAACTCCGCGATCCGTCTCAAAACTTCTCTTTCTTCTTTTCTCTTCCCGTGTACCGCTATATCGCTTCAGCTGCTTGCTCAGCCGAGTTCACTTGCATTCCGTGATGTAATACGCCGTTGGGCTGCACTAAGTCAGTGTTTCCATGTTCAAAATTTTAATTGGCAGATTTAAAATTTTTCAAGAAAAATTAACTGAAGTAAAGAAGCAAGATTCTAAATAGTAATAAAAGTTAAATCTCATGAAGAATATAATTAAAGGGAAACGTTTAAATTTAATATAAAGGAAAATTGATATAACATTACATTTAATTATGATGGTAAGAAAAAAAATATTTTACAAATTACGCTTATGAATGGAAGTAATTAAATATTTTTTCTAAGTCTGCCATTGAAATTTTGGATAGGAGATATGAAGGTTTTCGAGCAGTTTCCTTGTGTGGCTGCTCGATTACTACAAACTTGAACTTCTTATGTGTACACAAACTTGAACTTCTTATGTGTACACTTCCATGATTCTTCTTCTAAGTATGAGCAGCCTGATTTCAAGTTTTCTATGTTCCCATAGTACCACGAAGTCGATTTTAAGGCTTGATGTAAGATCTCTTCAAAGTATTTCATTCAATACCCTAACTACAAATTATATAAGTTTATATTCGTACATCATGAGGTAAAATAAAATATAAGAAACCCGAAGTATAATATAATTGGTATCTGTTTACTTTGTAATTTGTCTTTCATATCATTTTGAATTTTTCATGATCGAACCTTAAAAACGCTGATACGGCACTAAACAAGATTTCGGGTGAATTTACATATCTTCATTCCATTTTATCAGCTCTTCAATTATTGTTGGTTCCGAATTATTACTCTATGGACAATGAAAATCATAGCTACCTCTCTAATTCACATTAACGACTTTTTACGCTCTGCCAAATATAATTGAATTAATTTTTCAAGGGTGAAATGAAAATGAATACGAACTAATACGATCACCACTGTGCATGCTACAATGAAGTCATAATTTCTCTCTGCACGAGTTCTTTTGTCCTGACAAGACGAATGATAGCCAATCATAATTTTGACATCGATTCGAATGTGTTTTCAATAATTACCAAGGAAGAAAAACAAACACTTCACCTTTTCGTCGATTTTGAAGGCTGCTGGCGTTGATATCCTGCTGTGCTAGGATGCTATGTGGCCTGCCTAAGTGTACAAGGTTCTGGTTACCTGTATACCATTAACATGGATCCAAGTACCTTGCCACTGACATGATGTTTTGGTGCCATGACTGAGTGTCATGATAATAACCATAATTTTGAGTGTTTCTTCAATATATCTATGAGATGTTTACATGCAAGCTGACAATGATACTTATCATTATTCATAAATTATTAAATTTATATGAGTGAAATGTACAATAGTTCATGATATGGAAGAAAGAAGCAGTTTCCATTCATTGTAAATTTTGATATATGTACTCGTATGTATTCGGATTTAACGCATTGTTTAGTATCGATTTTGATAATTGCTTGGAGTTATTAACTCGTAGTAGATTAATTAATCGAAATTATATACAAGAGAACCCCCCTTTCTTATTTCTAAAGTATATTAGTAATCATAACATTTACTTGTTGGAACAAAATCGATTTTTGTAGTATTTTAAATTGTCCAAAAATATGCAAATATTTGCATGCCCGAACTCGATTAACATAAAAAAAACTATTTCCATTTAGATAGCAGGCCAAAATGAATAAGAACAAAGAAATGCAAAAAGGAATAATAAATTTTCTTTAGTTTGCATCGGCCAAGACACTTGTGAAAGAAGGCGCGTAAAGCATGAAATATTGCAGCTTTTAATGCTATAAAAGCACAAGTATCGTGTCCGGCAAACGGGTTGCCGTTTTGGCACGTCTTTTAGTATTGTCATTTAGATAAGCAAATGGACATTGCCTGATAATGCCTTCATTATGTTATCAATTCAGCAATTCTTATTCTTGTTATGATCGCTTTTTATGGAGAACGGTGATCCTAAAATTTATCCACCAAAACAATTTTGCTGATATGGCTCGAAATTTATTTGTGTTCTTCATTACTTCGATTTGGTTGCGTCAGTGTAAATGATTTTCGATTGGATGCAGTCGGAAGGATTAGTGTAAAGTCTTTGGGGGTAATAAATATGGTATATGCAACGTAGGGTAGCATCGAAGCAATAGTATAGGGATTAGATTTCATGCTTAAGTTTTTGATTTTTCAATTTGAGATAAATTTCTCGAAAGAAATTTACCTATTGCCTTGAGGTGTGGGGTTCCGTGGAGCTAGTGCGATTTAGCACTTTTGCTCCATTTCTATCTGTGGGTATCTTTTTATCCAACAGGCCTACAGCAAACTATACAACTAAATACAATGGATCGTAGTAGTCTTTGCGTATAGACGTCTTTTAAATCGCTCCTGTCAAAAGTTTTCAAAAATTAAATTAATTTTTTAAAAACGTTAGTTCGAAGTTAATTTTTATAGGAAAAAATCTTATATTGTTGAAGTAAGCGACTCAGGAAATTTCTATCGAATATTTTTACTTCGATTGGTAACGAAAAACAAATTCATAAAGAAAATTTCGCCGCTGGTATGGAGGAGCCCGACGGCTTCCCACCGTTGGGGCAACCTGGGGAAACGACGAATACGAAACTGGCGACAATCACCAAAAGAAAAAATAACGAAGAAAACTCCGTAGATGGAGGGTGCAAACTGCAAATAATAGCGGACAATCAACAAATGGCCAAATTGCAGAAAGAAAATCATGAACTAAGGCAAGAGATACAGTCTCTCAAGGATCTTTTCAAGAAAGGGATGAAGCCTCAAAAGACGCAGCCACAAAATCAATGGCAACAGGTAACAAAGCCGAAGAAAAGTACAAAGCAAGTAAATCCAGAGGAAGTTCTAAGTGCTGGTGGCACCAACGAGAGCCAAAATTATTTTGCAGCACTGGAGGGATTAACCGAAGATATGGAAATCGAAGGAAACATCGGAGGTAATTTTAATCAAGATAATGACGTTGATTTTATTCAATATTTAAAGAACAAAAATAAGGAGAAAAAAACAGCCCGCAGTTCTGCTGGTTCCTCTGAAAAAGCTTCCAACAAGACAGAAAAAGATCCGCCAATCAACGTGTTCGGACAAACCGGGAAAGATATGGTTCGGCTATTGGCAGCCGAAAATAAACTGGCCAATTTCGAAATCAAAAGAGTTAATGCCGAAAAATTAACTTTAAGGACGAAATCACTGGTTGATTTCAAGTCAGCCAAAGATGCGCTGATTTCTGGGGAGGTTCCTCACTTCACCTATACCCCAAAAAGTGAAAAAAATCAGACGTTCTTGTTGAAGGGTTTGGACAGCGGAGAGGATACGGTCGATCTTCTTCAGGTGCTCAAGGAGGCTGCAACAGATATTGATTTTGTTTCAGTCAAAGCCTTTGCGACAAGAAGGTCGACCATAGAAAGGAAGAATTTACCACTTTACCTGATACAAATTGCAAATAAGAGCAGTCCAAGTGCCCTTCAACAAATAAGGTACTTGAATTTCAGAGTGGTGAGGTGGGAACGCCTCCAGAAAAGAGAAGTCAACCAGTGTTACCCGTGTCAAAGATTTGGACATTCGGCTACCAACTGTGCCATTCACTATCGTTGCGTTAAATGCAAAGACGTTCATGCTCCCGGTGAGTGCAAATTGGCTCAGACGGAGCCTAAAGAAAAATTATACTGCGTTAACTGCGGTGTTTTTGGTCACCCAGCATCATATCGAGGATGCTCCCGATATCAAGATGCAAAAGTTAAATTTGCTCCAAAGCAAACACAAGTACACCGTAATATCATACCTTCCAACTTCGTCAAGCCCGGAGTCTCATTTGCACTCGCCGCTAGAGGACCAGCAGAAAATGCTGGAAATAATGTAAATAATGTAAGTGGCAATAATGAGCTGCTTCTCAAAATTTACCAGCAACTTAATTCTTCATCGGAGAGAATCGACAAACAAGATTCAAAAATTAACTTTGCTTTTCAGCATTTAGGTCTTTCAAATGCCTAATAATAACTTGTCATCCAGTCATATTCCCATGGATAGGCTTCGTCTCATCTCGATCAACATCAACTCTATCGTTGCTATACATCGACGTGATTATCTCCTTGAATTTGTTGTTAAGCAAAAGCCTGACATCATACTTCTCACTGAAACCCACCTCAATTCATGGCATTTCATGGAATTCAAAGATTTTGCATTCGTAAGAAACGATAGGGTAATAGGTGATGGGGGAGGTGGCACCAGGATATTGGTTAGAAGACCCTATTGTTTCCAAAATATTGAAAAAGTCGAATTCAAAAACTTTGAATTTCTTGAAGTGTCCATCATCAAAATTTCACTGCCAGGTGGGGATAACCTCTTCGTTATCTCTGCCTATGCAACTGGTCAAAATGTTCTCAAGTTCAAGGAGGAACTCAATTCCTTGTTTGAAATACTCGAATTGAACAGGCTGCATAGTTATTATATTTTTGCCGTTGACCTGAATGCCAAGCATACATCATAGCTAAACGCAACCAATAATCCAAGAGGTGTATTCCTGAAATCTGTTATCCAAATTGAATACAGGTGCAACCTATATGGGTCGGAGTTCCCAACATACCCTAGGACAAATTTATATTTGGACCTCTGCATTGCTGACGCAAGACTTGAATTCAGCTTTAATAGTCCTCAATGGAAACTGCAGGTGCTTCCTTACGATAGCGACCATAACGCAATCGTAATGGAAATCAATCATCACAGGGATGATTTCTTACTCATTCCAGTTCAACATGAAAACCATCGGTAGAATTTCAAAAAAACAGACTGGGGAAAGTTTCAAAAGAAGTTTAATTGGGAGTACCAGAAGCAATGTCCCTCTTCTGATGATGGCAACGCTTGCTCAATGGTTCCTAATAACAGAAATCTAACCGACGATGCAATAGATCTCTATTTGTCGAAGTTAGAGAAGCTGACGTTGGAAACGATTGAGAAAGTTGTTCCCAAGATTAAACATCGAAACAATATGGAAGGATATGAAACACCAACCATCGCAAGGTTGAAAAGATTGATAAGCCTTCTTCTCACCCGCGCCAACAATATTTATCGACAATTTTTGGACTACAACCATCCCTCGTTGGCTTTGTTGAAATTACACCTGAAGAATGTCCGGAACTTAATCCGTTCATACTTCAGGAGTGAGGTCAGCAATCAATGGGCGGAAAAACTGAGGAGTATTAGCCCACAGGACCCAGATGGCGTTTTCGCGAAAGTGAATAGCTTATTCCGCAGGAAATCTCGAGTGAAGGTATCGAATCTTGAAGTCGCTAGTGATGAGATAAATCTTCTCGATAGAGCTGGTATCGAAATTGATAGTACGACTCCGGATAGAAATGGAAACAGGATTATATGTGATGGATTGCAGAAACTTGCCCTGATTGGAACACATTTTGAATTGGTTCATCTGCCAAACCCAGAGAGAAGGAATGAAATATTTTCGAAGGTCGTTGAAGCAAAAGTTTCCGACTTCAAATCAAGCCTGAACGGCCGATCAATTCTTCATTTCGATGAAACATTAACATCTGACCTCATACCGAGCTTGAATCTTATTGATTATTTTGTCAGCTATGAAGACTTGTGTTTCATATTTCGCAGAATAAACAACAAAAAATCATGTGGTACTGACGGTATTCCAAATATAGTTCTCCGACATTTGCCTGAGGTTGCTATTAGGAATTATTGCATATTGTTCAACAACATGTTGAACAATTCATATTTCCCAAATGAGTGGAAAAAGGCTAAGGTATTTTCGATCTTGAAGAAAGGAAAAGAATCTTCATGCCCTAAAAGCTATCGCCCAATCAGCTTGCTGCCTAACATCAGCAAGGTGTTTGAAGTGATACTCAACAGAGCATTAAACGCCCACATTGAGAAATATGAGTTGATGCCGAACTGCCAATTTGGTTTTCGTGCCAGGCATTCGACCATACATGCAATAACGAAAGTAACCTCAGACATCTGTTGGAAACTAAATGATAGACAATGCGTTGGAGCATGTCTCATTGATATGGAGAAAGCCTTCGATACGGTGTGGCTAGATGGACTAGTTTTTAAACTCCTTCAGGACAATTTCCCCAGACACCTTGTCGCCATGATGTGTAATATGTTGTACGGGAAATCGTTTGTTGTAACTGATGGAAATCTGACAACAGTGCGCGAATTCAAGGTCTTGAATGGTCTACAGCAGGGAACAGTTACTGCGCCCCTGCTTTTCTCAATATTCATTCGCAAGCTATTGAACAGCTTTGATTTTAATGTCTCGCCAACGCGATCATTGGTAGCGTTTGCTGATGATCTGATCATCTATACGGCAGACCGAAAAGCTACAGTAGTTCAGAGCAATCTTCAAAAAATGTTTAATGATGTGCAGCTCTGCACCGACAATTGGCGAATGAAAATCAATGCGCAGAAGTGCGAAACGATTTTGTTTCGGACAACGCTGCAGGTGGCCAGTCAAGACCTGAAATGTAATGGGAAGGATTTCCACATTATGGCTGGTGAGGGTAGTTCAGAACGGGTTCCAAATAAATCCGGCGTTCGATACCTCGGTGTTCATCTCGATCAGTATCTGTACTATACTGAACAGTCAAAATCATGCTCAGTAAAGCACTAAAAGTAGTCATGGCCCTTCGGTGACTCTTTCATTCCAGATACATTGATCTAAAAGTCAAAGTTATTTGTTACAAGACCATGGTTAGGCTAGTTTTGACATACGGATGCCAGATCTGGTACAACCAGAGTGCTGGTACAATGGAAAGATTAAGATTTTTCGAAAGGAAATGTCTTCGTGCATGTACTGGTTTGTACAGAAGGCCTGAGACGGATTGGAAGCACTATATATCGAACAGAAAAATTTATCAAACCGGTCAAGTGACAAGAGTCGATATCTTCATATTGAAACTTCTTCGGAATCATATCGCAAGATCTGTGACAGTGAGTGAAAACCCTTGGATTTCACAGCCGTTCCACCCTACAGACGGGTATATTGTGACTTGCCTCACTACTGGCTTCGTTCCTCCAGAAGCATTCGTGTATTTGGACATGAATCGATATGTTTTTGATTCTGACGGCGTCCCAATCATATATCACATGTACCGACGGGCCACCGATAAGAACATAAAATATCCTCCGAATCTGAGTTCACGAGACCAACAATTCCAATGGAGATACTCATTTGCTAGATGCGTTGAGGCTGGTCGAGCTGAGATGGAGCAATCTAGGTATTGGTGGCTGAATGACAATGTCTAAATTATTCGTGTTTATTTTCTGTTTTTGTGCTTTTTCTCGTTACTTAATTTTTTAGATTCATCTCATTATTGCTACATCTAGTATTATTGTTTATTTGTATTATAAATTAGGTATAGGTCTCAATATAAGGTAACGTTTTTTTTTTTTGATTGAACCTATTTAGAATTAGGGTGTAACATATTAGGTATAGGATATAAGTTCATTGTTGTGTTAGTAGTATAAGTAATTTTTGAATAATGTTGGTTGGTTTTTTATCCTTTTTCCAGTTGAATCAAAAAATATCTAATAATCTTAATTAATTTAAATTTGCAAGTGTATTTTTTTCATTAATTGTGTTTAACTGATAACGTATAAATTTAGAGAGCCATTCGGGCCATCAAGTTTTTCATAGTTTTATTGTTTGGAATTTGCTTTATGTTCTTTTAAAAATTTATAACGATTGGTATTAAATAAAGCGCTTTTGACTTTGACTTTAAACTATACAACTAGATTATGTCAGTCCTGTATCACTATGTTATTGACCTGAGACTATGGTATCCTGTCAAACAGTTTTAGTGCGCGGTCTAGAATGTATGTATTTGTCAATAGTGTCTAGTTTGAGGTCTTTATGAATGTCAATATTCCTTATGTACCAGGGAGTTCTAAGGATTCACCTAAGAGCCTTGTTTGCAGGGATTCAAGCATTTTTTTGTTGGATTTTGAGCTCTGACAGAAGGCTATGCAGCCATAGAAGAGAGAGGGTCTGATGACTTGTTTGTAGATGAGGAGTTTGTTTTTCATCTTCAGTTTTCCCGATCTTAAAATGGGGTGCAAGGAGTATAAGATACCTATACAGTGTTGTCTCTTGTCACGTATGTGGTCAGTCCATGCAAGTCTATTGTCAAATTTTAATCCTAGGTATTTTGCTGTTCTATTCCATGGTACTGAGTTTGAGTCGATTTGTAATTCAGGAGGTTATTATCGTTGTCTTCTTGTGATGAAAATGGCTTGTGTCATGTCAGCGTTAATTTTTATCTTCCACCTTTGAAAGTATCCCAAAAGGATTTCGGTAGTTCGTTGCAGACTTGAAGATATGGCTTCTGCTTGTCGCGAGGTGTAATATATGCAAGTGTCGTCGGCATATAGGGAGATTTGAACGCTGTTAGACAGACGTGGAAGGTCTGCAGTATATAGGGTGTACCGTTAAGGGGGGAGTGGTGATCCTTGTGGAACTCCAGCTTGAATCAGTCGCATGTTGGATAATATGTTATTGAAAGAGTTGATAATTTTTATCGAATGAATGGAATATTCATGCAGTTTAAATATTAGCCCTGCATGCCAGACTTTGTCAAAGGCTTTCTTATGTCGAACATAACTAGGCCTGTTGACTTTTGGTGATTCAACCCAATTCTAATATGTTAGACCTCCGTTGTTAGCTGGAGTTCGGTGGAGTGTCCAGCTCGAAAGACATATTGTTCATCTGGTATGATCTCTTTGTTCTCAATATATTCAGAAAACCGAGTTAAAAGTGCCTTTTCTGTGAGTTTAGAGGGAGAAGACAGTAGACTTATTAGCTGCCAAATTTTCCGGAAAAGTGAGATCCTTATCTGGTTTCGGGATGACGATTATAATTACCGTTTTCACGACTAGGGGAATTTTCGTAGGCAAAAGATGATGTTGATGATGTCCAGTAGGGCTTGCAGTATGTTGTCTGGTAGCCATTTCAGCATGGTGTTCTTCAAAGAATCATGTCCTGGGGCTTTCCGTTTGTTGAGCGTGCTTATCATGTCTTTTAATTCCGTTAAGTCTAGTGGACGAGTATCGTTAGTGTCTGTCTGGGGACTCAATTTCTTCAGATTCAGGGCTCTCCTCAGGGGAATTATTCTCATGGAATAGCAGTTCAAGAGTGACTGCAAAGGCTTCGGCTTTTCCTGTGCTGTCGTATTGAAGGCCATTTGGTCCGTGAATAGGGGGGTATTTAGTGCGTTTCTCAACCGAAAATGTTTTGAAAGGTGCCAGAAGTTATTATCACCAGGTTCGAGGCTTTGCAAAAATCCTTGCCAAATGGTGTTTCGGAATTCGGGAATCTGATCACGTATTTTGTTGGTTAACCGGTTGGCTTTGGTTTTTAACCTAGGATCACCCGTGTTCCTGGCTCGTCTCCATAGTTCGTTCCTCTTCTTTATCAGGAACCTAATATCTTAAGGAAGTTCATAAGGGTTGTGTTCCCTTACTGGAGTTTGGGCTGTATTATTTTCCTTGGTAAGTAGAATTTTTCCGGTAAGTTGTTCCATGCTTTCATCGCCATCACTGGCTGAATTTAGCAGCTGGGTGTGGCTTTCTGAGGCAAGAGTATCCCCGAAAGCTTGCCAATTTGTACTATTCTTTACTTTTAAAAGTTCAACTATGAAGATTTCCTCTATTACAAAGTGCACCGGTTTGTGGTTGGAAGAGAGATCATCGAGTACCGTTGTACGGATATTGTGGTGTAAATCTTATGATATTCCGAAGTCAAGGATGTTACCTGAAGCTCGGCCATAGTATGTTGGTTCACTTGGCATATGTAGTTCTACGTTTTTGGCTGTGATAAATCTGTTGAGCTCAGCCCCAGCTCGATCGCTTCTCACAGCACCCCACGAATTATGATAGGCGTTGAAATCACCTATCACCAGGGCTGGGCCTTCCAGCTCAAAGAGGGAGCGAAGATCTTGATAGAAAGTCTCACTTCGAGGGGGTTTGTACAGTGATATGACTACAAATTCAAACGAGTTCGTTTTTTTTAAATTACTGTCGCCTCTATGCGTTGTGGTTGTGGAGTTTCAATCAGGTAGTGATTCATATTTCCTCTCACAAGAATGGCCGTTTCGCCTCCTCCTCCCGTCAGTCTATCATTTCTGTATAAGGAGCGAAGCGGAGACAAATTCCCGGCTTCAAAAAGGTTTCCTGGATGAGAATAATTTATTATTTATGGTCAACCATAAACTGCCTAAACTCACCAGTCCTTTGTTGCAGGGAGTTTGCATTCCACTTGAGTATGGAAATGTGATTCATGGGGAAAGTCATTGGGCGTTTTTTCTTATGTTTTGTGGCGCAAAGAAGCCTTGCATCATAGTGGCCACCATGTTTTGCATCGTCAATTGCATCTGTGACTGCATTTTGATGAAAAACTGCTCCATGTTGTTTGTGGTTGGAAAGGAATTGTAGGGGTTCTATTGGTGTTTTGTTTTGGGGAGTTCATACTGGGTTGTTTTTTGTTTTGGGCGGCAATTTGGCGAAAGTTTTCCTGACATTTTTCGGTGTTGCATGTCGTATGGTGGATTTCCTTTCCTGAATTTCCTGAATCTGCTGCAAGACCTGCAAAAGAGGAAAAGGAAACACAAAGAACCAAATTCCTTATGGAAATGTCTATCGGCACTTATCTGACGGGAGCGATGCAGCATGTCGGGGGTTTGAATGATAACACTTACTTGTATGACAAGAACCGTCATACTTTTTTTCTATTATTGTCAATCTGACAATTCTCGTTTAATGGGTTGCACCAATAGAAATGTAATAGCAAAACATAATATGTAATTGTAATAGATTATTATTTAGTCAAAATTGAATTGGAATGTTAGAGAAAATTGTATTGGAAATAGAGGAAAAAAGTACCGGTTAGTTGCTAGCTAAATGTTAGCTGCTAACTGAAAGTCAGTTGCATGGAAACCGTGAAAATAGAAACATACAACAATAAAATTTTTAATATAGATTAATAAAGTATAAAGTTGGAAGAGACAAAATATAGTGAAGTGTAATTTGTTTAAAGTGAATTGTAAAAATTATAAAGGTGTTCAATTAAAGTTCATGCATCATACATTTTTTGGCCCGTCGAGCCGGATCTAAATTACGTGCATATTGGTGTTAAAGTGCGCAAATATTCATCATAAAGCACATAAATCGTATTTGTCAAAAGGCACATAAATTACGTACGTATTCATAATAAACTTGATAAATTGCATAAATGTGACAAAGTGAACATTGTTGGCCCGTTAAAAATACACGGCAATTTTTTATGTACAGTTGCGGCAAGTACTGTATATTTATTGTAACATTCGATATATCCGTATAAAATTCTCGTGACACCGCCTTTGCGGCAATTTTAAACACACATTCCGCGTATCGATTTTGAGGCCCTTCAACATAAGAATTATACAGAGGGACCGCAATTTATATTCATATATCGCAATTTATACTCATATACGGCAATATTTGAAACATACAAGAATTTTGTCGTATATCTGATCTATTAATAATAACGTACCGTGATCTGACATACGATACATATAATGGAAGCATTAGCGGTACAACAGCGGTTGTTGAATGAACAACTTAACCGCATGTATTCAAATTTCCGCAAAAATTCGAAAGTACGGAAAACTTCGGCAAATGCCACCAAATTGCTACAACGGGTGAAAGAAATCCTTCAAGATTTTATGGCAAGGCATCAAGTGATACTCGGCTTAGTTAAAGGGGAAGAGGAGTTAGGGCATGAATATTTTATAAAAAATACTCATTCGCTGTTTGAAGAGTAAGATTTGAACTTTGAGATCGAACTAGCGGATCTCCAGAATGAGTTGAAGGCACAAAAAGTAGAGAAAAGTTTTTCAAATCCTTCCTCCCGACCTACTGAAGAGGGAGATGTACGATTGCCACGAATAAACCTTACGAAATTCAATGGGACATACAGTGAGTGGACTGCTTTTAAGGATTTGTATGTGTCACTTATTCATACAAAATCTCATTTGTCTCGAGTAGAGAAGTTGCACTACTTAAAAGGGAGTTTGGTGGGTGATGCGGAACAATTGTTACGACATTGTTCGATCACTGATTCCAATTATGAAGCCGCTTGGAATTTATTGGTTGAACGTTATGATGACAAACATGTCTTGTTAGGTACTCAATTCAAGAAATTACTTTCACTCAACAGCGCAAATCCGCGTCAGCAATTAGGACATTATTAGATAGAATGGTGGACTGCGTACAAGCCATTGAAAACTTAAAAATAGAAAACACTTGGGATGCAATTCTGGTACACATAACCACACAACGGCTTCCGGCAGAAACGAGGCAAATCTGGGAACAACAGCAGTCAGGGACTAATAAAGCGACATCATTTCAAGCCTTAAAGGAATTTTTACAGTGTCGGTTCAGAGCTCTAGAAGCTGCTGGGGTGGAAAGAGCCAGGAATCCTAGATCGATTCAACATGCGAACGTGATACAGAACAAACAGCTTTCCTACAGCATGTGAAAAGGAGCTCACCATCTGAGACACTGTTCGGAATTTCTAGGCGCAGATCATACAACGAGATTTGGAATTATTGAAAGGAACGGTTTTTGCCTGAATTGTTTGGGCAAAGGAAATTTAGTAGGAGCGTGTCCCAGCATATCAAGATGTTTCAAATGTAAAAAAACGCATTATACGTACTTCACAAACCTGATTCTGTCAATCCTGAAAATGTTAGTCAACAATCACCAGCTACTTCGTCATTCAGAAACCCGCATTCGCCTTCTTGTGTGAACAATTCTCGACCTTTGACATTCTTTGAATCTAGACCTTCGACTTCATCAGCCACGACTACAAACGTCAACTCTTTAACTTTCTCAACGCAAGCGGTGTTATTGGCAACAGCTCTTGTACAAGTAGAATCATCGAATGGATACATAGTTTTACGAGCTTTATTGGACCAGGGATCGCATGCGTCAATCATTCCGGAACATGCAGCACAACGAATTGGAGTAAAAAGGAAATCAACCAATGTTACAGTGACAGGAATTGGGACGATAAAAGGGATAATCGCAAATGGAAACTTGGAAATTAGAATTTTGACAGAGGACAAAGAATACCTAACAATAGATACAATTATTCTGGCAAAAATAACAAACTTTCTCCCATCTCAAACGGTCTTGCCACCAATTTGGGAACATCTCAAAAATGTAGAATTGGCTGATCCAAATTTCGATCAACCTGGGAAGATCGATTTGTTATTAGGAGCGGATGTGTTTGCTCAGATATTGCTCGGCGAAGTACAAAAATTGAAAATAGGCCCAATGCTGCAAAACACAAAATTAGGTTGGATCATATCAGGCAGATTGTATGACGCTAAGGATCCAATAGTATATACACACAAAATTGAAGTAAATGATAATGCGCCGTTAAACGATCAACTAAAGAAATTTTGGGAACTGAAAGAAATTGGAATCTTCAGCGAAACGACACAACAAGAAGTGGATTGTGAGGAGCATTACAAAATGAACACAATCCAGAAGCAGAACGGTTGTTACCAAGTTTGACTACCATTCAAGAACGACAAAGATAAAGATATTTTAGGTTACTGCAGAACTAATGCCATCAATACTTTGTTACATTTGGAGAAGCGATTCGCCAAAGACCAAAAACTAAAACAAGAATATACGATGTGCATTCAAGAATATCTTGATGTAGGACACATGACCGAGGCAGCTCAGGAAAATGAAGTAAAGAACATCGCTGGAAAAACAATTAGTACTGCTAATTTTTTACCGCATCATGCGGTTTACAAAGAAAGTACCACAACAAAGCTGCGTGTCGTGTTTGATGCATCTAGGAAAACAAGTACGGGAATATCATTGAATGACGATCTGATGACTGGGCCTACCATACAAAACCGCATGACTTACATTATCATGCGATGGAGATTATACAAATTTGGTATGATTGCCGATATTGCAAAAATGTACAGACAGGTATTAATTCACCCAGATGATGCAAACTATCAAAAAATTGTTTGGAGGCAGCACGCTAGTCAGCCAGTAAAAGATTATTGCCTTAATACGGGTAACATTTGGGATGACGTCAGCACCGTTCCTAGCAATCAGAACCTTGCATCAATTGGCAAGAGATGAATGCGCAACATATCTTGAAGCTTGCAAGGCAATATTAGGAGAATTCAACGTCGATGACCTGCTATCTGGTGAACATAGTGTAGACAATGCACTTACCAAAAGAAACCAATTGATAGTATTGTTGAAATCTGGTGGCTTTAAATTAAGGAAATGGATAACCAACAATAAAGGACTTTTGGAGGACCTTGCCAATGAAGACATTGAGATGCGTGAAAGGATTAATTTCGACACGGAAAGTGGACATAAGTCGTTAGGCATCGTATGGGATCCAGTGCAAGATTTTTTCACATATCGTCTGAAGACCCAAGCAATTAAGGAATGGCATACTAAACGCTCAATTCTTTCCGAAATGGCCCGATTATATGACCCTTTAGGTTGGTTAGCACCTATTATTGTTTCAGCCAAAGTATTGCTCCAAAGTTTATGGTTACATGGTCAAGACTGGGATGAAAGAGTGACAAGCACAATCAACAAGGAATGGGAATTATTCCAAAAACAACTTCGTGTAATAGAAACAATCAGAATTCCTAGATGGATCACGTACAAGCCAAATTCAAATATCGAAATTCACGGTTTCTGTGATGCATCCCAACGAGCTTACGCAGCAGTACTATATAGTCGTACGAACTGAACTGATAGTGAATAGTCACTTAATCATGGCCAAAACTAAAGTAGCACCTGTAAAACCAGTCACCATACCACGCTTGGAGTTATGCGGAGCAGTTTTGCATGCACGACTACTACACGAAATTAATGAAGCGCTAAAGATCCAGAATGTACATACTTGGCTATGGACGGACTCCGACATTGTACTCGCATGGTTGAAGGGACACCCAACACGCTGGGGCATTTTTGTCGCAAATCGAACATCTTTTATCAAAGAAAAAACGGAAAACATACCATGGCGTTACATGCCCTCAAAACCCAACCCAGCGGACCTTGCGTCACGGGGAATCAAAGCTCAAGATTTGATCAATCATAATCTCTGGTGGCTTGGGCCTAGCTGGTTAACTCAAGAATCTGATGCTTGGCCTAAGATGAAGGATGTATCACTAGTAGAAACCGAACAAAGGAAATGTGTAGCAGTTAACGTTAACGCAACATCTTTGTTAGACCACCTTATCGGAAAATATTCGACACTCACGAAACTGCTTAGGGTTACTGCATATTGTTTTCGTTTTATCCGATGGAGAACAAATCATAAAACAAACCAATCCTATTTGAGTGTTACAGAGTTGCGTGAATCATTAGAATTTTGAATAAAATATGCACAAGGAAAAGAATTTCAATCCGAGCGTGACTGTTTGAAAAAAGATAGATCAGTGGAGAAGAAAAGCAAATTGCGCAGTCTGCATCCTTTTCTCGACAACAAAGGCATGACCCGTGTAGGTGGACGTTTGCATAACGTATCCTTACCTTTAGATGAGAAACATCCCATAATTTTACCATGAGTTGGAAAGCTTACTCAATTGATCCTACAACAAATCCACCAATTAACCCTACACGGACAGACACAGTTGATGTTAACTACATTGCGTAAAACTTATTGGCTAATAGATGGGCGTAATGCAATAAAATACTTCGTACATAAATGTATTCAATGCTTCAGAGAGAAGGCCAAAGCTGCAACTCAGCCCATGGGAGACCTGCCAACAGCACGGGTAACTATTTCACGTCCTTTCACTCACACTGGCATTGATTTTTGTGGACCCTTTGACGTAAAGGACAGACGAGGCAGATGAAGCAAAATTTCAAAGGGATATGTTGCCATATTCATTTGTCTAACTGTTAAAGCTATACATATAGAGGTAGTCAGCGATCTGTCCACCCAAGCACTCATTGCAGCTTTGCGTCGGTTCATAGGACGAAGAGGCTTTAGTTCTCACATTTACACAGAATGCGGTACGAATTTTGTAGGGGCGAATGCGGAACGCAAAAGAATAATCAAATAAAACAACGATGCTGCTCAAATTTTCGCAAACGAAGGAGTCACATGGCACTTCAACCCCCCGGTTTCACCACATTTTGGCGGACTCTGGGAGGCGGGAGTTAAATCGATAAAATCCCATCGATGGCGAGTAATCGGAAGCGCATCGCTGACATATGAAGAAGTAGCCACTGTCATTAAAATTGAAGCTTGCCTTAATTCGCGCCCACTGTGTCCACTCACTAATGACCCCAGAGATGCTACAGCCTTAACGCCAGCACATTTTCTAATTAGAGACACGTTAATCGCACCGCCAGAAATGGAATTACAAGATGTAAATATTGGCAGATTGGATCGATGGCAACTAGTGCAAAAGATGTCACAAGATTTTTGGAAGCGGTGGAAAGGTGAATATTTAAGTCGACTACAACGAAGACCAAAATGGCTTAGTATAGAAAATAATGTGAAGATCGGAGATCTGTGCCTTCAGAAAGACGAAAGATTACCATCCTATCGATGGGCATTAGCAAAAATTGTTGACGTGCATCCAGGTAAAGATTGTATAGTACGCGTAGTATCTGTATTAATAAATGGAAAAATCTACAAAAGAGTCATATCAAACATTGTCCCACTACTGACACAAAATTCACCAGATATTGATAATATTTAACGAGTTGCGCGTAAAAAATGGTATCCACCTACCAAATATCTCACCCTATGATCGAAATTAGAAATGAAAATTATCCGCCCCTTTCCCTCACCTTCACTGAGCGTATCACAATGCCCAAAATTGACTAAACGATGTCACATAGTAAGCAAAACACAAGATCACAAGGTCCAAAACTGAGCAAACGACGTCATACATTAAACAGAACACAAGAGATACGTGAAGATAGAGGGGAACGCCCAGCATAAGGTGGGATAACTTCACCCTATCGACAGTACCATCTCAATCAAAACGAAGTAGCCTCAAATGGTCAGAGTACATGAAGAAAGAAGATCAACCAACTTGCTGGCATAACATTGCGAATCGGACTCAACCATGGCTAAAAATAATACACTATAAGCTAAGCTTTATGAGATGTCCTGACACATGTCATCCGGGGGAGTATGTTGCATGTTGTATGGTGGATTTCCTTTCCTGAATTTCCTGAATCTGCTGCAAGACCTGCAAAAGAGGAAAAGGAAACACAAAGAACCAAATTCCTTATGGAAATGTCTATCGGCACTTATCAGACGGGAGCGATGCAGCATGTCGGGGGTTTGAATGATAACACTTACTTGTATGACAAGAACCGTCATACTTTTTTTCTATTATTGTCAATCTGACAATTCTCGTTTAATGGGTTGCACCAATAGAAATGTAATAGCAAAACATAATATGTAATTGTAATAGATTATTATTTAGTCAAAATTGAATTGGAATGTTAGAGAAAATTGTATTGGAAATAGAGGAAAAAGTACCGGTTAGTTGCTAGCTAAATGTTAGCTGCTAACTGAAACTCAGTTGCATGGAAATCGTGAAAATAGAAACATACAACAGTAGAATTTGTAATATAGATTAATAAAGTATAAAGTTGGAAGAGACAAAATATAGTGAAGTGTAATTTTTTTAAAGTGAATTGTAAAAATTATAAAGGTGTTCAATTAAAGTTCATGCATCATAAATTCGGGTTTTTGGGACAACCTCCATAGTTAGTGGGGTGTTCTCCTCTACAATTTATGCATTTGGGTTTTTCAGTAATTTCCTTTTTACAGTCAGTAAAGTGATGAAGGCCATCGCACTTTACACAGCGAGCCTGAGCGTGGCGGTTTCTCGATGAGTGGCCAAATTATTGGCAGTTATAACACATAGCTTGCCCGCTACGTAGTTTCATCGACTCGATTTGGCAGATGCGATGGCAGATAGATCTAACGTTGTAGATTTAAGTTTCTGCTTTCGGCAGAAGGACTTTTATCAGTTTAGAGGGGATGAAGTGAAGTTTTACATAGAAAGCTGCTGCTGCTGAAGATCTTGCTTAATTTCCTCCACCGATAGTCCGTGAAGACCACGCATTATCACATTTAATTTTTTATCCTCAGGGTGGAAGTATGTGTGAAATTCCTGTTTTGTTCAGTTAAAAGCTTTAGTATTTTCCTGTGATCCGTGGAGGATGGGGTCATAATCTGGATGCCCAGATATACGCGTTTGTTAGAGTCATACTTTATATTTAACTGCTTCATAAGTGCACCCAGCTTTGTTCATTTCTCCGATGCGAGGAGGATAATGGAGACAGTTTTGGGGCGAGTCTCATTGAGAATATCCGGGTGTTTTTTTGGTTCACTTTGTTTAGAACTTAAGACCGATTTTGATGGTGTGGGAAGGAAAACTTATGAGGGTTTTCTGGGCGGTCAGTTTTGGAAGCGGCAGAGTCAGAAAGTCTTGAGTTTTTTCGTTTGAGTGGACCATATCCTGGTCAAAATCTGTTGCTTCTTCCAAAGACGGTTCACTTCTGAGGGATGGAGAACACATAGCCTTCCTCTTTTAAGACGATTTTGATCTTAGTGCATCTAAACTATTCACCAAGAGCTTAGCCATGAGCTCGTTATTCTTCTAACGTTGCTCTTTCAACTCATTTTGGGTCTCTCTGAGCTGTTGATGTGTTTGTCGTAGCTCAGTAAGGACCACCTCCAATTGCTTTGTGATCGCCTTTGCCTGATTGACTTGCTCAATCAGGAGCATGATCTGCCGATCCTTGTTGTCCATCCCTTAGTAGAAACACCAAAGGTTGGGCGCCAAGGTGACGAAAAAATCGAAATGGTGTGCCAAGTTTTTAGAGCACTGAGCCCGTAAGGCGAAGGTCTCTGGTTCAAGTTTCGTTGGCGTCAACGAAATTCAGTTCGAGCGGTTCTTCGGACGCACAATAAGTCAGTTCAGTTATGATACGTGCTGGTTTAAAATCAGAACGTATCGCAGCTGGGTGGACGGACACACGGCCAAAGCGTGATAATGATCATACCACCTTGTGGGGTGCTGATACATTAGATCATGACAATGAGATACTCTAACTATCTTTAAGCGAAGGCCCGAAAGGGGCTGAAGCGCTACGCAAAAAAAGTGTCGCACTAACGTAGGTCATAGAGCTCCTTTGGTCAGATTATGCAGTGATTGCAACCGCTATTTCAGTAGCTGCAATTCATGTAATAAAAGCAGGGAGGTTTTTAAAAATGATATGAGATAATTCATAATGTAATGAACATTGTATTCTGCCGAAATTTATTTTGTAGTTGTACATATATTAAAGTAAAAAAAACACTATCAACATTAAATCTCTCAGTGAAAAAATCTTCTAGATTATAGTTTACTACTTCTATTGCATGAATAAATTTCTTTTGGATTATTAACTGAAGCTGTCACTTTTATTTTCTCCAAATAAATAAAAAATAAAATAAAAAAGCAGCATCAAAGCACCGTGATGCGCAGTAATCGATAATATCAGATACCAGCGACATATTCAGCACTGGAGGTACTATAGACTACGTAAACTACATAATATGCTTTAAATGCAGTACAAGCCAACAAAATGAATTGAGAAGAAGCCAAAGATAAAGATTCTGAAATTGATAATTACGATAGTAATTGATCATTTCATTGAATGTTTGAAATAAAAAACTAAGTAGAAAAAACGGACTGGTGAGTTTAATAGTGCTCTGGTCAAAACAAGTTAAAAGAAAGAAGCATAAACAGTGTGCGAAGTTTTGCACATGGGGCAGAAGTGAAACGTCTTGCTTTTAAGTACATATTTTATTATTTATTACTTAAACAACTAACATTTATCATGAAAGTTATTACATCTTAATTCTAGGTGTTCCACTTAAATTTATAACTCAATTTAAACCCGCTTGCTTCAATCACCGCTACAATTCTTCGCCTGAATCGCGAGTACGCCTGCTTTAAATGCTCTCATTGCAAATTGAAATGCAGCTTCATAGCGGCCTGTAGAGATGCCACACTAGGATGTCTGGACTTGTCAGTAACCTGCACAATAACGTTCCACACGTATTAGTCCACGGGGTTTACATCTGGGCTGTTGGGAGGCCAGATTTTTTTGGGCCATTAAGTACAAAATTGGCTCTCAGGTAATCTGAGAGCCAATTATGCACTTAATGGCTCATGTGAGCTGGAGCGCCGTCCAGCTGAAAAATATACGGCCTTGCGTCGGTCAATGTTTCAATCCACGGCTTTAAAATGGTCATTCGAACCCAAGATAGCCCCCATTTTTCTGAGCGAGCTCCCAAGATCCTCCATAATAAGGTCTTGGGCCCTTCTCTTTGCATGAGTTTTTTTTTGTGCTGGGCCAGGAGAATCTGCCTCACAATTTTCCGAGGCCACACATCTCTAAGCAATATCGTAAACTTTGGATTTCGGATACCTGGAAAACCTTAAAATTTCTGTAGGCGACCGTCCAGCGCAAAAACTTTCAACAACCGCCGCTCTTCGATTGCGTTCTGCACCAGTTGGAACTAACTCCGCCGTTTAGAATTCATGCACGAATGCACATACGTCTACTGAGTTGAGCGATAGCAAATGACTGCTGTCGTTGAGATCCACTACAGCGACAAATTATTGTGAAGTTTCTCCAAATTATGCTGTATACATATGTATATATATATATATATATATATATATATATTTATTTAATTATATATATATATATATATTTATATATATATATATATATATATATATATATATATATATATATATATATATATATTTATACATATATATGTATATATATATATATATATATAAATATATATATATATATATATATATATATATATATATATATATATATACATATATATATATATATATATATATATATATATATATATATATATGTATGTATGTATATGCATATATATAAATGTAATTTATATATACATATATATATATATATATATATATATATATATATATATATATATATATATATATAAACATATATTGGATATTCTAAAAAGTACTGAGCCTTTTTTGTCATTTTTTGATTGATTATTTCTTTTATTTAAAATGGTTTTTATTTAGGTAAATATTTTCCATTATTATCTATGACCTTTTGCCATTTTTTGGGTGGAGCCATTATTCCATGTGTAGAACTTCTGTGGTTTATCAGCGAAAAAATTGGCCAAGTTATTTTCACAGTCCGTTTTTGAAGTGAATTTCTTTTCATTAAGGAAGTTTTGCAGAGACCGGAACAAATGGTAATCTGATGGTAAAAGGTCTGGTCTATACATTGGATGCATCAAGGCTCTGTCAATTTTTGCCGGGTCATCACAGATGTGTGTGGTCTGGCATTGTCATGATGGAAGACAACGCCCTTTCTCTTGATCAATCTGGCCGGTTATTTTGAATTGCTTGTTGCAATCTGAGAATTGCTGACAGTACAGAGTCGAACAGAGTGTTTGGCCATGTTCTAGCACCTCATGATAAACAATTCCCTTCTAATCCCACCATACACATAGCACAACCTTATTTCGTGTCAATCCTGGCTTTGAAGTCCTTTGTGATGATTCACCTTTTTTTACCATGATCTTGTTCGAACGACAATTCTCGTATTTCACCCATTATCATCGCCCGTAATGATTTGCTTCAAAAATGACTCGAATTCGTTGCGTTTTATTAGCATTTCGCAAATGGGAATTCGGTTGATCAAATTTTTTATGTGTTAATTCATGCGGCGCCCAAACGTCGTGCTTCTTTGTGTATCCAGCCTTACGCAAATGATTCAAAACTGTTTGATGATGGATATTCAGTTCCTTAGCAATGTCATGGCTGCTTATGTGTCGGTCTTCTTTAATTTTTTGTAAGATTTCATTGACTTTTCCAATGATTGGTCGACCTGAGCGAGGTGCATCTTTGTCATTAAAATTTCCAGAAAGAAAGCGAGCGAATCATCTAATGGCTGTGGCTTTTCATAAAGTCTCTTTACCGTAGACACCACAAATTTTTTCATGAGCTTGCGATGCATTCTCACCTCGATCGTAATAATATTGTAAAATATAACAATTTCTTTTAGAAATTTCACAAATGAATACAACTTTTGACACGAATGACGAAATACAAAACTGGCCGTAAAAAAAATTGTAGACTGGAATGTCACCTTTCAAACGCATGTCATATGTTTGATTCAATCTGACAACAAAGGCCCAATACTTTTTGGACTCCAATATATGATGTTCACGCCAAGAACTTAAATGAATATAGCCATATAAAGTTTAATACTTTCTTGTATTTTTTATTATCATATCTATCTACATCTATTATAGTGATAGTTCGCATGTGAAAGCTAAAATTAGACATTATGTATAGAAATTCAGTGCATTGTAAATTTGCAAATAATCCAACATAATGTCAATCTCCTTAAAAATTTCTTTATAATGTATTTATAATATATTTATGATTCAGAGCTTATAACACGAATAAATTACCCCAAAAGATGAGTCAAATCAGACTACAACAAAGAAATAACCACTTACTAACTTAGTGAACTGTAAAATGAGCTAAACTTAAATTTAAATTCTATGCGCACTTCAAAGTCAATTAATTCTGCTTCAAAATGTATTCACTTTATGACAAATTAAATTCACTACATTATATACTCACTTTATGACCTGAAATTATCCACTTTAAGATAACAATTCTAAACTGCAATCAAAGAATAATTCTCGTGTGATCCTGTATTTGACTTTTCCCCTCAATCCATTTTAAATTAGTTTGGACGCATTTGGTTTTATTATAAATATATACTTGGCCATATTGGCTAAATCTGGAAAATTAATCAATTGACGAAAAAGAATTCTAAAATTTAAAACATTAAATAAACAGCTCGCTCTTCTTAACTATTCATTCTCAAAAATTCTACTTTTGTGTTAATTTTGTAAATGTATATCATCATACTATCAATATAACTGTTGTAAGATTAATCACATTTCTAGACACTTCTATAATATTATCAATTCTATCAATCTATGATTATATCATGCATCAATTGTACCTTTGTCACTATCATAATGTTTAATCGATCCTCAATATTTTAATTATAAATTCTATTTGAACTATATTAAATCTCTACAGATAGCATTCTAGGCAACAAACTTCTCACTTCTGCTGGTTCCCCTAACACTTATCTACCTATTCTCTGTGAAGATATATCCTCTTCTGTACCACTTCAAAATATAGTCACCACTTCAATACATTGCAAATCGGATGAATCAATGCTCAAATCAAGCATGACTATCACGAAACGACTATGAAATCGCCCATGATCCCAAAATACCAACCAATGGCCATCCGTCGTTGCCACTTCAATGAATTGCACATTGGAGGCATTCGTACTAGGATCAAGCACCACCGTGCATTCATCCATGGTTACCAAATACCCACCAACAACCATTCATCGTCACTTCAATACATTGCACATCTGTGGTATCGATGTTAAGATCAAGCAAAGTTTCAGCCGCAAGACCATGCATTTGCCCGGGGTCCCCAATCGGCCACCAACAACCATCCATCGTAACCACATCTATACAATGCACATCGGTGGCAACAGTGCTAGAACTACGCACAGCTACCACCGAGTGACATTGCACCCACCAACAAACATCCGTCGTTGCCATTTGCATAACATATATTGTACATGGGTACTAAGACCAAGCACGGCTACCACCGCACCGCTATGCAGTGGTCCGTTGTCCTCAAATGCTTACAAGTTCCAGCCGTGGAAATACTGAGCATTCATTCCAGTTTCACTGTGGACAGCGTCAGCATGGACGAGATGGGCAGGAAAAAGTGCCCTCAGTATCTCGTCTTTCTTTTCCGCTTCATACATGCAAAGCATTCGTAGGGTACTAAGCATCCATATGATAAGCTGATATCCAAGGCCCCACGGATCCTAGCTCACATTGCCAGTACCAGGGGTTACTACCATTAATCAATTTGCGAATGTATTTCCTGGCCAACTTATATGCTACTACCCAGTTTCATGCCTCGTCACGGTTCTGTACCCGTTGAGCCTCACGCCGAAGCTTGTGACACTCCCATCACTTTTCAGCGATTTCAATCGTCCACCAGTACACTGGGTCTTGCCATGTTGAGGTTTTTGATGGCACATAGAAACGCTGCAAGCACTCGTGATGCTGCTCATAGTCAAGTTGATCACGTCTTGAGCTGCTAGTTCTTCTGTTCCCTGCGAACCACCCTGCAGTGAGAATCTCGATGAATCTCTCAACGTCCATCCTTCCAATATTTCACCCAATTGTAGAAGGTCGAGAGCATGAACGTCGGAAGACAAATTTATGGATCCCAAGCAGAATGCACTGGCTGAGTAGTCTTCCAATACTCTCCAATTGTGTATCTTCCATACTAAGGACTCCAATGAGAATGTCACGTCGGATATGGTTTCTTTGCAACCAATACGACGGAAAGCTGGCGCATTTTTGGTGCTTAGTACTACAAGCACCGTCTTGGCCACCATTTCTAGGATTCGTTTTCCCAGCGGATTTGAGGCATATCCCTTTCGATACTTTATTTAGCATTGAAGTCTCCACCAACGAGCACATTGCAACCTGCGTCTGAAGCATAAAGATTGACTTGGAAAGATGATATCGGTTCGTTCGGCGTTAGGTGCACACTTAAAAAGGTGCTCCATGAGAACTAAACCTATATAAAACCATCCCCCTGTCCACAGCCCTCCACCTGAAAATTACTGGTCCGAACCCAAATAACAGCAGCAACAGTTTCATAAAAATAGCAGGATGCAGAACTTTTGTAGTGGCATTGCTCACTCAGCAGCAAAACATTGGCATGACCCAGGCAAATTGCTTAAGCATGTTTTGGGCGATGGAACTGCGGTGTAGATTTCACTTGCAGAATACGCGTATTCGAAGTCTTGATTTTGCCTTGGCTATGGCTCCCTGGAAAACCCAAAATTTCCCTGATCCCAAGACGTGCCCAAGATTCAGTCTTTGATCAGTACCCTTGTGAGGAATACTGTGTGCCTCTTTTGTAGACTCTTTTACTTTATGCTCCATTTCTCCGCACCCTATTCTTACTTTGCCCTTATTCAGAAATTGTTCGGCATCCTTTTCGGTCAATCCAATGGTGGTCCTGCGTTGTCTTGTATAGTTTTCTGGTGTCAGCCTCGCTTTGATCCTGCCCACGAAAAAAAGCTCCCCTTTGATAGACCTCGATCAGATCCATGACGCAGCAAATGTCTCTTATTTTGAATGTTGCCGTCGGCTTGAGTGAGACTACAGTTGCACTTTTGCCAAGGACTTTCTTTATTGTGTCGTAAAATGCTTCCTTTTTGTTGCCCTTTGCTCCAAAATTCGACCAGTATGTGGCCCGACCGCTTTGGCGTACTGCTTTAATAGCAGTGTTGTTGTCTTTGGGCCTTATATTCCCCCTGATATCTCTCAGCACTTCTGCATGAGTTTGGGCAACTTGGGGTTTTACGAGCGTTGCCTGCTGCCAGGGTCTTCATCATGGCTTTTTTCTCTCCTCTTTTGCATCATGTCTTGTTCTTTGCAGGACTTTCGTACGAACTTTATTTCTGGTAAGTTTCGAAGGAGTTTTATCTCTTTTATCAGCACTACCTGGAATCCTTGATCTTACTCACTAAGTGTTTCCTCCGAGCTGCATTTATCCTGATTGTGCGTGTCCTTTTGATTTATCCCTCAGTGTTTCTTTAACCTTCTGCTCTTTTTTGGCCTTCTGGTCCTCTTCAGCGTTTAACTAGCTCCTTCGGTAATACCTCAAATGGTCTAGGGGCTCCTAAAGTTCAAGGAGCCTATTCTTCACACCTATACTGATTTTTGGCGAGTTTCATGATGATTTATTTTTATTTTTGAAGCGTCTCCCACTTTTTGGACTAGTATTTTTTATGTCGCTGCACAGCAATTGTACGTTGTGACCTCCTTTCTTGGAAGAGGTTATTGGTTACCGTTTCTGAGTACAATATTTCAGCCACATGTTCAACATTGGCGGCGAAATACACTGATCACTTTGTGGACCTTAGGATGTTTCGTTATTGTAGCTATAACGGTTGGTTTTGTCACCTTTGTTGTTATTTTTACTTATTTTTTGGATTTTTTGTTGGTTTTTAAGGTGAAATTGCTTCAGTTCGATTGGGCCCTCTCTCGTAGCCACTATTTCCGTTCATGTGTGCGGTTGTCTTTTTGGTCCCATGGTCATCTTTGCAGAGCAAGGAGGCCATGCGAGGATTATCACAAGCCCTTATGGGGGCAAGTGCGCAGCGCCTGGCCAGCGCTAATCGGAAGCCCATCTCAGCTGAACCTACACCAACAACACAATGGTGTGAACTTCAAACGTATCCCGAGGCCTGCGTAGGTTTTAACTGGACGGAGACGGTATGATAGTTAGATTGGAACCGTTCACGCAAGAGCGTCACCTCGTCGCTACCGTGCATAGCAACTAGGTGTAAACTATCATGTCCGCCAGCCCAAAGCATCAATTCCACTTCATCGTCCAAGGCGTAGTACAGATTCAGTCAGGTTGATTATCTGCCATCCCAGAAGAAACCTCACGGCAACCTCAATATCCTCGGTCCGTAGGGGTGGCACTATCTAAAGATTGCTAGCCTCCAAGAGTACTGCTGTCAGCCGGCATTCCGTCTGTGGAGGGTACTCGTAGTTTGATAGGGGCAGCAATTTGTGCCAGCTCCCGGACATTGATAAGATCGAATGATTTAGTCAATCCAACTATCATCTAGCCAACAGGTTTAAAACGGTGGCGGTTCAAATATACATTTTTTCAAATTTTTTACGGCCCTCTTTCCAATAAAAATAAAATCAATAAAATTTGAGTATTTTCGTCCTGCCCAGATTTAAATTCTGATTTTAACGAGATTTGGCGCAGTGGTTGATGACATTCTAAATCAGATATCTTTTGAAAAAATCAAATATCAAAAGCTTATATTCAAAATGGTGGCCTCCAAATTCAGAAAATAAACGAAATTTATTATTTTAGTAGAAACTAAAGTGTCGAATATATTTTCATGGAAACATTTGAAAAAGATTACATTGGAAGTATGTATGCAACGAAAGATTTTTTTAAACAGTGTTTGAATTTTAAAGTGGCTGCCAATCAAATAATATTTTTTTTTTAAATTAAGGGTGCCAACGAGAAATTCACCTTTTCGGCTGCTGGTGCTAACAAGGAGTAATATTTAAGCTATTGCAAAGCCGATAATATAATACGATGGTTTGTTGGGAATTGAGCAATTCAATAGGTATGTGGTTTACCACAATTGTGTAGTTTTTGGTGTGTGGGTCAATCCCAATTCTTACACGTCATAGTTGTGATATTTTATATTGGAAAATAATCTTAATTAATGGATTTTAATATTTTTTTTGAATAAAATAAAAACACAAAAAATCATTGCACTCAAAAGACATTTTTTGATGGGTTTTCCAATCTCCACATGCGAACATTTTTTCAAAACATAATTGAAGCAATCATTATCAAAAAATTAATCTACATGTTATAAAATATCTCCCAAAAGAAGTGAACATAAGCAGGTCATCATCGCCAGCAGTATCAATAACACGCCTGTGTCAAAAGGACGTCAATCATGGCCAATTATACTCCTCAAATTTCAACCCTTGCCAGGTGAGACCTCACATCAACATTCTGCTCTGCTGGCTGGCGTCATTGCCACTTTCTTGGTTTCTGTTGTCGTTAAGTTACTCAAAACATTCGAAGATAATTTCGTACAACTGAAAACTTGTCGACATCCGAGCTGATTACTTTTTAATGAATATTTGCATATGGCGTTCTCAAGGAGGTGCTCGTAACTGGAGATCATATCTTGTCCGTCATGAAATTTCACCTCGCCAACCTTATACTCGTACTTTGTAAAGATGTGTTTCATTGAAATCAATTTGCCTAAATTTTCATTTTTCCTCAGGCTAGAATGCATATATTAGCTTTTCAGGCGTCTTCTGTTGTTGGTTCGCTTTTCGTCATCTTCAGTTTGGAGCCGCTTTGCAGTCTGGAGTTTAAAATTGATCCCAGATGAGTTTATTATAATGGTTAAATAAGGATTACTTGTGGTCCAATTATAATATGCGTATATTACAGGTATATAAAAATCAGATAGCTAAGTAGAATTTTCAAAGCTTTTTCTGTATGTAAGTTTGGTTCAATTTTAATGGCCAGAAAATTAAATTTTTTTGGTTATTAATTCATATATAAATCTACGTGGAATCAATTCACAGCTTCTGGAGCCTTCAACATCTCCTGGAGTGTACGCAATATTTTTGATATGGGCACAGTGGAGTGTAGGTCCTGCCACGACATAACTTGCGGTTATTGTGTTAAGACTGAGGTTGCAGGCCAGTGGATGTCCGCCCTTTCTTGTAAGAAGTATAATTATAATATATGGCTATTTGTTTAACGTATGGTTTTGCAGCGTGCATTACATTGGGACGCATAAAAATGCACATTTGTTAGGCAGCGCGTATCAGCCCTCAGACCCGAGACCACCCCTTTAATGAACATCTAATTGCAGTGTTTACGCGGCACCCGATTAGGTGAAGCATAAAGTTGCATCGGTCACTTGGTTGGTTTTGCAAGACAACTCGACTTTAGCGATCACGATCGCCCAACGGTTACTCTCGTTTTCATCCTTGCCTGCATCTCGAGGAGGACGCGATGAAAGAGTTGATTTTGCATTCAACGTGGGCCCTGATGATGGGTCATCATAGTTTTTAATCACCTGGTTGAGTGGATGGTGATGATTTACGATGAAACGCGTCGGATATTGGAAGAGTTATTGATTTGGGAAGGTAATGAGAGTTGCTTTCAAATTCAATCTTGTTTTAGAGTAAAGACCTCCGTAGCCTGGGCTGAATTCTTTTAAGGATTTCGGTTCAGCCCCAGCACTGGCTGATGATAAACTTTAGTTGTTAGTTTAATTCTGCTTACCATGAACACTTTTAAGCAACTTTTAAAGGCTTGAAAGCTGAAAACGAACATCAATATAACTAGAGTTGGAAGGAATACGCTGCTACCAGAACGTTGAACTAAACTAACTAAACTGGGTTGTACATTGAAATTAAGTGTTCCTCAAAAGTAAGAATAAATCAAACATTTCTACGTTTTACTGAGAGTATGCAGGATGTTTTTCTTTTCCTTACCAAGCCGTTGAATGTACTCAAACAGTTCTTTGAAGAAATCAACAAAACAAAAAAGCTTTTGTAATATTAAAATAAAAATGTCGTTATTGCAGGAAAATGTTGGCATAGTGGTTTGTAAAAAAGTTATGATTTCAAGTTATATTTACTCACGGAGAGAATCGCTTGCATATGTTAGAAAGAATGCAGTGTAATTAACATACACTCAAAATTCGCGCCATTTTGCCGTGCCAGCCTTGTTGATCGAGCAGTGTCCATAAAATGTAAATGTTGGTCAATATTTGTAAAATTTTCTTGGAATCCAGAAGATATCGATGTTAACCGGGTAGTTTGGAAGCGAGTTTTTCATAGTGTTTATTCCATGTTAAAATTTTCAATCGGTTGATATTTACTTGCTTCAACCTCAATTTGTATTAAATTTTCAGGATACATTTTTCTACATCTTGAATAAAATTAGATTAATATCTTGTGGATAATATACTAAGTTTTTAGCTATCTGTAAAACTGAAAAAGGCAATAGCAAGAGATTTGTATAGATTTATTTGATATTCATGTTTATAAAAATTGCCCAAATTTGCATCCTGATGCTCAATTTGAAACAAGTTGGATAGAAAGAACTACGCTCATAAGGCTTTTGCTTTTACGATATAATAGATAGAATAAAGAATAAGCTCAAGAAAAACTTTAAAGATATCTAATCATTGCGACTCCATTTTAACCAGCCGCCATTTTTTTCATCATCGCTAGCAATCATTGAACGAATGAAATCTTCAAGATGTTCTTGTTGTTCATCTTTCCTCTGAATTCGGTGAAGATCTTATCAAAAGTCTGGTGTCTCGTGCAAGGGAAAGCTCGAATCGTACTTTACTCAACATTCTAATTTAAAATGACCGCCATTTTGTTTGGTTGCATCCATGATTTTTTCTGATTTGCTACATGAAAGGTGTCCAATTGCGTGGTGGGAGGGAGTTGTATGTGAAAACTTCCTGCATTTTCCCTCCTTCAGTCCCATCAACTGCGATAAGGCAACTTTAAGACCTATTTTGAAAATATCCCAGCATGAAACCGTTTGACCCATTACTTTGGGCCAGGTCTCGTTTTGTTATGCCATGTAGCGACTTCAAGCTGGGGACTCTCTCTTATAGCGGGAGGGAAGAGGAGTTGCAAGGTAAGCAACCTCCCAGCCCCAACGTTCCTGTTTAATGTGAGTCCCTTTTATATTTTAGGACTGCCCGAGCATAATGTGCCACCTAGTTCCATTTGTCAACCGAATCGAGCATCACCACGAATATATTATCCGGGGTGAGCTCTTCCATCTCTCTGCTGAGACTCCTCCGTAGCCTGCTCCATTACGTGTACGAAAAACATGTGGGGCAGTCTTTGTCTTCCTCTTCTTGCAAAACTGATAATCGGGGGACCATGCCTTACCAATCTTGTGCGGGTAAGACTGAAAACACCCATGCCCGCTCAAAAGCTGGGTCAGATGGAAGTGGGTCTCACCATGCCTTTAATTTACCTACGGTGTCACATCCGATATGTGGCTCGCAATCCACCTTCTCTATGTACATTCACCCAAGACTGCTGTCAATCGTTGAGTGGGTGCCGTCTGTCCTCGCAAACAAGTATCTCCTGCGCGTCCTGGGCTCGACGCAGGTAAATAGCGTGGCACTCTCTAGCAAGGAGGGCAACAGGTATAACACCTGCAATAACACTTACCACCGAATCAGAAACTTCATTCAGTCTACAGAAACATACGAAGATGCAATCCTACGTGACTCTCTTCTCTGTAGCTGTGCCAAGCCTTTTCGGTATACCTCCATACTGAGAGCATCATCCCATATTTCTGCTCCGTACAATAGCACTGACTCTACGTACTCATCAAGAGGCGTCTTCTTGATGGGCTGGGCCCCTCAAAAATGGTAATAAGCTAACTCTGAGCCGATACTCCCGAAGCAGCCTTCTCAGCCGTCGCCCCGATTCGCTCAGAAAAACTCATCTTCGAGTTGAATAGTAACCCCAGGTGTTTCACCTCTGGCTTCGATTCGGTTGGTATATCTCCAATATTGATAATCCTACTCTAAGGATTCTCTTTTTTGTCAAGCTGACCACTTCGGCTTTCTCTAATGCTAAATTGAACTCGTGAGGCGCCATCCAGTTTCTCATTCGGTGCATTAGCATACCTAGCATAAGTTGCGCTTGATCATCTAGTGACAAGAGCCACAATATCATCCGCATAGCCGATCAAGTGCGACTCATCTGGCATCTCCAGTCTCAGAAGCCCGTCGTAAGACACGTGACACAGATCTGGATCAAGGATAGATCCCTGCACAACACTCGATGTAACTTCGATCCTTCGTTGGTCCTGTATCGTGTTATAAAGCAGGCTTGGGTCCTTCTAGTAGTCCCTCAAAAGCCGCATTAAATATTCTGGAACTTGAAAAGTGTTTTCCAGCGTATTCAGAATATCCACCCATCTAGCGGAGTTGAAAGCGTTCCTAACGTTGAGTGTCATCAACTGGACGGTTCGTCGCTTGGCGCGGCTATATGTCGCTGCCTTTTGGACCATGCTCACCACTTCGGCAATCGCATCAATGGTGGAACCTCCTGCTCTAAAGCTATACTGCCGAGGAGACAGTTCCCTTGCTGTACGAACTGCGTCAGTTAGTCTTCCCTCTGCGTCTTCCAGTTCCAGTTGTGTGAAGAGTGGACACTCGACTGCTTTTTTATCATGAACAGCATCAACACGGATGGGATGGGCAGGTAAAAGTGCCCGCACTATCTCGTCCATCTTCTCCGCATCATGTATGCAAAGTTTCTGTAGAGTACCAAGCTTCCGCATAACTAGCATGTAGCCAAGGCCCCACGGATCCTTGTTCACATTGTCCACTAGATCTTGCCGGCCACGAGCCTTGCTGTTGTTAATCGATTTGCGAAGGCATTTCCTAGCCAATTTATATGTTGCTACCCCGTTGCATGCCTCGTCACGGTTTCATTCCCGTTGAGCCTCACGCTGAAGCTTCTGACTTTCTTTTAACTGTTCAGCCAATTTAGTCAACCACCAGTACACTGGGGACTTACTATGCCGGGGTTTCTGACGGGGCATAGAAGCATTAGAAGCAGACGTGATGGTGCTCATAGTTGAGTCCACCACACTTGAGCTG
Organism: Odontomyia ornata; assembly: GCA_963969285.1. NCBI lineage: Eukaryota > Metazoa > Arthropoda > Insecta > Diptera > Stratiomyidae > Odontomyia > Odontomyia ornata. Next base: position 301,505,101 of record OZ017739.1, on the reverse strand, counting down.
CCGCTTTTTCCAATCCCTGTGAATCTCGCTGTAGTGGGGTGCCTGCTTTGAGCACTTCGATGAACCCCTCGACATCCATCCTTCCGACGCTCCACTCAATTGTCGAAGGTCGAGAGCATGGACATCGGGAGATAAGATTATTGGCCACAAGCAAAATGTACTGATGATCACTGGCTGAGTACTCCTCTAATTCTTTCCAAGTGCGTATCCTCCATTCTAAGGCCTCCAATACCAATGTCACTCGAGTATGATTCCCCCATAGCCAATATGGCGGAAAGTCGTCGTATTTCCGGTGTTTAGTACGATGAACACCATCCTGACCACCATTTCTGATTCATTTTCCTCGTGGATCTGTTTGAGGTATGTCCCATTAGATTGCCCCCAACGAGCACGTTGCCATCTGCGTTCGAGACAGTGCCCTCCAAAGTATTCAGTTTGGCTTGGAAAGATGACATGGATTCCTTTGACGTTAGGTATACACTAAAGAAGGGGGACCTTGGGCACTGAACCTACATGAAACTATCAGCTCTCCGTCTTGGAATCATTATTTCAAACGCAGGGTGGTAGAACCAGTTCATCAGGATACCACGATGTTGAACTTTTATTATGGTGTTGCTCGCTCAGCAGCATAAAGTCAGCTTTCATGTCCCTAGCAAAACTTGCCAAAAAGATTTTGGGTGGTTGAACTACAGTGTAGGTTTAGCTGCAGGATGATTTTGCCAAGGCTAGCGCTTCCTGGAAAATGCGGAATTTTACTGTTCCCAACGTTTGCCTAAAATCAAGTCTTGGATCAGCATCTTTGCAAAGAATACAGTGTGCCTCCTTTGTACACTCTCTTTCTTGGTGTCCCATTTCACCACATTTGTAACATAGGGAACTCCTATCAGGTCCGTTGCATACTTGTGCGGTGTTACCATAGCCCAGGCATTTGAAACATTGAGGAGATGCTGCTCCTCACCATATCCTGCAGACAACCCACCGTATTCTTACGTTGCCCTTATTCAGAAATTGTTGGACGTCCTTTTCAGTTAAGTTAATGATCCTGTGAACACCAGGGAACTACCTTTTGATGGCCTCTTTTACCTCGGCCAGATCCCTGACACAGTCAATGTCTCTTATTTCAATCGTTGCCATCAACTTTAATGAGGTTATATTTGCGCTTTTGCCGAGGACTTTATTTACTGCGTTGTGGAAAGCTTCTTGATTGTCAGCCTCTGCTCCAAATTCGACCAGTACTTGGCCCGACCACATCGGTCATACTGCTTTGATGGCAGTGTTTGTGTCTTCATGCCTTACGCTTCCCCTGGTATCCTGCAGCACCTCAACGTAGGATCGGCAATTTTGGGGGCTTACAAGCAGGGCTGCCATGATCTTCGCCGGAGCTCCTTTGTCTCTTGGTCGCATCAGACCATTTTTCTTGTTGGGAATCCGTACGAACTTTATTTTCTGGCACTTTTTGAATTAGTTTCTTTGCGGCTTTCGTGGCTCCTTTTATCAGCTTTTTCTGGAACCCCTGATCTGACGTTCTACACCTATTAAGTGCCTCTTTCTTGCTTTTCTTATTCCAATCTGCCTCGATTGGGCTAGGCCCCATTCGTTTGTTGATGTTTGATTGTGGCACTGTTCGTACACGCATTTTAAACGTAGCCCTCAGCGCTTCATTAGCCTTCTACTCTTCTTCGGCCTTTTGGTTCTCTTCTGCCTTTAACCAGCTCCTCCGGTAATGCTCTATGCAGTCTAGGAGCTTCTTTAGTTCAAGGAGTCCAATCTTTACTCCTTTGTTGATTTGTGGCGAATCGCATACAGATTGTATTCATTTCAGAATAGCTCCCGTTTTTCGGATTGGTCTTTCTTCTTCATATTGCTAGGTGGCAAGTGTACCTGTGACCACCATTCTTTGTAGAGGTTATCGGTTTCCGCTCCCGAGTACATTACTTTTGCCACATTTTCGACGTTGGCGGTGAAATGACACAACGGCGCTTGATTTGCCTGGTCACTCCTGTCTTTTCCTGCAGTAATCTCTTTGTGGACTTCAGGATGGTAGACATTGCAGCAGTGACCATCAACTTCTCGATGTTCTTTATATTTTCCTCCACCGATTGAATGTACAGTGCATCCTGCAGGGTCTACCGCTTTCCCTCTTAAGGACGCTCTAGCACTCGCATCATTGTTTTTGCTGCGCCTGAACACCGCTGGAATTTCAGTCTAGACAAGACTCTCCGTTAATCTCCGTTTTTTTTCCGTCTTCACTGCCATTGTATTCATCGTCGTTATTGTCATCGTTGGTACCGCTCCCAATGTACTGTTAACATCGTGACATCAGCCGCTAGTTGCGTCGTCGTTGTGATTTATGCTTTCTTTTTTGGTTTTTTTATCTTTTTATAGGATTTTCCGTTGCTCTAGTTTTATTGAGTCCCCCCTCGGAGCCGCTATCACTGTTTGTATGTGTAGTCATCTTCTTGGTCCTATAGCAATCCTTGTGGAGCAGGGAGGCCATGTGAGGGTTGGCACAAGACCTTATGGGGATAAGTGCGCAGCGCCAGATCAGTGCTAATCGGGAGTCCGTTTCAACCGAACCAACACCACTTACCCAATGATGTGAACTTCGAACGTACTCCAAGGTCTGCCTAGGTTTTATCCAGACGGAGACGGTATGATAGCTGAATTGCAGCCGTTCGCGCACGAGTTTCACCCCGGCGGTACCGTACAAAGCAGCTAGGTCCAAACCATCAGGTCCGCCAGCCCAAAGCATCAATTCCAGTTCGTTGTCCAAAGCGTAGTCCAGATTCAGTCAGGTTCGTTACCCGTCATCCCAAGAGGAACCTCAAGGCACCCCCCATATCCTCGGGTCCGTGGAGGCGCCACTTTCCAAAAAATGCTAGCCTCCAAGAGTGCTCCTGTTGATCGGCACTCCCCTTGCGGGGTTTTCCTCGGGTACAGGGGTGGAACTCACCAAGGAATGATAGCCTCCAAGATTATTCCTGTCGGCCTTCATTCTACCTGTGGGGGAGACCTCCCTTAAAACCCTTTGAACAACTTTTTTGTGCCTAAAGTTTCAACAAATTATCATTTTCTGACTTTTCTACAAAGTTTGATGGCTACAGCTTCTATAGTTTCGTTGAAAATCTGCTGTGACATACAGATGGACTGGCAAACGGACACAGGTCATGATTTCAATAGGGTCTTAGTATAAAACCCCTAAAAAGTATGACCTTAGCTTTATTATGACAACATTCTGCCTACTCATTCCCTTTGGCATGCTCGTTATGATACCGTTATGATACAGCACAAGCCGGGCCTTGACCTCCTGAATTAATCCCCTCCTATCATCACGATTCCACCGCCTTGTCTGCCAGTTATTTACTCCTAATAAGGATCTGCTGTTAGCCTCTATCGCATCTTCCCATTGAGTCCTCAGACTTCCCGCTGGACGTCTACCTGGTGCTTTACCCATTAATACTCTTTTGGATAGCCGCTTTTCTTCCATTCTTTCTACCTGGCTTGCCCATTACAATTACGTAACTTTACGCAAGAGGAAACAGATCGATCGAAAATAGCTCATACAACTCATCGCTGTAACGTAATCTCCACTTTGTTCCTTGTTTCACTGGGCTGTACATTTTCTGGAGCATTTTGCGTTTAACTACGGATTCACTCGTCAGGGTCCATGTTTCACTTCTATATAATACGAGTATTGATGTCAACAATATATGCTGCCAATTGTGTGGACTTGAACATTAATGTTACTGAGGTTTCAGCTGATGTCTTCCTGATGACGTGTTCTAGTGCAATATTGAAAAGCATTGAGCAAGTCCATCTCCTTGCTTGAAGCCAGGTTTCATTCTAAAGCTGCCCGTTAGTTCACCGTTTACCTTGACCTGGGACTCTATGTTTTTTTATCGTGACCTTGACCATGTGGACAAGTTATGTTGGGACGCCAAAGCCAAGCATTATTTTGTACAGTGCATTGGTTTGAACACTGTCGTATGCTTGCTTGCAGACTATCCACTTCGAAAGCTTCCCTGATACCCTCCTATAATACTTCCATCTTCTTCTTCTTTTTAGCACTACAGCCCCTCTCGGGCCTTCGCTTAGAGATAGTTAGAGTATCTCATTTTCATGACCGTATTGATTTTTTCGGAAGTTGGTTTGGTCAGTACCATGCCCCCGTGTGTCTGCTCAGCTATGATATGATATGATTAAATCAATACATATCACCACTGAGTGAACACTCATAGTCTGTCCGAAAAATCCCCTGGACTAAATCACGTTGTTCACCAACGAGATTTGAACCTAGGCCCTTTGGTTTATGCATCTCATGCGCTAACCAATAAACCGCACAGACTAATACTTTCATATTATGGCTTTAATTTTCATTCTATGATTTTGGAGAAACCTTTATAAGACGGGCACAGTAGAGCGATGCCTCTAAAATTTTCACCCCTTAGTTTGTCCCCTTTTTGTGTGCAGAGCATATAATGTTTTCCGCCAGTCATATGGTAACCGTTCCTCAGACCATATTCTGCATATTAGTCGATGCAGAAGGCTATTTAGATGAAGACCCCCGATCTGGAGCAGCTTTGCTAGCATTTCATCTATTCTAGAAGCCTTATTTTTTCTGAGGTCTACAACTGCTATCTGTATTTTGTCTTTAGTTGGTGGTGAGACTGCGACCTCTTGCTCTACTTCTAGAATGTTCACAACTTTAGCCACTGTTGCGGATGATATGAATCGTTTCTGGAAATATTGCAGTCATCTGTTTTTAATTTCAACTCGTTTGCCTATGACAGTTCCTTGTACACTTTTGCAAAGATTTGTTAGTGGATTGAAGCCGTCTCTTAGTTGTTCGATAGAGGCATATGCTAATCTGATTTCATGTAGGGTCAGGTTTCGTTTATCTGTAGGATCTTACTGTTGATAGCCAGTCGTTTCATTCTTCGGCACACTTTTTAAGCTTGACGTTGAAGGCTTTTATATTGTTCTTCTTTGGCCTAAGTTGGTCGCTGGAAATTGCTAAATGAGATGGTCGCTGGATGTATTCTCTATGGGCCTGATTCCTTTTTCTAATCACTTCTTTGCATTCTTCCTCGTACTAGGTGTTTCTTTGGCTGGTGCTACAAGACCTCTTCAGCTGCTTCTGTTACCATAGCTCTACTGCCTGGTTTTGATGTCATCATTACTTTTTCCGCCTGCAGGGATATGTTGAGGTGATTTTCGAGCGCTGACATGTAAGGGCTGTCCAACCAAATAAATAAAACAAAAAAATTTCAGAGAATTATGTTAATATTTTTTGTTATAACAGAAGAATCTATGACAATCATGTGTAAAACAAAATATCGCCCAAATGCTCGCCACGGCTACGGTGCCATACTTCTATCCGATGGTCCATATTTTCAATGACTCTGAGACATAATTGGTTCAATGTCGTTAATGTGCTGAATTATCTCATCATTTAACTCTTGAATTGTTCTTGGCTTATTGACGTTCACTTTTTCTTTTAAATATCCCCATAGAAAGCATAATTGACCAAATGTGTCCCCAATTGGGAGAATTCTGCAAAAATTTCAGCAAACCGAGTCTGTGGGAAATGTGAAACCACCTGTGAATGCTCGCCCAGTTGGTTCTGCAGAAAACATTGCTATTGTTCGCGATAATGTGGCAGAAGATCCGTCAACCTCGACTCGTCGTCGTGCCCAACAATTGTACATCTCACGAACATCACTGATACGAATTTTGGATAAATTTTGAATTTACACGCCTACAACGTTCAATTGACTCAAGAGCTGAACACACTTTCACCTCAGTGGACTCGTTAACAAGCAGAATTGCCGCATTTGGGTAAATGAAAATCCACGAGTAATTGTTGAAAAGCCGGTGCAGCCACAAAGAGTGACTGTTTGGTGCAGTTTATGGGCTGGCGACATCATCGGGCCATATTTCTCCGAAAATGAGGACGGCCAAGCAGTTACCGTGAATGGCGTTCGCTATTGCGAGATGATAACGGACTTTTTGTGGCCAGAAATTGAGGTTTTGGACCTGGATAGTATGTGGTTCCAATAAGATGGTGCCACTTGCCACACAGCCAACGAAATAATGGCACTTTCGCGCGAGAAATTCAATGACCGTGTTATCTAACGTTGTGGTGATATTAATTAGCCGCCACGATCATATGATTTGACACTGTTGGACTTCTTTCTCTGGGGATATTTAAAGGAAAAAGTGTACGTCAATAAGCCAAGCACAATTTAAGAGCTAAAGGATGAGATAATTCAGCACATTAACGACATTGAACCTCAATTATATCTCAGAGTCATTGAAAATATGGACTATCGGGTAGAATTATAATATCGTAGCCATGACAAGCATTTGGGCGGTATTTTTTCCACATAATTATCATAGATCCTTCTATTATAATAAAAAATATTAACAAAATTCTCTGAAAAATTTTGGTTTTATTTACAATTAACATCGTGCGTTTTCGTTGGACCACCCTTTACTCATTGCTGAATTTCAAAGAAGGTTTTCAGACAACGATTATCTGATCAATTCGCTTGCAAGTCTCGATGAGTTGGATGTAGATAAAATGGTTCCACTGAAAAATTTGGGTAAGTTTGAAAACATTTCATAATTAAAATAATTTGTTATGTTCTATTTACAATTTTAACCAATTTTTGGGGTCTGAACATTCCATCAAGAGAAGAGGCTAGTGTGGTTAAAGCTTACTTGAGTCGTAACGAGGATAAAATAGAAAATATATTTCAAGTTTTGTAAAGGCAACGAAAAGCGTTCAAAGATGTATATGACCTTTTAGCATTTGCGGCGACCATAGAATGTATGCACTGTAATGTGCGAATCTACATTTTCAACTTTAACTGCAATCAATAGGCATCAAAGGCTGTCAATGGGTCACGAGAGAATGGCTAGCTCGGTATTTCTGGCCTTTGGAAAAAAGAACAACATCATCGAATCGTAGAATTCAGTTTTTTTAAATATTTTTTATTATTATTTTAATTATTATAATAAGTTTGCAGAAACAATATGATCCAAACGGTATTTCTGGTCGTATCTATTTACTCGTATCACCCCACCCAACAATTAATTATTACCTCACTCTCACTCAGGCGTGGATCTCTACATCCAAACCTGGAAGTTCAATCATCTCGTTCGCTTGTTCTTCATCATTGAGGATTTAATATAGGGTTTTCCAATAAGAGGTGTTATTTTGAATAGATTTTGTGACTTAACACCTTGCGACTTCTTCCTTTGGGGCCACGTGGAAGAGAAGGTCTATGTCAACAGCCCAGCGTCGACTCAAGACCTTAAAGATGGAATTCGTGAGGCTATCGAGGGCATAGGGCAGCCACTTTGCGATTTGGTTATGGAAAATTTCATGAAAAGGATATGGTTCTGTAAGTGTGTCGTGGTGGTCATTTGCCTGATGTTATTATTCACTATCAACGGCATACTTTCTTCTTTAGAATGAAATAAACATCCGATCATTTATATTAAAAAATCGTTTTTGTTAAATATCAAAATGACACCTCTTATTGGAAAACCCTATAGTTCTTAGATCCATGCCCATGCTGTGTCACAGAAATGTAACCAATGCTTCTCTACCTCAAATTCGACTCTAGCTACAGCCCTGTATCAGCTGCTTATCAGGCTATTGCCAAAAACTAGTTTTCTTATGAGATCACGCTGCTTCGCGTATTTTAAGCATAGATATAGAGTGTACTGGATCAGCAACCGGTCGCGAGAGCCGAAGCAATTAGCAACCTTCGCTAAAGTTGTGTGAAGCTGAGGTTTGAAGTGATTTGTTTTTGTTTTTGCACTTAATTTGCCCCGAAACACGTTCACATTTATAAAATTTTTAATTTTGAAGATCGTGTGTACGAAATCGGCACTTGAGTTCTCTGTTTTTATTAAAAACTTACGAATTTTCTATCGGTTTTGACACATGAGTTTTCTCACCTCTACGAATTTTTTCAGCGTTGTTTTCTTTGAGAGAACGTTTGTTGTGTTGTACTCAAACTGTTCTACGAATGATAACGAAGGTGCGATCGTGTGCACGTGAAATGAAATCTTGTTCGTGTTCGCGGGTGTCAGTGCGGGAAGTGATTCTTCTGAAGAGGGGAAAGAAAAACTTGTCGGGAAACATAGGGAAAGGATAAGCAGAGAGAATAATATAGTTTCGAGAGCGGTACCGCTCCGCACTTTATGCTTACAAGTGAACAATAATGTATTTTTTCACTGTTAGGTATCACTGGACATAATGTGGCATATGGTTTCAATTGAAATTTGATTTGAGTGCCTCATCGATGAGATAATTCAGAGAGAGGTCTCCGATTTCTTTATAAACGTCATCGCACTAAAAAATATGCTCAATCGAGTCATTGATTGTCAGTGCGGTTATTATGCGTAAAGGTTATTACCTAGTTTCGTCAGAAGAGTTTACATTTTTTTTTTGTAATTCTTGCCTAGTATGCGATCTCTAATGTCTAGTATGATTTTAATGACGAGGAAATAATTCAAATCAACGTTGATGATTCGCTGGCAGCTTTCTTCTCAGTACTCAAATTACTAAGAAACCTGATTGTAAATATTTATAATGTTTATATTTTTCCTCAACTGAAACTCATACTTTTCCAACTAGCGAACATTATTTTTTCAGCTGAAAGATTATCAGGGCGTATATAATATAAAAACGGCTTCTTTTAAATTTAGTGTATTTTATTTTTCTTCTCGAAATCGATTTTCGACCGTAATCGTTCCGTCTTCTTCAGCGATTGCGATCCAATCGCTGAAGAAGACCGAACGATTACGGTTGAAAATCGATTTCAAGAAGAAAAATAAAAAATAAAATACACAAAATTAAAAGGAAGCTGTTCTTTTTTCTATTTTCAATTGGAGTATTTTGTGAAGGCGAAAATGAATTCGATTACAAATATTGAAGTATATAATATATTATACTGCTAACATCAAAGTAGCACAAGTTTTGATTCCGGGGATTCGCTAGTTACGAGTTACGGCAATTAAGTAATGAGACTAATACCATGAAAGCCGTATATTTAAAAATTATTCTACAACTCTGCCATGCCCTTCAAAGTAGTCCACTTGGGCAGCTATACAGCGATTCCAGTGCATTTTCCATGCCTCGTAACATTTCTTTAACGCTTCGACTGGGATGACCGCGACTACCCTCACCACAGCCACCATTGTGAGCTTTGGCGTTTAGTTTCCGGGTCGTATTGGAAAAACCAGCTCTCATTGCCTGTAATAGCTCGATCAAGCACTGACTGTTTCACGGTTCATATTCAGTTCCGAGGCCAATATTCGAACAATTAAACGCCGATCTGCACGGATTAGGGTGAGCATACGCTGCGCATCCGCGTCAGTCTGCACCTCAACTGGTCTCCCACGACGCGTTGCTGTTAATTTCGTTTCTCCATTTTTGTGACGAGCACCACCAACACACGTCTACTCAACACGACACAGCACGTGAACTAAACAAGCTAGAGCGATGATAAATATATCAGAGAGAGGAAGGATGCCGAGGAATGGAAAGGGAATTTCAAGGTCACACGTTTGCCACAAGCGCGGCAATAAAATCAGTCTTATTTATTTATTTAAATTCTATTTAACAGATAAAACATAATCCAATTACAAAATGGAACAAAACAAACAGAAAAGAAAATTAATGAAAATTAGAATAAATGGTACTAACAATAATAAATATGCGTGTAAAATTAAATTAAAGCATACAAAAAAGAAAATAAAGTCTAATATTTGCTCCAGTTGAGTTTTAAGAGTCAGGCGTCTTTGCCTCAATTTAAAAACTAGGTATGAGTCGGAAAAAGGACCAAGCTCAAGCTTATCATGATCCCTTACCATTCGTATAATGGGAGAATGAAAATATAAATTTGTACGGGCATACGGTGGCACGAAAAAATTGTTTGCCCGAGAAGAACGCGATGATTGATGAAGACGTAAGTCTGCAAGCAATGTTAATGAAATTTGATTGTGGCAGAGTTGATACAGAAAACACTGATCTAGATACATGCGACGGGACGACAGAGTAGGCAAACGTAGGAAGGATAAATGGCAGTCATAGGGTTGGTATGAGATTTTGAATTTGTAGAACAAGACACGAGAAAATTTACGCTGGACATTCTCTAACGAGTCAATGAGGTAGGAGTGTCAGGGAGACCAAACTACAGAGCAATATTCGAGGATAGGACGGGCAAGACAGATAAACAAGCGGACGGGGGTAGATATATTGTTAAATTTATGAGCATGCCTGAAAATAAGTCCCGATATTTTCAAGGCCCTAGTAGTCGCGATTAGAACGTATGCATCAAAATTGAGCTTAGGATCAAAAGTAACGCCAAGGTCCTTAGCAGAGCTCACAGCAGCGAGTGGGACTTCATTCAACATATAGGTGAAAGTCAGCGGAGAACGATTTAGATTGACAGTCATTTTATAGCATTTGGCAACATTAAGACAGAGGTAATTAGACGAACACCAGTTACTTAGTGCAATCAGGTCCATCTGAAGATATTGACAATCTTGTACAGACCTGATAGCTCGAAAGACTTTAAAATCATCGGCATACAGTAGGCAATTGGAAGCGATAACCGAAGGAAGATCATTTATAAACAATAGGAATAGGAGGGGACCTAAAATGGAAACTTGAGGAACACCAAAGGACGGATAGAATGTAATAGAGGTAGTTTCACAGTAACTAACACAACATATACGAGAAGACAAGTAGGAGTCCATCCATGATAAGAGAGGGCCGACAACCCCAAAAGTTTTCAGTTTATAACAGAGAAGTTGAAGGTTGACCGTGTCAAATGCCTTCGAGAAGTCAGTGAAGATGACATCAACCGGCAATCGATTGTCTAGGGCCTTAGCAATGAAACCGGTGAATTCAATTAAATTTGAGATCGTAGAGCGACCTTTGAGAAACCCATGTTGTTCTTTCGACAAGATAGGGGTCAATGAAACTGAAAGCTGGTTGTATACCAGAGGCTCGAGTAATTTTGGAAAACAGGAAATTAAGGAAATAGGACGATAATTGGACACAGTAGAAGGATCACCACTTTTAAGAATAGGAACAACGTTTGCTCTTTTCCAATAAGTAGGGAAAATACCAGTCTTTAGACTGAGGTTGAAGAGAAATGCCAGAGGGATACAACGTGAAGACGCTAATGACTTGACAAAAATATTCGGCAAGCCATCAGGACCAGGTGATATATTAAGATTAAGTGAATTAATAAGGGATTCAACTTCGATATGGTCAGTGAAAAGTGAAGAAATGTCAATGGAGTAAAGTACGGGTGTATTAACTGGATCGGAGACATGAGAAGAAGGAATAAAAGTTGACGAGAAGAACTGAGAGAACAAGTTGGAAATATCCTGTGGAGAAGAGCTAACAACATTATTCCAGCGGACTGAAGGAGGGACAGAAGAGGAGGACTTAAAGGATCTAATGTATGACCAGAATGGTTTCGCATTATTCGCCATGAGGGAACTCTCCAAGCTACTGAAGTAGTTTTTCATTGCAGTCTTTAGTTCTTTTTTTGCTACAAGACGTAGATCACAAAAGCGGGCTCTGGATTCTTCAGTACCACAATGCTTGAAACGGGGGTGTGCCTTACTTTTAGCATTCAAGGCACATGGTTTCTGCTTTACTTTGCGAAGAGCTTGTAAAGGTGTGAAGTGTTTAATCAACTCATAGAGGTAATTATAAAACTTATTCAGAGCTTTCTAACACTCCAAATTATCAAAAAACTCCTGCCAGTCAATCAAGCTCAGCTCGGAGGCTAGAGCTTCGTAGTTTGCTTTGAAGAAGTTGAATTTTGGCGAAGAAGCAAAAGTACGACTTGACAAAGGTGTAATGGAGCGATAATGGAGGATGATGACTATCAATACTCACTAGGGGATTTAATGCAGTGGAAACAGATAGACAGATTATGGGAAAGCTAGAAAGAACAAGGTCAAGTACCCGACCATTAGCATTAGGGATATTATTGAATTGCGATAGTGAACAGAGGGATAGAAACGAGGAGAGGGATAAAGAAGATGCATCGGTTGATGAAACAGAGAAAGGAAGGTACTTCGTCCATTGCACTATTCCCAAATTAAAATCACCGCATATTAGAATTAAAGATTGCGGATGATGCAATACGACATAAGAGGAAAACTCGTCAAAGAATGTCTCATACACATACAAAGGAGAGTTACTAGGTATGTAGACAGAGGAAACTAATAAAGATGTATTAATTTTTTTTTTTTGTTAATTTTTAAATAAGAATAAAAATTCCAAAAGCTTCCTTTTTCGACTATATTTATCTTTATTTTCTGTATATGCGCATTTCGACCGCAACATACGGTCATCCTCAGTACACTACTTCCTACCTATCTTAACCTACCTTTATATACTAGAGGGTTTTCGGAACACTAATTACATTCATAATTTAATCCTTATTACCTAATTAGATTAATGAGTTTTGAATTATTATTACCTAGGTCAGTCTTCATTCTTAAATTTGCCGGTACTTTCCTAATCTGTATGCTTTCGCTGCAATCAAGTTTTGCCATTTATCGATATCTTTGACTACTTCGACGTCGTTCATTGTTATTTCGTGGCCATTTTCAACTATATGCTCTGCCACTGATGATTTAAAATTTGTTCTAATTGTATGTTCCTCGCATCGAACTACCACTAATCGTTTCGTTTGACCAATATAAATCATACCACATTCTGGACACGTCACCTTGTACACTCCGCATTTTTCTTCCTTAGTTTTAATATCCTTTACGTTGGTCAGCTGCACTCCTAGTTTATTCATTCTGCTTGTACCTATTGCCTCTAGTTGGTGTTTCTTCAGTACAGGTGCCAATGTCTTAAACATTCTTGAATACGGGATGCTAATTCTTCGTTGGCTTCTATCGTTGCATTCTGCTTGAATAATTGTTAGGAAGGAAGATCTTGACAATCACACAATCCACAACACGGGAAAAGCAAAAATCAGCACACAGGGAGCTACGCACTGTATTACTAACAGCTACAAGAACACCACTTCCAACTACTTTATTTGCAGAGGCCAAGTCCCGATCACAACGGTACATATCAAAATCAAGGGATATTTCCGAGTTTAAGATGTTACTATTTAACCAGGTTTCCGTAAGACATATAAATACATCTTCGCTGAGTTGTAATGATAAAAAGAGCTTATCAAGCTTGGTCCTTAACCCTCTTACATTTTGGTAATATACTGAAATATTTGAAGTTCACGAAAAAGGACTTCCTTCTTCTTGAGCTGAATGGTTTAATAAATACTCCAGGCGGCCAAGCTTCAGGTTTCAAAATAGTATCACAATTTGAGGGCACTGTAAGCTTGAAAGAAAGCTACGACTCTGTTCTCCAGATTGTCCTTAGTTAATTTGTAGCAACTAATAACTTTAACAGCTGGCCCAAATTTTTTACAAACGTAGTTTTATAGGTATTCCGCAGTTGTATGGTAGCTTAGGCACGAAATAAAGATCTCTTTTGGAGGGGATACGATGTCAAGTGTTGGGACTTCGTCATCCGAAATCAGAGTAGCCACAGCCGAGGTGTCAACAGCAGATGAGAGCGGAAGACTAGGCGATTGATTATTTTTGATTTTAGGGATCGTCCCCCGATTTATTGATGATGGTCCCGGAAAGCTATCACATGCCACAGGTAATTCATTACTAACCATATGCTCAGTTGCTGCTGAAGGCACAGGAGAATTAGAACACGACGTAGTAGTGCTAGAACCAGCAGCAAGGTTCAGGGTCTTAGGAGCCGATAACTTTGCCAGCAATTTACTACGAGTAAGGATGGAAGGCCTTTGTACAGGCGTAATTGAGCCCCTTATGCATAGCTGCTGAGCTGTCGGCGTAAGTAATTGCGTCTGGTTATTTACGTCAGTGATATTCACTGAAGCTAGAGTTTTGGGTGACGCGTCCTCTGTAAATCGCAACAGCGTCTCGAATTCCAGACATGCACTTGAGCACTTAGGTTGAAGCTGTTTAAGCTCTTCCGCGAGCGATTTACTTAATTGTCACACCTCGTAGTGTTGTTACAATTTCATACAATTTAAATGGCGATAACTCAGTTGGTTATGATTTGATTTCCATGAAATTTCGTACGTATAAAGTTCTTATGTTAACATACATAATTGTGAAATCTTAAAAAGGTTAAGGGCACCCTTTAGATTTTTGCAGGAAAATGTTAAATATACAAACTATACTATTATTAACAACGTTGAGCGAATTTTGATTTTCGAGGTATTTATAAAGACCTGTGCGTGATTTTTTCCAGATTTTCGCGAGGGTGAGGACACAAACATTATTCGTACATTTTGGATCCCCAGATACAAAAAAATCACTTTTTTCAGATTCTGAAAGTATCAAGACGTTTCATTTGATACCGTAGTCGACTACATTTGGTGAAAAAATGTTAAGGGTTGCTTCATTTTAACTTACAACTCCCCTATAAAAAAATTTTGAAATATTTGATAAGATCTCAACCCTTGAGAGACCACCACTTATGACATTTTCACAAAATTTGAGCTTTGTACCTTCTATAGATTTTGAAGAAAGTTCTTGTGGCGCACGAATAGACGGACAAACGGACAGATGTGGGCAGACAGGATGCAAAACTAGTGGGTTTTTTTTAAATTTCCTTCACAAAGCCCTAAAAACCATGGAGGTGCATCCAATGACAACTAATTTAGAGGTGGAAATTCGTTGAACTTTGCTAATAATATGTAGTAGGGCTTAGCATTTTTGTCAGTAGAACTATATTAGTATCATTAAATTGGATGAAATCAGCCACTTGAGCAGTTCTTTGAAAGATCTTTATTTCAATAAAATTTACAGAAGTTATAGCCATTTGAATATCCTCCGATTACAACAATGATAAATGATTTTTCTATCACATGGGCTTTCCATCGATCCAGACACTACACTACACTACACTACACACAAAACCAGCCAATGGTTTTAGTAATATTGAAACGAAATGTTGACTGGTTAAAGTGGAGTTCTTTTAAAGTAAGAATATATTTGTTGTGCTGTCATGAAAGTTTTTTCTGGAATTAGATCATTCTAAATGTTTGCATATTATAGATTCAGTGCGGAACCCTTCTGACATGAGCGAAGCTCCCAACTTGTAATATTTGCTGCAGTTGTGATTGGATCGTACGGAATTACCTTCATTCCGAATGCGGTCACACGGACTCCAACTTCACGCTCTATTCATCCAGGACCTATAACTGGAAATACCTTTCCATATATGTAGTTCACTGCCACTATATAAATTCCTATTGCAAAACATGTAAGCTCATATGCAGCGAAAGAGTTCCTCTTAAAGCTTAAAATAAAAATTGGAGAATAAATTCAACGTTTTCTATTAAAATTGCCGAAAATTTTGTCAACCACGATTATGGTTAGCTCCCACCAAAGTTTTTCCGACAGCTGTCAACTGATTTTTTCTCCTCGACTTAACAGCTGTAGGATTGGCTGTCATTTGACATAGTCCACGTTGGATGAAAGCCTGCGGCTATGCTTCCGCAACCTTCGCAAAGGCCTGTTACCGCAGACATCAAAGATGTGTACATGTTGAAAAGAAAATTGTTTTTCCATTTTTCAGCAGCCGCTACATTGTTGCAATGTAACAAAAACTACTCACATCATGAATTTTCAAAAATATCATATTATCTGAAAATTAAAAAAAATTCAAATCATCGAGCACCGAAATCGGAACTTGTTATTGTTGTCCGAGAAATTAAAGAAATTTGAAATGACTATAACTTCCGTGAATGTGATTCAATTTCCTTCAAATTACAGAATATTAGGACCTTTTGCAAGACTCCTTAAATATCTAATTTTATTGAGTTTAAGGGCATCCATACGGTTTTATTCGGGAAAATGGCAAATTTTGCGGCTCTCCTTCTGATATCGAGGGACCGTTTCTTTAAAACCGCTGACAAATTTATTGATGCTCAACCTTTCAAGTGTCATTATTTTTGATCCATCTCCAAAGTTCGGTGTCGGTAGCAGTGATTTTTTCGGAGAAAAACTGTAACACACAGACAGACAGATAGACAAACAAAACGGATTTTGTAAGCAGTACAAAACCCTTAGAAATGACCATCACGACTAGCAATTACAAAGCGCATTCGATCGACCCGATTTTTGACTACTTTTTCCAATATATCTGCTCTTATTTCGTCAATGGCACGTCGAATATTTTTCCTAAAGGGTTCCAATGTTGTTGATTTGTTAACATAAAGCAAAGACTCAACACACTTCTTAAGAAGAGAATCTCATCATCCATGTTGTAACAGCCCAAGCCGGGCCTTGGCCTCCAGGATTAATCTCCTCCAATCATCACGGTTCTGCGACCTTGTTCACGAGTTGGTGAAACCTAGCAAGGATCTACTTTTATAATTTACGATTTTTTCCGAAGCTTGTAGTGTTGTCAAATTAAACTTATTAAAATACGTAGCTACTCCTACTACAGTAAAATTTATATTTTTCATATGGGTATTTCTGGGGTAACTTACTCCCTTCCTCAATACAATTTTTTTTTGTGGTAGGGAGGTGAATGCTATTTATGCACAGAGTGTGGGACTTCCATGCGCGACTAGACTACCCACTAAACACCTCCCCTGTCAACCAGAGAACCCAGCCTGGAACCGTTTGACACATTACTTCGGGCCAGGTCTCGTTTTGTTACGCCGTGGAGCGCCTTCGAGCTGGGGAATCCCTTTCTTAGCGGGAGGGGAGAGGGGAAGAGGGATTGCCAGTAGAGCGATCCCCCAGCCCCAGCGCCTCTGGCTGCTGTGAGTCCCTTTTATATTTTAGGACTACCCGAGCATAATGTGCCACCTGGTTCCATTTGTCAGCCGATTCGAGCATAACCGCGACTATATTATCCGGGGTGAGCTCCCCCGTTTCCCTGTAAAGTTCCCTTGCCAGAGGGACTCATTTTGTACACGCAAAAAATATGTGACAGGCATTGTCCTCCTCTACTGGTCAAACCCGACAATCGGGAGACCGTGACATACCGATCTTGTGCAGGTAAGACTGAAAACACCCATGCCCGCTCAAAAACTGGGTCAGATAAAAGTCAGTCTCACCATGCCTTCGATTAAGCCACGGTCTCACATCCGGGATGAGGCGCGCAGTCCACCTTCCCTTCGTGCAATTCACCCAGGACTGCTGCCAATCTCTCTCTTCGCAGACAACTGTCTCCCTCGCATCCTCGTTTCGGCGCAGGTAAATAGCGCGGCACTCCCTAGCAAGGAAGGCGATAGGTATCACGCCTGCAATCACTCTCACGGCCGAGTCGGAGACTGTTGGATACGAAGATGCAATTCTCAGTGCTCCTCTTCTCTGTACCCGTGCCAAACGTTTCCGGTATACCTCCTTGCTGAGAGCGTCGCCCCGCACCCCTGCTCCGTACAGTAGCACTGACTCTACAGCACTCATCAAGAGGCGTCTTCTTGATGGACTGGGCCCCCCTACGTTGGCCATAAGTCGACTCAGAGCCGATATTCCCGAGGCAGCTTTCTCAGCCGTTGCCCTGATTTGCTCAGAGAAACTCATCTTCGAGTCGATCAGTAGCCCCAGGTACTTCACCGCTGGCTTCGACTCGATTTGTATGTCTCCAATACTGATCATCCTTACTCTAGGGATTCTATTTTTTGTCAAGATGACCACTTCGGTTTTCTCCAGTGCTAAACTGACTGCTGACTGCTGTTTCACCATGGACAACGTCAACACAGACGAGATGGGCGGGGAAGAGTCCCCGCACTATCGCGTCCATCTTTTCCACGACATGTATACAAGGCTTCCGTAGGGCACCAAGTTTCCCCATGACCAGCTTGTAGCCAAGGCCCCACGGATCCTTGTTAACATTGTCCACTAGGTCTTGCCAGCAACGAGCCTTGCTATAATTGATCAATATGCGAAGGCATTTCCTTGCCGACTTATATGCTGCTACCTGGTTGCATGCCTCGTCACGGTTCCGCGCCCATTGAGCCTCACGTTGAAGCTTGTGACACTCCCTTCGCTTTTCAGCGATTTCAGATGAACACCAGTACACTGGGGGCTTGCCATGCCGGGCGTTTCGACGGGGCATAGAAGTGCAGCAAGCAGTCGTAATGATGCTCATAGTAGAGTTTACCACGTCTTCAGCTGCCCGTTCTTCCGTCCCCTCCGAAGCTCCCTGCAGCGGCTCACCTGCTGTGAGAGCCTTGACGAACCTCTCGACGTCCATCCTTTCGATGTTTCATCCAGTTGTAGAAGGCCGAGAGCACGGACGTCGGGAGACAGCATCACTTATCTCAAGCAGAATGCACCGATGATCACTGGCTGAGTAGTCCTCTAATACTTTCCAGTTGTGTATCCTTCGTACTAAGGACTCCGAGGCATATGTCACGTTCGGTATGGGTCCCTCACAGCCAATACGGCGTCTTGGTCGCCATTTCCAGGATACGTTTTCCCGCGGATCCGTCTGAGGCATGCCCCATTAGATTGCTTTAGCGTTGAAGTCAACCCCTACAAGCACTTTGCACTCTGCGTTCGAGACAGCGCCCTCCAGAGCATTAAGCTTGGCTTGGAAAGATGATATCGACTCGTTAAAAGAAGGTGATCCCTGAGCACCGAACCCCCTGCGAAACCATCCCCCCGTCAACAACTCTCCGCTTGAAAGTCACTGTTCCGAACCCAGATGGCGGCAGTACCAGTTCCATCAGAATACCATAATGCAGGACTTTTATTATGGTGTTGCTCACTCAGCAGCAAGAAGTCGGCTTTCATGTCCCACGCAAACTGCTCAAGCAGATTTTGGGCGGTTGAACTGCGGTGTAGGTTTAGCTGCAGGATGCGGGTCATCGAAGCTCTGATTTTGCCTTGGCTAGGGTTTCCTGGAACACCCAGCATTTTCCTGATCTCAAGGCGTGTCCAAAATCAGGTTTTGGATCAGCATCCTTCCAAAGAATACAGTGTGCCTCCTTCGAACACTCTTTCCTTTTTTGTCCCGTTTCACCGCATTTGTAACATAGGGAACTCCTATCGGGTCCTTTGCATACTTGTGTGGTGTGACCATAACCAAGGCATTTGAAACATTGAAGAGGCGTTGCTCTTCGCCGTATCCTACAGACAACCCACCCTATTCGAACTTTGCCCTTGTTCAGGAATTGTTCGGCGTCCTTTTCGGTCAAGTCAACTATGGCCATGCGTTGTCCCCTGTTGTTTTCTGGTGTCTGCCTCACTTTGATCCTTCCCACGGTAGGGAACTCCCTTTTGATGGCCTCTTCTACCTGGGCCAGATCCGTCACGCAGTCAATGTCCCGTATTTGTATCGTTGTCATCGGCTCGAGCGGGGCTATAGTTGCGCTTTTGCCGAGGACTTTCTTTACTGCGTCACAGAATATTTCTTTATTGCCGGCCTCTGCTCCGAATTCGACCAGTATGTGTCCCGACCGCGTTGGTCGTACTAAAGCTACTATTTCATTGACATTTTTTAAATCCTATAAATATTCCATGGGCTTAAAGTAAAGACATGAATGAGCTTTTTGCTCTATACATCAATAAAAGGTAGTTAGAGAGGGTTAGGTTGATATGTTTTTCTGCTTTGACTATAATTATTTTTGAGGCACAGCTTCCTTGATTGGTATTAAAAAGATTTTTGGAATTTTGTCGGAGAAGCTTTCCCGAGCATCCAACGTGAAGGGTCAATTGACGTACTTCACAAGCTTTAAATTGTCTTCGTGGATAGTATGGCCTTTTTCAATTAACCAACCAAGATATTACTTTCCTTACGAAAAAATAGTTTAGAGAAATGGATAAGCATTCCCATGAGTGACTTTTTTTAAAAAATCAAATCTCCTCTGAGGCATTTTGATATCCGCGTTGTTGCATCCTCGAGAAGCAGCACCCTTAAACACCGACTAGGTAGCGAGAAGGATCCCCTAAAAATGGCGGAAATGAGCAGGATTTGCAAGATTAGTTGCAATGATTGCGAAGAGTGTTACATTGGGCAAACAAAAACGTGAATTAAAACGCGTTTCCAAGAGCACATGAACGAAGTAATTAGCGGAAATAAACGAGGTCTCAACACAGTACGATCAGAGGTGGCGATGATAATTGAGAAAGGCCATACTATCAACGAAGACCATTTAAAGGTTGTTGAGAACGTCAATCGGCCCTACACATTGGATGCTTGGGAAAGCAGCTTCACACAAGTAATGCGACAAAATTGCGAAAATCTTTCAAATACCGATCAAGGAAACTGCGCCTCAAAATTAATTAAAATCATAGCAGAAACAACATATCGACCTAATCCTCTCCAATCACGAGGGTAGTTTGAAAAGCTTCCGGCCTTATCGGTAAAAAAACATGGTACATTCAAGTTCAATAGAAGGAGTTCACATATGGATGCCATAAAAATTTCAAATTGCGATCAGTACAAAATATATGGTACCCTTCCAAAGTTGACAGATGCCGTTTGTTAAGAACAATGGATAGAATCTAGTATCGCGCGGTGATAAATTACCTCTATTTGAAAGGGAAAAAACTCGGGAAGTGAAAGAAGAGTTAAACTCCGTGTATGGTGAATCATCGCCTTCATTTACAACCGTGAAGCATTGGGTGGCCGAGTTCAAACGCGGTCGCACAAGCATTTTCGACAAACATTCTGGACGTCCAAAAACTGTTTCAAAGGATGATATCGTCAGTTTAGTGCACACAACCGGGATGGAAAAGGGTAAGGAAAAGCGTTTGAACAAATTTATTGATTTGCGTGAAGACTATATGAAGAAATAAATTTTTGTTTGGCTTGGACTAGGTGTTTTTCTTTAAAATACCGGAAAATTTTATTGTGGTGGGAGTAGCTACGTGTCTTGATAAATTTAAAGATCTACTGTTTGCTTCTATTGTGTCTTCCCATCGAGCCCTCGGTCTTTTTACTGGACGTCTACTTTGTGCTCTACCCTGCAATATTCGTCCGGATAGCCCGCCCGTTGCAATTTGCGTATCTTAACGCAAGCAGAATTTTTGAACCATTTGAATCTTGTAACCAAGATCTTTATATAAATGTAATGGATGGACAAAAGTCGTTACAAACGTTGGGCAAATTGACATTTCTGGGATCTTGGTAACACCTCCACTAACAAAAACAATATTTTCATTGGTACGCACGTATCTTTGCCTTGTTGTCGGCTTCACATCATGCAATGAATAACTGGTACCGAATTTGTCAATGGTAGCACGACTAGCTTGCTAAGGTTGACGGTTATGTCGGCCATAAAATAAACGAAGAGGTCTTCAAGTTTCGCAAATTCTACATTGAATTTGAAAATGAATTTCCACAATTCAGCAGCGTCGTTTAAGTGTTCGACGATTTATGATTAAATGGCAAACATTACCGAATACAAATGCAATAGAAATGTCAGTTTTCCCTACAAATCATGCAATTAAAAAATCTCCATGGCACCACCAGCGAGAACAGCAATTTTCAAATGCTGAATGATTTGATTGGCTACTACTTTGAAAATCAAACACTCTTAAAAGAAAATGTTTTGTTGCGCATTACAAACTCTTTCTCTTTCTGAGCTATAAGAGCCACCATTTTGAATTTAAGTGTTTGATTTTGGATTTTTTAAATATGTATTTATCTTAGCATTTCACTAATCACTTAGCCAAGTCTCGTTCAAAACGGAGTTTTACTTTGGACAGCAGAAAAATTTCCGATTTTTATTGAAAATGGCAGCTAAAAATATTAAGCTTTAAATTTTCGACTTTTTATGTATCGTCCGATTTTCATAATTTCTCAAAAAATGTAGGAACTCGTGCCAACAATTCCTAATTCCCGAACATTTAGTGTTACCAACAGAACTACCCATTGCTTGGTACATTTGTGTGCCACCACCTTTTGGACAGCGCTCACCACCTTTACAACCGCATCATTAGTGGAGCATCCTACTCTAAAACCGTACTGTAGAGGTGATATGTCAATAGCAGCACGAATCACGTCAGTGAATCTTTCTTTGATGAGTTTCTCAAGCACTTTCCCAGCCTTGTCATGCATGCATAATGGGTTATTACAGAGGGCAACCCAGTATTGTTCTTCCTTTTGATGATCAGTACGAGACTCGCTACTTTCTCACTTTCCAGAGGAGCCCCTTCTCGCAGGCAAGCGTTGAATTTACTGAGCAGCAAGTTAGGACAACGCTGAAAGATGAGCTGCAATACTTTAGCTGGGACACCATCTGGTCCTCAAGTTTTGTTTGTTTTCATTTATAGAATTTTCTCTTCCAGTTCCAGTCCCGTGAAGTGTGGGCATCCAACTTCTGTAATAAATGTTCACTTCCTGAGTGTGTGGACTCCAAATTTGAAAAGCTTCTGGACTACTCTCAACACCTGCTCTGTCTACATGTGGACTTACCCTGGAACTGACAAATGTCTTCTTTTTTATGTAAGTTAAAACCATAATTTTTATTTACGTAGTAGTATGCTCGTAGGAGTTGATAAATTATTCATATTTGCCATTCTACGGATTACTTGAACAATATTTTTTTTACTAGATAAGTGCAGGATATTAAACTCATTAAGAGATAATCCAGTCGTAAACATTCTAAGGGAATATTTCTAATTGATTTCAATCCGATGGATTTCATTTTAAAATTTCATAGCGATTTCCTGCCATATTTGACATTCCATAGTTTATCAAAACCATTTCCATTCCCAACTTCTAATCCATTGATAGCCAACGCGATTTCATGGCCAATTAAATCTTTGAAATGGACTTTTCATGTTATAAAGTTGCAACTTCTTTGAAGTTTAAAAGAATAAAATTCCATTATATCAAACATGCGCTGATGCGAACTAATGCGCTTTGGGCCCTTAAGGCTGCGGAGCGTCCCGAGATGAAAGGCTTGGCCACAATGGAAGAACAGGTCGGATAAATTCGCATGAGGTATCATTCGAACGCCGTCGGTATATCAAAGAATTGATTGCTTCCATAACGGATCGGTCGACGGTTTCCTATTTGATCTTCACTTTCATGAAGTTGTTGGTGCTGCTTGATTTGATCGCATGCTTGATGTATTTTTACCTAAGCTTGCTAAAAGGATTAAATTCACCTTGTCCTTTTGAGCATAATGAAACGTACTTTGAGTTTTATAAGAATTTCAGGTTTGAGTAAGCAGTGTGATCTCATTGTTACCGGAAAGGCTACCTGAGGAATTGGCTGCTTCTCTGGATTTCCTGGAAGTAGTGCACCTCATTGCGCAACATTAAAATCTGTATCAAAATTATCACACCACTGAGGTTCAGCAACAATATCAAACACAGTATTAAATCGAATCGATACATTTTGATCACATTTTAAAATCATCCTTGCCAATGACGTTTATTGAAAGCGAAGAAGGCCACGCAAATCTGTTCATTGATGCACACACAAATCTGAGGCGAGTACCCAAAGGGCCTAAAACTTTAGCGCATGTCCAATAAATTTATTCCAAACGACGCTAAAATAAATAAGATCCTTAATGGAGTCAGTTGCCTGGACCAGTCATAAGTCTTTGTGTCGGCGGCATTGATAAGCCTTGAGATGTTCCTTTCCGAAGAAAAGGTCTAACCTTGCGCCGCTTTCCACCGCTTAGCGCACATACTCGCGAATGCGAAATGATCCGGGAAAAGGTGTGCGTTTCAATGCATTCGCCGGGCATTCGACAAGTTAGTTAATATGAATGGCGTCCAGGAACGACTCCACAATTGATTTCGCATTGCATAAACCTGGCCGTAATTATTTGTAGGATCGTTACACGAACGCATAAATCTCACAGCTGGGGAGTAAAAATATCGGGAAATTTCACTGGCCCCGATATCGTTATCGGCACGTTATACTTAATGGCGGTAAACTTTGAAGAGTTATTGGGCAATAAGTAGTGTAAATTACGTTGTGCAACATGCACACTGGCAATGCAAAATATCGCTAATATGCACGCATACCTCATACTCAAACAGTGAATGTTAAATTGATTTTAACTTAAGGACTAAAATAAATAGCTCGATGATTTATAAATTGGCAAATGAAAAAATGTTTTTATTTACGCGCATAGCGGATTTGAAGCACATTATCAGTACATATTTTATTTTGCTTTCAATTAGGGCAATATGGTGGATAATCAAATCAATTTTTTTTTGTGGAAAACATTTCCAAAATATTCAAAGAGCTTGAATAATTGGTTTCTCCATACCAATATGAATTATGGAAGAATATGTTTAGTGGGCATGTAGTTCAAAAACTCTGCGGGTCTGGGAGATCCACATCCTGGGCGCAAATAGCCTCTACCCCCCTGACATAAAAATAATTTTAAACGCTTTGGTGCTCATTTGTAGAAAACACTGCCGCTTTTGACTTCTACTTCAGTAGTTCAATCATGTATGTTAGCTACACACAACTAAGTAATTTCAAGGTATCGGAAAACGAGATCGATACCCGCACGAAAATGATCTATTTAAAGTTTAGCAGAGACAAGTACTTACAGCAGGAAATTTGACCTGAACATAATTCGTAGTTACAAAAAACATATTGAGTTCGCATAAGTAGAAAAATTAAAAATAACTCTCTCACATCGAAGGTGGTAATAAGAGAGATGGCCCGAAGAGAATTAGTACACACGTCTAAACCACCTTCTCCTGACATTTTTCTTCTCTAATAATTTTTCAGAAAAATTATTAAACTAAGGAACTCAATTATGTAGCTTCACAGAAAGAGTTTTAATAAGAAACATAATTTTAAACGCTTTGGTGCTCATTTGTAGAAAACGTTGCCGCTTTCGACTTCTACTTCAGTAGGCGGCGCAGTATTGTTAAGTGGCGGGATTTATCCCATTTTACGGGATTTCTCTAGGTGATACGGTATAAAAGGATTTTTTATGAATTGACGGGAAAAATGAATTCGAAATTCCTGTATAGATGAACGGCTACGGAACTCGCACTTGGCAGCACTATTTTAAAAATCTACAAGTTACTTAGCTTCGCACACAATCATCTGTCAGTTTCTGTCAACGAATTTTCTGTTTCCGATTTTCTGTGCGATAAATAAAACTGAAAATAATGTTATCTAGCGAAAGAGAGTTGACCAGCTCGAAATAAATGCATAAGATAACCCAAAAAAGTAAACAAAGATTTGATTTCGAGAGAACAATTTAAAGACTGGTTAAAGGTGGATACCAAAAGTGAAGAAAATTTATTTTGCAAATACTGCGTAATGAAGCATAAAGGCGGAGAAAATAATATAGAAAGACACAGTAGTTCTATGAAGCGTAAGAATGAGGCGAAAGCTGTAAAAATAACTGGCATACTAGACTACGTTGATACAGAAACGAGAATCTTTCTCACAGAAATAAAGTGAAAACTGCGGAGATAAAACTTACGACATTTTTCGCCTGGAAAAATGTTGCTTAATCATTGCTGATAATCTTATTAACTTTTTAAAAGATGCACTCCCCGACTCCATTATTTTCAGGAATGTGACTTGGTATTCAGATCCCGTTTTCAATTCTAATTAATAAATAAACGGACCATACAGTTATAAAACATCTGTGTTTGTTAGTGAGGTACTTATCAGATGATTTCCAAGTAAAAACAGATTTATTAAAATTAATACCTATTGACGCACAGGGGTTCATCATCTGAAGTTTTATATAAATTGATAATCGAAG
This sequence comes from Odontomyia ornata, assembly GCA_963969285.1. Classification (NCBI taxonomy): domain Eukaryota; kingdom Metazoa; phylum Arthropoda; class Insecta; order Diptera; family Stratiomyidae; genus Odontomyia; species Odontomyia ornata. The sequence continues at coordinate 301,479,326 of OZ017739.1, read as the reverse complement.
AACTAGACCGTTACAAGATTCCCTTGAAGAATATTGTAGCCATGGCTTCAGATAAGTGTTGTACCATGATAGAGCGTAATACTCCCGTATTTAGCCGCTTGAAACAATATTTCAAAGTTAATGAAAAAAAAAAAAATGTTACAACTATGTGAAACTTGTTGGCTTTGCATGTTTAACTGTGTTAGTCGCATATTAGAAAATTGGAATGTACTTTGACGTTACTTCGAAATAGCAATGTACAGAAAATTCTAACATACTTGAAGGATCCTAATATTAAAGCATATTTTTTATTCCTCAACTATGTTTTACAGTTCTTCAATAAAATTGTTACTTCATTTCAATCCAGTGAATTGTTAATTCAAGAATTACGTACAAACAACACTCAAATTTACAGGCAATTGTGCAAGAATTTTGTTCGGCATGAAGCGATATTGAATATTGATCTTGAAGTCAATAAATATCTTTTAGATGTTTAAAAATATATAGTATAGACTGGCCTTGAATGTGAAGAGGATTTAAATTTTTTTAAAATAAAAGCGCATTGCATTGAGTTTTACAAAATATCAGTTCATGAAATCAAAAAACGATTACCATTGAATAATCATTTATTTGAAGAACTCAACTTTTTAAAGCCCAGTTTTATTTTAGATGTAGAATACGAACAAAATGTAAGTAATTTATTTAAAAATTACGGGCCACTTATTGATGTTAATAAAGCCAATTATGAGCTGAGAAATATTTGTACATATTTTTCAGAAGAAGAAAGTCTAAAAGAGTTAACATGAAAATCGAATAATTATGGAAAATGCTGCCAGAGTTTAAAGAATTTAACAAAGGACTCTTATTTGAGAACATTTGCCACTTGGCACGGCTTTTTATAGCTTTTCCACATTATAACGCGGGATGTGAAAATTTTTTTTCTATTATAACTGATGTAAAATCAAAGAATGAAATCGTATCGCAGATATTTCTCTTGATTCTATAAGTCGAATTAGAAGCTCAATGATAAATTATCAAGGCTTTCATATTACTGATAAGCACTTGAAGTTTCAGAATGTTACCATGTATGTTTAACTCTCCGAGTACACACCTATTTTTTCGATCATCGAGTACATATGGGGTCAATTTGACCCCAACCTTCTTTGAACGTATACAGTATCGCCCCCACTACAAATATTAGTTTGAAAAATTTTCAGATATAGTTTGAAAGCTCTTTTAGTAATTTTCATACATTAGAAAGGCCTTAAATGTCCTTAGCGTACCAAAAAAAAATTCGCAAACAACCTGAAAAAACAAAAATTGGCATTTTTACATAAAAAATCGTAACATTTTCAATTTATAATATTTTTGGCTTAAAATTTACGTGGAAACTCTCAAGACATAACAGAATAAAGAAAAAATGAGCTCTATAGTGTCCATTAAAAAGAAAGTATTTATTTTGCCTATATACGATGACAGTTTTGAAGATTTTAAAATTTTCATATTTTTTCAAAAAAAAAGGTTCATAGCTTCGTCAGTTTTCAATATTTTGAGCTAAAAATTCATATGAATACTCTCAAGACATAGTAAAATAAGAGAAAAACCAGCCCTATGTATAGAGTTGCAAGAAAAAGGTTTTCGTTACGCATACTTGTAGTGGTAATTTTGAGGGTATAAAAAATTATGCTTTTTAACTTTTTTCAGTAGGAAAAACTTTTTTTATTCTTCAAAACATATAATAATAAATGAAAAATAAGTAAAAATAAAAAAATCAATTATAACCAGCACTATCGTTGCATAAGTATACTCGATGCTCGTTACACATCGGTGGGCTGCAGGATGGGTACGCATCACTTGTTTTGTGGTCCTGCTGACGAGTGCACAAAGAACACCTTGCTCTTTTTCTCAGCTGAGCACGCTCTACTGTGACAGGTGGGATATTTATTCCTAAAATATTTTCAACCCCTTTTCTAATATCTGTACGCATACAGGGGTTCTTAATTTTTTCTCGTAAGTATGGGTGAACAAGGTGAGCTACAACATCTTTTTAGGCACCAGCAGCAGATTTCTTTTTGGTAGCGTCATTGGCATATTTACACATATATAAGATTCTGGCATTTACGATTGCTTGATCCAACATACCAAAAAAGTATCGCACTGGCCAACGCTTTGTTGCTCGGGTAGTTGTATAAGCGTGGCACAGTTTATCGAACACATCAGTTCCACCTTTGGTTTTATTGTAATACAAGATAAACTCTGGTTTATCTCTTTCTCCAATATTTCCAGTTGTGATTTTTGTACTAACAACTAATACAATTTTATTTTTTTGGCGTGAAACTGGCTAAAGTGATATCGCCATGGTAGCAAAATTTAGTGGAAGGTATTACCGTGCCAGCAAACTTCATTTCAATATGAATGTCGGGTTTATTTTTCCGGATTGTGCCAGTTACATACATATTGTACTTTTCTTCCAACATATCTTTCAGAAGAGGAACGGTTAAACCAATTATCGCAAGTAACAGATCTATTAGAACCATGAATAGGTTCAGTTACTTTTTTGAAAAAATGTTCTCCGGAAGACTGATTACGTGGGTGACCCGTTTTTCCTAAATAAGAAATGCCGTTTAAATAATTTTATTATTTATGAAAAAATAATAACAAATAAATAATAAAAAAATTACCAAATAAAAAGTTTGTGCATCGTTCATTGTAATAATTTTCAAGCCATATTTATCAGGCTTCGATTTTATGTACATTCGAAATTTGCAACGCCCTCTGAATGAAAGAAGCTGCTCATCTACAGTAATTTCATTGCTGGGATCGTAATAAAATTCAAAATTTTTAATGAATTTATCCCACAATTCTCAAATAAGTGATAATATATCATCATGAGATCGATTATCTCTAGCATTAAAACGTAAGCTATTAGCAAGGAAAGCAAATCTTGATTTTGGCATAACGCAACGATAAAAAGATGTTGCATGAATGATGCTCCATAACTCCTTGACATAAAAATGATTAGATTTCCACATTCCTGCATAATAAATAATTCCAATGAATGCGTTCATCTCAAGTATATCATTAGTGCGGTGCTATGTCTGCAACGGCACGTCATCAACCATCAATTTCAATATTAGTATATTCTACTATCTTCTTTCTTATATCCTCATCGAAAAGAATATCCCAAAATTCAACAATGTTGTTACAATTTTCTGCTCCGTTTCGTGGTCCCGGTACTCTTTCTGGTACAATCGATCTGTAACATAGAAACAATATATATTCATACTAAAAGTTTCATTGAAATATTATAATAGTATGCGTATACAGGGTTTGCATAATAAGTAACCGGACTGACCTCAGGAAATTTTTTATTGGCAAAATATGTACGATTTTTCTTTAGAAATCTTCAAAGTAGTCCCCATTGGAGTTGGTAACACGCTGATACCGGATTTTCCAATCCCCGAACGCTCCCTGGAAGTCGGCAACCTTGATGCTGTCTAGAGCTCTCGTCGTAGCACGTTGAACGTTTTCCAGAGTCCCGAACCACGTCCCCTTAAGGTGTCTCTTGATCTTGGGGAACAGAAAAAAGTCCGCTGGTGCCATATCCGGGCTGTAAGAACTCTGGTTCGGTTTGCAGTCGATCAAGGATTTCCGAAGCGACAGCAACACGACGCTCCTTTTGCTCATCAGTCAGGTGTTTAGGTACCAACTTCGCGCAGATCTTCCTCATGCCCAGATCGTTCTTAATAATGTTGTGAACGGTCATCTCATCAATTCCAACCTCGTCTGCAATAGCCTGAATGCTCAGACGACGATCACTGTTCAACACATCACGCACTTTTTGCACATTCGTGTCCGTGTGACTCGTTGATGGAGGACCGACGCGCTGTTTGTCATGGACGTCATCGCGGCCTTCCCGGAAATTTCTGTGCCACTGAAATACTTGAGTTCTGGACAGAGCATTCTCACCGTAAGCTCCTTGAATCATTTGAAGAGTTTCCGTGGCCATTTTCTTGAGTTTGACACAAAATTTGATGCTAACACGTTGCTCGATCGTACGCTCCATTTTCACTCCGACGACGTAACTGAACACGCACTCCACTGTCGCTCGATGCGATCTCTCCAAGTGCTTGGAGGCAACTGGTGCAGCCCGGTTCCCTTTACCTAGACCCCTACCACCACTACAGCACCAGATACCGGTTAGCAGACGCTTTGACGGCGCGGGGTAGGCTCAGTCCGGTTACTTATTATACTGTCCCTGTATTTCTGTTGCAAAAAATGTGTTGGTAAGAATGAAGAGAATTAGAAAATGTACGAAATGTATTCCAAGCTGATAATCTTTCACGAGCTCCCATTTCCCACTTTGTCTTATTTTTACTGATCAATGTTGATGTTGGTCTCCCTCGTGCGGCTGAATTTTCACGCTGTTGTAAAAGGCGTTCACTGAGAATCGCATTCTCCATATCATCATTTTCTGGTCATTCAGAAAGCTCATAATCAGATACTGATTGCTCAGAGATGTGGTCGTCTTCGGAGGAACCACTGCCACCAAAATCATCACCGATTATATTCCATATTGCTTTAAAAAAATAAAAATACTTTCAAACTTTTTTTTTTGTCTTTTTGAATTAATCTATCCACTTATAAAGTAAAAAAAATCAATTTTTACCTCAAAATTAACTCTGAGTACAAAATGGGGTCAAATTGACCCCAGGCTGATTTCAAAGATTTCTCAAACAATAACTGACGTCTTCGAAAGGTAAACAAACTATGTAAACTTGTAGTCAAGACACTAAAATATACTTAGAAGCCCATAATACCCCCACTCTCCCGCAGGCCTAGGCGCTGCAATCGGTCAAAGTAGCGTCTGGGGTCAAATTGACCCCATGTGTACTGGGAGGGTTAATAAGATACATACGAGTACATAAACTTAAACAAGTTGGGTAGACAGACCTATGCTCATGTCAGAAGGGTTTTGTACTTAACTTACAAAACGCAGTAACCAGCAACGAATAAAATCAAGAAACATGTCAAAGACGATTTTGTTGAAGAAAATGTGAAATTCGAGGATCATACTATCATTAACAAAGTTGAAAGAATTGTGACTTCTGAGGTATTTGTTTTACTTATACCCATAGATATCTCCCCTGATAATTTTTACAGATTTTTTAGAAACACATTTTTCATGTATTTACACCCCCCGTGCCCCCACTGAAGCGAAAACTGTCAGTTTAAGAACTGTTTTGAAAAGCTCTAATAGGGAATTTTCAGTTGATACTCATATCGGCTACCTTTCATGAAATTTTTTTCAGGGCCCACTCCTCTGTACTGTAATCATCGATTCATGGCCTATTTTTACGAATCCTAGAATGGTTACAAAGCCCTTTTGCTAGGAGCTCTCTCCTGCCTCTTTGACTTGTTTCAATTGTATGTACTCATTTTCATGATACCTATCATTCCTGAAATTTTCATGCAAATCCTACCAAAGCTGTAGTGTCTAAATCGATAAAAAGCGCATATGGCTCCATAGCCATATGTTTCCATAGTAATACAGGGCATATTGTTCCATAGTAATACAGGAAAATTCAAATCGTTATAACTTCATTAAATACTATTCGATCTTCATGAAACTTTCAGGAAAGATCAATCTTATACAAAGTCATCCGTTTGCTAAATTTTATTGAATTTAAGGTTACCGTTTGGATTTTATTCAAGAAAACATAAAATCGATAAATCATACTATTACTAACAAAGTTGAGTGAATTTCGACTTCTCATGTATTTGTTGTTGTTGTACTTATAAAGGCCTACATTCATGATTTTTTTCAGATTTTTCGGATGGAAGGTTTCCAATCGCGAGGGGGGCGTACGCGAAAAGTTCGTACATTTCCCCTTCCCCTGCCCCCCTCGGTACTCATAAGGCAATTTTAAGACTTGTTTTGAAAAGATCTCATTAAGACCTTTCCAATGACACCCTACTCGACTACCAATGGTGGAAAAATTTTTTTGAGGGGTCACCTCCCTATACGGGGAGACCCCCCATAAACCCCTTTGAAAAATTTTTCCACCCTTGAACTTTCAAGAGGTCACCACTTCTGACCTTTTCACAAAGTTTCATGGCTGTAGCCTTTATAGTTTCGGAGAAAAAGTGCTGTGACATACAGACGGACGGACGGACAGACGGACACAGGTCGTGATTGCAATAGGGTTTTGTATTTTAGTACAAAACCCTAAAAAGAAACAAAACTTTCCTTAAATTTACCTGGAGTTAGTTTCTTTTCCATATTTTGTTTTTGTTATTAAGATCATATGGAGTTAAAGTTTTTTTTTCGAATTATATTTATGTTATTGTTATTTTTGTTTGGTTTTAAAATTATAATAAAGCGAGGTATTTGAATTGTTTTCAACTGTTTTGATTTGGGAAAATGGCGGGATATTTTGGTTCTGATTTCCCGAAATTGCGGGAGTTTTTAAGCTTCACCCTTGAAAACACTGAGTCAGCGAGGATGCGTGAGAAAGTAACAGGAACTGTTACCAAAGAGACCGTATGGCGGTCAGGCAACATTCCATTTGCGTGGTGTGTTTCCTTACGTCCGCTGTAAAAAATTTCGTGTGATTCGACATTTTAACCAATCAACGCTTTGGTTACGGCTGGTTCGAACACCACGCTATGAGAAGGGTGAACAGTAAACTTATGTATGTTAACTCAAGAAATCTGCGAGGAAAATTGTCGAGTAGGTGCTGGTGACCAGAAGAAAGGAACTCATTGCATTTGAATTCTGCGCGTAGAATGTGAAAACCTAGAAAAGTAAAAGCGTGAAAAGCCAAACACCTTCGCGGTCCGAATGGCAATTTAATGCGTATTTTAAGAGTTGTGCTGCGGAAGATTCTTCAGAGGATTGTAACAAGTTTTTCTACGACTGGCAAAAAACTAGTTTTGGGATTTTCACGCAGACACTGCAAGAGTGAAACGTGAAGTTTCAAGGAGTTCCAGGTCGAGACACCCAGCAACGATTTTTTTTAGCCAGGGTTACGTGGTATCCATTTTACTGCCCACTGCTGATTGTTGTCTGAAAAATTAGGAGACCTGCTTTCGCGCCGTACACTTGGCCGGGTTAGATTTGTAGGATCAGTTCATATCTTGCGTCATCGATCGCTATACACCGAACTAGAACGGATTGCAGGTTTAGCCTCCGTTGCAAAAAGACATGTTTTTAATATATGTCTAATATATGTCTAGTATTATCACTGTCGAGGTATTTTAATAATTATAAAATACCTGAAGTTTCTTTTCTGAAGAAGTCTTCAAAAGCGGAAAGACATTCAAGGGCAGTCCAGTTTATGAACATTCTCTCGAATCTTACTTCAAAAGCAACGAGATGGAGAAGCCCGGTGGCTCCAGCCATAAAATAGAACGATCATGTCTATCGCCAACAATGATGGGCGGGAAAAGGCTAAAGCGAAGATTCGAGAACAATGAAGAAAAAGACAAACCGAAAATTTTGTCAGTTGTGGAAATCGAGCAACTAGTCAAAGCTAATGATAAAGTGGACAAGTATGTGAGAGAAAATGAGGAACTCAGACTTAGGATCCAGCCGCCAGATGAAATAGTGGGCAAATTAACGTTCAACAAAGAAAAAGAAACCACCAAGAAAGAAAAGGAAGTAAAGTCAAAAATAACCGAAGACATAATACAAAAAGACCGCAACAAGAACCTAATCAAGAAGATGTCATCAGCGCAGGCGGAGCAAACGGCAGTACAAATTACTATGCAGAGCTCGCTGGGCTAGACGATTCAATGAAAATCGAGGAGGACGAAGGTAACAAAAATTCTGAAAATTGCTTTACTAAACCTGATAATACATTCATCGAATATTTAAAAATTAAAAGTCGGAAGAAAAAGCCAACAGTTTTGTCTGCTGGTCCATATGGTTTGGCTTTTGGCAGCCGAAAATAAATTCATGCCCCGGTCAGTGCAAATTTGCTCAGACGGTGGCTAAAGAAAAACTATTGTGTGAACTGCGGTGTCTTTGATCATCCAGCATCATATTGAGGATGCCCCCGATATCAAGATTCAAAAGTAAAATTTACTTCAAAACAAACTCAAGTCCACCGCGGTGTGATATTTACCAACTTCGTCATGCTCGGGGTGTCATTTGCACTTGCCACTAGAGGACCAGCAAACAATGTAAATAATGTGAATAACGTAAGTGGCAATAATGAGTTGCTGCTTAAAATTTACAAGCAACTAAATTCTTTACCGGAGTGAATCGATACACTGGATTCAAAAATTAACTTTGTTTTTCAGCGCTTAAATTTTTCAAATGCCTCAAAATAAGTTGTTATCCAGTCACATTCCCATGGAAAGACTTGGTCTCATCTCAAGCAACGTTAACTCTATCGTGAGTCTACATTGACGTGACTGTCTCTTGGAATTCCTTGTCAAGCAAAAGCCTAACGTCATATTTCTCACTGAAACCCTCCTCAATTCATAGCACTCCATAACATTCAAGGATTTTGAATTCGTAAGAAACGATAGGGTAAGCGGTGATGTTAGATGTGGCACCATGGTATTCGTTAAAAGACCCTATTGCTTCCAAAATATTGAAAAAGTCGAATTCAGAAAATTTCACTGCCGGGTGGGGATAACCTTCTCGTTTTCTCTGCCTCTATAACTGGTCGAAACTTTCTCATGTTCAAAGAGGAATTCGAATTGAACAAGCTGCATAACTATTATATGAACGCCACCAACAATTCCAGAGGTGTATTCCTAAAATCGTGGATAACAGAGAATCAAATTGAATACAGGTTCAATCTCGATGGGTCGGAGTTCCCAACATACCCGAGGACAAACTTATATTTGGACCTCTGCATTGCTGACGCAAGACTAGAATTCAGCTTTAATAGCCCTCAACGGATACTGCAGGTGCTTCCTTATGATAGCAACAATAACGCAATCGTAATGGAAATAAATCATCAAAGAGATCATGTCTTCCTCATTCCAGTTTAATATGAAAATCATGGGTTGAATTTCAAAAAAAACCGATTGGGGAATGTTTCAAAAGGATTTTAATTGGGATTACCAGAAGCAATATCCTCCTTCTGATGATGGCAACTCTTGCTCAATCGTTCATAACGACAGGAATCTAACTAACGGTGAAACAGATCTCTATTTATTGAAGTTAGAGGCGCTGACGTTGGAAACGATTGAGAAAGTAGTTCCCAAGATTAAACATCGAAACAATAGGGAAGAAAGGATATATACGAACCATTGTAAGGTTAAAAAAGTTGAAAAGCCTTCTTCTCACATGCGTCAGCAATATTTATCGGTGATTATTGAACTACAACCATCCCTTGTTGGCTTTGTTGAAATTACGCCTTAAGAATGTTCGACACTCACTCCGTTCATACTTCAGGAGTGAGGTCAACAATCAATGGACGCAAAAACTGAGAACCCAGACAGCGTTTTCGCGAAAGTAAATAGCTTATCCCACAAAAAGTCTCGAGTAAAGGTATCGAATCTTGAAGTAGCTAGTGATGAGATAAATTTTCTCAATAGGGCTGGTATTGATATTGATAGTACGGCTCCAGATAGAAATGGAAACAGGATTATATGTGATGGATTGCAGAAACTTGCCCTGATTAGAACACATTTTGAATTGGTTCATCTATCAAACCCTGAGGGAGGGAATTAAATACTTTCAGAGGTCGTTGAAGTAAAAGTTTCCGACTTGAAATGAAGTGTGAATGGCGAATCTCTTCTTCACTTCAATAAAACATTAACATCTGACCTCATACCGAGCTTGAATCACATTGATTTTTTTTTCAGCTATGAAAGGATTTACAACAAGAAATCATGTGGTACTGATGGTATTCCAAATACAGTTATCCGACATTTGCCTGAAGTGACTATTAGGAATTATTGCATGTTGTTCAACAACATGTTGAGCAATTCATATTTCTCAAATGAGTGGAAAAAGGCTAAGATTTTTCCGATCTTGAAGAAAGGAAAAGAATCTTCGTGCCCTTGAAGGTATTGCCCACTCAGCTTGCTGCATAGTATCTTCAAAGTGCTAAAGTGAAACTTAATAAAGCCTTAAATTACCACATTGAGAAATATAAGTTGATGCCCAATTGCCAATTTGGTTTTCGTGCCAGGCATTCGACCATATATGCTCTAACGAAAATAACCTCAGATGTCTGTTCAAAACTAAGCAATATAGAATGTGTTGGAGCATGTCTCATTGATATGGAGAAAGCCTTCGATACGGTGTGTATGGACGGATTGATTCATAAACTCCTTCAGGACAGATTCCCCAGACTTCTTGTCGCCTTGATGTGCAATATATTATACGAGAAATTGTTTGTTGTAGCTGATGAAAATCTGACGGCAATGCATGGTTTCAAGGTCTTGAATGGTCTAATGGTCTACAGCAGGGAACTGTTACTGCGCCTCTGCTTTTTTCAATATTCATTCGCAAGCTATTGAACGGCTTTGATTTCAGCAGCTCACCAACGGGATCATTAGTTGCGTTTGCTGATGATCCAATCATTTATATGGCAGACCGAAAAGCTACAATAGTTCAGAGCAATCTTCAAAAAATGTTTAATGATGTGCAGCTCTACATCGACAATTGGCGAATGAAAATGAATGCGCAGAAGTGCGAAACAATTTTGTTTCGGACAACGCTGCGGAGGGTCAGTCAAGACCTGAAACGCCCTACAGGTGTGTATATAGCAGCTTGCCTCGATACTGGCTTCGTTGCTCCAGAAGTATTCGTGTATTTGGACATGAATCAATATGTTTTTGATTCTGACGGCGTTCCAATTATATATCTCATATATACAAGGGCCACCGATAAGAAGATAAAATATCCTCCGAATTTGAGTTTACGGGACCAACAATTCCAATGGAAATACGCGTTTGCTACATTCGTTAAGGCTGGTTGAGCTGAGACGGGGCAATCTAAGTATTGGTTGCTGAATGACATAGTCTAAATTATTCGTGTTTGTTCTTTGTTTTTGTGTTATTCGTTACTTAGTTTTTCTGAGTTTCAGCTCATTATTGCTACATTTCGTGTTGTTTGTTAATGTTAAAAATAAGGGGTATGTTTCAATATTTAGGATATGTGTATGTTGTGTTTATTATATTAGGTTTAGAGATAATGTTTAGCGCTTAGGTTAGGAATATTTTGTTAGCGTTGTATTAGTATAAGATAAAGTTTTTGGTAAAATGCTACTAGAAGTAGGCTACAACATATTAGGCGTAGGTAAAAGTTCACTGTTGTGTTGCAATTATAAATAATTTTGAATAGGTTTGGTTGGTTTATTCTTCTTTTTCCAATTGAATCGCAAAATATGCAGTAATTTTAATTGATTTGAGTTTGCTATAGTTTTTTTGATCAAATGTGTTTTATAGATAACATATAAACTTAGAGAGCAATTTGGGCCATTAAGTTTTAGTGGTTTTATTGTTGGGAGTTTGTTTTATATTCTTAGAAAATTTATAACAACTAGTATTGAATAAAGTGCCTTTGAGAATCTACACAAAAATAGACATTATTAGCCTTAAGTTTAGGAGCGTGCGTTCTGTTTTTTTTTTTCAAATAAAATATTTCAAAATAATCAAACCCCTAAGTACATAAGACGTGGCTGGGGAGTAGCAGCAAAGTCAAGTTGAAAAGTGCTTGATTTCGATACTAATTATTATAAATTTTCAAAGAATATAAAGCAAATTTCTAACAATAAATAAATTAAAGCTAAATGAGTCTAAATTTCTATGTTATCTATCAAAAACATTTCATCATCAAAATATATACACAGCCTTGGCCAAAAGTATTTGCCACCTTATAAAATTACAAACAACTTAAAAAATACTTGAGTTTGGAATAAGAAAAAATACCAAGTGCTTAAAATACATTCATTGATAACGTTACATTAATATTTGGTATTAAAACCCTTTGCTTTAATTACCACCTTAATTTTTTTTGGCAATGAGGGAATTAACATTTTACACTCTTCAGGAGTTATAGCATTCCACTCCTGTATTAGGCAATTCTTTAAAATTTGCGTCAATGTTATTGAGTACTCCTCTATCTTGCGCCTTAATATTGACCACAAATGCTCTATTGGCGACTGAGGAGGCTAACTTAAATGGTCTATGCCATTTTTTTCAAACCAACTCATGATGGCTCTAGATTTATGGCATGGTGCATTATCTGGTTGGAAACGGACGCCGTCGAGGTTAGTGTCACCAAACATCATGTCTAAAGAGGGGTCCAAGGATGTTTCCATCCCCTCAATATATTTCCTCGAGTCCGATCATTTTCCAACTGCTGACGCCGACATGCGGCACCACACCATAATACTACCTCCACCGTGTTTTACAGCAGCCACCACGCACTCAGGCGTATATTCTTCGCCAACTCTGCATCTTACGTACATGGCACCATCAGTACCAAATACCTGAAATTTAAAAAAATAATAAGTATTTTTTTAAATAGGTTAAAAAATAAACCACCAACTTCATATGCCTCAAACATCTTTAAAAACAAGTTGAAGTAGCAGGAGAGTGCTCCTGCCAAAAGGGTGTTGTAAAACAATTAGTAAATCAAACAATACAATCTGCATATCAAAACTGGACTAATATACAGATTCCATCAATTGAGTTCGAAAAATTATTATGGTTATTATGATTTTAAACCCCACACCATTTTGTTTCAAGTGTTTTGACCCCGTCGCTTGATTAGTCATGATAACCATCAATATTACAAACCATTTTTAAAATTTTTATCAAAATTCCTACATATTTGTAGTGTCTAGGTCCGTTGCAAGCGCGTATCTCCCTAGTATTACGTGTTAATGTTGTTGTAATTGTTAAATATTCAATCGGCCGTAACTTAGCTGTTTATTGTTCAATTATTTTGAAATTTTTGAACCATATACAATTACTTTTAGAAAAATTAAATATAGATTTTGGGAAATTTAAGGGTCCCATCTTGATTTTATAGGCAAAAAGCAAAATTTATAAAATGTACTATTATTAACAAAGTTGAGCGAATTTCGATTCTAATGTATTTGTTGCCCTTGTGAAGGAAAAATTTTCAGTTTAAGTACTGTTTTGAAAAGCTCTTATAAAGAACTTTCATTTGATATTCATATCGGCTACCTTTGATGAAATTTTTTTCAGCGGCCACTCGCCTGTACTATAATCATCGATTCAAGGCCAATTCTTTCGAATCCTAGAATGGTTACAAAGCCCTTTTGCTGGGAGCTTTCTCCTGCCTCTTTGACTTGTTTCACCTATGAGTATTAATTGTAGGTACTCATCGTCAGTCATTCATTAAATTGAATCAAGTGTTTAAAGCATCATGCGCCTAAAACGTTGAAGTTGGGGTAAAATAACTCAAAATTATTCAATCTTCGCATTTAAAACAGCCACTATTTTGCTTTACGATTACTTATATCACTAGCCAATTCGCAAAGATATTCATGATACCTATCATTCCTGCAATTTTCATGCAAATCCTAGCAAAGCTGTAGTGCCTAAGTCGGTAAAAAGTGCATATTGTTCCATAGCCATACTCGTATGTTTCCATAGTAATACAGCGCATATTGTTCCATAATAATACAGGAAAATTCAAATCGCTATAACTTCGTTAAATACCATTCGATCTTTATGAAACTTTCAGGACAGATTAATCTTATAAATAGTCATCTGCCTACTGAATTTTATTGAATTTAAGGGCACTGTTAAGATTTTATTCAAGAACACATAAAACAAATAAATCATGCTATTACTAACAAAGTTGAGTGAATTTTGACTTCTCATGTATTTGTTGTTGTTGTACTCATAAAGGCCTGCATTCATGATTATTTTCAGATTTTTCGGGTCAAAGGTGTCCAACCGCAACTTTTGAGGCCAGCTTTTTGGAGCATTCTTTCAGTAGTTCTAGCCGAAATCTTTTTCCCCAAGGTCTCACTTAGCTCAGCAGCCAACTCAGAGTATGTTTTTATACGACTTTTCAAAGAGGTTCGCATTAACTGGCGGTCTTCTCTTGCAGACGTAACCCTTTTCCTTCCACTTCGTTTCACGTTTTTGTGACTTGTGGTCATCTTGTAACGATTTAAGGTATACCTCACAGTAATATGAGGACTTTTCATAATCTTCGCTATTTCACTTTTATTTTTGCCTTCTTCAGATAACACTTGGATTTTTAAACTGCCCCAAATAAAGCAATAACAATTTCACAATACTTTATCGACACTTGTTCACACAGCGAAGTATCGTGCTAAACTGTCAATTTTCCTAAAATACCACACCTGGAAATGGGCGGCTTCTATTGTGTTTATAGTTTTATGATATTATGTGTTATTTAAATTGGCTCATTTTAATCCCTACACGTGTACTATGTGCCAATAGACGCGTTGAAGGTCAACAGATAAGAGATTTCAAAGAATTTGTCGGGTGGCAGATACTTTTGGCCAAGGCTGTATATATGTTGTAGTAATCGAGCAGGTAACGTTGTGGCGGCCTTCGTTCGCCCCGAGAAAAAAGTAGTTTTCTTTCCGTTCACGGTGTAAAAGAAATTTCTAATTCGTAAATACAGTGTGTTGATTAAAACACGACCATTTCTTTGATAGATTTTTAATTTAAAAGCCCACCACAGCCAAGTCCAAACAGTTGCCATCCGCTTATTGAGGCATCAAGCTTAAGTTTCTCGCAAAGCAAGTTAAATGCATCTGGTGGTCCATCAAATCAAGATGCATCTAAAGCAAAATGGCCATGCCCGAGATGTACTTACTTAAATTGGCCACGCTCTAAACGCTGTGTACAATGCTATCCGAAACAGAATGAAGATGATTGTGATATGGTGGTTGCTCGATTGTTACAACCGGGTCTGATTCCGATCTAGCCGGCAATGCATTGGTCACGGCTCGAGGTCAACAGTATCGATTAAGTCCAGTAGGACCTGTAAATAATTTAGCTAGCTCAAGATGTTTGACGGGAGCTGTGAGCAATCGCATTAGTCCCAGCAAAAGTAGGCCTTTTGTCAATAAATGGGCTTGCAATAGATGTACTTATGAGAACTGGCCAAAGAGCCTGAAATACTCGATGTGGGGTAATTTGAAAGAACATAATAATGAAATAGTTGATTGAAGTAGTGCAAACAACGCAAAATTGTTTCCAGATAAAGATCTTAACGAAGAGAACTCTACTGCAGTAACCTCAAACAACACGATGTCCAATAATAATATTAATAATAAGCGGAGTAGTTCTAATCGCTATCAATTAGGTTCTTCAGACACTACAAATTGTGATTCCATTCAAGAAAGACAACAAAGGCGGGCGCGGCAGGTGAGAAGACAAGTCGATTGGCAATGGCTGAATGCTTGTAAAGGTGTAGTCGAAAATAATTTCAGCGCTGTAGAATCTTACTTATCAGGTGGCGGTAACCCGGGTCGAGCACCAACTAGCAGTGAAATAGCAGTTTTAAATAAAATTCAGCATTCGATGTTGGACATACACCCATGCATTTAGCTATAAGATTTCATCGTGATGAAATGCTGCCAATGCTTCTCGCTCAAATCTCCGGCTCGGGACCGGGCATAAAACGCGTGCCCTCGTACATAGCACCAGATCTGGCAGCTGATATACGGCGGCACTTTGCCAACTCCCTTCGAATACGCAAATCACCATTCAACTGTCATTATATCCACGAACATGCAACATTTGCTTTACCAGCGGACATAGAAGAACTTCCGATCCCAATACAAGAGCAATTGTATGATGAATTACTGGATCGTGATGCTGTAATGAATTTCGAAATGTCCGTATAGGACACGGGTGCCGATGGTCTGGCACAAGTGTCAGCGAGCTTAAACAACACCAAGCTCAGCTAACTAGCTTCGCTTAACGACCGCGTACGCGTGCTTGACGACTAGCATTTGCGGGATCATATGAGGCGGGTTTTTGTCGAGCCACGAAACTACACTACAAAATACTTACCACGCGTACTCTACTCTACAAGACGTACCGATCAATTTTTATTATCTTTAGAAATGTTCTATTAGGTGTTAATTAAGCTACTCTACAGTAATTCAATATTTTTTTGCCTCGTTAAAGTTAGCGGACACGGAGGCTTGAGCCAAACGCAAACATTACACAAAAAGCAACCGTTACTTTCTCCGAAGAAGGTCATTGCATTACAAGGGGAATGTCAAACATAAAGATGTTGAAGTGGATGAATTGAACCCCTCATCTCTGCGTAAAGGATGGAAAATTGACGGATGTAGTTTACTTCACACTAGTAAAACAACAAACTAAGCAGTTTCGACGGGGTGACCACCTTATCTCTTCAGGAGCAGAAATTGATAAGCGGTTTCGTGAAAACTGATAGTGACGAGCTATTTCTTGCTATTGTACTTTACTATGTACTATCGCGACAAAGCTTGTAGAAATGGAAAAGTTTTTGAGTGAAAAATAGTCGCAACTGTCGAAGTGCCTCTTCGAGGATCCTGTGCCGTTAAATTCTCTGTGGTTTTAAAAGTTTTAATCAGAAAGTAATTCAGCGTGAGAAAAATTAACGGTAGTTTGTCCCTATCCTGCGAAGGAAAATATTTTATGCATTAATTGCGATACATTTGGTGAAAAACCGTTAGTTGAGAGAAAAGTGAAGAAAAATATTGACGTAAAATAATTACAGTTGGGTTGAAAAACTATCTGTAAAGTTCAATCGTTTGGTTCATGAATACGTTGCGAACCATAGAGTGATCGGGAAGTGGAGAATTTGCGGTGGTTACATTTCCAACTTCCCAACTGGAAATCAAGTGGCGTGAAGAAATAAGATATTACAAACCGTGGTTGTGGAAATTCCTTTAAAATTGTTAGCAACAAAAAAAAATTTAGAACTCGATTGCAAATTTCAGCACCGCAGCACTCGCAATTGTAACGTAAATAACAGTGAACTTGGTGCATAAACATAGTTCGCTCCGTTCATCTCACGATAAATCTTCTCTCGTTCCCTTTCAATTTCCCATCGACGAAAAACGATTTTCTGTGTGAGCAGCAAAGTGCGAGATATCTAATTTGGAAGCGCGAATCTATCCGCCTATGTATCTTTCGTATCATCCTCTATCCCTCGACAATCGGAAAAAAAGCATTGAGGCAAATTCATGCAAATTTCGGAAGCAAATCACGTATCGGAAACCAAATCGGTGCAAAGCGGAGTTCGGAACAGCAAACAGATATCCTTCAATCAACCTAAATTTGAGCTCACGTAGAACATTGTAACTAACTTGTTGTCCTAATCATACGTAAACGGTCGTTATTCAAGACATTTGAAAGTATTGTGCAATTTTCGTGTAAAAAGGAGCTTTAATTTGTCGAAAGGAAATTTTATATTTGTATTTCATGAAGTTATTTACACTTAAGCAAAACTATATAGGACTTAATAATTGCCAAAACGTCATCGCCATCATTCAATTAATTTGGAATTGTAAAGGATACCTGCATCGTCGTCGAGCGCTCGGAGGACCATGCGGGTGAGTACCCTTTTGTTTTTGAATTTTTTTCTGCATGTTTTTTTTCATTTTTAAGAAGAAAAATTTTATAACAATATTTATATTTAAATTTAAATTATTTAAATAAATTACACAATATTTATGTAAATTCTACTCTTTCGCAAAAAAAAAAAAAAAATGTTCTACGAAACTTCGAAATAAATTAAGAAATGTCTAAATTTTAAAAAAAAAGAGAGAAAAAACATTGACATTAAACTGACATTAAACAGCGATCAGATTTTTATGCATCCAATATTTAATGTATAACAATAACATACGAAACGCTAGAGCAAGATCGCATACGCATTGAGCAAGCTGATATTGGCATATAACATTTGCACTTAATGTGATCAATATTTAACATACGGGTATAATCGTATTACATCCAAGAGAGAAGAGACTTGGATTTTTATACATATGAGTACATTCCGAACAAGAAATGCGAGAGAAGTTGATCTTTAATCTCTAATTTTTGTATTTAAGCAATCCAAATTCAAAATAACATACGTTTATTGTATTTGAAAGAAGTGCTAGTTACGGAAGAAATTCTTTTTTTTGAAATATTTTTTTTAAACTGCAGTTGAAATAGTACTTTTGTAAGAGCGGAAAGGAATGAAAAAATGAAAAGTTAATTATTAATTCGGTCTTTCCTTTCCCATAATTCTGACCGGGTATAGGACCCGGTACGGTGGCAGGCTGCCCCCTAAAAAAATGAGCCAGCCGCCGGGTACGTGATAATCCTTCTTTGTTTCAGCAGACTTCGCGGGTTGAGTGGCCCAAGCATCGTGGCTCTTTATGACATAGCATTATGTAATCGAATTGCATAATTCTATGGCATAAATTGGTCACCGGGGTACTTCTCTTCTGATGGGAAGGCTCATGCAAGTTAAGTTGTATGAGTTTTCCACTCAGAAGAAGAATACCTGGCCACTGCAACAAATATGGATTTTAATCCGGTTGGGTGGGTGCGCAGGGGCTCCATCACCACCCGGTTGCCCCTCTCTCATTTGTGGGCCATGAGCCTCTCCGGGTAAGGACGAGGTCACCCTGCTTCCACTTCTTTTTAATTGTTACTCTTGTTCCATGAACAAGTCAGTTGTCCCTTGTGTAGTTACCTACACTTTTTGCGACTTCGGTCGCCTTGTTTTTGTTTGACCACAAGAAATTTGTGAATGCTGGGGAATGAACCCGCCCCACGACACTGCAATGCTAGCCTGCCAGCGCATTCACGCGTCCCCAGACAAGGGCATTCTCGGCAGATACCGACACCTTCTTCTGCCGAGGCAGCAGACCATCGCTGCAGTCCTTCACGGGCTTTTTGAATCTTATTCAACACTGCAATGTATCAGATTCAATTTAATTAAAATTATTGCAATTAAAGAAAAACAAGTTGGTGAATAGGCCTACGCTCATGCCAGAAGGGTTTTGTATACAACTTACAGAATACAGTCACTAGTAACGAGTAAAGCTAAGAAATATGTCAAAGAGATGTACACGTTTAGTACAAAATTCATTATTTCTCCATTTTCAACGGTCACCATTTTATTGGAAAATAACAAAAATCACTCAAGTCATAAATTCCCAAAGATATTTGTGTTAATGATCTTACCTGAAAACCTTAAGAAGATCAATTCAAATCTGCAGAGTCTAATTCGATGGAAAGTCCATAAAATACCAAAATCGTGTGTTATTGTTGTTGTAATTGGAGAAATTTCAAATGGCTATAACTTTCGTAAATAAGTTCCGATTTTCATCAAACTTGCAGGTTATTAGAAACTACTTACATATCGACTTCTAAGGTATTTGTTTTACTCATAAACACTTACCTCTACAGTTTTTTTCTGATTTTTCAGATCAAAGGGGTCCAATAGCGAAGGGGGGACATACACCAATTTTTCATGTACTACCCCTTCCTGTGTACCCCTCTGAAGCAAAAAATGCCAGTTTAAGACCTGGCCTCATCAAGACCTTTCATTTTGCACCCATATCGGCAATCTTTGACTACTCTATATGGGGAAACCCCCCTTTATACACCTTATAAAATTTTTTTGTAGTCAGACTTTGAAGAGGGCACCACTTAGACCTACGTGCAAAATTTGATGTTTCTAGCTTATATTGTTTGCGAGACGAATTGCTGCGACACAGATACGGACAGATAGTTGCGATTTTAATAGGGTTTTGTAAAATTATTTTATAAGACCCTCAAAATTGAACCAATTCCGTGAAAAGACCGAGGAATACACGTTTAATGTACCTGCTATTCTTTCTTTGAAGCTCATCGATCAAAGGAAGCTTCAAAACTAAAGCGACCGGTTTTTTTCTATAGTCTGTTTGTTCATTCTTTTTCTAGTTGAACTATACGAACTAGAATTTTCAAACAAAGGTCAGAAGTTAATTCAATTATCAATTCTAGTGTTGGCTTGTTTTTCAAACTGATTTCTAACAAACATATTCATTTAGCACATCAATTAAAAGATTTTCGGGAATTATAATTATGAACTATGATATTAACGATATCGTGACAGTTTTTGGAAAAATAGCTACCGTATAATCGTGGGATCATTCTCTACTTTATTATAAACGCAAATGCACTAGGCGACATAATTCATCGTACGACATATTAAAACATAATAGATAGGAAAAATAATCCATATATGAAAAAAAAATATTTACATAAATTTTACATTAAGACAAACATAACAACATGAATATTCAAATCGAACAATTATTCATTTAAATGTTTTCAAAGATTGGTAAGTATTAAATTGATTACTTCTATAAATTAAAATTTTCAAGCGACAAAAGTCATCGTACGTTTACTTTTACTGGAGGAATTTAATTCACAGGAAGGCGTCAGTACCTGGTTGGGCCTCCTTTAGCCTCCAGAAACGCTTGCATACGCGATGGCATGGATTCCATAAGTT
Organism: Odontomyia ornata; assembly: GCA_963969285.1. Taxonomy (NCBI): domain Eukaryota; kingdom Metazoa; phylum Arthropoda; class Insecta; order Diptera; family Stratiomyidae; genus Odontomyia; species Odontomyia ornata. Next base: position 301,458,862 of record OZ017739.1, on the reverse strand, counting down.
TCTGTATAAAATTTTGAGGAATACTATTCCATTCATCTTGCAAAGCCTTCTTTAGAGAAGACTTTGGAAAAATATTATGTTTATGTAACTGTTTTTCGAGGTAGTCCCACAAATGCTCTGCAGTGGAGAATGCAACTGACTAGGAGTATTATATAGTAGCCACTCACGTACAATACGAGCTGTATGTTTGGGGTCGTTATCTTATTGGAAAATATAGTTGGGACCAAAATCCATTTTATTTACAGATTCGCGTAGGTTGTTTTTTAAAATGTTTAAGTACACATGCTGGTCCATTCTCCCATCAATAAAAACCAGATTTCCGATTCCTGACCAACTCATGCAGTCCCAAGCAAGCACGTTACCTCCACCATGTTTCACCGTGCTCCGCAAGTTTTTAGCATCTAGCGCAGTGTCTTTCCTGCGCCAAACTTTTGCTGGACCATCGTGATCAAATATATTAAACTTGCTTTCATCTGAAAAAATAACTCGTTTCCAGAATGAAAGACCGTCATTTTTGTGAAGGAGAGCAAATTTTTTTCTTTTAAGTTTATTAACTTCACTAATAAAGGGTTTCTTCCTTGCTATTCTCGAAGAATAGTCGTGTCTTCTCAAAGTTCTTTGTACTGTTCTAGCACTTATCTGTACGCTGAACTTTTCTGACAACTCTTCTTTTATTTTGACACCACTAGCTCTCGGATTTTTGCGCACTGCACTCACTATTACCCTTTCGCTTCTTTCAGATAACTTACGCGGCCGACCTTGCTTTTTCTTATATTCCACTGTCCCGGTTTTTTGTAATTGTCAATGATGTGTTGAATTGTTGATTTCGATTTCTTGGTGATTTTTCCTATTTCACTTAAAGATTTCTTTTCACAAGTCCACAAATTAACAACAAATTCTCTAAAATCACTTGATGTCTCCTTGTGTTTATTTTTTCTTGGTGACATATTGCAACTCAACTTGAAACTACTTGTCAGTATTTTTTCACGATTACTGCGTTGAGACTGACCCAATTTCCATGCAGCACAGCCCTAATGTTGGGTACGGAAAACGGTTGAAATAGCAGTACGATGATTTTTGTCGCTAATAATAAACGGTGTTCTAGTCTTTTTTTGCTATTATGAGACAAGAATGTCAGGTAGAAATTATAATCAAGCGTGGTAGTAACACTTGTGATAAAGTAAATAAGATATGTTTAAAACGAGAATGCTCTGAAAGCTCATTACTTGTTTATGCTTGAAAATGTCATCATCATACGTATATTAAACTCCTAAATTTTCCATCAGTATTAACTTCAAATCAATTAAAAGAAGAATACGAGTTGACATGAATACGAGTATAATATAAGTTTATTTTTGGTTGCTTCAAATTTAATTTAGTTGCGATTGTTTGCTAATTCATAACAGCCTTTGAAAAATTGCTGGAGGCCGCATATGAGAATCACCTCTTCCACACCTATGCGTATAGCCTATAGATAATCACAATGAATAAAAATAAATTTTTAAAGCTAATTTGCAATATCCGGTACTCCATCATTCATAATACAAACATTGAACTAGCGTATGTAGTTTTAATAACTATCTTTAAATGTATTCAACACTTCATGGCAAAAATGTACATTCATATGTATAAAGTCATCAGCCTGCATGACAAAACTATTGAGTTCCCAATGATTTGGATCACAAAATTTTATTATTCGGTGCAATGGGGCAACATCGTTAACTTCCTTACCTGTATGCCTGCGTGATCATTATCTTACTTCGTTTTGGTGCAATTGACATATTTTAGATCGTTCACAACTTATTTATGAGACTTTTATCCAGATATTATTGCACATTTATGAGAATGACAAGATTCGAAGCAATTCTAGAAAACTGTTTCGGAAGATATTAGCAGTTAAACTGCTCATTAAATGCTCCTTGGACGAGTAAAACAATCAAATCGTGTTATAAAGCGAATCATAAAAACCAACATCTCGGCTGATCGCAACCTAACATTGTGCAATTCCCATGCAAATTAAATTGTCTTATCGGAACGATAAAAATTCTTTCAGTACTTGCTGAATCCTTAGATTGCAATGCAATTGGGCTCTGTTTGCTTACGTAAATTGTGAATACTGCCAACGCATTCAATTTAAAATGAAAGCATTCATAGATTAGAGAAGATGATGAAGGCTACAATATGCATTCGAATCTGGTCTTAAAAGTCAACATACAAAAAAAGAAAAGGAGTAAATAATAATTTTTTCGGTTCTGCATTAAAAGAAGTTTCCGGCGCTGCAAGCAGAAGTGCTTTCTAAGCCTCCAGTTTTGCTTAATAAGCTGCCTTTGTAGCTTTCGTTGCAAATATTTAGTACATTATACGAGTATCATGTATTCGCAAAATGATATTGACGATGCCTTCGTACTTAGATCCCCTTCGTGGGCAATGCTTATAGGTCGAGTCCCTGGATGATGCTTTTGGTGTTATCAATGGAGAAGTGCCGTACTTTTGCGGTCTCTCCAATCGTAGCATCAAGAACACCTCCAGCGTGGCTTATCGTTCATTCACAGTCTTTCTTTTGATTTTTTAAATGGGATGTAAGCGCTCAACGGAGATCAAAATTGACGTCTTACTGTGACCCTTAACATAGAATTAAGGAAAAGTTGCACCTAATTTAGTTGCTAAATAGGGTTGTTGATGCCCACAGCAGGAGACTCCGGATCTAATTACTCCTAAATTGTAATGCGCTGGCACATTTTCTATTTTCCATATTTCTTTATCCATTGTAATATGATCGTGCTTACACACATGAGACATCAGTACATTCCATACACATTATATATCTTTTCGAATTATCTAACATGAGAAAACTAGCAAATTATGCAATTGGAATCGAGTTGGTCTCATGTGTGTAATCCTATTCCACACATATCATGTATTTAATATTCATGAAAATAACTCGGTCGCATGATGCTCTAGCATCAGCAGTTTTCGTTGATTATGAAGCATTACCAAGATGCAGACGCACCATCAGCATTTTTCGGTGGATCTTTGCTTGTCCATTAAGGGATGCATCAGACTACGACTTTTTAGTAGTAGCCAGCGATTTGTAGACGCAAATGTGTACACACTACGACAAGATTTGCAAAGGAAGTTCAGGCATGCGCAGAACTAATATGCTCATTTGAAGGTATGTTTTTGCCAGGAACACATCCGCCAACTCATTTGTGCGCTATGGAAGAAACTTCCGTGCACGTCAGCGTCAAATGTCCAAATGATGTGCGCCTGCGCGAGTTTCACAAAAACTACCTACTGAACTGGTTTTAGGAGAAATCGCAAATTCCTGCGACTGCCGACCTGGACAAAATTGTCGAAAATCGCAGTGTGCGGGCTCCCATTTAACCATGTGTAACTTGCGACAGAGGTGCGGCTAAATAGTCGTAGTCTGATGCATCCCTAAGGGGACACACTTATCTTAGCGGAGATCCATTTCATTCACACGGAAGCGTCAGCATTTTGGTTTTATGCGATCGAGGAAAATGTTGCAAGATCAGTGTGTTGTTCAGTTGTACACGAGCAGCATCTAGGCTTAATTCTAGAACAGAATTACGAATTTATTGTAGACTTATTATTTGGATGTTTTGCTTAAAATTGTACTTTGCACAATATACTTAACTTGCCTAAAGACAGCGCAAATTTTGGCCCACTAATGATTGTTTTTATTAACCTTGAGTAGTTTGCCAACAAAGACAATATGAAATCAAGTGAGCCGGGAGTTTAAATAATAAATTGTTTTGAATGAACAGTTAACAAGATAAGAAAGCTCACTCTCTTACGTCAAATAATCTTGTACATTCAAAAAATAAGGGAGGAGTATCGGGCCGGAACAAAGAAGTTCCGGCGCATAACATTTGGAGGCCCCGGCGATATACGGCGCAAGTTTGGAGTGTCTTTTTAGGGTTTTGTACTAAAATACAAAACCCTATTGCAATCACGACCTGTGTCCGTCTGTCCGTCCGTCTGTATGTCACAGCACTTTTTCTCCGAAACTATAGAGGCTACAGCCATGAAACTTTGTAGAAAGGTCAGAAGTGGTGACCTCTTGAAAGTTCAAGGGTGCAAAAATTTTACAAAGGCGTTTAAGGGGGGTCTCCCCAGATAGGGAGATGACCCATCAAAAAAAAATTTTCACCATTGGTAGTCGAGTAGGGTCTTGTTGGAAAGGCCTCAATGAGATCTTTTCCAAACAAGTTTTAAAAGTGCCTTATAAGTACCGAGGGGGGCAGGGAAGGGGAAATGTACGAACTTTTCGCGTACCCCCCCCTCGCGATTGGACACCTTTCATCCGAAAAATCTGAAAAAAATCATGAATGTAGGCCTTAATGAGTACAACAACAACAAATACATGAGAAGTCGAAATTCATTCAACTTTGTTAGTAATAGTATGATTTATCGATTTTGTGTTTTCTTGAATAAAATCTAAACGGTACCTTTAAACTCAATAAAATCTAGCAAAGAGATGACTATTTATAAGATTGATCTTTTCTGAAGGTCTCATAATGATTGAATGGCATTTGACGAAGTTATAGCGATTTGAATTTTCCTGTATTACTATGGAGCAATATGCCCTGTATTACTATGGAAACATATGGCTATGGAGCCATATGCGCTTTTTACCGACTTAGACACTACAGCTTTGCTAGAATTTGCATGAAAATTTCAGGAGTGATAGATATCATGAAGATGAGTACATACAATTGAAACAAGTCGAAGAGGCAGGAGAGAGCTCCTAGCTAAAGGGCTTTGTAACCATTCTAGGATTTGAAAAAATAGGCCATGAATCGATGATAACAGTACGGAAGAGTGGCCCCTGAAAAAAAATTTCATGAAAGGTAGCCGATATGAGTATCAATTGAAAGTTCTCTATGAGAGCTTTTCAAAATAGTTCTTAAACTGACAGTTTTTGCTTCAGTGGGGGCACAGGGGGGGAAATACATGAAAAATGTGTTTCCTCCCTCGCGAATGGACACCCGTGATCGAAAAAATCTGAAAAAATTATCCAGTGAGATATTTATGGGTACAACTATAACACATACCTCAGAAGTCAAAATTCGTTCAACTTTGTTAATAATAGTATGATCCTCGAATTTCACATTTTCTCCAATAAAATCGTCTTTGACATGTTTCATGATTTTATTCGTTGCTGGTTACCGCATTTTGTAAGTTAAGTACAAAACCCTTCTGACATGAGCATAGGTCTGTCTACCCAACTTGTTTTCCATTGTGTTGTGGATGCTCTATTTGCTGGCTGCGTCCCTGTGGTGTCATGCGGTGCCCTCTGTGTTTGCTTGTGCTGTGAATTGATTGTCCAAGGATGGACACGTTCGCGGAAAAACAAAAATTGTTATCCACAGAATCGCACGCGATCATCGTCAATTATAATTAGGACCCGACGGCTCGGAAGCAAAGGGCCGATTACTATCAGGAGCGGCTGCGACGGCTTGAGTCCGTGTGGGATGAATTCAAAGGAGCTGACAGCTGAATCCGGGCATTACCAGAGGTGTCACAATCCCACCCGTATTTCACAAGCCAGCTGTACGACACCACGCAGTCCAATTTCACCGCCTTCGTGGCGTTTCTTCGAGAGGATGATGGCCTTGAGAAGTACCAAGGAGGATACTGGGGTTCTGTTGTATCATTTGAATGCATGCTCCAAGGAAGATGCCAGCCAATCTGGGATAACATATGCTCCTTCTCACAGTGATCCGGACGCCACGATGATACTACAAAGATACAACGTGATGGCAGATGCCTTACTCCCATTGGCCTCGCATCTGGATAGCCCGGAGCGTTCACACCAATGGTGCAAGGCCAGAATTCTGTCACTTCAAAGAAATTGGGCTCAATTCTTCTTCTTGCACTACAGCCTCTCTCGGGCCTTCGTTTCCAGCAAATAGCGCCTCCAACTGTCTCGGTCCATTGACCGCGTTCTCCAACGTTGAACTGTTTTCGTTGACAGAATCAGATCAGCGTTTCTTCAGTTTCCCCACTGGCCGCCGGCCTTCAATTCTCCCAACAAAAACCTTGTTGGGTATCCGTTGTTCGTCCATGAAATTCATGTGGCCAGCCTATTGTAGCTCCGGCTTGTCAAAAATTTCATACAGCTCAAGGTTGTATCAAATTCGCAATTGGTCCCCGTCTAGCTTCGCTCCGATTATTCGCCTCAGGACCCGTCGCTCAAAGGCGTTCAATATACTCAATTGAACACAATTAGACGAGCAATATTGCCAGCTGTGTGAGTTGGCAGACGATCCAGAACAACAATTTAGCCACAAACGACAAACTAATTTGGAGAAAGTGCTTCAGGATTGTCTAATCCATCTGGAAGCTGCGATGGAAGATTTTGACGAAATAATTGCAACACCCCCTATAACTTCAGCGAAACCCAGTCTACGCCTTACCAAAATCACGCTACCGAAGTTTGAGAGTGATTACCGGCTTCTGTAACACCGCAACGGTTAGTTGGTATCAGGACAAACCCAAAGTCTTCATGCCCGCCTGAAACCTCTGTTACATGATTTGCAACTCAAGGTAATGCTGGAAGCCAATTGTTGATAAGAAATGTAGGCTTACCAGGATCTACATCTGCCAGCCGGGGTACCTCACTTGGAGGCGATATGACGACAAACATTACTGCGATGAAACCTGGCGCCCCCCTGCGTGCTATATCCCCACCGCTACAAATATTTCTCTCGAGATTAGAATATAGCACGCCAGTCAAAGACATCATCGCTCATATAAAGTACAAACTGAACTTTAGTCCTGAGTTGCTCCAGTGCACCAAGCTTACGCCTGATGGAAAGACGAACAGATTGATTGCATCTTTTAAAATTACTGTTCCAGCTGACCTAGGTATCTTGCTTGGTAAGGAATTTTGGCCACCTGGCGTATTCGTCAAAAAGCTCTCCGATTCGTAAGCGGAACTATCCTGTGTCCTTTCGCTCTAGAAGAAACATCTCTTAGACCTAGGAATTCATTCTTAACTTGCTATTACCAAAATTTTCGTGGCCTGAGGACTAAGACTACTGAATTTTGCATTTCTTCCATCCTTTTTCCCTATAATATCATCTGTCTAACGGAAACATGGCTGACAGATGACATTAGTAAGAGTGAGCTACTTCTGAACCATTTAGTCTTCCGCAGAGATAGAGACCGTGATGCTACTGGTAAGTCTGACGGTGGAGGCGTTCTAGTGGGTATACATGTTCCCCTTACCAGCAAATCCTGTGATGATTTCACTCCATCTTCACCTGTTGAGTGTATAATTGTGCTAGTCTCTCTATCTGACTTTTTCTCCTTCCTCGTATCATCTGTATATATCCCTTGTAACAGTCCTGCTATTGTTTACGAACGATTCTTTGCAGAATTCTCGAGCTACCTTAATGCTCGTTTCCCTTCTACCCCTATATTGGTCTGTGGTGACTTCAGTTTGTCTCCATAGTTTCAGGCAGTAGCGTGTCTTTTGCTCTTTCTTCTTTTATTTCCCTCTGTTCTTTCACCCAATACAACACTTTTCCTAATGCCAATAACTTCTCTGTCCGCATCGGTGGCACTCTCATCCTTTGTCAAACCTGATCCTCACCATTCACCACTCTCTATTGAGCTTGCAATCACATCTTCTCGTTCTTTGAAGAATTCCTCACCTTCCCGCTTTAATTTTTTAAAAGCTGATTTGTCGAGCATGAAAGCTAACCTTAATGCCGTGAGTTGGTATTCCTTCTTCAGCAATCTCCACATTGAAGATTGTGTTGATAAGCTCTATATGTTTCTTTCATCCTCAATCTTGCAATTTGCTCCTGTGTGTCCAGCAAGAAGATCTAAAGATGCTCCTTGGTTTAATTCAGATGTTGCCACTGCAATTAAATCTAAAGATGCTGCCCGCAGAAAATTCTTATCCAGTGGTCTTCCAATTGACCTCGTTAAATTTAAAGAGCGTCGTGTCGCGGCCAAGAAAATTGCCACTTCTGCACTTCATGCATATGTTAACCATATTGAAACTTCATTAATGTCGAATCAAACTCGTGCGTTCTGGTTGTACGTAAAATCTTTAAGGACCTCTCATCATGCCCCTGATAATTTTAGTCTAAATGGTGTAATACCGTCTTCTCCACAAGAATCTTGTGAACTCTTTGCTTCTTACTTTTCTTCCTTTTTTGGTAGGGCTAAACATTCCCCCTCCTTCAACCAATCTTCCTGCGCTTTTTCCTCTACTAATTTTCGTACAAACTCCTTGCAGGTTGAACAACTCTTAAAATAATCTTGACAACAGCACCAGCGTGGGCCCTGATGGCATTCCAAATTTTCTAGCAAAATGTTTATCTTCTCCGCTTTGTGTTCCCCTTTCAATTATTTTTAACTTGAGTTTATCCTGTGGGGTTTTCCCCGCCCAACGGAAAATTGCCCACATTTTTCCTATTTTCAAATCTGGTGATCATAATATCGTCTCAAACTATCGTCCTATTTCCCTTCTTCCTTGTTTTAGTAAAATTCTTGAAAAGGTAGTTTTTGATTTGCTGTATCCACTTGTCCTCCCATCTTTAGCAGATCAACAGCATGGTTTTGTCAGAGGCAGATCTACCCTTACAAGCTTACTTTCTTTTACCCATAATATTGCAGCTGCCCTCGATCAGCAACAGCAAGTGGACGTTATTTTTACGGATTTTTCTAAAGCCTTTGATTCAGTAGATCACTCTCCTGGCTTCTTTCTTATGTCCTGAATCGTCAATGTGTAGTCATTTTAAACTCTTGCTTCTCTTCTTCATTTCACCTGAGCTCGGGAGTTCCGCAAGGTTCAATACTTGGCCCCATACTATTTTTAATTTTTATCAATGATCCTTCTGTTATCACATCCCCCTGTTTCCTTTATGCTGATGACTTCAAGATTTTTCGAGTTATTGATTCCCTTTTAACAGTGGATACCCTTCAAATCGATCTTCAGCGTCTTAGTGACTGGTGTGAATCAAACCATCTCTCCTTAAATGTTTCCACATGCCATCAGATGACATTCTCCTGTAAAAAATGTCCTTTTCTCTCAACGTATAGGCTGGTTGGTACCCCTTTGAGCAATGTAACCTCCTTCAAGGATATTGGTGTGCTTTTCGATTGTAAACTGAAGTTTGATCTCCACATTGCTCTAATTATTAAGAAAGCCTCTCGCTTAACTGGATTTATTTTACGATCCGCTTCGACATTTCAACATATCACATCCTGTATGTGTCTTTACTTCTCACTAGTACGTAGCCATTTGGAGTACTGCTCCCAAATTTGGAGTCCATACCACAGGAAGCTCATCGATGCTGTTGAGTCAGTTCAACGCAGATTCACAGGGTCTCTATTCTTCAAATTCAACCTTCCTTACTCCCCTTATGATGACCGACTTCTTACTTTGAACCTTCCTACCCTTGAGTCCAGACGATCTTTCCTTGATGAACGTCTTTTGTTCAAGCTTCATTATTGCCTTTTACCTCAAAATTTATGCAGGCAAATAAATACATTCGACGTGGCTCGCCCTAATAGATCCTCGCTTCAATTTCAGGTTCCGTATGCACGTACTAACGCCTTCTTCCACTTTCCTTTGCTACGCTTACCTCGTATGCACAACTAGCAAAGCCTTGGTCCTCTACCACAATCTCTTGGCGTATTCAAAACTTCTTTGAAAAATCAAATTTATAAATATTCCTATAAATCTTAATTTTTAATATCGTATTGTGATCTTTTTTCTTTAATTTCTGCCATATTTTGTATTCGTATGTTGGTATTTAAATTTTGTACTAATAGCCTTGTAGTTGGACTATAAGTCTGTAAGTTAATTTCTGAAATAAATAAATAAATAGATAACCGATGGCTCTTGATCGCTGCATTCATTGAAAGACTGCTGGGACATCCCTCCCACGCTAACGAAAAGCCTTCAACCACAGCCATAAAATCCCTGCTTGACGTGACTCAGGAATGCATCCATCCATTGCTTCGGCACTTATTGCCACCAGCCAAAGGGACCATCGAAAAGGGAGGACCAAAACCACTGTGGCTACAGTTGCGACGTCTTCATGCCTCATGTGCCAGCAGACGCATCCGCTATACTATTGCCCAGCTTTCCTAGAGCTCACCACCGCCAAACGGCTCAGTTTTGTCTGGTAAGGGGCTGTGTATCAACTGCCTGCAAGATGCCCACAAAGCCGCTGAGCGCCCTTCCAGGAAGTGCAAAGAATGTGCCAAGGCTTACAATAGCCGGCTGCATTTGATCGGAGTGACCAATTCGAAGCCGTCCAGCGTGAAAACTCCAAGTACAACCATATCCAAATGGAGTGAGGAACGGCCAAGGGAAGCACCAGCGTTCTCTCTGACTACAGTATCCAAGCCACTCCAAAGGGGATTTGTAATCCTGAGCACAGCCGTTGTCAAATCGACCAGCAGCAATGGGAAGACCACGGAGTGCCGAGCTGTGCTAGATCCAGGATGCCAAATTAACTTGAGAGCAGCGCATACAGTACGCAAACTGGGGCTGGATCCTACACCTGCGTCAACCTTCATGGCGAACGTCGGGGGAACAACATTGAGACCGTAAGGAAAAGCGATCATTGGTCTACAGTTCCGAATAAGAGATACGCCACGCAAATGGGAGCATACGTGTTGGATAAGATAATTTCACCACGATCTGCTCAAGAACTAGACGTGATCAAATGGCACATCCCGAAAAACATTGAGTTGGCAGATCCCAACTTTCACAAAACCAATCGTATCGCCCTATTATTGAGCGCTGCACATTTTTAGCAGACTTTGGCCATTGCGCAAATAAAGTTGGGCCCAGAATCTCCTGTGCTCTAGAATACGCTACTTGGATGGATTGTAGCAGGAAAGATGGGCACTCCGCCACCAGCCCCAGTGACCTGTGGGATCTGGCGGAGGAGTCTAATTTGTGTGAGACCATCAGGCATTTTTGGGAAGTGGAGAGGTTCCAGACTCAACATCTTCCTTGACATGAACGGAAAGAGCGTGCAAAGAATAATTCATCCAGACAACGCAGGGACTGTTCGATTTCCCTTCAGCGATGATCCCGGAAGATTGGGTGAATCGAAGGATATTGCCACACGCAGATTCTTTGGAATCGAATGCAGGCTGGAGAGGAATCCGGAACTGAAGCTCGAGTACACGGATTTCATGGACGAGCACGAACACCTGGGGCACATGGAGGAGATCAACTGGCAAGCGAACGAGGAAGCACATTATTGCATGCTGAAGTTGGACAGTAGTACTACAAGATTGAGAGTGGTCTTCCATGCCTCTAGCAAGACCTCTACGAACATTTCCTTATTATGCTTCACCTGGATGATAGAAACTTGTAGATTTTGGTCTGGAGAGCCAGCCTATCACATCCAGTACGATATTATCGTTTAAAAACCGTGACGTATGGCACGACGTGTGTCCCGTATTTGCCAACTAAATGTCTTCCGGTTCTGGCACAAGAAGAGCATCACCAAGCACCCCTGGGCGGCAGCGCGTTACAGCATGATTTTCACATGGATAACGTCATGACCGGGGATAACCACTTGGCTAAGGCCATCCAAAAACAGGAGGAGCTACGCAGGATTCTCACTGGTGTGGACATGCATTTGCGCAATTGGTTTGCAAACCACCCTTGCCTTCTGCAGCAGATTGATGTCGATGACCAGGACTTGGACTTCGGTAGTCTATCGGAAAACTTTGGGAGTGATTTGGCTCCCAAAGACTAACAAGTTCCAGATCCACATTAATTTGGATCTCACCACGTCCAAGCTGACCAAAAGGACGATCGCGTCAGACATTGCCCAGATATTTGACCCGTTGGGCACTTTGACCCCGGTTCTTGTGATAGCCAAGCTGCTCTGACAGGAATTATGGTGCCTAGAGCTGGATTGGGATGCAGCCTTGCCGACCAGAATATACACTCAATGGTTTAAGTTCCGCAATGGCCTACCATCGTTGCGGAGGGTGCGCCTTCCACGACACGTCAGCGTTCATGAGAAGCCCATGCAGATGCGATTGCACACGTCTTGTGATGCCTCAGAGAAGGCATATGGTGCAGCAGTCTACGTCCGGTCTACGTCAAGAGGCGGTCAAGTTGAAGTCAGGCTGCTGTGAGCTAAGTCAAGGGTAGCACCAATCAAAACTCTAACAGTTCCCCGCCTGGAACTGTGCGCTGCCAAGTTAGGAGCGGAGCCCACCAAGCGGGTTAAAATTGCGCTGAATCTACCGGATGTCATCAACGTCTTGTGGTCTGATGCTGAAGTCGTGTTGGTTTGGGTCAATTCTACTGCCTACAATACCTTTGTGCCCAATCGAGTTTCAACTATCCAAAGGCTGTCAAGGCCGATGCAATGGCGACATGTTGTTTCACGGGACAATCCTGCCGATGTTTTTTCACGTTGTTTGGTGCCAGCTGAACTGGGTGACTGTGAGCTGTGGCTGCAGGGACCCTCGTTCTTGTATGACCCTGAAGCAGACTGGCCACCTGAGTACAGGAGTAGAGAACCCTGTGACTTAGAAAAAAGGCAAACAAAGGCAGCAACACTAACAGCAATACAGGCGGACCAGTATGTTATGCATGAAGTTCAGCACGGGAGCTCTTTTGGATGGTTACAGCGAATAACCGCTTATGTGCTACTTTTTTTTGATCGTTGTTGGCCAAGTTCCCAGCCTCCCTGAATGCGCACTAGAGCAGTCACTCATCATGAGCGAGACGAAGAGTTGCAGAACATTCAGCTCAAGAAGCGGATCCACAAAATCAGCCCTTGCGCAGGGCTGGCTCCTGTCCTTGATTTCGACGGAATTCTTCGCGCTTGCGGGAGGCTGGGGCCTCGAGACTCTCATTTGAAGCCAAGCATCCCATGTTGCTGCCGTATTCGCACCCACTCACGAGATTACTGATGATGGACATCCATTGCGACAACTGTCATCTTGGAACTCAAGCGCCACCACAAGACAACATTTCTTGTCAATCGGGGGGAAATAGCCAGCAAGAGCGATTGTTCGACAATGAATTCTATGCACGCAACCCAAACCCTGGCTGTTCGCTCGGATTATAGGAAATCTGCCGGGTTCATCAATACAGTCGGTGATTTCTGCGGACCGTCGCTACTACACTACCGTGGCAAAGGTGTGCAGCCTCAGAAGAGGTACATTTCCATATTTTGCTGCTTTGCTACCAAGGCCGTCCATCTGGAATTGGTGAGCGATCTGATCATCAAGAAAAACTGATGGTGTGAGTCGACGTTCGATGACTTTCCCTCCCTGCACTTAAGGCCGTAGCCATCTATTTGTTAACATTAGTTTCATGGTCACATTGAGTTTTTCGAGCAAAGGATGGTCGAGCAAGTAAGAAAGATGTGGAGCACATGCTGCAAACGAAAAATAGAAATATTGCGTCATTTGTATTTTCGCTTTTGGTATTCGCGGTATGCACTCAACGATTCTGGAGTTAAAGGTTATAAAATTGTGTTTGTGTAAGAAGTGTAAATCTTTTAATAACACAGTGTAACCCGCTTATAGTGGAGCTCTGTAGATTGCGTATAAAGTTTACGATAGCCAAGAGCTCGTCATATCATAAATTACCACTACGAAGTTATGAAAGTTAAGCTTTAAGGGCTTAACTAATAAAACTAAGAAAAAGTAGAAAAATTAATCCCAGATTATAACTATAATAACTATCATTCAAATTAATGTCTAAGCTTTTATATATTTCACATATTTCAGGACCTTTAATTTTGTTCTTCATAGAAGTCCCTTGCATCAAATCTAAGTATGTTATATTGAAAATAAAATTGACTTTGCGTTTTTAGCGAAAGAAAACTATGAAAACCTTCCCCTAATTACCACCCCAATTGAAAATAATCATTTTACAATTCACTTCATTTGTCTACTTTCAATATGCTCTTCAAATTTAAGCAGTATAAAGTGCTTCGTTTTGAAAAAATGTCAGTCGAAAGGGCTTGAGCAATCAAATATTTGCAGGCATACGGAAATTTAAAATGGACATATGTTATTCGGGTCACACGTTTGACTTGCTTCTCACATTGCCGCATTCATAAAATGACCTAGGTATCAACGGATGGCAAAACATAAAACCAGATCGACCATGTTCTGATCCAACAACGATGGGCATCGAGGAGCCAATTATAACTCAGATCATTTATATCAAATTAAACTATCGATGTCGTTTGTCAAAGGCATATTCAGCGAAGACCAGCGCGCTACAAAAATTTGACAACGAAAGGCTCCAAACGGCATCTGTGGCCGAAAATTTCACGGGAACCCTCGAAAACGCATCCATAAAGACAAGCAACGAGCTCAGGATGGTACTGAAAGCAGCTTTTTTTGTGGCAGGGAGGTGAATGCTATTTATGTACAGAGTGTGGGACACACATGCGCGACTGGACTACCCACTAAACACCTCCCCTGTTAATCTGAGAACCCAGCCTAGAACCGTTTGACACATTACTTCGGGTCAGGTCTCATTGAAAGCAGCTATTAAGGCCTTCGTAGAATAGACGATCGGACATCAAGTCCGGCGCAAGAGAAATCAATGGTTCGAATGTCAGAATCCGTTAGCCAAAAGGAATCAGGCATACAAAGACTGCATAGGTAGGAAAACCAGGACGAAGAGAGAACACTATGATAATCTCAGAAGAGTAGCGAATAATATAATAAGAATTAAGAAAAGAAAATACCATGACGACTAATTGAGAAGTAAATATGTAAGTTTAGCGAGCAACAACACAAGACAAGCATACAGAGTAGTGAAAAGCCTGATACGTGGCTATCAGCCCAAAACGCTGATGAAACCAAGATTAAGGAAAGATGGGGCATCATATTTCAAGAACCTCCTTAATCCTCCGCACAGCTCCAGAAGATCGAAGCCTATAGATATCTGCGGAGAGCTTCCATTAGCCCCAACAACTCTGGATGAAGTGTGTTTCATCATAAAAGCCCAAAAGAATAATAAAACACCGGGCATCGATGAGATTCCAGGGGAGCTCATCAAATATGGTGACAGCGGCGTTCACAAAGCAATTTACAAAGTCGCCCAGCATATTTGGCAACAAGAATATATGCCCAAAGAGTGGAGCCCATAAATTATATTCCCTATCCACAAAAAAGGTGACAAGCTACAGTGCGAGAATTATAGAAGCATATCACTAATTTGTACGACGACCAAAATATTATCAAAGATCTTAGAAAATAAAATCGGATCATACACCAACAGTATTATTCGGGAGTATCAAGGTGGTTTTAGAGCAGGCAGATCGACGATAGACGAATTGTTCACAGTCAAGCAGGAACTTGAAAAGTGCTGGGAGTTCAACATAGACACACACCAAATTTTCGTTGACTTTAAGCAAGCAAACGACAGTATTGGTCGTAACGTACTGTACCAAATAATGCTTTGCTTTGGTACCCCAGCCAAATTAGTCCATCTTGCCAGAATGGCAATGGCGTCGATGACCTCCTAAGTCCGCATCAATAACCAACTCACCGATGCCTTTGACATTAATATCGGACTAAAGCAGGGAGATAAGCTGGCCCCATTGCTATTCAATTTGGCTTTGGAGTACGTCATAAGGAAGATACCTGTTCAAACACGAGGTACATTACAAGAACACAAGTCCAGCCAAGTAGTAGTCGACGACATCAACCGGGTCATTAACAACTGCCAAAGAACTCTTGCTGAGACATGACAACGAAGCAAAGCTAGTAGGGCTGGGAAAGTGCTAGAGAAACTCATCAAGGGAAGACTCACTGACGCGATTCGTGCTGCTGGGGACCTATCTCCTCGGCAGTACGGCTTTAGAGCAGGACGTTCTACCATTGATGCGATTGCAGAGGTGGTGAACGCGGTCCAAAAGGCAGAGGCATATAGTCGCACCAAGCGACGGATCGTCCTGTTGGTGACACTCGACGTCAGGAATGCCTTCAACTCCGCTAGATGGGTGGATATTCTGGACACGCTGGAAAACTCTTTTCAAGTTCCAGAATATCTAATGCGGCTTTTGAGGAACTACCTAAAGGACCGAAGCCTGCTCTACGACACGACACAGGGCCAACGAAGGATGGAAATTACATCGGGTGTTGCCCAGGGATCTATCCTTGGTCCGGACCTGTGGAACGTGTCTTACGACGGGCTACTGAGACTTGAGATGCCAGATGAGTCGCGCTTGGTCGGCTATGCGGATGATAGTGCGGCTCTGGTCGCTGGACGCACCATTGAACAAGCGCAACTTAGGCTAGGTATGCTAATGCGCTGAGTGAGGGACTGGATGACTGCTCGCGGGCTGGGTTTAGCACTGGAGAGAACCGAAGTGGTCATCTTGTCAAAAAAGAGAATCCCTAGAGTAAGGATGATCAGTATTGGAGACATACAAATCGAATCGAAGCCAGCGGTGAAGTACCTGGGGCTACTGATCGACTCGAAGATGAGTTTCTCTGAGCAAATCAGGGCAACGGCTGAGAAGGCTTCTTCGGGAATATCGGCCCTGAGTCGACTTATGGCCAACGTAGGGGGACCCAGCCCATCAAGAAGACGCCTCTTAATGAGTGCTGTAGGGTCAGTGCTAATGTACGGAGCAGAGGTATGGGGCGACGCTCTCAGCAAGGAGGTATACCGAAAACGATTGGCACAGGTACAGAGAAGAGGAGTACTGAGAATTGCATCTTCGTATCCAACAGTCTCCGACTCGGCGGTGAGAGTGATTGCAGGCGTGATACCTGTCGCCCTCCTTGCTAGAGAGCGCCGCGCTATCTACCTGCGCCGAAACGAGGATGCGAGGGAGATAGTTGTCCGCGAGGAGAGACAACGCTCGCTCAACGATTGGCAGCAGTCTTGCGTGAATTGCACGAAGGGAAGGTGGACTGCGCGCCTCATCCCGGACGTGAGACCGTGGCTAAATCGAAGGCATGGTGAGACTGACTTCTATCTGACCCAGCTTTTGAGCGGGCACGGGTGTTTTCAGTCTTACCTGCACAAGATCGGTAAGTCACGGTCTCCCGACTGTCGGTTTTGCCCAGGAGAAGAGGACAATGCCTGTCACACATTTTTTGCGTGTACCAAATGGGCCAGGCTGCGAAGGGAACTCTACAGGGAGACGGGAGAGCTCACCCCGGATAATATAGTTGCGGTGATGCTCGAATCGGTTGACAAATGGAACCAGGTGGCACATTACGCTCGGGCAGTCCTGAAATATAAAAGCGACTCACAGCAGCCGGAGGCACTGGGGCTGGGGGATCGCTCTTCTGGCATTTCCTCTTCCCCTCTCCCCTCCCGCTCGGAAAGGGACTCCCCAGCTTGAAGGCGCCCCACGGTGTAACAAAACGAGACCTGGCCCGAAGTAATGTGTCAAACGGTTCCAGGCTAGGTTCTTAGATTGACAGGGGAGGTGTTTAGTGGGTAGTCCAAGGGTATCCTCCATGGGAGTCCCACACTGCCAGACTCGGCGGGCGTAAATGCCTTCACCTCCCTACCACCAAAAAAAAAAAAAAAGCTAGGGCTACAAATCAATGCTCATGACGTAGTCGCGGACAAATACCTCAAGCACACAAAGTAGTACACTTGGCAAGTACAATATCGAAAATCGGAGCGAATTTGTGTATCTAGTCGCCATAATAACGAGAACCGGTAATGAAAGAGACGAAATACGCCGAAGAATACAGCTCGCAAATAAAATATTTTATTCGATATCTTATTCGACGCGAAGCTTCAAGTATACAAATTTGTGATAAGACCTGTGTTATGCTATGAGTGCGATACATGGACCCTAACCCAAGCATCCGCAAGTATATTGAACGCCTTTAAGCGACGGGTTCTGAGGCGGATAATTGGAGCGAAGCTAACCGGGGACTAATGGCGAATTCAATACAAGCATGGGCTGTATGAAATTTTTGACGAGCTGGTGGTCTCAACGATTGTCAGACTGCGGAAGTTGCAATGAGCTGGCTACATGAACAGAAGGCCGAAGACCAGTGGGAAAACTGAGGAAACGCTGATCTGACTCGGTCGACGAAGACAGTTCATCGCTGCTCGGATTTCGAAATTGGAGGACGCGGTCAATAGACTGAGATAGTTGGAGGCGCTATTTGCAGGAAACGAAAGCCCGAGAGGGGCTGTAGTGCTACGAAGAAGAAGAAGAAATTTAATTGAAGTGGTGCCATATCAGTTTTTCCCTGTTTTTTTGTGATGGTGCACATGTTGGAAATTTTTATGTTAAAATGGGGAAATTTATTAGACACCGCTGCCATAAAATTTATTTCGTCCTTTCTTGGGCATTTTGAATTCGGTTTCTTTTTCTAAAAGGTTTTTATTTCACTCTTTTTTAGCAAATTTTTTTCATTTCAAATCTTTTAAAACTCAGTAGGTATTTTGAATACGTTCTACCATGTTTATTGAAATATAATTTTTTGACTGCAATGCAAAACTCACTACTGCTAAAATTTGCAGCGTTCATAGAAATCGAATTTAGTTCTGATAGATTTTGGTACAAGATATCATCAACTTCTACCTTGATTATCAAACTTTGCCTAGCCACCATTTTGATATTCTGACTTGATCCTGAAGTATATTGTTACTGTTCAACTTTTGACTTTCGACATTTTGGCCACCCCCAAGTTCTTTCAGATGGTTCGACTTTGGATTTTTTAGTGTGAGCTTTATCACACACTTGAATGAATCTTTGTACCAATTTGGGTACATATCAGAGCTTTACTTTGGTCAGAACAGAAACAAAGGGTTTTCAACTAAAACCGGCTCTATTTTGTTCTCGCTTTGCCATTTTAAGTGAAGTTTATGCGCCATAATTAACTGAAAACGGAGGCGATGGGCAGCGAATAAATGTGAACGAGTGATACGGTTATGAAGGATGTTTTTAAGTAAATTTCTTGAGATTGACTGAGGAGTTCACTTCATGATTATATATATATATATATATATATATATATATATATATATATATATATATATATATGTATATATATATATATATATATATATATATATATATAAATATATATGCTACTGTGTCCAAAAAGTAAGGTGACATTTGAATTTAAACTGCGCGCGTCGAAGGATTTGGAGAATTATTTTTTTAAGCTTGTTAGTACTGTCAGTGACATCTATGTCAAATTTACATGTCAAAATGTTCATTAGTGTTTGTGATACGCGTCGTTTTGTGAGCTGCTAAAAGTGAGTTTTTCGTTTTTTGCGATGTCGAAATTTGTTGAATTTGCATTAAACTTTGTTTGCCGAATCAATTTCCTGCTGCGGATACGTTGAGGATGGTGCAAAAAGCCTTTGGTGATGAGGCTATGTTTGAAAAAATTTTTACAAGTGGTATAATGAGTTCCAAGCCGGCCGTGAACGTGTCGAAGACGAAGAGCGTCCTGGGCGACCATCAACCTCTTCTCTTCATCGATTATCGTGGTGTTGTGCATTATGAATTCCTTCCGCTGGGCCAAACAGTCAACAAGGAATATTGTTTGAATGTTATGCGTCGTTTGCGTAACGCTATCCGCCGAAAATGGCTGGAATTGTGGAAAGGCAATTCTTGGTTTTTACACCACGATAATGCACCATCCCATTCTGCACTCGTAATTCGTGATCATTTCGCCAAAAACTCAACCCATATCGTTCTGCAAATGATCTGGCGCCGTGCGACTTCTGGCTGTTCAGCAAGCTCAAAAGACCGCTCCGGGGACACCGTTTTGATACGATAGAGGAGATTCAAGCCGCAGCGAAGACGGAACAGAAGTCCATCCCGGAAACGACGCGCATCTTAAACACTAATGAAGATTTTGACATGTAAATTTGACATAGATGTCACTGACAGTACTATCAACCTAACAAAAAAAATGATTCTCCAAATTCTTCGACGCGCGCAGTTTAAATTCAAATGTCACCTTATTTTTTGGTCACAGTAGTATATAGGGTGCATATGGTATTTGAGGACATGCGTAAATGTGACTATAACTTCACGAATTTTTTTTTTATTTTTTCCTTTTCAGATAAGAAATGGTGGACTACAACATCACTCAATAAATGAAGCGACATGCTGTCATCGTCATCGTTAATTGTGCCCGTTCATTCGTGCATAAGGTTCGCCGTTAATTAGAAGCATCGGGAGGCAATACAGAATTGGTTGAAAAACGCAAAAAGCACGAACAACGTTCTGACGCTGTCCGATTCACAGAATTTTTGGAGCAAGTGCCAGCGAGGACCCTTCAAAATCAATGAGGGTCCTTGCGAGTGAGCTTCATCTTTCTGAGCGCCTTATTCGTAGAGTTGTCCACGAAGACCTTCGGTATAAGTCTTACGTGATGTGCAGAGGACAGTTCATGTCGGAACGAATACGGGAACAGAGAGTTCTGCGATCAAAACGTCTTTTAAACAAAATCAAACACCCTAAGGCGCCCAAAATGTCATGGCTTTTTCCGACGAAAAAAATTTTGACCAAGATCAAAAGACCAATCGCTGTCAGCAACGAAGGACATGTTATGCCACCACACGTTTTTACTCAAGGACTTCGAGTAAACTCTGCTGCATACATCGAGGTTTTGGAGACGGTAGTGAAACCCTGGGTAGACAATGTAAGCGGAGGCAGACCAAACATTTTTCAACAAGACTCTGCTCCTTCATATAAAGCGATGGCGACACAAGATTGGATGGCCGAAAATTTTCATGACCACATACCATCGAACCTATGGCCACCTAGCTCCCCAGACCTTAATCCTTTGGATTATTACGTATGGGGCGTAGTTGAGCGTGAGACCAATAAGCGTCCTCATAATACCACTTCTTCGCTGAAGACTGCTATTAATGCCGTTATGGTCAATATGAGGAGCATTTGATTCGGGGATGTAATCGTTTCCGGACCCGAATCGGAGAGGTTATTGCTGTTAATGATAATTTTATTTAATAACTTTATAGCCATATATTAAGTTAACGATGTATAAAAAATTCCTGAAATTCCATTAAATTTTGTTAAAAATACAAGCCAATTACTTTTACTCTCAAGTTGGCCTCAAATACCGTACGCACCCTATATATATATATATATATATATATATATATATATATATATATATATATATATATATATATATATATATATATAGTCTGTCAAGTAAGAGCGTGTCCAGCATAATTTTGAAATAGTTTATTTAACAACATTTTTTGACTTATATATACATTAAATATATTCTGAGGAAACGCACTTTCAATTTAATAGTGAGTCCAATTACAACCAGCATCAATTGTTGCTTGGCATCTCCGAGGCATATTTTCCACTACATTTTCAGCGTATTTGAGGGGAAGCGCCGTCCAAATGAGTCGAATTTGTCGGGAGAGCTGCTTCAAGTGTAAACACGTTTTTCACGGAGCTTCAACTTGAGGTAGGCCTAGAAGTTTACGATAGGATTTGTATCAGGCGATTGCGAAAGCCAATCAAGTGTCACAATGCATTTTTCCCGTTTACATTCAGTACATAGCCGGCTCCGGTGTTTGGGATCATTATCGGTACTCCGCCATTTTATGTACATTGTTTACACACAGATGTTCCCGAATGGTGACGCGTGAGAACTCGAGACCTTTTCGCTTCAATTTCGCTTGTCCTTGACGTAAGGACAAGCCAGGATTACGCGAAAACAAAGCCAGGATTGCGCGAAAACAAAGCCACGAACTGCTTTTCGTCGTGGTCGACGGTTTTTGACTCTTTAAATCGCTGAACCCACTTCTTGATAAAAGATACAGACTTTTCATTGTATTTAGCCGCCACTAAATAGTTCATTTTTGGTCCTTTAGGGTGTGTGCAAAGGAACACGGCTTGGAAGTGCTTTGAGTAAATGGCACTCATCGCAATTTTAGTGTTTTCCCTGTTGCGAGCGAGCCAGGTACCTTTAAATTCTATTTGGTAAGATTCGTTAAAATCAAGTTATATTCGAGTCGTTTGAATTTTTTCCGATTACAACTGCCTGAGTACATGGTTTTACTACTATATGGGCTTTGCATTAATCCAGACACTACATTTTTGATTGGATCTTGTCGAAAATCCCAAGTAAGATGAATAACATAACTATCTTTAAGGTCCTAGTAAGTTAATTATCTTATTAATATTACAACAAAATTGGGTCCAGTTAAATTGGAATAACAGTGGTTTTTGCTTCAAACCAAGTATTTAATACGCATTTCTTTTATTTATTCACTATTGCTGCCTGCATATCACAGATTGAGTACAAAACTCTTCTGTGTATCCAACTTGTCTTGAATTGGGCGATGGGATCAATGTGTGGATGATCTGCCTAAGCTTTTAGTATGAAATAAGTTCCTTCAAATTTTCCAGTAAAATGAAAAAAAACGGAGTTCAAAAAATTTTACTGTATTACACCGAGCGTGTGCTTTGACTACCATAATAAGTGACCAGAAAAAACTACCCTAAAAGTTCATCCATTGCAAGGATTCCTGCTAAACGCAAATATCTTTGACACAAGGTAGAAAAGAATATAATTCCTAATGAATACATTAAAACATTTGCGATTAACTTAACTAAAATTTAATGGCGAAATTTATGAGAATGGCTCAGTCAATTTAAATAAAATATGGGCGTTCTTACTCCGATCTGTGGAGGTATTTGAGTATCCGATTGAAAACACTTCGAATAAGACTCTTTCTTCAGTTTTCGGGCACTTGTTTCAGTAAAAATTAAATTTTTAATGATCTTACAGCACTTCTAACTTTTAAAATGTTTTTAAATTTAGTTATAATTAAATATGCATTTTATTGATGTTGAAGTGTTATATTATAAGAAATTGATTAAGAATACCATAGCGCACAGTATATTTATATATACTGTGCGCTATGGTTTTCTTAAGCAATTTCTTATAATATAACACTTCAACATCAATAAAATGCATATTTAATTATAACTAAATTTAAAAAATCAACCACGGCAAATCGATCTCTACAATATGCATTTTAAAGCGCAGTGAGGGCAACAAAACCTATTTATCTGACATTCACAAAAAATAGGTGAAGATATTTCCAAATCGGTTGTAGATCAAATTGAAATATACAGATACTAAACCTATGATTAATTCAACCAGACATAAGCTATCGTCAGCCACTTAGACCGCAAAAAATTCCAAATTGTTCTGGATCGCTCGGAGAAGGATCATCTCGGATCATCGTCAGATTCCGTAATGTGAGACAACCAGGTGATCGCATTGCAAGACAGGTTTTGACTGACATTGGATACATTCACTTTGATGGGATCGTTGTTGTTATTAATGATTATTTACATTCGAGTAGACTGATTAGGTTTACCTAAGGCACTCTGCCTGGTCTACTGGATCAACCGGCTTCGTGGACCCTCAACGCAGCAGCATCTCTTCAGCTGACAGTTTGACCGATGGTTAAGTAGATTCCTGGCGTTGGCGAGTTATGGCGTTGGGAAATGTGCCTTCAGTGAGTCACACATATGAAATCCATGGGATTTTCTATTAATTGTGTTTATAGTCAAAAACTCAAGCTGTGAAGAATAATTTAAAAACTGCTTGGAAATGTAATCGACCCTATTCGGGAATCAAGCAGCTTCAGTTCATTTGTTTAAGCGCCTCTTTGTCTTCAACTATGCTGGTATCTTTCCTAAGCATCTTCTCTCTATCCAAAACCTAGGTCAAAAGCCCGGTCTTTGTTTCCCCGTAATTCTCATGGGTAATAGCAGTAAACAATGGCAAATAGTAATTATTCACTCGCATAATTTTTAATCTAAGAAGTCTCTGATTGATTAACTGAACATTATTCACGGCCAATCAATATCTTGCAAATCGCCTTACAGTAGTTCGTTTGCTTAAGCTTGTTGAAAAAATTTACATGCACATTCTTATTGAAAATAAATTGCAGGCGATTAAAAAGTTGATTGATTTTGCGTTATAAAAGACTAATGGTGGAAAGGAGGATCCGGGTGCAAGCAACACTGCTTGATTGATTTCAAGAAGTTAATCATTTGCTTGAAAGTGATTTATTTTCTTTTTTATCAGAGGTGTGTATTTGCTGTGAAAATGATTACTTGCGCTAATGGAATATGGGCCACACAAGAAAGTAAGGATGCAGAGCATGAAAATCTTTGAAATGGACAAATACAGAGAACCATTGGTGGTAAGATACATAAAATAGATGAAAGTTGTTTTTAATATGTTCGAGGATTGTAGTTTAAGCTGCCACCTCATGGTACAATCAGGATAATGTAAAATATCCTAGTGGGCTTTTCCCCAGTCCTGATCCTGAATTACGATGTGACTAATCAATTCGAGCGAATGTTTTGGGCTCACGGCTATCATATATTATACGTAGGTATGTTGACACGCATGAATGGCTGCAATCATAGCATCATACCATCGCCATCTCAGCAAAACTTTGGCAGGCCTCGTAGTACATTTAAAACCCTTACCATTGAGCTGGCAAAGTAGTTCAATTGAGACTAACTCACAATGAGCACGTGCCCCATAAGGGCTGATAATTTTACTATGTCGGAGATATAAAAAGCAAAATCTATACGTGCGGTGCACTTATCGATAACCGAGGAAAAGAGCTTTCCATATTCGGGCGCATGGCAAAGCACTGCACTGACCAACATGAACGAAGGCAGTAACAAAATTGGCCAGCAGCACCAGAAGTACCTAATGAGGTACAATCTGCTTATCCTAGATGAAGATTTCGCATCAGTCACAATGTTGCTGGAGTTATTCAGATGTGGAAGTATCCCATTGCAGATGATGATTAAAATGGGCGGCGCAAATGAAGAAAAACTAATCGTAGTATCAGAAGACATGAAATAACTGTCACAAAAAAGAACGTCTGGTGAAAAATTGGTACGTGATACTTGAATGAATGAAGGGTATAAGAGCATGAGGAAAGACGAAGTTTGGTAGTTAGAAGAGAAGCTGCTATAAAAACTGTTTGTCCAACCCAATCCTGTAGTCTGCTTGCTTTGGAGCAGCAACTGCAGGTAATCATTCCTCTTGCAAGTTAGCGAGAAGTGTATTTGAGGTGAAAGCCATTGTCTCCAACTTGGAACCTATAATTATCTTAGATATAAGGGAGGGATTTTCTGAATGTGGCGCCATGAAGATAGAACTGACTCCTGAAAACTTCTGAGGGTGGAAATTAATCCAGCTCAGCTTCTTAGTTGGGTTATTGACGAGATACGTTATAAAGCCGTATTTCTTAGGTTGGCAAGGGGCCCAACAGGAGCAACTCGTTTATGTTTTAGGATTGTAGTAAAATGGATCAGAAAAGAAAAACTTCATCCTAGAGGAGTGAAGATAGATAAGCTTTTGTAAAACTTCAAGCAAAGCAGCAGTGCCGCGTGGATTACGAGTAAGGTTGCATTAGCGAGCTCCATTTCCCAGGATTTGTCGCCAAAATTCATAAATCCATATTATTATTTTATGTGTAGAAATCAAGCTTATGACGTAGTCATACATAAGAAATATGAAATAGAATAGGTGTGGGAAGGTAACATATTAAAAAGCATGTCTATTTCAAGTAATTTTTTATTTTATAGCTTTTTTGCGGTTGAGAAGTGAATGCCATCCACGCATTAAGTGTGGAGCTCCCATGCTCGCGAGTGACTAGACTAACAACCAAACACCTCCACTGCCAAGCTGACAACCTAACCTGGAACCGTTTCATACAATACTTGGGGCCAGGTCTCGTTTTGGTATGCCTTGAGGTGCCTTCAGGCTGGGGGATCCCTCGTCTAGTGGGAGGGGAGTGACTACATGCATTACTAGATAAGTGAAGCTTCAGTCCCAATGTCTTCGGCTGCTGTAGGACCCCTTTTTTAGGACTGCCCGAACATAATGTTCTACATGGATCCATTTGTCAACCGCTCCAAGCATCGCCACGACTATACTATCCGCATCACCACGATTATACTATCCGGGATGCGCTCTTTCGTCTCCTTGTAGAGGTCTCCTTGGAGTTTGTTTCTTTTTTTGCGCACAAAAAGATGTGACAGGCATCGGCTTCCTTTCCTGGGTAGAACCTAAAGTCGGGGGACTGCGACTTCCCAATCTTGTGCAGGTAAGACTAATAACACCCATGCTCACTCAAAGAATGGGTCAGATAGAAGTCAGCTCCACCGTGCCTTCAATATAGCCCCAGTCTTGAAGTCGGGACGAGGCACACAGCTTACCCAACATTGCTGCCAATCGTTGAGTAGGCTCTGTCTTCCCTCATGGAAAAACGTTTTTGTTTTATCCTCGCTTTGAAATAGGTAAATTGCGCAGTGCTATCTAAAAAGAAGGGCATAAGGTGTCACACCTACAATAACTCTCACCGCCGAAACAAACTGTCGGATGTAGATGCAATCCTCAGTGCTCCTCTTCTCTGTACCTGTTTGAAGCGCCTCGGTAAACCTCCTTACTGAGAGTGTCACCCCATATTTCTGCTCCATACAGTAGCACTGACTCTACAGCACTCATCAAGAGGCGTCTTCTTGTCGGGTTGGGTCCCACAACGTTGACCATAAGTTAACTCAGAGCTGATACGACTGAAGCAGTCTTCTCAGCTATTGCCCTGATTTGCTCAAAGAAACCCATCTTTGAGTCAATTAGCAGCCCCAGGTACTTCACCGTTGGCTTCAATTCGATTAGTCCGGGATTCCCCTTCTCTTTGCTGATCAGCATGAACTCCGCCACCTTTCATCGTTCCGGAAACAACCCTATCACGTAGGGAGGCACTGAATGTGCTGAGCAGCAAGTCATGACAATGGTGATAGACATGTTGCAACACCTCAGCTGGAACGCCATCCAGACCTGGAGCCTTCCTCGCTTTCAATGATAGGACTACCTCTTTCAGTTCCAACTGGGCAAAGAAAAGGCACTCGATTGCTGTTTCACCGTGGACAGCATTGACACGGGTGGAATGGCTACAGAAAAGTGCCGCATTATCTCTTGCATATTTTTCGCTTCATTTATGCAAGGCATAGAGTACCAAGATTCCCCATAACTAGCTTGTAGCCAAGGCCTCACACATTGCTGTTCACATTGTCCACGAGAAAGTGGCAGCAGCGAGCCTTGCTGTTGTTCATCGATTTGTGAAGGCATTTCCTGGTCAACTTATATACTGCTACCTGGTAATATGTCTTGTCACCCTTCGATGTCCTTCAAACGTCACACCGAAGCTTGTCATACTCCCTTCACTTTTGAGCGATTCCAGTCAAGCACCAGTACACTGGGGGCTTGCCATGCTGATATTGAGCTATCAGTTCTTCTATCCCATGCGAATCACCATGCGGTGGAACACCTTCCATGAGCACCTCGATGAACCTCTCGTAGTCCATCCTTCCGGTTTTCCATCCAATTGTGAAAAGTCGAGAGCGCGGACGTCAGGAGACAACATCACTGTTCTCAAGAAGAATACACTGATGATCACTGGCTGAGTAGTCTTCTAATACTCTTCCATGGTGTTCTCCGGACTAAGGACTTCAAGGCAAATCTCTCGTCCCGTATGATTGTTTCATAGCTGATGCGGCGGAAAATTGGCGTACTTCAAGTGTTTAGTATGACGAGCGTCATCCTAGCCACCATGTTGAGGACTCATATTCCTTGCAGATCTGTTTGAAGTACGCCCCATCCGATTGCTTCAGCATTGAAGTCTCCCCCCACAAGCACTTGGCCATCTGCGTACGAGACATCGCCCTTCGAAGCATTAAGCTTGGCTTGGAAAGATGATATCAGTTCGTTCGACGTTCAGTACACACTAAAGAAGATGGTCCCTAATAACCGAACCCACATAAAACCATCCCCGTCCACAGCTCTTCGCCTGGAAATCACTGTTCCGGTCCCAGATGATGGCAGCACTAGTTTCATCGAGATACCATGTTGCAGAAATCTTATTGTGGCGTTGCTCACTCAGCAGCAAAAATTCGGCTTTCATGTCCCTCGCAATCTGCGCTAGCATATTTTGGGTGATGAACCAAGGTGAAGGCTCATATGCAGGGTACAGGTCGCAGAAGTTGTGATTTTGCCTTGAGTATGACTTCTTAGAAGACCCGACTTATTCCTGATCCCAAGCCGTGCCCAAGATCCAATCTTAGGATCAGCATCCTTGCAAAGCATACAGTGCGTTTCCTTTGTACACTCTTTTCTTTTATGTCCCATTTCATCGCATTTGTAATACAGGGAACTCTCATCGGGTCCTTTGCATACTTGTGCGATGTGACTATAGCCGGGGTACTTGAAGCATTAAAGAAGTGCTGCTCTTTGCCGTATCCTGCAGACAACCCACCCTATTCTTACTTTGCCCCTATTCAGAAATTGTTCGGTGTTCTTGGTGGTCAAGTTAATGATAGCCATGCATTATCGCCGATGGTTTTTTTATGTTAGCCTCCCTTTGATCCTGCTCACGCTAGGGAGCTCCCTTTTGATGGTCTCTTCTAACTCGGCCAGGTCTGTGATGCAGTCAACATCTCTTATTTCGATCGTTGCCATCGGCTCGAGCGAGGCTATAGCTGTAATTTTGCCGGTGGGTTTCTTTATTGTCTGCCTTTACTCTAAATTTGACCAGTATGTGATCCAAACATGTTAGTCATACTGCTTAACATTTTCCCGTGTTTTCCGCAACACTTCTGCCGTGTTGGGATTTTACGAGTAGTGCCTGCTGCCGGGGTTTGCTTGTCATCATTGTCTGGATCTAGTGCTTCACGTCCATCAACTGCCCCTTCCTTCCTTCTTTTTTTTATTCCGACCTCCTTCGATTGGGCTAGACGCTATTCTTTTATTGATGTTTGATGGTGAAGCTATCTTTGCATGCCGTTTAGGCTTATCTCTCAGCACTTCTCTAGCCTCCTGCTCATCTTTGGCCTTCAACTAGCTCCTCCGGTAATGCCCTTTGTATTCTAGTAGCCTCTGTATTTCAATGAGCCCAACCTTTGTTGATTTTTGGCGATTTGTTGGCAGATTTTACTCTTTTTAGAACCACTTCCACTTATCGGGTTTCTTCTCGATGTCACTGGGCGACAATTATGCTTTGCCACCTCCTTTCTTAGGAAAGATCATCGGCTTCCATTTCAGCCAAACTTTCGACGGTGACGGTTAAAATCACACAACGGCATTTTATTTGGCTGGTCACACCTATTTTTTCCTGCCGTGATCAATTTGTGGACTTCAGGATGGATCGTTATGATTACCGGATGTAAGATCATTACTTCAGCCGTTTCAGGAGTGATCGCAGCAATAACCATCGAATTTGGATTCTCTTTATATTTTCGTCCACCACTTAAACATCTGGCATGTCATGTAGAATTTCCCACTCTTTCTTTTTAAGATGCTCTTGCGTTTGCATCATTTATTGCTGCGCCCAAACGCTACAGGAATCTTAGTCTGGACAAGGCTGTCTGTCTTCACTGTAATTGTATTCATCGTCGTTTTGGTCATCGTTGGTACCACTTCCAATATGCTGTTAGCATTGTGGCCGCAACCGCTAGTTGCGTCGTCTGTCTGTTTTACTGTTTTTTTTTTTTGAATTGTCTTAACCCATATCAAGGTATGTTAGTTGAAATTTCTCTCTTTCGGTGATTTCGGGTGATTATCTTTGCAGAGCTTTGCGTGGTTGTTACAAGCCCTTAAGGGGACAAGTGCTCAGAGCCAAACCAGCGGTAATTGTGAGTCCCTCTCAGCCAAACTTACATCAGCAACTCAATGGTGCGAACTTCAAACGTATTCTAAGGCCTGCTAA
Source organism: Odontomyia ornata (assembly GCA_963969285.1). Lineage (NCBI taxonomy): Eukaryota > Metazoa > Arthropoda > Insecta > Diptera > Stratiomyidae > Odontomyia > Odontomyia ornata. Next base: position 301,429,065 of record OZ017739.1, on the reverse strand, counting down.
GATTTTACCGGGATAAAGGCATGGTATTTGACTTGGAGCCGTTCACGCACGAGCGTCACCTCGGTTCTACCGTGCCAAGCAAACAGGTCTAAACTATCATATCCACCAGCCCAGAGTATCAATTCCTGTTTATTGTCCAAAGCGTAGTCTAGATTCAGTTACGGTCGTTACCTGTTATCCCAGGAAGAACCTCATGGTGACATCCATGTCTTCACTTCAGTGGTGTGGCACTCCCTAAAGAATGCGAGCGTGGAAGAGTATTCCGGTGGGGATTTTATAGCGTGACTAATATAATTTTTTACAAATACAATAACCTTTGGCTCATTGCTTTACTAAGCTACTGTTGTAAGGATCTTTAGTCGATTTTGGAAGATCAATCTGACAGCACTCCTTAAACAGACTCTTAAATAATTCTTAGTAATATTCAACTTAAAATAACTTTTTTCTGTGGGGCTGCACTTATAGGCATAGTCAGTATTAAGATAAAAACTCTGCAGTTCACTTTTAGGGCTTTGTACTTAAATACAAAACCCAATTGCAATCACGACCTGTGTCCGTCCGTCCATCTGTATGTCTCAGCACTTTTTCTCCGGAATAATAGAAGCTACTGCCATGAAACTTTGTGGAAAGGTCAGAGATGGTGACTTCCTGAAAGTTCAAGGGCGAAACATTTTTTCAAAGGGGTTTACGGGGGCCTTCCCATACAGGGAGATGACCTTTCGAAAAAAATTTAACCATTCATAGTCGAATGAGATGTCGTTGGAAATGTCTCAATGAGATCTTTCAAAACGGGTCTAAAATTATCTTTATTGGTACCATAGGGGCAGGGGAAGGGAAAATGCACGAACATTTCACGTACCTCCATTGCGATTGGACACTTTACATCCGAAAAATCTGAAAAAAAATACAAATACGTGAGAGGTCGAAATTCACTCAACTTTTATCAATTTTACATTTTTTTCCAATTCAGTACGCAAATGATTATTTATAAAATTGACCTGTCCTGAAGTTTTCACAAAGATCGAATAGTATTTAACGAAGTTATAGCGGCTTGAATTTTCCCGAATTGTTACGGGACAATATGTGCTGTATTACTATGGAAACATACGGCTATAGAACAATATACACTTTTCACCGACTCAGACGTTACAGGTTTACTAGGACTTGAAAGAACGTTTCAGGAATGATAGGCATCGTGAATGTCTTTGAAAATGGGGTCAGCTAGTGGTATCAGTAATCGTAAAATAAAATAGTGGCTGTTTCAAATGAAAAGATTGAATAGTTTTCAGTTATTTTTTCCCAACTTCAACGTTTAAGGTGCATGCTTTTAACACTTGATTCAATTTAATGAATGACTGAAGATGAGTACCTACATTTAATACTCATACGGATAACAAGGTGAGGAGGCAGGAGAGAGCTCCTAACAGAAGGGTTTTTTAATTATTCTAGAGTTCGAAAAAATTTTTCGGATGCCATGAATCGGTGATTTGAATTATTCACCTAATATTCATTTAAAAATCTTTCAAATTCATCCAAATGATGCAGAGTTTCGTTCATAAGCACATAATGGCCGCGATTTTGTTCCATGTTAAATAATTTTTCTGAATGCTCAGCTCATTGAACACATTCAAGTAAACTACTGTTCCTTAAATTTTCATGAAAATCCGAAGAATATAAGAGTGCCTTGGTCGATTTGAAATATATATTAACTATCAACATGTATTGTTGTTTTTGTAATTCCATATAATTGAAATGGCGGTAATTTCGTAGGCTAAAGGGTCTTGTATCAACTAACATAAATGTAAAAATTTGAGAAGTTTAAGGGCACTGTTTCAATTTTTGGGGGCAAATGTAAAATTTGCAAATCATGCTATTATTAACAGAGTTGAGTAAATTTTGATTTCTGAGATGTTTGTTGCCCTTGGACTCATAACACCTCCTTCGTAATTTTTTCAGCTCAAAGGTGTTCAATCGTGAGGGGAGGAGAGACAAATATTGTTCATATATTTGAAGTCCCGAAATTCTTGGATTCAGTCACGAAAAAGCGTAGATTGTCAATAGCAACTTTCAAATTTATATTAACTTATTGCCAGATTTCACTTATACTGTTCATAAATCTAATGAAATCACAAATTTTAGAGTCAGTATTTCGGTTAAAATTATTTGGCAATCATAGAGAATATCTGCATCTTCAGATTGATTTTTCAGGCTATTTAAGTGATCAATAATATCATCAAACTGAGATAAAATATGTTTGACTGAAGCAATTCGGCTCTCCATCTGGTATTGTATATCTGTTTTAAGGTTATCTTCAATTTATTTTTTGCTAATTCTCATCTCTTGCTGGGCTTTGAAAACAGGACATATATTGTTTGGATGAAACCAAAGAAACCTATGAGATAGTTGAAGTGTTGGCTGCGTCGACTAAGATGAGGTTGCAACTGTGGCAGTCACAAGGAGTGAAGGATTCGCTTGGATTAATTTTTAATATTCTTAACTTCACTCCCTTGTTGATGCCGATCATATTAGCACTATTATCGTTGCCTTGGCCGCTACATTTTGAATATTCAAATCATGTTTTTCTAGTTGTTTGAGTATTACGTCAGTTAAAAATTTTCTGGTTGTTTCAACTAACGTCTCTTGTGCAATCCACCATTATACGAGGGCGGTTCAAATATAATCGAGACAAATGCTCTGGTACGTATATTAAGTATCGAAAAAATTTACAGTTTTTCTGGGTACTCCCCCTTACAAGTTAGACATTTTGTCCACCTTTGCAGAAGCTTATTGATGCCGGTATCGAAGAATTCCCCTTGGGCAACTCGGACAGCCATGTGCGCACGAACTCCTCTACCTTGTCGTCGGTGTTGAATCTTTGACCTCCGAGGTCTTCTTTCAATGTTCGAAACAAGTCGTAGTGGCAGGGTGATAAATCTGGACTGGGGTATTTCAGTACCTCCCACCGTAATTCCCATATTGTATCGAGCGTGAGACGCGCGGTATGACGACACGCGTTATCCTGGAGACATATCGCAGTTCGGGCTAAAATGCTCCTCTATTTCGAGCGTTTTTTGCGATATTGAACGTGTTCGTGGATGATAGACTCCACAATACCAATACTGATGCCGAGTTCAGCCGAAATGCCTCGAACATTCATCTTACAGTCCTCTAAAATGAGTTGTTCTACGCGGCAAATGTAGTCTGGTGTGATGCTGGTTCGCGGTCGACGATTACGCGGCTCATGCTTGACATTCAAACACTCACTACCGAACTGATTTCGCAAACGTAGAGAAATTTCTGTGTTTTTAACGCTTTCCCACACTAAAAAAAGAATGAAAATACGTTGCGCAACGACGGTCGGCACTGGACGTTCACTCATGGTCGTAGCACGTGCGTGAAACATGCCCTTCCCACAAAAACTATGCCACACTGTCCGCAAGGGATTCAGCTATCACATACTCAAGCCATGACCTTCAAAACATACATGCACGCCATCTACAGCGTTTGTCTCCATCATATATGAACCACCCTTGTAGAATAATATTTAGCTTCTTTGATTTTTTGTATAGTCTCACTGAGAACGGTTTGGGCCATCAATGAAATAAGTTCATTTTGAAATTGAAGACTGTAATAGTGTTGATTTAAGCTGCTTTTCATTTGATCGACTTAAGCTAGGGGAGAGTCAAATCATATTTAGATGACGATTTGAACAAATCAATGGAATTTCCACTGTTTCTAGTGGATTACAAGATTTCCTATGACCTCGAAAAGCCAAGTTATGTGAAGCCTAATAATTTATGATATTAACTAATCTTTCAAATAAGTTGAACCAATGTTTTTGACTCTCTTGAATCAACCTCTCGTTTTCCTTATCGATAGTTTTCTCATGCTTTATAACTTTTTCATATGCTAGCTACTGCATTATGTTCTTTCTATGTCATTTTTGATTTTCATGACGTTCAAGAGTAGTTTTTAAGTGCTTTTCTTTTCACTTGGCCTACGCTAGATTCCCTTTTTACTGCGCATCTCTATCTCTGGTTTGGCCGAACATCGTATCTGCAAAAATATTGTATTTTACTTTTCACACAAGAAGAATGCAGAATTTCATTTTCCGAAACCCTAAAACAAAACAAGCCCGAAACAACATGAAACAGAAATTTGTGTATAATGTCAAATACAGAGTAAACAGTTTTAGCTCATTTACTACTAAATCCGTAAAAGATTTATTTTATTTTTCAAAAACGGCAACTCAAAACTAGATTTGTTGCTACGACGAGGAGAAAGAGGAACATCGTGATATGCTTTGTTTTCCATTTTTCTTGAAGAGGTATATCTAGCAACTAATATATTATTCATATATTAGTTGTTAGATATCTTCTTCTTCTTCTTAGCAGGCCTTCGTTTCCCGCAAATAGTGCCTCCACCTGTCTCATCCATTGACCACGTCCGCCAATTTCAAAATCCGAGCAGCAATGAACTGTCCTCGTCAACCGAGTCAGACCAGCGTTTTCTCGGTTTACCCATTGGTTTTCGCCCTTCAGTTCTCCCAACGAATACTTTTTTGGGTATCCGTTGTTCGCTCATACGATTCACGTGGCCAGCAACCATTGACACCTCCGGTTCGTCAACAATTTCATACAGCTCATGGTTGTATCGAATTCGCCATTGGTCCCCGTCCAGCTTTGCTCCGATTATTCCTCAGGACCCATCGCTCAAAGATGATCAATGTATTTGCGGACGCTTGGGTTAGGGTCCATGTTTCACACCCATAGCAAAATACAGGTCTTATCATAGATTTGTATACAGGGTTTTCCAATAAGAGATGTTATTTTGATGTTAAAAGAAAAATGCCATTTTTCAATATAAATGATCGAATGCTTATTTCATTATAAAGAAGATGGAATGCCGTTAATAGTCATAAATAACATCAGGAAAATTCCATCTTTCAGGTTGAATCGACACTGGGCTGTTGGCGTAGACCTTCTCTTTCACGTGGCGCCAAAGGAAGAAGTCACAGGGTGTTAAATCACAAGATCTCGGTGGCCATTTGTGATCACTTCTTCGAGAGATAACACGTTTCGGAAACTTTTCCTGTAAAGGATCAATTGTTTCGTTGCTTGTGGGACACGTAGTGCTGTCTTGTTGAAATTAAACGTTGTCTAGATCAACACCATTCAATTCCGGCCACAAAAAATCATTAATCATCTGTCGATAGCGCAATCCATTCACCATAACTGTTACTGTCATTGGACCTTACTTTTTCGAAAATGAGGCTGGCCTTATTTTCGAAAAAGTAAGTTCCAATGACTCCGCCGGACCATAAACCGCACCAAAGAGTCACACGTTGAGGATAAAGAGGCTTTTCAATAATAAATCTTGGGTTTTCCGAGCCCCAGACGTGACAATTTTTCTTGTTAACGAAGCCACCCAGGTGGAAATGGGCCTCACCACTCAAGATGATTTTTCGATGGAATTCCGGATAATTTTCATGCATTTCAAGGACCCAATCAACAAAGACACGACGTTGTTGATGATCGACTGGCTGGAGTTCTGGTGTTAACTGAACTTTATAAGCCTTAAGACCCAAATTCTTATGAAAAATACGATATAATGACGTTTGTGGAATGCCTAATTCCAAAGAATGGCGAGAAATGGACAAACCTGGGTTTTCTTCAACACTTTCGGCTACAGCAGCAATATTCTCAGCTGTTATTGAGTGACGTGCACGGGTTTTATTCTTCACATCACTAAGTTGTCCCAACAACTCGAATTTTTCTACCAATCTCTGAATTGCGGTTCGACAAGGTGCTTCATGACGACCCAAAAATGTTCAAGTTTTACGAACCATCTCTGCTAAATTTTCACCATTTTTATAGTGAAATTTAATAATTTCAATGCGATGTTGAAGCGTGTATTGCTCTATTTTTATTAATGGCGTAGTTTTTAACTTGTCAATGTCAAAAATGACAGCTCCGAAAATGACATCTACTGAAATAGCGGGCTATTCAAAATAATAACTCTTATTGGAAAGCATTTTTCAAGTACCTGCTTGACTGTGAACGATTGGTCTATCGTCAATCTACCTATTCTAAAACCATCTTGATACTCCCCTATCATAATAGCGTGTTACCCAATATACCTGTTGGCGTATGATCCAATTTTATTTTCTAAGATTTGAGAAAATATTTTCTACTCCGTATAAAGTAGTGATATGCCTCTATAATTTTCGCACTGTAGCTTGTCACCTGTTTGTGGGTAGGGAATATAATTGATTCACTCCAGTCTTTCGGCATATGTTCTTGTTGCCAAATGTGCTGGATGACTTTATAGTCATTATGAACAGTACTGATACCATATTTGATGAGCTCCTCTGGAATCTTATCGATGCCCGATGCTTTATTTTTCTTTTGGGCTTTGATAATGGAACAAAATTCATCAAGAGCTAGTGGAGCCAATGGAAGCTCTCTGCAGACATATTCAGGCTCCGATGCTCTCAGCCTATGCGGAGGTTCTTAAAAAAATGATGCCCATTTTTTTTTAAATTTGGTTTCATCAGCGATTATGTTGCCGATGTCATCACGACAGAGCGTGGTTTTGTGCTGATAGCCACGTTTCAGGCTTTTCACTACTTTGTATGCTTGTCTTGTGTTGTCGCTCGCTAAACTTACATCTATACTTCTCAATTGGTCGTCATAGCGTTTTCTTTTTTTAATCCTAATTATCTTAGTCGTTACTTTTCCGAAATGTTCCTGCTGGTCTCTCTTCGTCCTGGTTTTCCTAACTACGTATTCTTTGTACACCTGATTCTTTTGAGCTAACGCATTTTGATACTCATGCTCGAACCAATCATTTCTCTTGTGCTGAGCTTGATGTCCAATAGTCTGTGCTGTTTTTCCATCCAGAGCTCGTTGCTCGTCTTTAACGATGCACCTGATCTGATGGGAGCTAGCTGGTTGTCGAGGGTCTTCGTGAATTTTTTGGCCACAGACGCCGTTTGGAGCCTTTTGATGTCAAATTTTTGTAGCACGCTAGTCTTCCCCGAATATGCCGTTGACATTCGACATTGATAGGTTAATTTGATCAAGTAATCATTTGAGTTACAATTGGCTCCTCGGTATGTATGGACGTCAAGTATGCTTGGGGCCCAACGTTGTTGAATCAGTACATGATCGATCTGGTTTTGTGTGTTGTCATCCGGTGATACTCAGATCATTTTATGAATGCGTCGATGTGGGAAGCAAGTCAAACGTATGACTAGATTTCTGCTACATGCAAAGTCAATCAGGCGCTGGCCGTTGTCATTTCTTTCATCGTGGAGGGTATATCCTCCAGTCGTTCCCCGATGATGTTGTTAGATATACCTCTTCAAAAACACCGGATAATAGCCCGCCACTTCCCAAATAATGCGCAGGCACAATTATCCCGACTCCGGTAGCTGCTGTTGCTGGAGTTCCAATAAAATATCGTAAATTCTATGGCCTTTCAATATTTGAAGTTGACAATTAAAAAGTCGGTAGTGTAGGTACTGAAGTGGACCATTTTGAACATAATCACATCGAGTAGAATAATTAGTGACAAAATGTTATTACTTACCTGCTTTTATTACCCACTCCTTAATTCACCAGAATAAAATGAATGTAAACAAATTAACAAAAACCAACAATACTGAACGTCACTTTTAAACTTTACACTTAGTAATCGAAAAAATATAAATCTGTTCAGATCAGTGCACGATTTCAGGTTTTCAATTACATAAACAATGTCGCAGCTACACCAGATTATATCGAATAAAAGTAAATGCGAGACTAAAACAAAGATCGGGGAGTGACCGGTTCATAGACTAGACTATGTGTTCATTTGCTCCATAGATATAGAAAGTTTTGGATCCGCAACCGGTTACGAGAGCCGAAGCAAGTAGCAACCTTCGCTTAAGTTGTGTAAAGTTGAGGCTTGAAGTGATATTTTTGCACTTAACTTCACACCGAAACACGTTCACGTTTATAAAGTTTTTGGTTTTGAAGATCGGGTGGACGAAATTGGCACTTTATTTCTCTTTTTTTATTACAAATTTACGAATTTTCCATTAGCTTTAACACATGAGTTTTCTAACCTCCACATTTAAAGTAAATAATTACTCACATATAGAGGCGAGCTAGGGTGCCAGATTGCACCAGCCCCAAGTAAAGCGAGCCCAAGGAACGATCATCGTATCAAACTGTGAGGTGTGCAGCATTGTCTGGAGTAGGACTTTTATTTTCGAAGTGATACATGCTGTGCTAATAAGCATTCAAATTTAAATAATCGCTTGTATATGGCGCGAAACCTATTCTTCTGATTGTAAAATTATTGCTCGGTTTGTAATTGCTTCAAACTTATGCGCAAAAAATAATGCTTTCCTACAAGCTGCGACCAATCGTCTAACTTAAAATCATTTGAACTATATCCTCACCTATTGACCACAGACTACTGACAATTACAGCCTAAACACCTATTACAGTTGGTAACATGAAAATTATTACCGACATGTGCTCCACCAAGATTTAATTCCGCAAAACCGTGTGAAGGGATGATTCGGAGTATTTGCATTAAGCCCTCCAACAAATCATCCTCCGTTAATTTGAATACCATCAGGCACTTTGCGCTCCGCTACCCGCCACATGTGAGTATCATATTTCAAGTCTTGTCCAATCCATGTTCTTTTAAGCAAATGACAATCTCTAGAGCTCAACTAAGTAAAATATACTCATGGTTTTGTTGTCTTTTTTAACAAACTTAAGTGCCATAGTTGCAATTGGCTGCAAAACACGCTCACTCAGCTATATCCAGAGTTTGCCTTACAATCGGGCTGGGACTTTTACCACTTCTTCCGTGTCAATGTCGTCTTGTTTTTTTCCTCACAATGAACAGCCACTTTTTTTTATGGTAGGGAGGTGAATGCTATTTATGCACAGAGTGTGGGACTCCCATGCGCGACTGGACTACCCACTAAACACCTCCCCTGTCAACCTGAAAACCAAGCCTGGAACCGTTTGACACATTACTTCGGGCCAAGTCTCGTTTTGTTACGCCGTGGGGCGCCTTCAAGCTGGGGAGTCCCTTTCCTAGCGGGAGGGGAGAGGGGAAGAGGAAATGCGAGAAGAGCGATCCCCCAGCCCCAGCGCCCCCGGCTGCTGTGAGTCCCTTTTATATTTTAGGACTGCCCGAGCATAATGTGCCACCTGGTTCCATTTGTCAACCGATTCGAGCATCACCGCAACTATATTATCCGGGGCGAGCTCCCCCGTTTCCCTGTAAAGTTCCCTTTGCAGCCTGACCCATTTTGTACACGCAAAAAATGTGTGATAGGCATTGTCCTCCTCTCCTGGGCAAAACCGACAATCGGGCGACCGTGGCTTACCGATTTTGTGCAGGTAAGACTGAAAACACCCATGCCCGCTCAAAAGCTGGGTCAGATAGGAGTCAGTCTCATCATGCCTTCGATTTAGCCATGGTCTCACATCCGGAATGAAGCGCGCAGTCCACCTTCCCTTCGTGCAATTCACGCAAGACTGCTGCCAATCGTTGAGTGAGCATTGTCTCTCCTCGCGGACAACTATCTCCCTCGCATCCCAGCAAGGAGGTGACAGGTATCACGCCTGCAATCACTCTCACCGCCGAGTCGGAGACTGTTGGATACGAAGATGCAATTCTCAGCCCTCCCCTTCTCTGTACCTGTGCCAAACGTTTTCGGTATACCTCCTTGCTGAGAGCGTCGCCCCATACCTCTGCTCCGTACAGTAGCACTGACCCTACAGCACTCATCAAGAGGCGTCTTCTTGATGGGCTGTGTCCCCCTACGTTGGCCATAAGTCGACTCAGGGCCGATATTCCCGAAGCAGCCTTCTCAGCCGTTGCCCTGATTTGCTCAGAGAAACTCATCTTCGAGTCGATCAATAGCCCCAGGTACTTCACCGCTGGCTTCGATTCGATTTGTATGTCTCCAATACTGATCATCCTTACTCTAGGGACTCTCTTTTTTGTCAAGATGAACACTTCGGTTTTCTCCAGTGCTAAACTGAGCCCGCGAGCAGTCATCCAGTCCCTCACTTGGCGCATTAGCATACCTAGCCTAAGTTGCGCTTGTTCAACGGTGCGTCCAGTGACCAGAGCCACAACATCATCCACATAGACGACCAAGCGCGACTCATCTGGCATCTCAAGTCTCAGTAGCCCGTCGTAAGACACGTTCCACAGGTCCGGACAGAGGATAGATCCCTGGGCAACACCCGATGTAATTTCCATCCTTCGTTGGCCCTGTGTCGTGTCGTAGAGCAGGCTTCGGTCCTTTAAGTAGTTCCTCAAAAGCCGCATTAGATATTCTGGAGCTTGAAAAGAGTTTTCCAGCGTGTCCAGAATATCCACCCATCTAGCGGAGTTGAAGGCATTCCGGACGTCGAGAGTCACCAACAGGACGATCCGTCGCTTGGTGCGACTATGTGCCTCTACCTTTTGGACCGCGTTCACCACTTCTGCAATCGCATCAATGGTAGAACGTCCTGCTCTAAAGCTATACTGCCGAGGAGATAGGTCCCCAGCAGCACGAATCGCGTCAGTGAGTCTTCCCTTGATGAGTTTCTCTAGCAGTTTCCCAGCCGTGTCTAGCATGCATAACGGGCGGTATGAAGACGGCGATTCGGGATTTCCCTTCCCCTTGCTGACCAGCACGAGCCTCGCCACCTTCCATCGTACCGGGAAAACCCCGTCCCGTAGGCAAGCGTTGAATGTGCTGAGCAGCAAGTCAGGACAATGGTGATAGACGAGCCGCAACACCTCAGCTGGAACACCGTCTGGACCTGGAGCCTTCTTCACTTTCAAGGAGAGGACTGCCTCCTCCAGATCCAGCTGTGTGAAGAGAGGGCACTCGACTGCTGTTTCACCATGGACAGCGTCAATACGGACGGGATGGGCGGGGAAGAGTGCCCGCACTATCGCGTCAATCTTTTCCGCGTCATGTATACAAGGCTTCCGTAGGGCACCAAGTTTCCCCATGAACAGCTTGTAGGCAAGGTCCCACGGATCCTTGTTCATATTGTCCACTAGATCTTGCCAGTAGCGAGCCTTGCTACTGTTGATCAGTTTGCGAAGGCATTTTCTGGCCGACTTATATGCTGCCACCTGGTTGCATGCCTCGTCACGGTTCCACGCCCGTTGAGCCTCACGCTGGAGCTTGTGACACTCCCTCGGCTTTTCAGCGATTTCAGTAGACCACCAGTACACTAGGGGCTTGCGGTCCAGGTGTCTTCGACGGGGCATAGAAGCGCAGCAAGCAGTCGTGATGATGCTCATAGTAGAGTTCACCATGTCTTGAGCTGCCGGTTCTTCCGTCCCCTCCGAAGCTCCCTGCAGCGGCTCACCTGCTGTGAGAACCTTGACAAACCTCTCGACGTCCATCCTTCCTATATTCCATCCAGTTGTAGAAGGCCGAGAGCACGGACGTCGGGAGACAGCATCACTTATCTCAAGTAGAATACATTGATGATCACTGGCTGAGTAGTCCTCTAATACTTTCCAGTTTTGTATCCTCCGTACTAAGGACTCCGAGGCGAATGTCACGTCCGGTATGGTACCCTCACAGCCAATACGGCGGAAAGTCGGCATGTTTCCGGAGTTTAGTACGACGAGGGCCGTTCTGGCCGCCATTTCCAGGATTCGTTTTCCCCGCGGATCCGTCTGAGGCATGCCCCATTCGATTGCTTTAGCGTTGAAGACGCCCCCAACAAGCACTTTGCCCTCTGCGTTCGAGACAGCGCCCTCCAAAGCATTAAGCTTGGCTTGGAAAGATGATATCGACTCGTTAAGCGTTAGGTACACACTAAAGAAGGTGATCCCTGAGCACCGAACCCACACGAAACCATCCCCCCGTCCACAACTCTCCGCCTGAAAGTCACTGTTCCGAACCCAGATAGCGGCAGTACCAGCCACTTAGAACCCGAATTTAAGCAAGATGACGATGGAATTCAACAAGAATTTATCTTAAACTGCGCCACCGAAAACAGTGATGCACTCACATGTTTTTGAACGGTTTGAGATAAATCCTTGCCGGTTTAATAAACTTTCACGGCAAAACAATTAAGCACTAGCTGCTTCACCTAACGAGGTTTAGCCACTATTTGTAAAACACCGTTCTCTTTCTTAGGTTAACAGTCTCCGTGACACTTCTCATCTCGCTGGTTTTGGAAAGAGATCTGTCACTCAGACACCTGTGAACTCTGATTGGGGCTGCCATAGTGCCGATTGCCAGGTCCGTCTTCGAAACGAAGCCAGCAAGTTATTACAAGCTTTTCAACGGAACTATAGCAGCTACAATTACCAAACTCGGTAGATATTTGTAAGGTGATGAGCTCTTGAAAGTTTGGGTATGCAGATTGTTTTCAAAGGTTTATGAGAAGAGCCTCCCCATATTGGTGGCAACCTCCAAAAATAAAAAAATTTTATCAAATGTTCATTATGATGGGTACCAAATGAAAGGTCTGGATGAGAACTTTTCAAAATACATACACGTATGAAAAATTTCTATGCCCCCCTCGTGATTGGCAACTATGATCTGAAAAATCTGAAAAAATTGTAAAGATTGAACTTTTTAATAGGGGTACCGGTTAATTCGTGCGGTTTTCTAACAGATGGCGTAACTTGATTTTTAGTCCAGTGATTCACCTTTCCAAATATGTGTTGGAATGCTATTGTCATATGCTTTCACAATCAGTATGTGTCATTAAGCTGAAGCGTAGACAACAATACTTTTTTTTATTCTGAAAATGTCAAATTTTGTGCCGAATAAAGTGTTTTTGCGGAGAGTACTTCTTCATTGAAGAAAAAGGCTACCGAAAATCATCGTATTTTGGTGGAAGTGTATGGTGTGCATGCTATAGCTGAGCGTACGTGCCAGAAGTGGTTTGCACGGTTTAAAAGTGGCAATTTTGACTTGGAGGACAATGAACGGCCCGGACAGCCAAAAAAGTTTGAATATCACGAATTGGAGACATTGCTCGACCAAGATCTGACCAAAACCGCATGAATTAACCGGTACCCCTATTAATTACAACAACAACAAAAGCCATAGAATTCGAAATTCAGCCAACTGTATTAATAATAGTAGTATTTGCAAATTTCACATTTTCCTTCACGAAATCGTCTAGACACACTTCAGTGCACTAAAGCTTTGTTAAAATCGAGCCATATCCACGGAAGTAATAATAAATAAAATTTCTCCGATTACATCCATAGTAATACAGGCTTATCTAACTATATAGGCTTTGTATCGATGTAGGGACTACACTTTTGATTGGTTCTTCTAGAAATTTCCAGGTAAGATGAATAACATAAATAACTTTAAGATCCCATAAATTAACGATCTTAGTGATATTCCTACAAAATTGTAACCAGTTAGATTTGAATAACAATAGTTTTTCTTGAAACCAAATATTTAATATACATATTGGTGAAAGTTTTCTGGAATTCACTCATTATTGCTGTCGTCATTTCACAAAACCCTTCTGATAGAACGTAGTTCTGTTAACCCAACAATGAAATCGTCAAAATTCCTCACAATTATCAAATTGAACATTTCAAGTTACAGAGTCTGCTCTATTCACACATAATGTTAGTGTCGGACTTATTAACAAAGTTATCTTCTTCTCTCTAGCTCCCATTATATGATAACTAGAACATACAGTTTAGGAAATATATTTAATTTTAATTTTTGCAAGTTCTGAAAATAACATAATGAAGACAGCTCTTGAGTTTCCACAAAAGACTCATTGCACCGGGGATGAATTTTGTATACAAAGCACTGTACCAATAATGCAAAAAATTTAATTTGACATCATAGTGCCAAAATATTGAAAAGGTCTACAAAGTGAGCCTTCTCAATTATGCTCTCAACAGGGATGCATTTTGGCGATTCAATTCAACCGACAAAGGAACAATACAAAATATCAGATTATGCACGATTGAGTAGTTCACTTACAATTAGATCGCGTATTCGTTGAGAGTGTTCCAAGAAGAGAGTGTTTTCACAACGATGTATGTTACCACCAAAGGACATGCAGGCTGCTAATGCATATCTTCGCTGAGTTTCCGTCTATTGCTGTAAAGTAACAAACGAAGGGGCGCACGTCGTCGTCATCTCGCCTTTCAAGTGCGATTACTTTCAAATGATAGCAACAATTACGTTTACTTTTGGGAATAAGATAACCACTCATCACAAAAGGTACATGTGTTCATTTCGGATAATTGAAGACGAGGGTCGAGTGCTTTTGGTACTTGAACTACTCGTACTGAGTGATGCCTTTTAGGGTATGAGCAGGAACGTAGCATATGCCAGCGACTAGAGTACAGATAAATGTAAATTCGAGGATGCTGCAATGGATGTGCTGATCTGCAACAGCTGGCATTGAATTGTGTTGATTTTAACCATAATAGGGACACACAATGCCTCATCCCACCATACTCATATCATAACATCAAGAAAGTGAAAGGTTACTTTTTCTGCTACAAGACTCTCCACTCTTAGATGCTGTCCTGAAGCTTATATAGAGTCCAGATTCGAATAAAAATATGATGTTGATTTGATTAGATAAGTAAGTCCACATGCTGAAAGACTAGTAGCCATATTACCTATTTATCCTCGTATAACCCAATTCAACGACACTACGCCGATCCGAGACCATTCACGTCCAATAGAAATGATTTATATATTTTTGGCCTGCCACCTGCTGTTTGTTTAAATGTAGCATTTCCACCTCTGCTTCTGCATTGGGACCAGATAACAAGACACATTGAAAAGGTTCAAGTCACAAAGATATTTATCAATTAAGTCTGGAACACAATGGGGATGATGAAATGACTTCCAGCATTGCCATGTAGAGTTTTTTATGCAGGCTTGGTAAACAAAAAACAATCATTAGTTTAATCAAATGACTTGGAGTTTGTTAAATAATATTTTTGGTTTTCATCTATTTATTGAGTTCAAAGTTAAGAAAAACATTCATTTCTTTCTTATCGCTTTGAATGTCTATGAAACATTAAGTCGAAGAAAATTTGTTACTTTTCATTACAAAGCACACATTTTGATGGTTAAGTTTACTTTTTGGTTTGCTTTCAATGATAAGTGCTTATGGTAAATATTAAATTTATAGTTTATGAATTAAAAACTTTTACAATATTGATATGATGCTTAAAATTCATTTTACAAAGCCCTTAAAAGAAAACCGAGATTTTAATGCCCGAAAAAAGATAAAATAAATTTAGGGTAATTCCGGAGCCTATAGAAAAAAAGTTCAATTATTAATAAACTGATGACACTTTTTAGAGTTTTGTAAAATAATTTCACAAAAGCCTACTAAAATTGCGATCTGTCCGTCCATCCGCCCGTGTGTCACAGCAATTTTTCTCGCAAACGATATAAGCTAGATACATTAAATTTTGTATTTAGGTATAAAGTGTTGCCATTTTCAAAATTGATTTACAAACAAATTTTATAAGGTATTTAAGGGTGGTCTTGTAATGTGACGCCTACGCCCGGGAATCGAAGTGATTCCGATCCCGAACCCTTGCAACCGGCCAGATGGGTATGTCCTCGAAGTGCCGGCGGACTTCATCTGTCGTGCGGATATCGTTGCGCAGAAAATATTTCTTTTCTTTCTAAATATTTAGATATGTGGATATAAATATTCGAAATATAAAATTAATCCAAACCCCGACACATTTCGAGACATATCCATCTGGAAATGCCCCTCCACCGTGGCCATCGAAAAACTATGCCACTGGCGACAAATGGAGAGGCACTTTGCCGCCATGTGGCGTGCCATTCCACACACATCTGTTTTGTCCGATGTGACAGCCGGGTGGATTTGACAGCCACATGGAGAAAAAGTAGAAAGTTGTGGCAATCTGAGTGATTTTTGTAGTTTTTTTTGCTAAATACTCATTTAATGTTGAAGTTTTTTGGAAAAAAGGTGCAGAATTTCGCTAGATGTGTTTATAAATCTTAAAGATAGTATTACAATTTCTGTGAAATATAGAAACGGATGAAGTTTGGCTTTTGACGCGAGTGTTCATTTATAATAGGTTAAGTCCTTTCTTGAAAAGCGCTCGCTCTCAACAATGGGCCGAGTAAATGAATCCTCACAAGTAAGCTTTGCTTTTGGTTTTTTTTATCAGTTTTCATGATTATTGATAACTCAAGTATTGAAATTGTGATCAATCTGAGCAATCGATTTCTCTAACATAGATAGTTCATATATAGAATGCTGAGTCTTGGCTCGTTTCGTGCATTGAAATTAAATAATATATGAATACATTATCTATAGTGCCTAAGGTTTTTTTTTATATTAAGGTTTTCTAATGTTGGTGGCGGAATGTTGGCGCGGTCCTGGATGTGTTTGAAGCTATTAAGAGTTCATCGCCCCCTCGTCGTCGAAGCGCCTCAGCATTCGACCCGCCTAAAAATCTACCCACCCGTAGAAAGTCAATAGCTACATTTAGTGGTGCTAATAGTAGCAATCCGAATATTGTGGAAGACGAAATGCCATTTGACGGACAAAAGAATCAACGGAGGGGATTCTGCTTCATCACGGTCGAGTCAGAACAAGTAAGTGGCATAGGAAATATCGGCAGTGCCGGATGGTGATTTGTAGGAGTACTAGACCCTAATGTGGAGGGATGGACACCTGCGGCTCATTTGGGGCAACAAATTGAAAAATATTATGGAGCTGCAGTCGAAACCAGGACAAAATAGTCAAATAATCTTCAACCCTAATTCAGTACATTTGGCACGCTAACCTTAAAACTAACATCAATGTCAATGCATCGGAAAGACAATAGACCGTTCAAAATTGTGAATATTTTGAGAGTCCAAATCCGACGACTCAGCGGATCTTACACTATGACCTTGAATCATATCTGCCACGCACATTTATGTATAAGGATAATCTCAAAAGCTATAAAACCTCAAATGCCCTTCTCGTCGTAATTGAAAGCCAATATATATTCTAGTCTGTTATCACGTACTGCATTAACAATCACTTGAAGCAAAACACCAGAAACTAGCACATTGGAGAAAAAAAACGAGCGTACCTAGTATTGATTGGATGCATCGTTTTTCCACGTGAAGGTATATAGCATTTTAAAATGTTTAAGATTAACAATCTCAGGTTAAAATCAAGAACAGAAAAACAGTCTAATGTATAGATCAAAAATAAAAAAATCTAAGTAGAAATCAGTAACATGTATTAAGAGAAATATTCAAAACAGATCCTCGAACAAAACCTAATCATGTTTACTACGAAGGGGAGAGCTTTAAATAAATGTGTGTCCTTAAAATAAACTAAGACTCAAAAGCAACGAGTGGCTGAAAAGGCTAATTTGTGTGTCATACTAATGAACCTGGGAGTGAAAAACAAGAATCACCATGCCTGTGAGCTGTGAATAATAAGTAGTGACAACCAGCAATCATTGCACACGTTGACAGGGAAACCACGTTCGGACTCAACGATCTTACGCAAAATTTGGAGCTTAAGGCGTCAAAATGACCAATGCAAGGCTACACAAGGTTTACTAGCAGTTAGCCATAGGTTGAAAACAATTTAGTAGGAAAAAATGTCCCACAAGTTTTCCATATAAGGAACCTACCAAGAAAATAACATCGGACTTACACGATTATTAGATTTTAAACGAATATATTAACCTCATAGACTATATGTGGACTTAGTAAAAAAAGATTGTTCTTTTTTTTTTCTCTCGAAACAACGGAAATCAAAAATTTTGCTGAATACCTATATTCGCATGTTTGTTACATATGCAACTGAACTTCCTTTTTTAATAATTGGATGCTTATCATGACTGGCACTGAATACAGTAACAATGGTGTTAAAACCCACGCACTCAATATATCAAGATTAAAGAACGCATAATTAGTACTAAATAGAATCAAGGTTACCAATGAAAATCACTACAGATAAGTGAAGCAAAAATAATAAAATTACAATTGATAAAAGCCTTAGGAAACAAATCATATTTTTCGCAAACGGTTATTGGAAATAGTTCTATAACATTCAGAATTCGAAAAAGGAAGTTCCTAAACGCTTATTGATTTGAATTTATCATAGAAGTAATTAGCTTTTTTGGAATGAAACCCTTAGAAACCTTTACATCAAACCCTTCATTTAACTTGTAAGACATTAAATATTAGAGGCAAGTAAGTTTAAACAAATAATAATAATAATTATGACGTGGAGAAGTTAGGGATGTGATAATTATAATTAGATATAATTAATAACCATAACGCATAGTAACTTAAGATATCGTTAATTATAATTAGCTAGCTTATCATCATACCAAAAAAAAAAAATAATAACGATTACTAGTAGTAAGTAAGTTGTAATAAAATATGACAACCCATAATAATGCTAGTAAATAACAACAAAGGAATAAATAACGATCAAATGATAACAACAGTAGACAATAACCTACTAATATCTTAACCATATTGTGCTATATTCGTCACTGGGTTATGTCCGAATATATTACTTAAGCTTTATTTAAATGCCACGACAATTTAATCTGGAGCACAAAGCTTAGAAAACAGAACATTAGAATATTAATTCGAATTCGATAATTCAGCGTAGTATCGATAAATTCATTGATGTGATGAAAGAGTAGACAAAGTATAGAAAAAGGAACGAACTGGGAAAGCGAAATCTACACGAAATAATGCGATTTTTGTATTCTGATCTGATTTAATTTAAATATCTAAAAGTATGTCACTTTTCGCCTATTCATACGGTTAATACCGACTAGTACATACTAACCTACGCCAAGTTCATTTACCAATGAGTTCCTGTCTCGCTGAGGTTAAACTGCAGGAGTCATAACCTTCGATAATGAACGCGAAAAATAAAAAAAAATGTACCGCGTTAATCTTCTAGAATCCCTAGGAAGCTTCAAAAGCACGAATGATAAATGGTAGGAAATTCTCATACAGATCCCGACCAACTAGGATATCAAATTAGAGTAGCTTACAAGATTAGGATAAATAAAAATAGAAATATTTTATGGAATAAGCTCAAAATTGCCTGACGTAATCGTTTAGTTGCCACAAATAGAAACCCATTTAAAATAAACACCTAGAGCAAAACAAACACTTAGTGATACATACACAAGTTAAAAATTCATAGAGTATAACATATAATCCTCTTGATAAGAATAACGCATACACTAAACAATATATTTGTAACATTTAGAGAAAGACTCAAACAAAGAAGATCAAAATTAATAATGAAACGACTGTTAATTGTAACACCATTTATTAAAATATCCGAATAATGTAAAAGAACGTTTCAACCTATATCCAATCTGTTTTCCCGTTTTTCCACTTTGATAAGAAATGAATAAAGCCATGAATTGCTAAAAATTTAACCACGACTTTCCTTTTCAGCGGTTCTTCTTTTTCAGTGGGAAGAGAGAGTGTAGGGTTGGTATGCCGTCGCGAGGGTAGGGTTTCGACAAATCCGCTGAGGTCGGTTTCGCGTCGCACGCGGTACGCGGTACCTTTGATTGTTTCGTTATTTTATTTAGAGTAGTCTTCGTCGGGAACGTGAAATAGAAATTAGATTTTGGTATTCTTGACTGGTGATAAGAAGAAATACGGAGTAACGTAAAGTAGGTTTCTTCTCCGTATGGTTTTGTTTTTTGTAACGCGTTTTGAAAACGGGCGTGTTCAGGTGGCTGAAAATACTGTAAATGAGCGTAATCCATTCGGAAACCCGCGACCAAAATCCTCTCCGAACTAGCTGGCCGACAAGCAGCCACCGCGTGAATGGGTTACGTTGGCACTACTCAGACTTAACGTCTAGAACCGATGAGAGGTCGGTTCCGTGTTCGAATTTCAAGGCAGAAAATCATTACAGTCTCTCCATACAGGGAAGTGGCCCCTGAAAAAATTTCATCAAAAGTAGCCGATATGGGCATTATTATGAAAGGTCTTGTTGAGAGCTTTTCAAAACAGGTCTTAAATTGACATTTTTTGCTTCGAGGGGCGCACAGGCAGAGGAAATACACGAAAAATGTGTGTCCTCCGCGCGATTGGACACCTGTGATCTAAAAAACTGTAAAAAATTATGAGGCAGTTGTTCATAAGTACAACTAGCCTCTTCCCCTCAGGGTATTTCTAACCTATTTGCCGATTATTTTTCCTCTACTTTTCCTCTTCTAATACACTACACTCCCCCATAAACTCAATTCAGACTTATCCAGCATCAATTTTATCCTACGCCACTAATCCTTCTGCAGTTGAATCCCTTATTAACTTGCTCGATCCGAATGTTAGTCCTGGTTCCGATGGATTGCTTAATATGTTTGTAAAGTCACTTTGTTCCTCTTTGTGTTTTCCCATATCTCTTATATAAAATCTCAGCCTTGGTACTGGCACCTTTCCAACGTACTGGATAGATGCAAATGTTGTTTCTATCTTTAAAAATGGTGACCCATCATCTGCCCCAAACTATCGTCCCATATCACTGCTCTCCTGTTTCTTTAAGCTGCTGGAATGAGTTGTACACAACAGGCTTCTTGAGTCATTGAGTTCGATTGTCATACCATAGCAACATGGATTCTTAAAGAGCCGTTCAACTTCCTCGAACTTGGCTGAGTTCGAAGATTTTATTGCAAGAGCTTCAGATAAACAACTTCAAGTTGATGCAATTTCACGGACTTCGCCAAAGCTTTTGACTCCGTGAACCATGTTCTTCTCTGTCAAAAGTTAGCTTTACTCGGCATATCCGGTTCTCTGCATTCTTGGATTTCATCCTTTCTATCCTCTCGTTCATGTCGTTTGAATCTCGATGGCACAGTCTCCTTTCCATTCAATCCTACATCTGGTGTCCCTTAAGGGTCAATCCTTGGACCTCTTCTTTTCGTACTGTTTATCAATGATCTTCCCTCTGTAATTGCCTCCTCTTGTCTCCTGTATGCTAATGATTTTAAGGTATTTCAGATAATTAGATCCCTTGAAGATTGTCAGCAACTGCAAAATGATCTCTTTAACCTCTATAACTGATGTAATGGAAAATGAAATGTTTTAAGCTGACTTTTCCTTTGAAAGTTGTTCCTTTAACTTACAATAACACCCTATGTGATGTTTTTCTCTCCTCTGCAGATTCATGCAAAGATGTAATATTTGATCCTAAGCTTAAATTCGATACCCATATTTTAAGCATAATTACCAAGGCATCAAAAATTTCGGGTTTTATTATGGGGCACTTGTACAAGTTTTCAAATATTGCACCCACTTCTTGAGCACTGCTCAGTTGTGTGGTCTCCTTGACATTTATATCTTGTGAGCTCACTAGAAGCTGTTCAGCGTAAGTTTACGCGTATTTTGTTCTTCAAATTCAACTTAGCCTATGAGTCTCCCTTCTCTGTGGTCCCGTAGAACTTTCTTAGATCAATGTTTCCTGTATAAGCTGTACCACCAACAAATTGCTTCCACTCTAAGCGTAGACTTGCGCTAAAGACTGTATGTGCATCTTAGTCGGTCTAATAACATTCTCGAGGTTCCGTATGCCCAGACTGATTTATATTTTCAGTCAATTAAGCGGCGAATCATCAGAAAGCATAACAACCTCAAGCTTGGTTCTCTATCCACATCCTTTGTAAATAACCATTGATATTTCCTTATCACTTAATTTTTCAAACTTTCATCTAGCGTCTAATTTCTTTTCTTACATGTTTCAGTTAACATTTTTAGGGTTTTGTAAAAAGTTTTACAAAGCCTTACTAAAACCGCGACCTGTCTGTCCGCACGTCCGTCTATGCGTCACATCAGTTTTTCTCGCAAAGTACTTAAGGCAGAGACAGCAAATTTTACATGTAGGTGCAAAGTGGTGTTCTCTTGAGAGTTCAATTTCAAAAAAAAATTTATGAGGTATTTAAGGGCGGTCTCCCCTTATAGGGGAGTGGCCTCTGAAAAAAATTTCATCAAAGGTAGTCAATATGGGTATCATATGAAAGGTCTTAATGAGAATTTTTCAAAACAGGTCTTACACTGACTTTTTTGCTTCAGGGGGCGCACACGAAGGGGAAATTCATGTAAAATTTGTGTTCCCTCTCCCTCGCGATTACACACCTGTGATCTGAAAAGTCTGAAAAAAATCATAGAGGCAGATGTTTATGAGTACAACAACAGCAAAGACTTTGGAAGTCGAAATTCGCTCAACTTTGTTATTAATAGTATGATCTTCGGATTTCACATTTTCCCCAATAAAATCGTATAGGCACTCTTAAACTAATTCAACATATTTAAGTAGTTACACACTAGGTCCTAATACTCTGCAAGTTTGATGAAAATCGAATTATATTTGCGGAAGTTATAGCCATTTGAAATTTTGGCAATTACAACAACAATAACACATCTTCTTCTTCTTCTTCTTCTTGGCACTACAGCCCCTTTCGAGCCTTCGCTTCTTGCAAACAGTGCCTCCAACTGTCTCGGTCCGTTGACCACATCACCCAATTCTGAAATCCAAGCAGCGATGAACTGTCTTCGTCGACCGAGTCAGACCAGCGTTTCTTCGGTTTCCCCACTGGCCGCCAGCCTTCAGTTCTCCCAACGAATACCTTCTTGGGTATCCGTTGTTCGTCCATACGATTCATGTGTCCAGCCCGTTGCAGCTTCCGCAGTCTTACAACCCTTGAGACCTCCGGTTCGTCAAAAATTTCATACAGCTCGTGGTTGCATCGAATTCGCCATTGGTCCCCGTCTAGCTTCGCTCCGATTATTCGCCTCAGGACCCGTCGCTCAAAGGCGTTCAATATATTTGCGGATGCTTGGGTTAGGGTCCATGTTTCACACCCATAGCATAACACAGGTCTCAGCCAAGATTTGTATACTTGGAGCTTTGTTTTCCTGTGTATGCAGTTGGTCTTCAAAATCGTCAATAGTGAATAAACTATTTTGTTTGCGTATTTCGTCTCTTTCATTGCCCGTTTTTGTTATTTTGGCGCCTAAATACACAAATTCACTAACATTTTCGATACTGTATTCGCCAAGTGTGATATTTTGTGTGTTTGGGGTATTTTTCCTCGACTGCGTCATGAGCTTTGTTTTATTTTCATTGATTTGTAGCCCTACTACTTCTGCTTCGCTGTCGAGTTTGAGGTAGAGTTCTTTGGCAGTTGTTAGTGACCGTCACAGGATGTTGATGTCATCGGCATAGGCTACTACTTGGCTCGACTTGAATGGTAATGTACCTCACGTATCGACAGGTAGCTTCCGTATGACGTACTCCAGAGCCAAATTGAAAAGCAGTGGGGCCAGCCCATCTCCCTGCTTTAGTCCGATATTTTGTGTCAAAGGCATCGGTGAGTTGGTTATCGATGTGGACTTGGGAGATTATCGACGTCATTGTCATTTTGGTAAGACGGATTAATTTGGCTGGGATGCTAAAACCAAGCATTATTTGGTACAGTACGTTACGATCAATACTGTGGTATGCTTGCTTAAAGTCAACAAAATTTTGGTGTTCATCTATGTTGAATTCCCAGCATTTTTCAAGTACCTGCTTGACTGTGAACAGTTGGTCTGTTGTTAATCTACCTGCCCTAAAACCACCTTGATACTCCCCAATAATACTGTTGGCGTATGATCCGATTTTATTTTCTACGATTTTAGAAAATATTTTGTACGCCGTACAAAGTAGTGATATACCTCTATAATTTTCGCACTGTAGCTTGTCACCTTTTTTGTGGATAGGGAATATAATTGATTGACTCCACTCTTTCGGCATATGTTCTTGTTGCCAAATGAACTGGATAACTTTGTGAACAGCTTGGTGAACACTACTGCCACCATATTTGATGAGCTCCACTGGAATCTCATCAATGCCCGGCGCTTTATTATTCTTTTGGGCTTTGATGATGGAACAAACTTCATCCAGAGTTGGTAGGCCCAATGGAAGCCCTCCGCAGACCTCTATAGGCTCCGATGTTCTGGAGCTGTGCCGAGGATTAAGGAGGTTTTTGAAATATGATGCTCATCTTTCCTTAATCTTGCTTTCATCAGCGATTATATTGCCGCTGTCATCACGACAGACCGTGGTTTTGGGCTGATAACCACGTTTTAGGCTTTTCACTACTTTGTACGCTTGTTTTGTGTTATTGCGCGCTAAACTTACATCTATACTTCTCAATTGGTCGTCATAGTATTTTCTTTTCTTAATTCTAATTATATTATTCGCTACTCTTCTGAGATTTTTATAGTGTTCTCTTTTCGTCCTGGTTTTCCTACCTAAGTATTCTTTGTGCACCTGATTCTTTTTATCTAACGCATTCTGGTACTCATCATCGAACCAATCATTCCTCTTGCGCTGGGCTTGATGTCCGATCATCTGTTCTGCCACGGTTCTGATAGCCGCTTTCACTTCCATCCAGAGTTCGTTGCTCGTCTTCAACGATGCATCTGATATGATGGGAGCCAGCTGGTTGTTGAGGGTCTCCTTGAAATTTTCGGCCACAGACGCCGTTTGGAGCCTTTTGATGTCAAATTTTTGTAGGGGGCTGGTCTTCGCTGAATATGCCTATGACATACGACATCGATAGTTTAATTTGATCAAGTAATGATCTGAGTTACAATTGGCTCCTCGGTATGTACGGACATCAAGTATGCTCGAGGCCCAACGTTGTTGGATCAGAACATGATCAATCTGGTTTTGTATGTTGCCATTTGGCGATGCCAAGGTCGTTTTATGAATGCGTCGATGTGGGAAGCAAGTCGAACGTATGACCAGATTTCTGCTACATGCAAAGTCAATCAGGCACTGGCCGTTGTCATTTGTTTCATCGTGGAGGCTTTATTCTCCAGTCGTTCCTCGATGAGATAACTCATTGCCAACCTTCGCGTTGAAATCACCCAAAAGTTTTTTTGTGTCGTTTGTAGGCAATGAGTCAATCAGTCTTTCCAGGTGATTGTAAAACGATTCTTTCGTTTCTTCGCCTTTTTCTTCGGTCGGGGCGTGAACATTAATCAGCCAGATTTTGAAGAATTTCGCTTTTATACGGATTGCACACAACCGTTCATTGACTGGCTTAAAATCAATGACGTGCGATTTCAACTCCCTATCCAGAATGAAGGCCACTCCAAATTCTCGTTTTCCAGTAGGCTTCCCACTTTTAAGTATTGTGTGCGATCTCATGTCTTGAATGTCGTTTCCAGTCCAATTCGTTTCCTGGACTGCCAGTATTTTTAATTGATATTGACTGGCCTGTTGTAAAAGGTCCTTAACAGTGCCAGGGTAATTGAGTGATCTGACATTCCAGGATCCAATGCCATAGTCCTTATTTTGTTTGCGAGGTCGTTGCCGTGAGTCCAATCCATTCCGAGGACTATCTGCAGGTTTCGAAACAATTAAAGGTTTTCCAGGGACGGGGAGTTAGCCCGTCGCTCAACCTCCATTTCGGTGGCATGGTTATTACGTCGATTCCGTTATCAGGCGTGGAAACACAAAGGAGGTGTAAGTAGAATTTAGTAGCAGAGCTGTAGATGTATTCACAGTTATGAGCATTTCTCGACATTTAATGTTATATTATTGGGGAACCAATAAATCCAATGTGCACTCCGAGAGCATTAACTACCATCTTAATGGGGGGGGGGGGGGGGGTTTGGGATGAGTAATTATGGAAGCTATGGGTTGGGGAAACAAGAGGTTCCCTCCTACTTTCTCAAACGGGCTTGGGACCGTCTATGGCGGAGTTACAATAACACATGGTTTGGGTATTTTATGTATTTCCCATCGGTTCAGATACTGCAATTTTGATTTGATCTCCTTGAAATTTTCAAATAAGATTTAGAACAATACATGTTTTTTGGAATTCATGAGTTGAGTGATTTTTGTTTGTTTGAAACAAAATGGCGACCTGTTGAAAATGGAGAAACAATGGATTTTCCTTTAAACGTGCGCATCTCTTTGACATATTTCTTGACTTTATTTGTTGCTGATGACCGTATTTCGGAGAAATCGGGTACAAAACCCTTCTGACATGAGCGTAGGTCTGTGTACCCAACTTCTTCTGCTTGATTTTGTTGCATAAATGTGTCTTACTTTAAACGATATTTGATATATTTTTGTCTGTGAAAAGAATTTAATAAATAAATAAACAACAGCCATTACCTCAGGAGTCAAAAATTGCTCAACTTTGTTTAATAATAGCATGGAGAAAACACAATCAACAAAGCGTGAATGGAATCAAAGAACTCAATTTAAGGATTGTGTGATGATTCAATGAGATGATATTTGGGAGTCGTTGTTTGATTTACTAGTTTGTTTACAAAACCCTTTTGATGAGAGTGCACTCCAAGTGCTCAAATTGTTAGTCTATACAGTTCTAGGCTACGTTATTAGGCTAAAAGTGGAGTGGTTTTGTAGGTAGACCTCATCTTTTATTCAACTAATGAAAATGTAAACTTTAATTTCATATTAAAAATTATTGTTGCTATATTTAAATACTAACTTAAATGATCATCATTTTTATATCCAATGGGGTAAACATTTTTAACAGAAATTATTATTGCTTCTACTAATATAAATCCATTCTCATGTATTTCTGCCAACAAAATATAATATTGCATAAATAACATCCATTTAATAAGCCTTTTCTATTAGTCGCATAGGATACGTTGACTAGTCAACATCTCCTGCAATATCAAGTGGAAGTTGAAATTGAGAAGTATAAAGCATAAAAAGTTAAGAATATTGCATGCAAGAGAGAAGAAGAAAGAGATAGGGCATAGGAAGAAAGACATAGAAGATAGGAAGAGAGGGAAGTGGATGACAGAGGGAGATTGACAATAGAAGGTAGAGTGGGAAAGTAGATACACTGAAAGCGAGGATAGAGTGAGAAAGAATACATAGTGAGAAAGAAGCTAGAGTGAGAAAGAAGGTAGAGTGAAATAGACGATAGAAAGAGACGGACGACAAAAAGAAAGAGATAGAAGATAAACAAGTTGGGTAAACAGACCTACGCTCATGTCAGAAGGGTTTTGTATTCAATTTACGAAATGCAGTCACCAGATCGAATCAAATCAAGGAACATGTCAAAGACGATTTTATTGGAGAAAATATGAAATACGAAGATCATACTATTATTAACAAAGTTGAACGAATTTCGACTTCTGAGATTTTTGTTATTGTTATACTCATAAGTATCTCCCTTGATAATTATTTCAGATGTCCATCCGCGACGGAGGAAACACATTTTTCATGTATTTCCCCCCTGTGCCCCCACTGAAGCAAAAACTGACATTTTAACAACTGTTTTGAAAAGCTCCCATGAAAACTTTCATTTCATACTCATATCGGCTACGTTTGATGAATTTTTTTTTTCAGGGGCCACTCTCCTGTACTGTTATCATCGATTAATGGCCAATTTTTTCGAATCCTAGAATGGTTACAAAACCCTTTTGCTAGGAGCTCTCTCCCACCTCCTTGACTTGTTTCACTTATGAGCATTAATTGTAAGTACACATCTTCAGTCATTCATTAAAATTGAGTCAAGTGTTCAAAGCATGCACCTTAAACGTTGAAGTTGGGAAAAAATAACTCCAAATTATTCAATCTTCGCATTTAAAACAGCCACTATTTTGTTTTACGATTACTGATACCACTAGCTGAACCGATTCTCAAAGATATACATGACATCTATCATTCTTGAAATTTTCATGCAAATCCTAGCAAAACTGTAGTGTCTGAGTCGGTAAAAAGCGCATGTTGTTCCATAGCCATATGTTGCCATAGTAATACATGCAGCGCATATTGTTCCATAGTAATACAGGAAAATTCAAACCGCTATAACTTCGCTAAATATGATGCAATCTTTATGAAACTTTCAGGGTTAATCAATCTTATAAATTGTCATCTGCGTACTGAATTTCATTGAATTTAAGGGCACCGTTAAGATTTTATTCAAGAAAACATAAAATCGATAAATCATACTATTACTAACAAAGTTGAGTGAATTGTGACTTCTGACGTATTTGTTGTTGTTGTACTCATCAAGACCTACATTCTTGATTTTTTTCAGATTTTTCGGATCACAGGTGTCCAATCGCGAGGGGGGGGGACACAAATTTTTCGTGTATTTCCCCTCCCTGTGCGCCCCTCAAAGCAAACTTTGCCAAACAAAGACCTGTTTTGAAAAGTTCTCATTGAGACCTTTCATTTGATACCCATATCGGCCACCTTCAATGAAATTTTTTTTTCGGGGGGTCACTCCCCTATATGGGGAGACCCCCCTTAAATGCCTTATAAAATTTTTTTATAGTTGAACTTTGAAGAGATCACCACTTTACACCTACATACAAAATTTGATGTTTCTAGCTTAAGTAGTTTCCGAGAAAAACTGCTGTGACACACGGACGGACGGACGGACGGACGGACGGACGGACGGACGGACGGACGGACGGACAGACAGACGGACAGACGGACAGACAGGACGCGATTTTAGAAGGGTTTTGTAAAATTATTTTACAAAACCCTAAAAACGTGAAGAATACAGCAGAATCTGGATGAGTACGTTGATATTCTTTTGCTGACCTAGGTCAGCTTCTGTCATATTTTCTTATTTTTTTCTAAATTACGAATTTTTTATATTATTAAAAGTAAGCTATTTGGCGGATATTAAACAAATATTAGTATATAGAAAGTTCCCTTTTAGCAGACAGGATGTCGATGAACGGTGGCGTGGTTGCCGGACGTGACATATCTGACAAAGACGAGCAAACTGCTTCGCTGGTTGCCCGAATCGAAAATATTACACCGAAGTTTGACCAAGTTTTTGTAATGTTGTTGCAAACACACAAAATACTCGCGAAAACTACTACTGAGCTGACTGACAAGCGAAACAAAACCGAATTGCATGCTGTGAAATATGCAGAACTAGTTCAGCTGCTGAAAAATAAGGCTAAGACAAACAAGAAATCTCAGCAATACAGCCCCCAGATGAAAAATCGAAAGGTAAGGACGTCTTTGCCTCCAAAATCTTGTTCCTCTTCTAAAAAGCAGAAAGTGAAATAGAAGTTGTTCGTATGAGTGGCAGTAAAGATAAAGAGGATGAGATTTTCCCTGCCCTTCCACCACGAAAGCCAGCTACGACATTCACAGACCTGGCCATTACACCAAAAGCAAAACCAACACTGCCAATAACTACAAACAAACAAGCCACTTAAACACAAGAGCCCAAAACAGTACCAGTCATTCTCCGAGAGCCCAAACACTTAGTATTATGAAAACACAAAACATCTCATACACATCCGCGAAAAGGGTCTACCTTGGCATACAAATTATTCCAACAACACCCACAGATCACCAACAACAGACAAAAGCACTAACAGACAATGAAACACAATACCACACCTACATACTTCCGGAAGAGAGACAGCTGAATGTTGTCATCAGGGGCCTGTATGGCCTTTCGGTCGAAGAAATCAAGGAAGATTTACAGCCTCAGGGCTTCAACCCAATAGAATTCTACTATATTAAAATGAGAGAAGGTATTTCTAGAGTAGTCAAGGTTCTCCTCCCAAAATATCAGATCTGTTTACCACCTTATGTTATGTGCATCGTAGAGGAACATTGTCCTCGACCGGGCCAGGGTATGTGCCACAATTGCCAACAATTTGGACATTCTTTTGGGAACTATCATGCACAGTCTCGATACGCTAAATGCGATTCGCTTCACCATTTCTCGGACTGTCCAAAGAAGATTGAGGAGAAGAAGGAGAAATATGTCAACCGTGGCGGAGAACATCCAGTAAGCTACGGGGGTTGTCGCAGGAATCCAAAGAATGTAAGAAGATCGTTCGCGCAGGTTGCTGTTGCATGACAGAGGCACTTCCACGTACACAAAATCAACCTCACAGTATGGATCAAATGTTTGCCAAAATGCAGACACAATTCCAAAACACGATGCAAGAGATGATGGCAAACATGATTCAAACCATGTTCGCTACATCTCAAAATGTCGTCAACGCTACTGAGTCTAATGAACGACACTTCAATTCTGACGTGGAATGAAAATTCCTTGATTCAGCATGCTAGTGAAATACAGCAATTTATATTTGATCATAAATTCGACATCATTATTATCCAAGAGACCTTTCTGAAGCTTGGAAGACGATTCCGTATCCCTAACTACATTATGTACAGAAATGATAGAATGGCGGGTAAAGGAGGCGGAACGGCCATTCTCGTGAGACAAAATGTGAGTCATTATCTCATTAATACACCCACACTTGAAAAACTAGAGGCCACAGCAATCAAGGTGAAAATTGATTTTCTTGAGTTCATTGTGATTTCTGCTTACAACCCTCCAGGAAATAGAAATCTCTTAAATGATCTTAGAGTACTTGCTGCATTTGCAGGCCCTTTCTTCATTGCAGGAGATCTAAATGCCATACACCGTCTTTGGGGAGCTGTGAGGAGCAATACAACGGGGAACGAGCTCAACACATTCATCACAGACAACCACTTCAGCCTACATGTCCCCAATGAGCTAACACATTATGGATTAAGAAATGGCTTTACACTGGACAGTGGAATATCGCGACATTTTCCACAAAATGTTCGTTTAAATATCCTCCACGAACTGTCTTCCGACCACAAACCAGTCCTTTTCCTCAAAGAAAACATCTTCATTGATGCTTTTATGCAAAAAAAAAACGAAATTACAAACTGGAAAGCATTTAAAGTCGAATAATTGGCCAATGAAAATAATTTTCAATTACCTGAAATGACTGACGACATTGACAACATAATTGATAACGTAACTTAAAAAATTTCACAGGGCATACAGTCATAACTCAGAGAAGGAAAACAAATCCCTATGAACTCCCTCAGAACATCAAAAACTGATCAGGAAAAGGAATTAAGTTTGGAGGAGAGCTAGGTTTACAGGTGACCCTACGCTAGCATAAAGGCTACTCGGATGACAAATGAAATCAGTGATAAGATCAGAGTACCTATCCTAAAACGAGCTTTTTGCAGTCTCGAGCCTGGGTGTGCTAGTTTCTGGAGAATGTCCAAATACTTTCGGATAAACAATAAAATTATCGAACTGCCTATACATGGCCCGAAAGGGATGCAATTCTATGATGCAGCGAGGCTGAAGCGTTGGCAGGCTCTCTAGAAATGTATTTCTGTGAAAATCCTTCAGACGAGGAGGACTTTGAAACTGAGGAAAGAATTGAATCTCCCGTCTATAGACTCCTGATGGATAACATTCAACATGAAGAAAGGATTAAACCAACGGACTTAGACGAAATCAAAAACGTTATACAGACACTCAATAAACATAAAGCACGTGGACATGACATTTTTACAAACACAATGATTTCTTGGCTACCGGACAATATTTTACAAACACTAACTCACATTATCAATAGAATATTCTTTTTGCGAAAGTATCCCAAAACATGGAAATGGGCGATTATTATTGTTTTTCCTAAACCTCAAAAGGATCTACAATTTCCACAAAACATGAGTTTCCTCTCATCGCTGTCGGAAATTTCGAAAAGGGTGATTCTGCATCGACATAATGAGGTTGTATCGGATAAAGATATTATACTGGAAGAACAATATGGCTTCAAAGTTAAATACTCTACTCAACTCCAGTTAGAGTGGTCCAATACATCAGAACAGGCTTAAATCGCAAGAATTCAACAAGCCTAGTTATGTTTGACATAGCTGCTAAGGTTTGGCAAGAAGGACTTATCTTCAAATGCATCAATTAAATGTGCCCCTGCAGCTCACTCAAATTATTGGCTTCTTCTCAGAAAGTAGAATATTCTGTGTCAGAATTGACAAACAACTCTCGAGCCTGGGACCGATTGATGCTGGAGCTCCGCAGGGCTTGCTCATCTCACCAGCCCTATACAATATATTTACTGCAGACTTTCCCACTCTGCCTCCACAAGTAAAACTATCACTCTACGCTGATGATACCTGTGTATTTATTACAGCACGACAGGCAGGAGTCATCACTTTAAGCTTGCACCGATCAATAAATATTTTATTAGAATACTTTCGTAAATGAAAAACAAGTTGGGTAAACAGACCTACGCTCATGTCAGAAGGGTTTTGTATTCAATTTACGAAATGCAGTCACCAGATCGAATCAAATCAAGGAACATGTCAAAGACGATTTTATTGGAGAAAATATGAAATACGAAGATCATACTATTATTAACAAAGTTGAACGAATTTCGACTTCTGAGATTTTTGTTATTGTTATACTCATAAGTATCTCCCTTGATAATTATTTCAGATGTCCATCCGCGACGGAGGAAACACATTTTTCATGTATTTCCCCCCTGTGCCCCCACTGAAGCAAAAACTGACATTTTAACAACTGTTTTGAAAAGCTCCCATGAAAACTTTCATTTCATACTCATATCGGCTACGTTTGATGAATTTTTTTTTTCAGGGGCCACTCTCCTGTACTGTTATCATCGATTAATGGCCAATTTTTTCGAATCCTAGAATGGTTACAAAACCCTTTTGCTAGGAGCTCTCTCCCACCTCCTTGACTTGTTTCACTTATGAGCATTAATTGTAAGTACACATCTTCAGTCATTCATTAAATTGAGTCAAGTGTTCAAAGCATGCACCTTAAACGTTGAAGTTGGGAAAAAATAACTCCAAATTATTCAATCTTCGCATTTAAAACAGCCACTATTTTGTTTTACGATTACTGATACCACTAGCTGAACCGATTCTCAAAGATATACATGACATCTATCATTCTTGAAATTTTCATGCAAATCCTAGCAAAACTGTAGTGTCTGAGTCGGTAAAAAGCGCATGTTGTTCCATAGCCATATGTTGCCATAGTAATACATACAGCGCATATTGTTCCATAGTAATACAGGAAAATTCAAACCGCTATAACTTCGCTAAATATGATGCAATCTTTATGAAACTTTCAGGGTTAATCAATCTTATAAATTGTCATCTGCGTACTGAATTTCATTGAATTTAAGGGCACCGTTAAGATTTTATTCAAGAAAACATAAAATCGATAAATCATACTATTACTAACAAAGTTGAGTGAATTGTGACTTCTGACGTATTTGTTGTTGTTGTACTCATCAAGACCTACATTCTTGATTTTTTTCAGATTTTTCGGATCACAGGTGTCCAATCGCGAGGGGGGGGGACACAAATTTTTCGTGTATTTCCCCTCCCTGTGCGCCCCTCAAAGCAAACTTTGCCAAACAAAGACCTGTTTTGAAAAGTTCTCATTGAGACCTTTCATTTGATACCCATATCGGCCACCTTCAATGAAATTTTTTTTTCGGGGGGTCACTCCCCTATATGGGGAGACCCCCCTTAAATGCCTTATAAAATTTTTTTATAGTTGAACTTTGAAGAGATCACCACTTTACACCTACATACAAAATTTGATGTTTCTAGCTTAAGTAGTTTCCGAGAAAAACTGCTGTGACACACGGACGGACGGACGGACGGACGGACGGACGGACGGACGGACGGACGGACAGACAGACGGACAGACGGACAGACAGGACGCGATTTTAGAAGGGTTTTGTAAAATTATTTTACAAAACCCTAATTAAGATTAATTCTGATAAAAACCAGGCCCTATTCATCACAAGGAAAATATTACAAACTCCACAGAGACTTATCATTGACAATAAAACAATAGACTGAGCATCAAAGGCTAAATACCCTGGACTTACGTTCGACAAAAGCCCCACATGGAAACAACTCATACAAAATAAACGGGGACACTGTATTGGACTTCTCTCCTTTCTATACCCACTAATTAAATCCAAAAGGCTCAGCCTTAAAAATCGATTGCTCATAAACAAACAATTTATACGACAGACGTTACTATACGGTAGTTCTGCTTTCTACCAGACGACAAATAATAGCCAAAAAGCACTTCAGCCGTTCTAAAATAGAATTATTAGAAGGATCTTAAGAATTCCATGGTACATTAGATACGCTGACATATACAAGGACCTACGACTTGAGACAGTTGAAAAATACGTAAGCGACAAGGCATTAAACTCTTTGACACAATTAACAACCATACTAATAGTACCCTGGCGTTCCTTCGAACTGTATGGAGCGAGGATGAATTAAGGTTTCAACCTTTCTGCCAATAATTCAGTAAAAATTTATTGGTTAAAATCATAAAATGACTCAAACTGGCTCAGGAAGGTAGATGGGTACTGGAGTACTCACAGATATGAGGGAGTTAAGGTACTAAATCGTACAAACTTCACTCCCATCCCATATTCCTCCAAGCCATTTCTAAGAGAGCATAATAAAAAACTTGATATGCATTTTATTCGACAGATTCGTATGCAAATACTTTTCTGCAAATAAGTATTCCCATCGGTACCGCCAGCCAAAGAGGCAGGTTTTCGGTGGGCACCATTAGTTTTAATATGCAAATAATAATTTACTGACCGCCATTTTAAAAGTCAAACACTGTAAAGGAAAATATTCTGTAGCATAAATACTTCCACGCTTCCATGATTCCTCATCCGGAAACCCCCAATGAAATGGTAGTAAATGTTCTCGGGGTGCATATTGGTTCTCGAATAATGGGACATTAAACGCCTAGAAATGCTAATAACTGTAAATACATCTACAGCTCTGCTTCTAAGTCCTACTTACACCTCCTTTGTGAGGACGTAAGAGGGTGAAGGCGAATCTTCCGCACCTGATAACGGAATCGTCATAATAACCATGCCACCGGAATAGAGGTTGGGCGACGGGCTGACTCCCCGTCCGTGGAAAACCTTTAAATGTTTCGAAACCTGCAGACCGGCCTCAGAATGGATTGGACTCATGGCAATGACCTCGCAAACAGAAAAAGGACTATGGCATTGGATCCTGGAATGTCAGATCACTCAATTACCCTGGCGCTGTTAAGGACCTTTCAAAACAGGCCAGCCAATATCAATTAAAATAACAGGCAGTTCAGGAAATGAATTGGACTGGAAACGAGATTCAAGAAATGAGATCGCACACAATATTCAAAAGTGGGAAGCCTACTGGGAAAAGAGAATTCAGAGGGCCTTCATTGTGGATAGGGAGTTAAAATCGCACGTTATTGAATGTTTTAAGGTAATCAATGAATGGTTCTTTGCGATCCATATAAAAGCGAAATTCTTCAAAATCTGGCTGATCAATGTTCACGCCCCGACCGAAGAAAAGGACGAAGAAAAGAAGGAAACATTCTACAATCACCTGGAAAGACTGGTCGACTCATTGCCCACAAATGACACAAAAATAATTCTGGATGATTTCAACGCTAAGGTTGGCAATGAACTATCTCCTCGGGGAACAACTGGAGAATATAGCCTCCATGATGAAACAAATGACAACGGCCAGCGCCTGATTGACTTTGCATGTAGCAGAAATCTAGTCATACGTTCGACTTGCTTTCCACATCAACGCATTCATAAAATGACCAGGGTATCACCGGATGGCAACACACAAAACTAGATCGATCATGGTCTGATCCAACAGCGCTGGACCTCGAGCATACTTGACGTCCGTTCACACCGAGGAGCCAATTGTACAAATCATTACTTGATCAAATTAACCTATCGATGTTGTATGTCAAAAGCATATTCGGCGAAGACTAGTTCGCTATAAAAATTTAGCATCAAAAGGCTCCAAACGGCGACTGTGCCCAAAAATTCACGGAGATCCTCGAGAACCAGCTGGCTCCCATCATATCAGACGCACTGTTAAAGACGAGCAACGAGCTCTGGATGGAAGTGAAAGCGGCTATTAGGACCGTGGCAGAACAGACGATCGGACATCAAGCCCGGCGCAAGAGAAATGATTGGTTCGATGATGAGTGCCAGAATACGTTAGACATAAAGAATCAGGCGTACAAAAAATATGTAGGTAGGAAAACCAGGACGAAGAGAGAACACTATGAAAGAGTAGTGAATAAGATAATGAGGATTAAGAAAAGAAAATGCTATGGCGACCATTGAGATGTATAGATGTAAGTTTAGTGAGCAAGAATACAAAACAAGCGTACAAAGTAATGAAAACCCTGAAATGTGGTTATCAGCCCAAAACCACACACTGTCGTGATGACATCGGAAACATAATCGCTGATGAAATCAAGTTTAAGGAAAGATGGGCATCATATTTCAAGAACCTCCTTAATCCTCCACACAGCTCCAGAACATTGGAGCCTATAGAGGTCTGCGGAGGGCTTCCATTGGCCCCACCAACTCTGGATGAAGTTTGTCCCATCATTAAAGCCCAAAAGAATAATAAAGTGCCGGGCATCGATGAGATTCCAGTGGAGCTCATCAAATATGGTGGCAGTAGTGTTCATCAAGCTTTTCACAAAGTCATCCAGCACATTTGGCAACAAGAACACATGCCAAAAGAGTGAAGCCAATCAATTATATTCCCTATCCACAAAAAAGGTGACAAGCTACAGTTCGAAAATTATAGAGTCATATCACTGCTTTGTACGGCGTACAAAATGTTTTCAAAGATCTTCGAAAATAAAATCGAATTATTCGCCAACAGTAGTGTTAGGGAGCATTTAGGTGGTTTTAGACTAGAAAGATCGACAATTGACCAATTGTTTACCGTCAAGCAGGTGCTTGGAAAATGTAGTTCAGCAAAGACGTTCGCCAAATTTTCGTTGACTTTAAGCAAGCATACGACAGTATTGATCGTAACGTACTGTACCAAATAATGCTTTGCTTTGGCATCCCAGCCAAATTAGTCCATCTTATCAAAATGATAATAACCCGAACCGTGATAGATTAAGCCCACAATACCATCATAATAATAATAATACAGGCAACAACAGGAAAACCAACATCAACAACTACTACAAATATGTCCTGATGGTCCGCTAAGTCTCGAAGATGATCCTCCTGAAATGAAACATTCAGTAGATCTATCAGCGTGTATAGCTGGTTCGAATAATCTCAGTTTGGATTTGTCGTTTATGTTAAGGGTCAACAGTCAATATGATATGGTGATATTTTAAGGATAAAACCGTTACATGAACAATTGGAAGATCCAAGTGATACCTATCATACAAAATCCCATTTACCGTCATCAGGATATGGAAGTCAAAGTCCCAAATATCATAGCCCGCAAAGTGATAAAAGATCGAAAAATTCCATTAACACCCAAAAGCACAGATGCACATAATGGAAAACTACATAGCCGACCTCAAGTAGTGCGATTTTCAAGGTCCTAGACCTACCCGAATGAGCCGTTGGTCGGAAATCCAATAAAAAGGGGACGAAAGGATGTCCCGTTCTTCGTTTGAGCAGTGGAAATCATCCACTGAAGAGTGCTGGTTAGGAAAACAAAGTCAGTGGATGCAGGAATCAAACGGGGGAACGAGATCAATACAATTGGCACTGAAGATCAGGAACGAGATCAATACAACTGGCAGTGAAGATCAGGAACGAGATCAATTAAATTGGCAGTGAAGAAAGCAAAAACAAATTATTTGGGGATTTCCACATCAGCGGCAGCAGAATCACCATCGTAAATGTTTGCCAACCATTTTTTTTTCAATATTCGATTAATCATTTTCTTTCTTGTAAAATTTTGCATTAAGGTTTGAAGTCAAAGACTAATTGAATTGAATTTTTTCGGTTGTTTCCTTTACTTCTTTTATCTTTGTTTTGGCTACTGTAAACTTTCAGCTCGTGAGCGGGAAGATATTTTTTCCCAAGAAGGGAATTTACCAGCGGCGTTTGAAGTCGCGGGATTGCCAAGTGGCCATCATGGTCAGGTCGCGCTTAAAGTTTTTCCTGGCTTTTCAAGTGTTTCATTCAGGTATTCTACGGAATTACGATTCGGTAGAATAGAAACTCATGTAGGTAGGATTCTACTCTTTGCTCTCCGGAGAGCCGTAACCTCACTCAGCGGCTCCAATTGGGCTTCAAGGGCGAATGAGTCATGCCTGCGCCGTCTCCAATGGAGCTATCTGAGGCCGAAAAGAGCCTGACCGGAGCACCCCTTGTAAAATGGTAATAAAGTACAAAATAACTTTGAAGGAATCACTTGATTCGAAGTACTTATTACATTTTACAATGACGCTTCTGAACATATTTTACGCAAGCACCTCCATCAAGGCGGTCAAATTCTAAGGAATCAAAAACCGAATGAATTGTTTGTTTTGATTGTGCGAAATGATATTTGCGTATCACAATCCATCCAACAACCAACGACGGTGAGACCCAATGGAACAAATGTGGGACGTAGGTGCATACCCGATGAACGCCAGCTGGGGGATCGCTGATAGAAGCCAGCACCGCAATTGAAAGTTGAACTGCCTCGAAGAAAAATTAACGGCTCGCCGATTGACACCGAGCTGATGAAAACCTGTGGACAAAGGACGGATGAGGATCGACGATGTGACGAGATATTAAGGAAGTGTATTCAGCAGCTCTATGAAGGAAGAGGAGTTAATTAGGTGTAATTTTCATCAGCGACGGAGAATATTGGTTAAGGAAGTTTGTCAAGTAGCGGGCTGGAGAGCTAACTTGGCCACGTGATTCAATTTGGGGGCCCCCAAATAGGAAAATTAGACGTGAGAACAGGTATTGTAAGTATATTACATTTGGTACTTAAATAAACTGGAAATCATATTTTACGATTGGTTTTCTTTTTTCAATCTTGAAATTAATTTGAAAATTATTCTTGAGTAGATTGAACACCTAGCTCAGGTGTGTTTCAGTGTCCCGGATATAGTTTTCAGGGGGTTTTCAGTTCATGTTACGTCGGGTGAACTCACACCAGCTAAAGAATCTGAAGTGGTCGCCGTGATTCTTTATTTCTACGTAAATCCTATCGAGGAAGCTCGACCAGATTACGATAGTAGATCTTGTTTCCAGCTGTGTGAGGGGTAATTGGCAGCCACGTTTCTCACTTGGCGGCTACTTGGGACCAAGGAACAAGCAAGTGGCGCCTCCTATGACCGTCTCCGACGGGTGAAGCGGGTCTGTAGTCCCAAGCAGAAATATCACCAACGTGGAGGGTAAAAAGAAGCCATCGGGCTGTAGCTCCTTCCTTCTTTGTTGTAGCAGAGGCTCTTGCTCGGTAGAATGGTCTTCTTCACTGGTTTTTTATTTATATTAATGTTTTATATGGTTCGATCATATAAAATTTTAACATAAATCGAACACATTTTATTTAATATTTACAGGAAAAGTTCATATAAATTGATTTATATGAATTTTTCATGTAAATTTAAAATAAATGCTCACGTCTGCAATGGATCTTGATCCGGTAAGCGGGTACGAGGGGGCAGCGCTTCAACTTAGATGCCATACTCATTTGGAGGTCGTAAGTATTCGGAGTAAAGACGAAATCATCGCGGGCTAATCGAGTATCGGCGTCCCTTGTGCTGGGGAAAAATAACCCACCCCACGACACCGCAACGCTAGCTTGCAACCGTATTCACGCATCCTCAGACAAGGCCAATTCCGGCGAGCACCAATACCTTTGCTCGCTGAGGCAACAGATCATAGCTGCCGACCTTTACAGATATTTTGAACATCCATAAGCACTGCAAGTAGTTGAGTGGACGAAGATGAAACAGAAGCAGGAAAGGAAACAGCTAACAAAAATTCCTTTGACGCTGTTGAACAAAGGTCTGTAATATTTTCAGTCCTAGAGGAATTAGGGGCAACGTTGACATTGATTGTTGTTCTTTTAGGAACAGCTTCCTTGCTTGTATCCCCAGTAATAATTTCAATCAGCTAAACCACAATTAGTGGTTGATTACTAGAGCATAATTTATTAAAGTATATATTTCAAATGTGGATACTTTTGACTGGCTTAACTGTTATCAATTGATAATTAATTATTTTATCAAACTTAAGAATTAAAATCCAATAACTCTAAGCTTTGTACTCAATTTGCGATATGTAGACAGTCAAGAATAAACTCAAAAAGAAATCTACTAAAAATACATACATACTTGCTTTAAAAAATATCATTGCTGGCTGAATAATATCTAGAAGACGTTATTTTTTCGTGTATTTTCGCTTCCCCTGTGTAATGATTTTCTACCTTCAACTCGACGCGGAACCGCCCTCTCATCGGTTCTAGACGTTAAGTCTGAGTAGTGCCAACGGATGGTACCAACAGGTCAACCAATCCGTGCACCGTAACCCATTCATGCGGTGACTGCTTGTCGGCCAGCTAGTTCGGAGAGGATTTCGGTCGCGGGTCTCCGAATGGATTACGCTCAATTACAATATTTCAGTCACCTGAACTTGCCCGTTTTCCAAACGCGTCAACAATTACTCATCCAGAACGAGAAACCTACATTACGTTAGTTCTGGATGCGATCTTTCCACAGATCTCAAATCACAAAAAACCGCTACAAAATCCCATAGGCGCGTTACCGATTCACCGACGCGGTACCGAAAAATAGGCTACTCGAACTTAAATCGAAGGAAGCTACTCTAAGGAAATGACGAAACAAACAAAGGTACCGCGTACCGCGCGCGACGCGAAACCGACTTCAGCGGATTTGCAGAAACCCTACCCTCGCGACGGCATACTTACCCTACACTCTCTGTTCCCACTGAAAAAGAAGAGTCACTGAAAAGGAAAGTCGTGGGTTAACTTAGCAATTCATGTTATTTTTATTACCTTAAATACCGAAAATATGCCAGTTTTCGTATATACATCTAATATTATCATATTAGTTCATATAACTCAATAAAACTATCCTTAAATTCAGGAAAATATTACTTCATATTTTTATCTTTATAATTGCAATTATATTTTTTTAATTTTTATCAATCAATTGATAACTTTCTATCCCAAATCACGCAATTTCATGTGAACTTTACACGGCATCTGCCAAATTTAAACAAAGCGTGATGTATAATTACGCGTGTAAACAGGCAATAACAATAACACTTCACATGGGTGTATCATGATTAATTTCTACTTTTATAGTTTCCCACAAATAAATTATAGGTATTTCGCTAGCCTTTACGTTTGATTTTTAACCTTACATACTTGTAATTAAAATTAGAACAATTTTGAAGATGAAGGCTCTATTTTGGCCACTTCTGTCTTTATGCGAAATAGAAAAGTGAGGATCACAATTTACATTTACAATTTACATTTGAATATACCAATCTTTTTATAGTTTTTTTTTTTTTAGTATGAATAGGGGAATCCGTTATACATTTTGTTTGATACCACGAATGGTAAAGTATTCTTCTTGTATGAAATTTTTTTTTTTTTTTATATCAGAGTTTTGGTTTAAATTAATTGTTCATTCAGCAACTTATTTCTGAATAAAATAAAAAAAAATAAAATAAACGACGTGCAAATACCTGAAGGTAAACAACCTGTCTTCGTAGATCGGCATCACTAAAATCGGTATAGGAGAATTTAATTTATCACAAATAATATCTTCGGGTGGTTTTTGTGACCGTGACATTAAAATATTCGTTGATTGGAATAAGCCGCCAAACATAGACGATATGATTGAATCTTCTCTTCTTATTTCCTTTCCATTTGTATTTTGAATTTGTGATGATTTACGTTCTGGTGAATTAATAGCTGTTCCGCACTTATCCTCCTGTTCGTAAGCTGTACAAATGCTATCCGTAACAGAACCCGACGAACTGCTTTCGGTTAAACTGATATGCCCTAAAGAAGTTTTCGTTTCACCACCTGGTGTTACTGCATTACTACTTTCTAACGCCTGCTGCACCTCTGGAGCTTTTGTTATCTCCACATGGATTTCTGGTGCAGTATTCTTAATGGCAACTGATGTTATGCAAGGAGCATTGTTGTAACTACTATCCTCTATGGTATCAAGGGACGGTACTCTGGAGATACGACGTTCTTCGGATGTTTTTCGGCTTTGATAAGCATGCTCCAGAACTTCAATGCTACTTTGACTGGGATTACTTAAAATTTCGATATCACTTTCACCGTTTTTACTGAAATTGAAATCAATATCACGATCAGGTGTCGAACTACCCGCGACACTTTGATTTGAATCAAACGATTTTTCTGATTGAGTAATTTTTAAACACGATGATGATTCGTTTAACGATCCAGCTGAACCTATACTGCTATGTGAAGCACTTTCTTCAATTACATATTTCTCACCCGCACTTTGTTGTCCGGTTGCACTGGATTGGGTTGCAGTAGCTGTTGTTTGTGTTGTAGAGGATAAATTACTAGTTGGTACTGTATTTAAAGTTGAAATATTGCTAGCTATGACCGGAAGTTCCTCGTATTTTGGCAGCGAACCTTTTGTCGATGAACTAAGCTTTTCGTGAAGTTCAACAACGAAAATACTAGAGCATTCGGGACAAGTAACGTCAACGCTTGATTTCTTGTATGTATTCTCACGAGAAAATTGAGTTGAGCATTTTACACATTTATACAAGGTTTGATTCATTTCACTTAGAAGTCGCTTGGAAAGAATTCCACGAAGATATTTCTCTAATTCCTGACATAATCCTTCTTCAACCGTAAAGATTCGTTCTTTCTTGTCCTTTTTCACTGTGTCGAAATTTATCCGAATTGTGTCTGCTTTCACTCCTTCATAACTTTCTAGTATTTTTATACTCCATTTTGTTTTCGTCCTTCGAGTTAATATATCTCGCTATTTTATATAGGCATCAGAAACAGCTAAAAACACTTCCTCGCTATAGTTCGATTGGTGAACAATATACGTCACTTCATTTTCATCGGGTTTTTTACTCCGTTAACAATAACATTCGCTAATGTTGTCCAAGCTTGTATATTCGGACGTATTTTCGTGGGAACTGGAAGAAGGTGCGGGGTCGACGGCTTCGGCGGGACTGGTATTCTTCTCTTTGGTTATTTTAGCAGAAGTGTCCCCGGTATTTTCAGTATCGCTGGTTTCGATTCAGTTCACACTGCCTTCCGCTGCAGACCAGACAAAATATTGCTAACCTTTCTATTTAGTTATTAACTAAACTAACCTCTTTCCTAATGTTTCTGCTCCGGTGAATGTCACTGCCTCACGAATAACGTTTTCCAAAAACTCTTTAAGCACACCACGCGTTTCTTCACAGATTAAACAGGGAATACGTTTCACTCCACCACGTCGCGCCAAACGACGTATAGCTGGTTTTGTAATACCTTGGATATTATCACGAAGAACTTTACGATGACGTTTAGCGCCTCCATGTGGCTGTCAAAATTTCCGGTTGTCACCTCGGACAAAACATATGTGCGTGGAATGGCACTTCATATGGCGGAAATGTGCTTCTTCAGATGTCGCCAGTGGCATAGTTTTCTCGATGGCCACGGTGGAGGGGCATTTCCAGATGGCTATGTCTCGAAATGTGCCGGGGTTGGATTAATTCTATATTTCGAATATTTATATCCACGGATCTAAATATTTGGACAGAAAAAAAAATATTTTCTGCACAACGATATCCGCACAACAGATGAAGTCCGCTGGCACTTCGAGGACATATCCATCTGGCAGGTTACAAGGGTTCGGGATCGAAATCGCTTCGATTCCTGGGCGTAGGCGTCACATTACACCTGCCTATCCTGTTATCGGCATTGCAAGTTTAATATCTAATCGAAAGATCTCTTCAAGATCTTTTATTTGATATCCTACTAGACTATTTTCGCTGAAAAAAAATATTAAGGGGTCACATCCTTATAAATGGGGAACCTCCTCAAAACCCTTTGAAATTTTTTCGACTACAAAACTTTCATTAACCAGAAACTCCTGAGCCGCTTGATGCGACGGACATACAGACAGGTACAGATTTCAACAAAATTAATTTC
Source organism: Odontomyia ornata (assembly GCA_963969285.1). Taxonomy (NCBI): domain Eukaryota; kingdom Metazoa; phylum Arthropoda; class Insecta; order Diptera; family Stratiomyidae; genus Odontomyia; species Odontomyia ornata. The sequence continues at coordinate 301,385,185 of OZ017739.1, read as the reverse complement.
TACAAAACTCAATACAGCAGGTCTACATCTTTGCAAAAAATCCTTCAATTTATCCTATGGAACTATACCCTTCTAAAAAAATTATAACTCACTAGGGAATGTTGTAAGTTCGCGCTAATTTAATGAGTTTTAGTTTTCTGCTAGCATAAGAATAAATCGGGAACTATTAAAATAATCACACAAATCGCTCTTTAAAAGTTTTTTATTCGATGCTGGCAGTGCCGTTTCTACACAACTAATAAAGCCTCATCTTCCTTATTTTTCAAAGCATCATTTAGGCCATTAGAGAGTTTTAGACTAGCTGTGATGTTAAATTATGCGCCAGAAGATTCTCCCTGGCAAATATTCCATGTTGAATTAAATTACAGGTAGTTAAGGTGAGCTCACCACTCCGTGCCACAAAAGGAACGCTACAAGGGGAACCTGCATATTTCTGTGTACATTCATTCTCTTATTGCCTTCTTAGGAGATGAACGAGAAGCAGAACAAATAAAGTGGCCCCTGATTAAAATCAACACGAGACATGGCGATCGATTTTTTTCCACAATTTATGAGCCCATCTCTTAGTTTAAATGCTTTATCAATTAAAAATCAGGACAAAAAGAAGGAAATTGCTATCGTGCTGTGACAAAGATCGAACGGACCGTTCGGTGGAGGTGAAGGTTGTTGCATTGATGCAGTCGGTGCAGGTACAATACGGGTCAGGGAAGAGTGCGAAATTCCAACTTGACTAAGGACGTGTAGGATTCCGAAATGTTTTCTTAATTAGGCGGGTAATTAAATTCAATTTCGGGACAAAATTTTACAGCGCGTGGGCTGGATTACAAGTGCTTTGGCGGACGTCGTACCGGAATGCAAGTGTCGCTTTCATGGTTCCTCTGATTTATGACTTTAAACAACAACTTCTGCCTATTGAATATTCATAAGTTGGGTTTTTGCAATTTTTGGTGCATTTCAGACGCAAGCAACTTGCAATTCCGAATGACATGGATTAAGCGTTTTAACCAAGGTGGGATTGTTACCTCTTTAAAGATTCTTTTGTGAAGATGTTTCAAGGAAAATTTAATTATCTCTGCATAACAATGCAGAGGCAACATTTTTCCTTCAAAACTATCCTCTGAATTTATTTATTTACGAGTATATCCAATCATTAATTGTTGGGAAACATTCCATACTGGTAAAACTTTGGTATGAAATCATTTTTCTTGTTATAATCTAATAGAAAAAGTCCATTAGAGTTTCATTTCAAACTTATGTGCCCTCAACTTCTCACCCCTTCATTGTACAGTCCGTCCTCCACTATCTTCCTCCAAATAATGTTTTGATCAAACCGATTTAGAGAAACATAACACCACAACCCTCCTCCCAGCATGTATTCTCCCTTAACCATTGTTTCCATGCCATTTTCCACCGAAAACATCAATTTAATCCAAATTTGATTACCCCATAGAACATCTCATAAACTCTGCAACTGGAGGGTTACTACGCGATTATAAGAGCATACACCCTCCTCTTTGCAATGACACCCTTTCGCAGCATCGGAAACCCTCAAACACCAGCTAGTAGGCATTATAGTCCTGAAAAGTGCAACACTCACCAGGAACAATGAGCAAAGGGGATACTTAACAAATTACAACCTGGCTCAAGAGTTCATTGCCAGTGTGATTTATGAGGGTGAAATTGTTCACCAGGGTGGAAAACGCAGCATCCGTAACGGAACTCATCATCAGAGAAAATCGAGGGATACACCAGACCTCCTAGGGTGGTTGGAAGTGATCAAATTACTGTGCATTGAAATGACTAGCAAAATTTTGAAAAACCGATGACGCAAAAAGGACTTTGATTAAGACATTGCTCAGAAGGGTTGACATTAGGAATGGATTAAAAAATTTTCTAAGTAAAGGTTGGGTGTCAATCAGTGCTGACAAATTAGTCAACAATATTTTTTGACATTTGATTGTCAGATAACAAGTACTATGTCAGTTTTATTATGAAATTTTGATTTGAATTTTAAAAGGGGTAAATTTATTTGCATTTTAATTTTGGTGACAAAGTTGATTTTTTATGATTCTTCGCCTCATTTAAAAATTAATTCGATTGAGCGCGGAAGAGTGGATTACAGCTAGCTTTATACTACTTCCCAGATATTTTTTTTTTTGCATTTTTAACAAGATTTCTGCAACTTTTATAATTATAGTTAAAACGCATGCTTGCAATTGCATATTTAGAGTAAATGTAAATGGTTGAGCTAAGAGTCAGTTTGCGAGCTTAGTAGTGTAGGTTATGCAATCTGGTTCGACAGCCACTCAGTAATTCTGCATTATCGCCTGAATCTTAACTTGGAATCAACAATGACTGCCATATTCCACATTCACTGTCTTAAAACCTTTGTAAAGGAAATATAAGGAAAGCCTACTTGTTATTTGTCCTGTCTGTTTGGCCATGCATTTGTCTGACCTTATGTCACAGCAAGTTTCCTCAGAAACTATAGAAGCTGCAATCATCAAACTTCATGGAAAGTTCAGAAGTGATGGTCCCTCAAACTACATGGAAAGTTCAGAAGTGATGGTCGGGTGTTATGGTTCGCGGCCAATAATGTTAATGTTCCGGGAAAGTGAAAACGCAATGTCTTTTAAATTAAATTAAAAGAGTTTATTTAGTTGATGAAAAATGTACAATCACTTATTTTACTATTTCACAATTTTAATTTTCGCTTAGTCTATAAATTTGTAATTCAACTGTCGACTTAAAATCACTTCGCACTCAAACAATCAATCGCCTTTACTTCGCGTTCCACTATATCGCAGTTTTCTATCGCGGTTGTAATGAATGATCCCTCCATTCATTCAGCTCGGCTTTATATAGGGTCTCTACATATTGAACCCATTTCTCGTACATTGGTGAATGTTCTGCCGAGAGGTATCTGGTACATTCGAGCAGCTTAATGAATGGGGTGACGTCACTTTCAGATGTTGATCATGCTTGGTGGGTTCTCGTGGTTTCGAGTAAATTCATTTTGTTGATGTTCTTAATGGTTGTGAAAACAATTGCGACAGTAGCTCACAGAATCCTTTGTACATGTAACACTGCCGCCACCTCAGTTCTTTTCGCCCCGAAAAGATGTGTCGCCAGTTGTAGTCGATTCTCCTTGGATGTAATATGGGGCAAGACGATCCAGGTGCACGATTTTCATTTTGGCTCTTGGCTTACGATGTTCCTGTATTCGTTATACAACATCGTTGATTCGCTTTGTAACTCGGTATGGTCCCTCCCAATTATGTTGCAACTTTGGAGACTTACCCTTTCGCTGTTGCGGGTTATATAGCCGCACTTAGTCATCTTGCTGGAAGCCAGTAGAATTTGCCTTTAGATCATACCTGGTCTTCATGCAGTCAGTAGCCGATTCGAGGTGTTTTCGCACTGTCCGATGTATCTGGTTCAACCGTTGTCTTAACTCACTTGCGTACTCCGAGATGGTTTGGGGTTTCTCGGGAGGTGTTCCGAACTTGATATCAGCTGGCAGACGAATAGTCTTTCCAAAAAGGACTTTGGCTGGGGCTTGACCCGTGGATGCATGTTCGGCAGCTCTGTACGCCATCAAAAATAGTGGGATGTGTCGGTCCCAGTCCCTTTGGTTCTCGTCAACCATCTTGGCCAGGTGTTTATTGAGAGTGCCGTTGAAACGTTCGACCATTCCATCGGATTGGGGATGCAGCGGTGTTGTCCTCGTTTTCCGTATTCCCAGCAGCTCGCAAATTTCGCTAAAAACTAGTGACTCAAAGTTTCGGCCTTGATTCGAATGTAGTTTACAAGGGACGCCGTACCTACTGACCCAATTTAACACTAGCTGTTCGGCTACGGTAGTTGCTTCCTGGTTGGAAATGGGAAAGACCTCGGGCCACTTGCTGAAATAATCGGCCACAACCAGCGTGTATCAATTTCCTCATTCGGATTCAGGAAAGGGTCCTGTGATGTCAACAGCAATCCTTTCAAACGGTACACCCACGTTGTAGGTTTGCATTAGTCCCCTCAGTCGTCGCTTTGGACCTTTCACGGAAGCGCAAATGGTGCATCTGTGGCACCAATCCTCTACGTCTTTTCGAGTGTAGAGCCAGTAAAACCTTTCCCGCGATTTCGCTAAGGTCTTGTTAACACCAAGGTGGCCTCCCGAGGGTCCTTCATGCGTTTCCTTAACCACATCGTGGATTCAGCTTTTGGGAAGTATAGTTTGCATCCTATAGGGGTTGCCATCCGCCGTTCCCCATTTCCGCTTGAGTATGCCATCCTACACCTGAAGGGAGTTCCATTGTGCCCAATAGCTTTTCAGGGTTGCGCCATGCATTGAAACGCCTTTCCACTCAGGTCGCCCAGTCGTCTCCTTCCATACGAGCAATGGTCCAATGTCTTCATCGGCTAACTGGGCATTTCGAATCTCCTCCGATGACCAACCTTGATCAAATTCGGCCGTTATCACTTGCAGATCAACGGTTAGCTCCTTTTCCTCAATCTGTCGGCAATGCTTGCAGTTAGCTGGACATGGATGACGAGATAGGGCGTCAACATTTCCATGAGCTCTGCCCTTGTGAAGTCGTTGGGGCCTCACTAAGGCTGGTCGGATAGTCGATTGGGTTGCACTAGTGTCGTTTGTTATGGCGCAAGGTTCTTCATCAACTTGACCAGGAAGGCATAAGTCCGCTTCTCAACGATGTTGCCTTGACACGGTGATGGGGGTGCTGGGGATGTCGATCCTCCTAGTCGAGGTCCATCGCATGAAGTTGGCCCTTTCGGTTTGATGGGCTTCTATTCGAGCCTCCTGACACGGTCTGGATCTCCACCATTCTGGACAATAGTTCCGTTTTATTTACTTCTTGCAGTCTCTTTGCAGGTGTCCCTTCTCACAGCAATCCCAGCATCTAGGCGCACCAATTACTTGCGGCTCTCACTCATTTTCTACTCGGTCACTCCTGCGCCCGTCTGCCACTACCTTGCGAACCCGGGCAGTGGTACCAGTCACATTTTTCGCTGCCTCAAAGTTCAGACTATAAGCCAATGCATCCTTGACTGTTTGCTTTTGGGCTAAACGGACAGCTTGTTGCGATTCCGGGTCCTTTAATGCGCTAATGAATGCTTCTGTTGCTGCGTCATCTCGATGTTCTGGGTCGTAAGCTGAGTAAGCCAAAAGTGCCAGTCGCTCAATGTTTTGGGCTAGCTTCTGTAAGGTTTCGCCAGGCTTCTGCATCCGATGCCGTAGCTGTGCCCGATAAATCCGCTTCAGGTGATCGCCTCCATAACGTATCTCGAGCGCATTCAGTATAGCAGCCGGGTTTGAATGCAACTCTGCAACAGCTCGGCAGCTGGGCCTCTTAGAGCAAGAGTCAATGCAGTTGCTCGTTACTGCTCATTCCAGTGATTTATCCGAGCGGATGCTTTAAACTAGGGTTTGTAAATAGTCCAGACTGTTTGCCCATCGAATATTGGTGCTTGCACATTTCTGGATGTGCTTTGCGCTGCGGTTATAAGCGAGGCTAGTGAGGTGGTTACTATTACCTTTGCTGCTTCCAATTCCTTTTTCATGTTCCCGACCTCATGGTTGATTCTCTCCTCGACCTGGCTGATATCATGGCTTATTCTCTCCTCGGCCTGGCTGATCTCATGGTTAATTCTCTCCTCGACCTGGTAAACTTTTTCTTCGACGCATTAAATTTGTTTGTTCAGACTACCGAGCTCCGCTTTTATTTCGATTGACTGTTTTTCCAAATCTGCCTTCAAATCAGTTGACTGTTTCTCCAGCTTCTGTGCGATGTCTGCCTTGATTTCGATCGCTTGTTGGTCCAGCTTCGCTGATCGTTCATTTAGCTTCGCAGTTAAATTAGATGACTTTTGTCGCTGCTCTTGCTGCATCAGCATCAACATTTGCATCAGCGCATTTTCTGGTTCCTTTGGTTTTGGTGTTTCTGCTTCTCCACCTTCTGCACCATTTTCTGCATCTGAGGGCTCACCCGAATCCAGATTTACGCCTTCCGATTCAATCACGTCGCGCAAGCGTGCAATCAATGTGGTCTTTGTACCTTGCGTAGCCAGATTTCGCTGTTCCAATTCTTCCTTAAGCTCCGACATGGTAAATTCATTAATTCTTAGATGCAAGTTTTGTGGCATTTTTATTGATTTGGCTTTTCGTTTTTTTCCAACAGTTTCACGTTAAATTTCACAATTGTGCAGTTTAAAAATGTTTAAATCTTTTCACTTTTCGAAATTTCTTTCTCACTTCTCGACACCACTGTCGCGTGTTATGGTTCGCGGCCAATAATTTTAATGTTCCGGGAAAGTGAAAACGCAGTGTCTTTTAAATTAAATTAAAAGAGTTGATTTAATCAATGAAAAATGTACAATCACTTATTTTACTATTTCACAATTTTAATTTTCGCTTAGTCTATAAATTTGTAATTCAACTGTCCACTTAAAATCACTTCGCACTCAAACAATCAATCGCCTTTACTTCGCGTTCCACTATATCGCAGTTTTCTATCGCGGTTGTAATGAATGATCCCCCCATTCATTCAGCTCGGCTTTATATAGGGTCTCTACATATTGAACCCATTTCTCGTACATTGGTGAATGTTCTGCCGAGAGGTATCTGGTATATTCGAGCAGCTTAATGAATGGGGTGACGTCACTTTCAGATGTTGATCATGCTTGGTGGGTTCTCGTGGTTTCGAGTAAATTCATTTTGTTGATGTTCTTAATGGTTGTGAAAACAATTGCGACAGTAGCTCACAGAATCCTTTGTACATGTAACACTTTAAGGAGATTTAATACTCAAGCGACCCTTAAAAATTTTTTTGTTCTAAGTTAGTCGAGTGGGGGCTTCATTAGAAGTTTGTCATTTGAAGTCATTTGAAATTTTTAGGACTCAGAGATAAATAAATAAACTGCACATAGAGTACTCGTCCGACAACAGTAAAAGTCTTAGCTTTCAGATGTATATTATATATATACTCGTTTATACAGTTAGTCACTTCGTTATTCTTATACCTGGGAAATACAACTTCAGTTACCGCTTTTTCCGGGTTCGAATTAAAAAGTTACACTTTTTGAAAGGAAATGTTTTATTTACTATTGTAAATATGTATGTAGAACGAAAATAACAGAAGAAAATTGTAATTTCCTTAGTCTTTTCAATGATGTTATAAAACAAAATATTGGTTTGTTCGATAATTCATGTCGTTTTTTCTCATAGATGATGTGAGCTGCATATTTCATGTAGTAGTGATTGCGTGGCTTATATTATTATACACTTTTTCAAAGATTATCTTCAACTTTGACTGGTTGTTTGGGTTCCTCATCAATTTAAAGAAATCCATCTCATCAAACGCATTAGCATATGCGACTCTTTGCTGAATCGTAGCCAAAACGAGCCATTTCTACAGAATCGTAACGGGTGATGAATAATGGAATCTTTACGATAACTTAGTCCAAAAATGATCATGAACCAAGCAAGATGGGCCCCCACAATCGGCATTCAAAGCCAATATTCACCAAAAGAAGATTATGCTTTCTGTGTGGTGGGATTTCAAGGGCATAATCTACTTTGAGCTGCTTCCAAGAAACCAAACTATTGATTTGAATGTTAACTGTCGTCAATTATTAAAATTGAATGAAGAAATCAAGAAAAAACAGTTTGAACTGGCCAATCGCAAAGGCGTAATATTCCATCATGATAGCGCCAGACACCACACCTCTTTGATAATTAATGGAGCTCAGTTGGGAGCTGATGCCACATTCGCCCCATAGCCCTGACCTAGCACCATTAAATTATCATTTGTTTTGCTCCCTTCAAAAATTGTTGCATCTGGGGCTGGGAAAACCCAAGAGTTATTGTTGAAAAGCATCTCTATCCTCAACGTGTGACTCTTTGGTGCGGTTTATGGTCCGGCGGAGTCATTGGACCTTAGTTTTTCGAAAATGAGGCTGGAGCAACAGTTACAGTGAATGTATTGCGCTCTCGAGAGATGATTAATAATTTTTTATGGCCGAAATTGGATGGTATTGATCTGGACAACGCTTAACGCTTAACCATTGATCTTTTATGGAAAAGTTTCCGGACCGTGTTATCTCTCGAAGAGGTGATCACAATTGGCCACCGAGATCTCGTGATTTAACATTTTGCGACTTATTCCTTTGGGGCCACGTGAAAGAAAATGTCTACGCCAACAGCCCAGCGTCGATTCAAGACCTCAAAGATGGAATTCGTGAGGCTATCGAGGACATAGGGCAGCCACTTTGCGATTTGGTTATGGAAAATTTCATGAAAAGGATATGGTCCTGTAAGCGTGGTCATGGTGGTCATTTGCCTAATGTTATGTTTTTAAATATTAACGACATACCTTTTTCTTTATAATAAAATAACATTCAATCATTTATTTTAAAAAAATGGCATTTTTTTAATATCAAAATAACACCTCTTATTGGAAAACCCTGTTAATAAATATATATATATATATATATATATATATATATATATATATATATATATATATATATATATATATATATATATATATATATGCGTACATGTATAAATGTTTGTATGTAGGTATTTACATAGAAATATATTGAGACTGACAAGAATGTAAGGGTCTTAACGAAAAGAACCTTATAGTATTTTTATTTTCATTTTTCCACTAGTTATTATGCTGAGATTCTCATGAGGCTCTATCACAGTGCAAATTAGCTTGTGTTTGCTCAAATACAATCTAGTATGATCAATATAATTTGCTCACAACATTAATTCGATCTAAATTATGAAGTTATTAGAATCTCGTCCACTGCATCTACGTATATTAATAGGGTACCAGTTAATTCGTGCGTTTTTTTTTTCAAAAATTGAAGTTTTATTGTAAAAAATTGCTTTTGAGCGATCGGGAATTGTTTGTTGATCGACGCCAAGTGATTTTGCAAGTTTGGGATGGATCTTGGTCGAGCAATGTCTCTAATTCGTGATCTTCAAAGTTTTTTGGCTGTCCGGGCCGTTCATCGTACTCCAAGTCCAAATTGCCACTTTTAAACCATGCAAACCACTTCTGGCACGTACACTCAGCTAGAGCATGGACACCATACATTTCTACCAAAATACGATGACTTTCGGCAGTCTTTTTCATCAATGAAGAAGTACTCCCCCGCAAAAACACTTTATTTGGCACAAAATTCGACATTTTTAGGGTAAAAGAAAGTATTCTTGTTTACACTTCAGCTAAATGACACATATTGGTCCTGAAAATATATGACAGTAGCTTTTTAACACATATTTGGGAAGGTGAATCACTGGAATAAAAAGCAAGTTACGCCATCTGTTAGAAAACCGCATGAATTAACCGGTACCCCTATTATCTTACGCGAAATCCTATGCAAGTTACTCGCCATCTCATACCCAACGAGTCCTGGTAAGCGGGTAACGGTTCTGTTATACTTAAAAATTTGCAGGTCATAAGGAAAGAACTTTCACCTCTGATCATCAACCACCTACGAAACATCACATCTGCTGTCGGCACTTCGATTGATTGCATATTGCTAGAATTAGTATGAGGACCAACGACCAATGAGCATCAAACATCCGTAAACTCTCATCTGCCATTGCCACTTCAATCCATTATACATCGGTGGCATCGATGCTAGGACAAGGACCCATAACTACGATGAATTCGCCCATGATCACCAACGACCAACGAACCATCGTCCGTCGTCGCCACTTCTATACATTGTAAATGGATGGCATTTTTTTTTGTGGTAGGGAGGTGAATGCAAATTTATACACAAAATATGGGACTCCCACGCTCGCAAGGACGCGACTAGATAACCCACTAAACACCTCCCCTGTCAACCTGAGAACCCAGCCTGGAATCGTTCGACACATTACTTCGGGCCAGGTCTCGTTTTGTTATGCCGTGAAGCGCCTTCAAGCTGGGGGATCCCTTTTCTAGTGGGAAGGAAGAGGGGAAGATGGAGTGCCAGAAGAGCGATCCCCCAGCCCCAGCACACCCAGCTGCTGTGAGTCCCTTTTATATTTTAGGACTACCCGAGCATAATGTGCCACCTGGTTCCATTTGTCAACCGATTCGAGCATCACCGCAACTATATTATCCGGGGTGAGCTCTCTTGTTTCCATGTAGAGTTCCCTTTGCAGCCTGACTCATTTTGTACACGCAAAAAATGTGTAGCAGGCATTGTCCTCCTCTCCTGGGCAAAACTGGCGATCGGAGGACCGTGACTTACCAATCTTGTGCAGGTAAGACTGAAAACACCCGTGCCCGCTCAAAAGCTGGGTCAGATAGAAATCAGTCTCACTATGCCCTCAATTTGGCCATGGTCTCAGATCCGTGATGAGGTGCGCAGTCCACCTTCCCTTCGTGCAATTAACCTAAGACTGCTGCGAATCATTAAGCGAGCGCTGTCTGTTCTCGCGGACAACCATCTCCCTCGCATCCTCGTTTCGGCGCAGGTAAATAGTGCAGCGCTTTCTAGCACGGGGGGACAGGTATCACGCCTGCAATAACTCTCACCGCCGGATCAGAGACTGTCGGATACGAAGATGCAATTCTCAGTGCTCCACTTCTCTGTACCTGTGCCAGATGTTTTCGGTATGCCCCCTTGCTGAGAGCGTCGCCGGATACCTCTGACCCTACAGCACTCAACAAGAGGCGTCTTCTTGACGGGCTGGGTCCCCCTACGTTAGCCATAAGTCGACTCAGAGCCGATATTCCCGAAGCAGCCTTCTCAGCCGTTGCCCTGATTTGCTCAGAGAAACTCATCTTCGAGTCGATCAGTAGCCCCAGGTATTTCAATGATGGCTTCGATTCGATTTGTATATCTCCAATACTGATCATCCTTACTCCAGGGATTCTCTTTTTTGTCAAGATGACCACTTCGGTTTCCTCCAGTGCTAAACTGAGCCCGCGAGCAGTCATCCAGTCCCTCACTCGGCGCATAAGCATTCCCAGCCTAAGTTGCGCTTGTTCAACGGTGCCTCCAGCGACCAGAGCCGCAACATCATCCGCATAGCCGACCAAGCCCGACTCATCTGGCATCTCAAGCCTCAGTAGCCCGTCGTAAGATACGTTCCTCAGGACCGCATCAAGGATAGATCCCGGGGCAACATCCAATGTAATTACCATCCTTCGTTGGCCCTGTGTCGCGTCGTAGAGCAGGCTTCGGTCCTTTAGGTAGTTCCTCACAAGCCGCATTAAATATTCTGGAACTTGAAAAGAGTTTTCCAGCGTATCCAGAATATCCACCCATCTAGCGGAGTTGAAGGTGTTCCTGACGTTGAGTGTCACCAACAAGACGATCCGTCGCTTGGTGCGAATATATGCCTCTGCCTTTTGGACCGCGCTCACCACCTCTGCAATCGCATCAATGGTAGGACGTCCTGCTCTAAAGCCGTACTGCCGAGGAGATAGGTCCCCAGCAGCACGAATCGCGTCAGTGAGTCTTCCCTTGATGAGTTTCTCTAGCACTTTCCCAGCCGTGTCTAGCATGCATAACGGGCGAAGTGCAGACGGCGATTCGGGATTTTCTTTCCCCTTGCTGATCAGTGCAAGCCTCGCCACCTTCCATCGTACCGGGAAAGCCCCGTCCTGTAGGCAAGCGTTGAATGTGCTGAGCAGCAAGTCAGGACAATGGTGATAGACGAGCCAGAGCATCTCAGCTGGAACATCATTTGGACCTGGACCCTTCCTCTCTTTCAATGAGAGGACTGCCTCCTCCAGTTCCGGCTGTGTGAAGAGTGGACACTCGACTGCTGTTTCACCATGGATAGCGTCAACATGGAGGGGATGGGCGGGGAAGAGCGCCCGCGCTTTCCCGTCCATCTTTTCCACGTCATGTATACAACGCTTCCGTAGGGCGCCTAGCTTTCGCATATCTAGCTCGTAGCCAAGGCTCCACGGATCCTTGTTCACATTGTCCACTAGGTCTTGCCAGCAGCGAGCCTTACTACTGTTGATCCATTCGCAAAGACAGTTCCTTGCTGACTTATATCCTGCCACCTGGTTGCATGCCTCGTCACCGTTCCGCGCCCGTTGAGCCTCACTTCGAAGCATGTGACACTCCCTTCGCTTTTCAACGATTTCAGTTGACCACCAGTACATTGGGGGCTTGCCGTGCCGGGGTCTTCGACGGGGCATAGAAACGCAGCAAGCAGTCGTGATGATGCTCATAGTAGACTTCACCACATCTTGAGCTGTCAGTTCTTCCGTCCCCTCCGAAGCTCCCTGCAGCGACTCACCTACTGTGAGCACCTCGACGAACCTCTCGACGTTCATCCTTCCGATGTTCCATCCAGTTGTAGAAAGCCAAGAGCACGGTAGTCAGGAGGCAGCATCACTTATCTCAAGCAGGATGCAGCGATGATCACTGGCTGAGTAGTCCTCTAATACTTTCCAATTGTGTATCCTCCGTGCTAAGGACTCCGAGGTGAATGTCACGTCCGGTATGGTTCCCTCACAGCCAATACGGCGGAAAGTCGGCGTATTTCCGGAGTTAAGTACGACGAGAGCCATCCTGGCCGCCATTTCCAGGATTCATTTTCCCCGCGGGTCCGTTTGAGGCATGCCCACTTTGATTGCTTTGGCGTTGATGTCGCCCTCAACGAGCACTTTGCCCTATGCATTCGAGACAGTGCCCTCCAGATCATTGAGCTTGGCTTGGGAAGATGATATCGATTCGTTAGGCGTTAGGTACACACTAAAGAAGATGGCTCCTGAGCACTGAACCCACACGAAACCATTCCCCCGTCCACAACTCTTGGCTTGAAAATCACTGTTCCGAACCCAGATGGCGGTAGCACTAGTTTCGTCGGAATACCATGATGCAGGACTTTTATTATGGTGTTGCTCACTCAGCAGCAAAAAGTCAGCTTTCATGTCCCTCGCAAACTGCTCAAGCAAATTTTGGGTGGTTGAGCTGCGGTGTGGGCTTAGCTGCAGGATGCGGGTCATCGAAGCTCTGATTTTGCTTTGACTAGGGCTTCCTGGAACACTCAGCGTTTTCCTGATCCCAAGACGTATCCAAAATCGGGTTTTGGATCAGCGTTCTTGCAAAGAATACAGTGTGTCTTTTAAGTCCCATTTCACCGTATTTGTAACATAGGGAACTCCTATCGGGTCCATTGCATACTTGTGCGGTGTGACCATAACCAAGGTGTTACTCTTCGCCGTATCCTACAGACAACCCACCTTATTCGTACTTTGCCCGTGTTTAGGAATTGTTCGGCGTCCTTTTCGGTCAATTCAACTATGGCCATGCGTTGTCCCCTGTTGTTTTCTGGTGTCAGTCTCACTTTGATGCTTTCCACGCTAGGGAACTCCCTTTTGATGACCTCTTCTACCTCGGCCAGATCCGTGACGCAGTCAATGCCTCTTATTTTGATCGCTGCCATCGGTTCAAGCGAGGCTATAGTTGCGCTTTTGCCGATGACTTTCTTTACTGCGTCGCAAAATGCTTCCTTATTCCCAGCCTCCGCTCCGAATTCGATCAGTATGTGGCCCGACCGCGTTGGTCGTACTACTTTAATGGTAGTATTGGTACCTTCGGGCCTTACATTTCCCCAGATGTCCCACAGCACCTTCTCGTAAGATCGGCCATCTTGGGGCTTTACGAGCAGGTCCTGGCAATTGTACTGCCACCCTTGGGAGTGGTTATCGCGTTCCGTTTCCGAATGCAGTACTCCCCCCAGATTTTCGATGTTGGCGGTGCAATCACACAACGTCACTTTATATGTCTGGTCACTCGTTGCTTGTCGTGCCGTAATCTCCTCGTTGGCTTCAGGATGTTTCTTTACTATGTCGGGATTTGCGACCCTTGCATTGGCCACTTCGGTAACGATCGCAGCAGTGACCATCGAATTTTCGATGCTCTTTATATTATCTTCCACCGCTCGAATACCTGAAGCCCCCTACAGAGTTTCCCGCTTTTCTTTCATAGGACGCTCTGGCGTTCACTGCATTTTTTTGCTGCACCCAAACGCCGCAGGAATCTCAGTCTGAACCAGACTGTATGCTAATCTCCGTTTTTCGGCCGTCTTCACTGTCATTGTGTTATTCGTCGTTTCTGTCATGGTTAGTACCGCTCTCGATGTACTGTTCACATCGTGGCTGCAACCGCTGGTTGCGTCGTCGTTGTTATTGTTTTTATTTCTTTTTTTTTTGGATTTTTCTGATCTTTTTTGTATGTTTTTGGCTGCTTCGGTTTTGTTGGTCCCCCTCGGAGCCGTTCTCTCCGTTCGTGTGTGTAGTCGCCTTTTTGGTCCAATGGTTATCTTTGCAGAGCAGAGAGGCCATGCGAGAGTTGGCACAAGCCCTTATGGGGACAAGTGCTCAGAGCCAGACCAGCACTAATCGAGAGTCCGTCTCAACCGAACCTACGCCACCAACCCAATGGTGCGAACTTCGAACGTTCTCCGAGGCCTGCCCACGTTTTAACGCGATGGAGACGGTTTGATAGTTGGATTGAAGCTATTCACACACGAGTTTCACCTCGGCGCTACTGTACAAAGCAACCAGGTCCAAACCATCACATGTGCCCGCCCAAAACATCAATTCCAGTTCGTTATCCAAAGTTCGTTATCCAAAGCGTAGTCCAGATCCAATCAGAGCCGTTACCTGTCATTCGAGGAGGGAGCCTCACGGTGCCCCCCATATCTTCGGGTCCATGACGGCGGCGCTCCCCAAAGAATGCCAGCCTCCAAGAGTGCTCTTGTCGACTGGCATTCCCCCTGCGGGGAAATGGACGGCATTGTCAAGCCACCATGCACCTACCCATGATCCCCAACGACTAACAAACCAACATCTGTCACGACCATTTGATAACTTTGCACATCGGCAGCATCGGTTCTTGAACCAAGGACGGCTACCGCCGATGTATCATGCATTCGCTTTCACTCATCAGCAACCTACCAGCCGTCATTCGTCGTTGCCACTTCGATATATTTCACATCGGTGGCATCAGTGCTAACACAAAGAACGGTTACCGTATTTGCCCATGAACTCCACCGACTCACAAACCATCTTCTTTACATTGCAAATGAGTTGTATTGACGCTAGCAGAAAGAATGGCTATCGCGAAACCACTATGCATTCACCCATTATCCCCAAGCAGCCACCAATGACCATTCTTCATCACCACTTCAATATATTGTTCATCGGCAGCATCGGTACTAGGAGGAAGTATGATTATCGTAGAACTACCGTGCATTCGCAAATATTCACCTACGAGCATTCTTCGTCGCTACTTCAATAAATTGCACATTGGCGGCATCGGAGCTAAAACCAAAGACGGCTACCGCCAAACCATCATGAATTTGTTCCTGATTACCCACCAATTATCATACTTCGTCGCCACTTCAATGCAACGACTGATATTAGTTAGCCAGCAGTGCCAAAGCCAAAGCTAAACTCGTTATGACTACTGACGTTCGTTATACTTTTGTGCATATCAAGAGTGAGACTACAGTGGACGGTGTGTGGAATAAACTGAAACAGGTATTTGATGACATGGGATATCAACGAAAAATAAGTTTGGTTCGAACATTGATTCCAATACGTCTCGATAACTGTGAATCCATGACATCCTGTGTATCTCGAAACAGCACATAAATTGAAGGGGACAGGTTCCGAAATCACAGACGAATGGATTGGATCATTATTTTTGGCTGGACTCCCAGATAAGTATTCACCAATGATAATGGCAATAGAACATTCTGGGACCACCATTAGCACTGACGTCATAAAAACAAAGTTACTTGATATGTGTTCGGAGATTGGCACTACCGGTATTGACCCTGCATTTTAGACAAAACAACAGCGGCCAAAAAGTGGCAACACTAACCACAAACAAATGTCAACGTCAAATTAAATGTCAGCCAGCAGTGAGCAAATAAAGTGTTGTGATTGCAAGAAAATTGGCCATTACAAAAATAAATGTCCAGAATTAAAAGTAAATAAACAATTAAATCTTTCTGGTGCGGCATTTTTCAACGGCTGTTATACACAAAAGACTGGTACGTCAATTCAGGAGCAAGCGCATACATGACGTCAAATCAAAATTGTTTATTTCAACTCCGACCAGTAGACGAAAACAAAGAAATCGTAGTGGCAAATCAAACGACGGTGCCTGTAGTTAGTGTTGGTGAAACACAAATAACGACATGCGTAAACAGTTCTCAGTATGATGTGATTGTGAAGAATGTATAGTACATACCTAATCTCACGACAAACTTATTGTCCGTAAGCCAACTTATAGTTAGTGGCAATAGAGTAGTGTTCAAAAAGAATGTCTATTCGATATACAACCAAGTGAATGAGCTCATTGGTACAGCGAATTTGATAAATTGTGTGTACAAGTTAAACACAAACAAATTCGAGAACTCATTATCGGCGATGTCAACATGGCATAAAAGGTTAGTACATATAAATTGTAAGTCCTTGCAAAAACTGAAAGAAAGTGCTGTAGTAGGAGGTTCTTCTGACAAGAAAGCTGACATACAAATACAGAATAGTGAAGTGTGCTGTGAGGGAAAACAGACACGTTTTCCTTTCCCATCAGCTAACCATAGAAGTGAAAAACTACTGGATGTAGTACACTCAGATTTATGCGGGCCGATGAAGACTAAGTCAATTGGTCAGGCAAAGTATTTTCTGCTGTTTAAGGATGATGCCAGCAGAATGACTTTTGTCTACTTCTTGAAGGAAAAGAACTAGGTGTTCCAGCATTTTAAAGAATTTCCAGGCTTAGTGGAGAATCAAACCGGAAACAAGATAAGAATATTGAGGACCGAAAATGGAGGTGAATTCTGTTCGCGCGCGATGGAGAGTAACTTAAAACAAGTTGGTATTGTCCATCAGAAGACCAATCCTCACACTCTGGGCAGAATGGGCTCTCGGAGAGGTTCAACAGAACTGTAGTTGAACCAGCAAGATGCTTGTTGTTTGAACATCTCGACAAAAGTCTAGGTATGATGACACCTTTTGAGAGGTGGAGAGGTGAGAAACTAGACCTAAGCCACGTCAGAATTTTTGGCAGTAAGGTAATGGTGCATGTTCCCAAAATAATAAGACTGAAATGGGATAAGAAGGCTGACAAATTGATTTTAGTTAGGTATCCAGATAACGTAAAAGGATACAGATTATATAACCAAAAAATTAAAAAAATCACTACGAGCGGAGATGTTATTATTATGGAAAAAACGGAGTCGAACACAGCTCGGATAATAGCAAATAATTGTGAAGAAAACTCAAAAAACGATGAAAACTTAGAAGACAATGAAAGTTTATCAGAAAATTTAGTTTCAGATCCAAATGATCCAACATACATTTGTGAGTCATCGATGACAGATGAACTGAAGGCTTTCGACGACAATCAAGCATGGACATTTGTAGATAGGAAAGAAGCTGATAGAGTGGTGCAGTGTAAGTGGATATTCAAAAAAAAAAAAAAAAAAATACGAAAGCGCTAATAGCGTGCGGTATGGGGCAAGACTAGTCGCACAAGGTTTCTCTCAAAAAGAAGACGAGGAGTACACTTAATCATACTCACCAGTGCTTCGTTACTCTACATTTAAGTGTTAAATTTAACTTTGAAATTACTCGCTTAGATGTCACTACAGCATGAAAATGTCTATATGCAAGTGCCGTCTAATTTGAATTGTAAAGAAAATTGTGTTCTCAAATTAAACCGTGTAATTTTTGTAGATGATTTTTAGGGTTTTGTAAAATAATTTTACAAAACCCTTCTAAAATCGCGTCCTGTCTGTCCGTCTGTCCGTCTGTCTGTCTGTCTGTCCGTCCGTCCGTCCGTCCGTCCGTCCGTCCGTGTGTCACAGCAGTTTTTCTCGGAAACTACTTAAGCTAGAAGCATCAAATTTTGTATGTAGGCGTAAAGTGGTGCTCTCTTTAAAGTTCGACTACAAAAAAATTTTATAAGGTATTTAAGGGGGGTCTCCCCATGTAGGGGACTGACCCCCCAAAAAAAAATTTCATTGAAGGTAGCCAATATGGGTATCAAATGAAAAATCTTGATGAGAACTTTTCAAAACAGGTCTTAGTTTGGCAAAATTTGCTTCGAGGGGCGCACAGGGAGGGGAAATGTACGAAAAATTTGTGTCCCCCCCCCTCGCGATTGGACACCTGTGATCCGAAAAATCTGAAAAAAATCAAGAATGTAGTCCTTGATGAGTACAACAACAACAAATACGTGAGAAGTCGCAATTCACTCAACTTTGTTAGTAATAGTATAATTTATCGATTTTATGTTTTCTTGAATAAAATCTTAATGGTACCCTTAAATTCAATGAAATTCAGTACACAGATGACTATTTATAAGATTGATCAACCCTGCAAGTTTCATAAAGATTTAATTATATTTAGCGAAGTTATAGCGGTTTGAATTTTCCTGTATTACTATGCAACAATATGCGCTGCATGTATTACTATGGCAACATATGGCTATGGAACAACATGCGCTTTTTACCGACTCAGACAATACAGTTTTGCTAGGATTGGCATCAAAATTTCAGGAATGATAGGTGTCATGAATATCTTTGAGAATCGGTTCTGCTAGTGGTATCAGTAATCGTAAAACAAAAATAGTGGCTGTTTTAAATGCGACGGTTGAATAATTTTGAGTTATTTTTTCCCAACTTCAACGTTTAAGGTGCATGCTTTGAACACTTGATTCAATTTAATGAATGACTGAAGATAAGTACCTACATTTAATACTCATAAGTGAAACAAGTTAAGGAGGCGGGAAAGAGCTCCTAGCAAAAGGGCTTTGTAACAACTCTAGGATTCGAAAAAATTGGCCATTAATCGATGATAACAGTACAGGAGAGTGGCCCCTGAAAAAAATTCATCAAACGTAGCCGATATGAGTATGGAATGAAAGTTTTCATGGGAGCTTTTCAAAACAGTTCTTAAACTGTCAGTTTTTGCGTCAGTGGGGCACAGAGGGAAATACATGAAAAATGTGTTTCCTCCCTCGCGAATGGACATCTGAGATAATCATCTAGGGAGATATTTATGAGTATAACAATAACAAAAACCTCAGAAGTCTAAATTCGTTCAACTTTGTTAATAATAGTATGATCTTCGAAAATCATAGTTTCTCCAATAAAATCGTCATTGACATGCTTCTTGACTTTATTCAATCTATTGACTGCATTTTGAAAATTGAATACAAAACCCTTCTGACATGAGCGTAGGTCTGTTTACCCAACTTGTTTCATTCTTTCAAATAGTAGTAACATGGTTAAGAAATTAAAAACTAATCTAATGTCAAAATTTAAAATTAAGGATTTGGGGCACTTAAAACAATGCTTGGGTATGAGGGTAAAAATGTATGAGAATGGCTGTATTTCCTTAGATCAAGAAAAGTTTGTAGATCATATTTTAAGTAAATTTAATATGACAAACTGTAATGTTGTTGATACTCCCATTGAAAGTAATCTAAAACTAGAAAAAGGTGTAGATGTTTGTAAGCAATACCCATATCAGCAATTTATAGGTAGCTTAATGTACTTAAGTGTTTTAACTCACCCCGATATTTCTTATAGCGTGAGTAACTTAAGCCAATTTAAGAATTGTTATACCCATACTCATTGGAAGCATGCAGTATGGGCTAATGTTTAGCAAAGATAATTGTAAATTGGACGGTTTTGTTGATGCAGATTAGGCTTCAAACACAGGTTTCTACTTTAAGCTGTCAAGAACCGTTATTTCATATGAATGTAAAAAACAACGCACTACAACTTTCTCATGTACTGGCTGTATATGGCGATAGCTGAAGCCTGTAAAGGGGCTTTTTATTTAAGAAGCTTGTTTTGTGAAATTGTAGACAGTTGTGATTAGGTAATTATATTGTATAATAATAATCAAGATTCTCAGAAGTTATCAGAAAACCCATTATTTCATCAAAGAACCAAGCACATAGATGTGCGCCATCATATTGTTAGAGAAGCGGTAGCTAACAATCTCATTAAGATAGTTTACCTGCCAACATCTGAAATACCGGCAGACTTGCTATCCAAGGAATTAAGTAGCGTAAAACATGACGGTTTTGTACAGAGGTTAGGTATTCGAAGCATAGTTTAATGGATTACTATACATTTGAAGATTTGCTTCTATTAGTTTTGATAAGATACATATTTACAAAAGTTTAGATTATTTTGATAAGTGGAGATGTTAGAATTAATATCAAAATAATGCATTTTGAATACTACTAACGGCATCTATGACGAACTATGTGTACCTTCCTGCCTATATCATATGACAATAAATTCAGTCTATGACAAACCACCACGCGAGTTTCATTAACACCCACTAACGATCATCCGTCGTGGCGATTTCAATATATTGCACATCAGCGGCATCGGTGCTAGTACCAAGCGGGTATCGCCGAACCACCATGCATTCGTTCATGGTCCCCAAATACCCTCCAACAACCAGCCTTTGTCACGACTTCAATAGATTGCACATCGGCGGCATCGATGCTAGGACCGAGCACGAGTATCACCGTGCCATCATCCATTCGCCATTGGTCCCCGAATGGGCACCAACGGCGTTCCGTCGTCGCCATTTTAATGCATTGCACATCGGTGTTATGACCAATAACTAATGTTCATTAACTGACAATGTTCCGCTTTCGCCAATCGCATTTATTGCAAATTGGTGAAATCAATTCTAGCACCTACAACGAAGTGAACTCCTGCCCAACCCTCATTTATTCTCTTTTCATCACAATCCATCGCATGGCCACCAGCCGCCGCCACCAAACATACATTTTAGGCAACCAGCAACCAAACAAACTACCTTACTATTCCCAATAAAGATTCGGGCAGAATGTGATAATTTAGTCGGAAATTTATATCGCAGCATGAGCAAGCTCCTACTGAAAACAAATTGTCACGTGAAAGTCGTTTTCCCGTGCGCCCTGAGTGTAAACGGTCCTGCTTTTACGTTACATCTGAAAATTTTTACCCCTCAGTAAAGAAGTTTCACTTCAAAAAAATGACACTACATGAAGTCAAACCACCGTATACCTCTATTAAACAACTAAGAGACGACTGCAATCCACGAACAAGTTTTTGCAAAAGTTTACAAGGAGCAATCATAGGCAACCCAGTCGAAATCAAAAACAGATGCCCACAATATTTCCAGAAGTTATTCACAGTGTCCCCGACAATGACTGAAACTGCGAACATTCCAGAAGTAGGGCAAGAGGTCCCACGCTCACCACCAATAAGAGACGAAGTACAGGCAGCAGTACCAGATCTCAGAAAATAATAAGGCCCCCGGAATAGATGGAATACCAGCAGAACTATACCAGAGCGGGGTCCCATGTGTGTGAATAACCTTCCGCATCGTCTAATATGCAGAATATGGTCAGAGAAGCAGTTTTCAGAGACTGGCAAAAAAGTATGATCTGTCCTGTGCACAAAAAGGGAGACAAATTAAAGTGTGCGAATTATAAAGGTATTGCACTATTATGCACGTCTTATAAAGTGCTCTACAAAATTATAGAAAGAAAATTAAAGCCGTACTATGACAATAACATTAAAGAAGAGTATTAGGGAAGCTTTCGGAGTGTATGGTCTAGAATAGACCAAATATTCTCAGTAAAGCAGGTACTAAAAAAGTGCTGAGGATATTACATCGAATTCTTTGTAGATTTCAAGCAAGCATACGAAAGTGTCAACATAAATGCACTGTACAAAATAATGTTACAGCTTCTTAATGGAATCAGGCTTTAAACAAGAGGTTGGACTTACCCCAATGTTCCTTAATATTGCGCTGGAACACGTTATCAGAAAAACATCAGCTAAAATGTTCAAGTCCATCAATTGGTAGTATACGAGTATGCTGATGACATCAATATTATGGCACGTTCAATCTCAGATGCCAAAGGAGCATTTTCAGGTCTTTGTAAAAAAATTTTTTACAAAGACCTACTAGTTTCGCGACCTGTCTGTCCGTCTGTCCGTCCGTCTGTCCGTCCGTCCGTCTGTCCGTCTGCCCGTCTGTCCGTCTGTCCGTCTGTCCGTGCGTCACAGCTGATTTCCTCAGAAACTATAGAAGCTAGAATGCTCAAACTGAAAAAAAGGTCAAAAGGTCAAAAATGATGGTCTCTCAAAAGTTAAGGCCTTAACAAAAATTTAAAAAATTTTTAAGGGGGGTCCCCCCTAATAACGAATTGGCCCTTAAAAATTTTTTTTAATCAAAGGTAGTCGAGTGGGGTATCAAATGAAAGGTCTTGATTAGAACCTTTAGAATCTGAAATAAAAAAATCATTTAATGAATTAGGGAGTCCAGGGGAAGGCAAAATGTACCCAAAATTTGTGCCCCCCCCCCTCGCGATTGGACACCTTTTCGCCGAAAAATCTGAAAATCACGAACGTGGGCCTTTATGAGTACAAGGGCAACGAATACCTTAGAAATCGAAATTCGCTCAACTTTGTTGATAATAGTATGATTTGTAGATTTTACATTTATGCCCATAAAATCAAAACAGTACCATTGAACTTCTTGAAATTTCTCATTTATATAGGCTAACATAGGATATATATGTTCACAAAATTTAATTGAGATCGAATCATAATCAAGTGAGTTATAGCCATTCCAATTATATGGAATTACAGCAACAATAACACGTCCAATAAGAGGTGTTATTTTCATATTAAAAGAAAAATGCCATTTTTCAATATAAATGATCGGATGTTTATTTCATTATAAAGAAGAAGATATGCCGTTAATAGCAAGAACTAACATCAGGCAAATAACCACTGCGACACGCTTACAGGACCATATCCTCTTCATGAAATTTTCCATAACCAAATCGCAAAGTGGCTGCCGTATGTGCTCAATAGCCTCACGAATTTCATCTTTGAGATCTTGAATCGACGCTGGGCTATTAGCGTAGGCCTTTTCTATCACGTAGCTCCAAAGGAACAAGTCGCAAGGTGTTAAATCACAAGATCTATTCAAAATAGCACCTCTTATTGGAAAACCCTATATATAGTATATTTAAAATTGACTTAGGCACTTTTATTTTCTTTCAATTTTCATGAAAATTTAAGGAATAGTGTTTAACTTGAACATGTTCAATCGGCCGAGCATTCAGAAAAATCATTTAACCTAGATTAAAATGGCGGCTGCACTGTGCTTAAGAAAGAAATTGTGCATCTTTTGTATAAATTTGAACGACTTCATATCAAAGTATTGGATGAAAAATTCAAGTTATCGATTCACGCTATTAGAAAACTTGTTTCTAACCCTAGGATGTTTACAAAGACCTCCTGGTAGGAGCACTCTCCTGCTTACTCGACTTGTTGAGTGTAGCATCTGAACCAAACCGAATTGGCCTACCAGTCAATGAAACTAAAACTAAGTTCATGACATAAACGAGAAAGAAAACCCCAGTTCAACAAAACCTGACCGTAGGCGAATACGAATACAACCTTGAGAGTGTGGATAATTTTGTGTATCTTGGAGCCAACTTGAATAGAAGAGGTGCCAAAAAGGACGAGATTCGATGCCGTATAAGTGCCACAAATAAGGCATATCACTCCGTACTTTCCATTCTAAGGTAAAATAAGCTCCGCATTTAAATACACTAGTCAAACCTGTGCTGCTATATGGAAGCGGAACATGGACTCTGACGACCGAATTTGAGAAGGCAACGGACGTATGTGAACGCAAAGTACTCCGGAAAATCTACAGCTCTGTGAAACAAGGAACAGAGAGAAGACTACGTTACAACGATCAGTTATATTAACTATTTTGACGATCCACCTGTTTCCTCTTACGTGAAGCTACGTAAATTGGAATGGGCGGGCCATGAAAAATGAATGAAAGAAAACCGGCTACCCAAAAGAACATTGACGGGTAAAGTTCAAATTGGACGTCCAGTGGGAAGACCAAGGACTCGATGGGAAGACACAATAAAAGCTGGTAGCAGATCGTTGTTGGAAGTAATCAACAAGTCGCGAAACCGGGATGATTGGTGGAAATTTATTCTGGAGCCCAAGGCCCGGCTTGGGCTGTCGCGCCATAGATGACGATGATGTATTCTTAATACATCATCGTCATCTATGGCGCGACAGCCCAAGCCAAGCGTCGTCTACGTATGAGTAAAAATACTCGGACATGTTTTTCTAGCATAATTAACTCAATGTCAAAATAGAATGCCCACACATGCTTTGAATTTGCATATATTTAAAGTTGACATAAAAGTATCTTGAATGTTTAGCATCAAGCTCAATAACTTACGTACTTATGCCGATGCATATAAGTTAGTTAAAATGCAGATACGGGCAATTGCTCTTGTTTAGGGCAATTAAAATACAAGCTACTCTATTAGAAAATATCTTTAAACATTCTCCGATATTGTACATTGATTGCTTGAATTTTCCTTATACGATAATTTTATCAAATCTCTTAGTTGTCTTCGCCATTCCCCCAAATTTCATTATCGACTATACGAGTATTCGTATACATATGCTAACAAATGAAATCATTGGTGACAGGATCCGCCCATTCGTCTGCATTAATGCGCTACTGGATCAACCAAAAGATCACAAATAATTACCAAAACATTAACCAAGCACGCCTCTTTTCTCCAAACACCATTCAATTCAACTTAACAATAGCATATAAATCAACACCAACAAGCGAACAAATACTGTTTCCCACATGAAGGCCATCTAATTGCCATACATTCCGCGTCATTGGCGCCTTACTAACAATAATAAAACACGTTAAAGCTGCGGCTTTAAAGTCATCGAATTATTTAATATCAATAATAATTTACGAGTACATTTAAAACCAAATTGATGTTAAAAGTTATTATCCTAAGCCACACGTACAGTTCGTTGATCAGCTTGGGGTCTCCTCCTTTTGGCTACGAATCGGATTGACCATAAAAAATACCAGCAAGACCCTTGTCAGATAGTCGTTAACCGAGGAAGTGCTCAGCAAAAAAGGAGAAACAAACAATCAAACGCAAGCAATAAACGGAAAAAGAAAGAGTTAGAAGTCGGTTACATGGCATTTCAATGATAATTTTCAGAATCAGTCGTTCCCAACTAAAATAGTCAAGCCTGGTTTGATCTGGCTTTGCTGAAATAATATAAAATTATCGAAATTGTAAAGAAAGAAGGTTACATGGGAATAACCCTGCACAATTCGAAATAGCAGTAGCCAGAAGAATTTTGTAAACATATTAACAACTCAAACAACTTGTTCTGGGGATCAAAACTTGACTCACACATTCCATAAACTGAGTTCGAAATACTAAAAATGTGACATTTGACAGTATATGGTTGGCAAATAAACTTTGACGGTTAGAATATATCTACTCGTATACTTATATTCGTGTTTTTGGATATATAGACTTTACCATTTGCTCTTATAACTTACGACTTCAACAGTTTGACAAATGAATACGTAAAAACTTAAACTAAATCTAATCCTAATATAAATTAAATCTATTCCTACACCTAACCTAAAACGATAAGGTGTTTGGTACAGCACTCGATCTTAAACTTATATTTATATTGAGTAGATTTTTGTTTTATGACACTTATGAATTAACCAAATTAAATGTTTTGTTTAACCACGCTATGTGATTAGTTCGCATGAAACGTAAAACGCCAGTTTATTCGTAGTTACGGAATTTTTGGGATCGTGGTGGTATTGTGCAAGGATTTTAAAGGGACATAGGTAGTAGGGATTATTTGCAGTGGTATGTTCAAAAAATGTGCGAATACATCGAAGAGGGTGCTCCCGCCACTTCTCTAGGCGTTTTTAGGGTTTTGTACTAAAATACAAAACCCTATTGCAATCACGATCTGTGTCCGTCCGTCTGTATGTCACAGCACTTTTTCTCCGAAACTATAGAGGCTACAGCCATGAAACTTTGTGAAAAGGTCAGAAGTGGTGACCTCTTGAAAGTTCAAGGGTGGAAACATTTTTCAAAGGGGTTTAAGGGGGTCTCCCCGTATAGGGAGGTGACCCCTCAAAAAAATTTTCACCATTGGTAGTCGAGTAGGGTGTCATTGGAAAGGTCTCAATGAGATCTTTTCAAAACAAGTCTTAAAATTGCCTTCTGAATACCGAGGGGGGCAGGGGAAGGGGAAATGTACGAACTTTTCGCGTACCCCCCCTCGCGATTGGAAACCTTCCATCCGAAAAATCTGAACAAAATCATGAATGTAGGCCTTTATGAGTACAACAACAACAAATACATGAGAAGTCGAAATTCACTCAACTTTGTTAGTAATAGTATGATTTATTGATTTTATGTTTTCTTGAATAAAATCTAAACGGTACCCTTAAATTCAATGAAATTTAGCAAACAGATGACTTTCTATAAGATTGATCTTTCCTGAAAGTTGCATAAAGATTGAATAGTATTTGATGAAGTTATAGCGATTTGAATTTTCCTGTATTACTATGGAACAATATGCCCTGTATTACTATGGAAACATATGGCTATGGAGCCATATGCGCTTTTTATTGATTTAGACACTACAGCTTTGCTAGGATTTGCATGAAAATTTCAGGAATGATAGGTATCATGAAAATGAGTACATACAATTGAAACAAGTCAAAGAGGCAGGAGAGAGCTCCTAGCAAAAGGGCTTTGTAACCATTCTAGGATTCGAAAAAATAGGCCATGAATCGATGATTACAGTACAGACGAGTG
Organism: Odontomyia ornata; assembly: GCA_963969285.1. Lineage (NCBI taxonomy): Eukaryota > Metazoa > Arthropoda > Insecta > Diptera > Stratiomyidae > Odontomyia > Odontomyia ornata. The sequence goes on along the minus strand of OZ017739.1, from coordinate 301,358,437 downwards.
GGCCCTGAAAAAAATTTCATGAGAGGTAGCCGATATGAATATCAACTGAAAGTTCCCTATTAGAACTGTTCAAAACAGTTCTTAAACTGACAGTTTTCGCTTCAGTGGGGGCACAGGGGGTGGAAATACATGAAAAATGTGTTTCCAAAAAAATCTGGAAAAATTATCAAGGGAGATATCTATGGGTATAAGTAAAACAAATACCTCAGAAGTCACAATTCTTTCAACTTTGTTAATAATAGTATGATCCTCGAATTTCACATTTTCTCCAATAAAATCGTCTTTGACATGTTTCTTGATTTTATTCGTTGCTGGTTACTGCATTTTGTAAGTTGAGTACAAAACTCTTCTGACATGAGCATAGGTCTGTCTACCCAACTTGTTAATTGTTGCTAACATGTAGTGGAGAATCGGTTCTATCCCCGTATCTCTGTAAAGAATGGAGTTCCTGTAGTACTTCTTATTAGGCCGTCTGTATTTGGACAGACATTTCCTAAGGATCTTCCTCTCGAAGATTTGGATTTCTTTGGCAGCAGTAGGCAAGATTGTTAGCCATGCTGGAAACGCGTCGGTAATCATCGGCCTAGTAAGAGTTTTGTACATTAAGCCCTTAACATTTGGGTAGACTGATTTCTAGGAAAAGAGGGATGAAATAATTGCGGACGCTGCTTTTGTTTTATTGAGAGTTTTTCTGGCGTACCTATTCACCTTAAATCGATTGTTACAATGGACTCTAAGGTGTTTGATATTTTTCTTGAGAGGATTGATGAGACACAGCAGGGCGGAACCCTCTCCCGCTGGCATTTCTATAGCAGATAAGCTCCGATTTGCTGGAATTTATTTTGAGGCCCCAATCGTAGTGAAAATAGGCCTGAAAACGTCCGTTCAGGACTGCAGCGATGGTCTGCTGCCTCGGCAAAAGAGGATGGTAAGATCCGCCGAGATTGGCCTTGTCTGGGGACGCGTGAATTCGCTGTTAGGCTCACGTTGCGGTGTCGTGGGGTGGGTTTTTTCCCCCTAGCACAAGGACCCACTGCAAAAAATTTCGCATTCACGAATTAAATTGCTCGAGTGCTGATCGACTGGTGTCGAGGTCGAGGTAACCTACTAAGGGTTGAAAATTACTTGTTCAGAGAACAAGTTGAGACGAGCGAAAACGGACAGAGCGGCGAAGACCTCGTCATTAACGACGATTGTTATGGCCCACAAATAAGAGTGCGGCATCCAGAGGGCGGTGGTGCCCCCTTGCACCCTCCCAACCGGATCAACATCCAAACGTAGACGTGGCCATGTGTTTCCCATTTGAGTGAAAAACGCATACGAAAGTACTTTGTATGACTCTTTCCCACAAATGCGAAGCACAAACGTAACCAATTTATGCTATAGAATTATGCAATGAAATCACATAGCGAGCGGAAGACCACTCTACCCGGCAAGAGCCCCTGGACACAGCAAAACGGTGGAGCGCGCCCGATGACTAGCCCATATTATCCGGAAAGCTTTCCATCGTTGCAGGTCCTATACCCGGTCAGATTTGATAAAATGGAAAGACCGGATTTGACTGTTTAGCAAATCATTGTATTCTTACAATTCCTGTTTTTTCTTTGATAACAGTTATCACGTATGTTAATTTATTGTCAATGACAACCTGTCGTGCATAATCCACTATGTTCGAGCAATCCACAGCAATTACTTTTGCCACGCCTGCTTTGGCACAAGATTTGTAAAAAATATAACCAAATATATGAAACAACATCAAAGCTAAAAAAATTCAATAAAAATATAGAAATTGTAATCAAATAATAGGAAAAAAATTAATCAACTCTAAAATTCACTCCCACATAAAAATTGTAATCAAATAATAGGAAAAAAAATTATTCAAAAATAATATAAAAATTAATCAATTATAAAATTTTTGAAAAGAAATTACTCAAATATAAAAAGATTCAATCGTTTATAAAAATTATAATCAAATATAAAAATTAAGCAATTATAAAATTTATGGAAAAACAGGTACTCACCAACATCCTCGTCGGGCGCCCGCTGGTGATGTAGTGAAATTTTCCTAAAGAAAGAGTAGTTAAATTTTCTTTTTTTCTCTTTTACCGCGAGCACGTTAATCATTTTTTTCCTAATCGCACGTAAAAAGGATGCAATGGGTGTAACTATAACGTAAATCTAACTCTGTGTGCAGGCTTCTTTCAATAAGTATTGTAGAGGATTTTCCGAACTTGTATTGGACTACACAGGAATAAAAATGGCTTTCTTCGTTTTCCTCGCAGGAGCTTGCAAGCAGATCAATAAAAATGTTTCTGTCCAAATGAAGAGGAAAGGCTAAATTCCGCATCCCAAATATCTGTCGCCTCGTGGTGGTATCTCTTCTCCGCAAAGAGCCAGACAAATGCACTGTCCTTTTAACACCAAAAATTTCACGCGAAACGATTTCAATGGTAAACGACCACCAATCATTATGATTGAATGATGTGGATTATGAATGATAAGTTTTTGACGATCTGTATATTGCTGTTCACCGTTTATTCCGCCAATATCTTTTGGCAGTTGCCAAAGGGCACTACTCGCTTCTAAACGATTTCTAGGAAAGTAAAGTGGTGCTAGCACCTCATAAATCCCCCGTTGATGTGGCTCTAAGCACAATATCACAGTTTCCGTTTTTGACTGTTCTATAAATTTCCGTATAATACGTAATGCTATATGCGTTTCCAAGTTCGGTGGGAAATTTTGTTGAGAAGCACTCATTGTACATAAAACGATTGTTTTTTAAATTTAAATCTTTTGATTTGCACAGCACGTTTGATTAAAAATAAATTGTTTACAGATATTTGGATATTTTTTTCGAAGACTTTAAACCTGAACACTTTAACTGGGACTGAGGACCACGCCTGTTTTAATCACTGACAATTATTGAAGTGATTTCATCTGCAGCTAGTATCTTTAGTCCAGGTAAATACAAGACAATGAAAGATTTCGATTCTTTTTATCACCTTATCAAACTGATAAAAATAACTGCATTAAGCATGAATAAATGACGGTATTGTAATATAAATAATCGTGAATCGGCTTCAAATCTTGCTTTCAGTTTGTTTTTTATACACTCCAGCGTTAGTTTAAAAATTGCAATGTGTACAAATCCCGTTTATAGCCGACGCACAGTCTCACTCGCAATCTTACATTCCCGGCGGTGGTGCTTGCACTTTTCAATCTTTCGTCGAAAGCCCTACTTGGCAATTTCAAGCGGACTCCTCGTTTTCACTTTTGGATCCGTTCAAAACTTCTCCTTCTTTTCATCCATCCCGTACATTCGGTGAATCACCACGACTGATTCCATCAGCTCTATTCCCTTCCTTTCCGTGATGTAATACACCGTTGAATAGTATTACATCAGCGTCCCTCAAACCCGGAATTTTTCATACAGATTGGAAATTGAAAAATTGAAAGGAAGGAAGGAAATTCGAAAAGTAGTAAAGAAATTTAAATGAGGTATAGAAGATTTAAATAGGGTGTAGAAATTTAAATAAAGTGAAGAAATTTTGACTATAGCAGAGAAACGAAAATTTTAAATTACTACAAAAGTTAAATCTCATGACGAATAAAATTAAAGGGAGACATTTAAATTATTATGTGCAGGAAAATTGGTATGAAAATGCAGCAAAAAAATAATAAGAAGAAAAAGTGTTCTACAAAATCAGAATTACAAATAGAATTAATTATATATTTTTTCCCAATCTGCCACAAAATTCCGAGAAGATTTTCGAGCAGTTTGATTGTGCAACTGCTCGATTAATACAGGGCAGCTTATTTTCTCGCAATCCCAAGGCGATGGGGTGGCGAAAGAGCTGAAGGACCCTTCAGTTAGAGGATTGATTATCTTCGGAGTCGGAACGCACAAAACAATTGCCGGACGAACAGACTGACACGTATATTTACGTTTTGCTATGAGTATGAAAACTTGCATGTGGTTGAAGCTGAATACAAACGGACTAAATAGACGTATATATATAACTTTCGGTGCAGGTCCTTTGCGTGGTATACCCCGACTTTTTTCCCCGATAGGTCAGCTAACAGGTAACGATTGGATCCTACCACCTTCTGTACGCGGCTTTTCAGGAAACGCCATCCAACTTGGCATTGTTATGCCCAGTGGCGTCACTTTGGCGAAAATGACGCCAAAAAACCGCATCTTCTTCCTTAAAATTGGAATGTCATCACCTGCGGTTGTACTGCGCCTCATTTACACGTTCTGTGGCCTTTATCTTTCGTCCGATTTGTTGGCAGAGGTCTTCTAGACGCTCGTGGGGCTCCAGCGCAATGATAGGATCTTCCAAACACTTCAATTGTCGTAATAGCCTGTATGATTTACCATGGCAAATCATGTGCTGTCCGAAAGTGGCAAAGTAAGGTGAGACACCGGTGACGGAATGATAAAAGGACCGCAGAGCGCTAGTATTGGCGGATAATTTGTGGTCCCAATCCTTCTGAGTTGGATGAACATAAGAACGGATCGCAGCTAACAGTTTGCAATTCAAACGTTCAGATGCGTTAGACTGAGGAGAGTATATGGGCGTCAGTTGGTGTTCGATGACGTACTGTTCAAGTAGGCCCTTAAACTGTCGGGATCTGAACTGTACTCCATTGTTCGAATACACACTTTCTAGTACCCCAAACACGTGGAGTACCCGACTCTCTAAAAATTTCACGATAGATGGAGTCGTGAACTTACAAATAGGTTCCACCAGTGGGAATTTCGGAAGCTGGTCCAACACAACGATAGTTCCGATGTGTCCCATAGAAGAACGAGGGTATGGACCGAGTAGATCTATGTACAGACGTTGAAATACGCGCCCTGGGATGTTAAGTTGACCCATAGGAGGTTGAAGAGGCTGGTTGGGCGTTTTAGTGCCTTTACAGGTCTTACAGGGGCTCACGTAGTCTTGATGACATTTTAGGCCAGAAGAAGTAGTTCTTAAGTCGCCGAAGCGTCCGACCGTAACTACCGTGGGCACTTAAAGAATAGTCGTGTGCACGGAGGATCAGATTGTGTGTCACCCGTTACCCTTAACATCTTTAGGTTTGACATTCCCCTTGTAATGCAACGACCTTCTTCTGTGAAAGTAACGGTTGCTTTTTGTGTAATGTTTGCGTTTGTTTCAAGCCTCCATGTCCGCTAACTTTAACGAGGCAAAAAAATATTGAATTAGTGTAGAGTAGCTTAATTGACACCTATAATGTTATATTACTTGTGCGGGAAACAGGTTTGCTAAACAGTGTTACGATATGATTATTTCATTATATTGGACCATTGATAGTAACTAATAAACCTACTCAAGCGGCTTGGCCGCAGATAGTGCTGGCACCATAGTTTAGGCTAATCCTAAATATTTGCCGTGCTGAATCCACTGGAAAGTGTCTCCTCCAGATAGTCTCACGATTATTTATGAAATCAAAATACCGTAGTTACTTGTCTGCTTCTCCAAACAGAATTGATTTTATTTCTCACAAACTTTCACTTAAATACTATTCTACATAACAATAAATCAATCCAAATTATTATTTGCTTCTCAGCATGTTATTTCCATTTCCCACATTTCCCTGACCTCACACAATGTTCATTTATACCGCACACACAGCATTGCACCATTCATTGACCATTCAATGTTTACATTTTCACTTGACCCAATTTGTCGGCATTGAGTCAAGTGCAATTTCTTCACTTTCTTTCACATGGTCATGGATCTGGGTTACACATATGCATATGCATATGAGTACAGACCCAAATCGTGAAGAATGGTGTCATGCTGTGCTACGGTCGTATTTGTTCTTTTGGGTCGTAGCAATATTTATTATTGCATGGTTCAATGTTATGTAATTAGGAACACATGCGATTGCAATTGTAAAAATGCAATTGGAAATATGCAAACAACATATCGTGGGAAATATGTTGGTTTGTTGTAGTTCTATATCTTTGCAGGGAAATGTGATTAGTATGCGTAACGTTAATTAACGTGTTATAGGAACATGTTAATTAGCGTGTGCGAAATAAAAGGTAAGTTTTACAGTATACATAACACTTTTACCCTTTTTTTGATTCGGGTGCATTTTATGATAAAGGAAAATGTAAACGAATCATTAATCATGTCCTAAATCTATAGATTACAACAAATTTCTTTAATTTCAGATAAGATTTCAGCAATTATTTTTAGGTAAATTATATTTTTGTTTGTTTTTTGTTTTTTTTTTTTTTGAATACTAAGTAATATTCATACAATAGTTCGTAATGTATGTTATGCGAATTGTAGGATTTAAACAGTATTTGTACTAATTTATAGTAAAATTCTAAAAATTTACAATGAACTAATAGTAGTTTATTTATACATTTAAATTATTGTTCGTGTTATGCGATTTGTAAGATTTTAGTCTGTTTTTGTGCACTAATTTATGATGTCCTGCTATTTCCAAAGTGACGTTACATTGGTCTGTGTCCAGTACCCTGTATGGACCTTTATAAGGTGGTTGATGTTTTTTCCTATTTTCATGCTTTAGTAGTACTAAATCTCCTATTTTGGGATTCAATGGATTTGTATTAGCCTGATCTATGGTTCTTTTTGTTTTGATTTTTTCTATAATTCTTCGCGCTTTATTTATGGACATCCTCAATCTTGCCTTTAATTCTTTAGCATAGTCATCTACATTGTATGCTTTATCGTGGTTGTCTACTATGTCATTTGGGAGGTATGGTAGTTTACCAAAAACTAATTCGTAGGGTGTATAGTTTGTATCTATATGTGGAGTCGTATTATAAGCAAATGCGTAATACGGAACCCACGTGTCCCATTGTTGATCATCAGCAAAGGAATGCATGTATTCGTTCAAAACCCGATGATTCCTTTCAACTACACCTAGTGTCTGGTGGTGATATGGTGTTGAGAATACTTGTTTTATTTTCAAAAGACTACAAATATCTCCCATAAGCTTATTCGCAAATTCAGTACCTAAATCAGATTTGAGTATTTTGAAATGACCATATTTCAATATGACTTCGTTAACTAAACCTAAAGCTATGGTATTTGCTTCCTTATTTTCTATAGGGAACGCTATAACAAATTTGGTTAGTTCACATTGTAGGGTTAGAATGTATCTATAACCGTTTGAGATCCTGAGTGGACCTACAGTATCAATCTGTATGGTCTCAAAACTGGTTGATGGTGTGTCAGTTTTGATCATTTCTTCTTTGGTGTGCCTTACTTGTTTGTTCATCTGGCACGGTGTACAATTATTTATGTGGGATTTAACCATACTGCTCATGTTTTTCCAGCAGTATCGCTGTTTTAACTTTAACAAAGTTTTGCGGATCCCTAAATGTCCTCCATGTGGTGAGTTGTGATACTCTTCTATTAGCTTTAATTGGTCGTTCTTTTTAATTACTTTGGCGGGTGGCTTGTATATCATTATTTTCAATTTCGCATGCTCATTGTTTCTTTGTTGCAACAGGTTAAATATTCTCTTAAATGTCTCTTTGTCTATAGACCTAAATATGATATCATCATTAGATAGTGAGAGTTCTTGGATTTTGTTATGGTTGGCAAAATCTAATAGCTTCTCCATAATCAGAACATATTCTGAGAATGGATTATCACTTTTGCTCTCATCACGTTTGTTCTTCTTGGTACCCTTATTTATTGTGAGCTTTTCGTTGACGGAAACGGATTTCACGTCAGGTATATCGCTACAATACACTTGTATAATATTGTTTGTACGTACAATTTTTATACATTTATGATTTTCACTGCGCAGGATAAATTTCAATTTTGTAACACCGGTGATATCTGATAAACTTGTGCAATCCCAACAATAGAATTGATCAGGTTCTATGTTGTTGTGGGTGCCCTCGTCACAGACTTTTTGTTCTTTATCCTTAGTTTTATCCGCCATGCCCCTTGTTATAGCTAATAGTTTGCGCTTTGCGCTTTCGTCTATTTCTGGAGGTATCATTGCCTTTAAAGAGTCTGAATCCAATTCGATTCTTGACAAGGCATCAGCATTCGTATTCATGCTGCCCTTTTTGTACACTATTGAGAAGTCATAATCAGATAAGTCAACACGAATTCTGGTGAGTTTTGATGAAGGATTTTTGTGCGAAAACAAAGATACTAGTGGTCTATGGTCTGTAACGACCACAAACTTCCTTCCATAGAGATAAGGTCTGAAAAAGTTTATGCCCCAATGTATAGCCAATAGTTCTTTTTCTATGACAGGTTTGTTAATGTCATGTTTGGCTAGTGACTTGCTTGCATACGAAATGGGTAAATCACGTCCAATTTCGCCTTGAGATAATACAGCACCTAAAGCGTAATTGGATGCGTCAGTAGTCAGAATAAATGGCTTTTCGAAATTCGGATACTGGAGAATTGGTGGTTCTATCAATTTAGTCTTGAGTGTGTCATATGCTTTTTGACATTCTTCGGTCCAGACAAAAGTTGTGTTTTTCTTTAGCAAGGAATTTAAACTTTTGGCGGTAGCAGCAAAATTTGGAATAAAACGCCTATAGTAATTGCAGAACGCAACAAACCTGCGTACTTCATCTGCATTCTTTGGAATCGGATAGTTCTTGATCGTATCAAATTTAGATGGATCGGTCTTAATACCTTCACTAGTTATTAAATGACCCAAGTAAACTACTTCCGATTTCAAAAATTGACATTTACCAGGGTTTAATTTCAAATTGTGCCGTCGCAGTCTGTGTAGTACCTTACGAAGATTGTCATTATGATGCTTAATGCTGCATCCAAAAACTATGATATCATCCACGTATAGGAATGCTTCGTGGCTCAAACCACTCAGAGCTATTGTCAACATCCGTTGGAAACTGTTGGATGATATCTTCAACCCAAATGGTAGTCTCTTAAATTGATAATGGCCATCGCTAGTAGAGAACGCGGTTACTGGCCTAGACTCTTTCTCAAGTTCGATTTGATGGAAAGAGCTAGTCATATCCAAAGTTGAAAAATATTTCGCTCTACCTAGCCTATCTAAAACGTCTTCCAACCTAGTCAATGGGAACTTATCATTGACGATCTTGTCGTTCAGTCTCCGAAAATCTACTACAAGTCGCCACTTGGCTTTACCATCAGTACTCTTTTTTGGTACAACTAAAAGTGGTGAATTGTATGGGCTCGTTGATGGTTCGATAATATCACTGTCTTCCAAGTCTCTGACTTGTTGCAGGATTTCCTCATTCTGTGCTTGAGGTAGCCTGTAGTTCTTAATGTAGACTGGGTTGTTATCCACCATCTGTAGCCTTTGTCTGTAGAAATTGTTTGTTGCCAATTTCTCTTCTTCTAAATGAAAGACATCCTGATATTCTTTGATTAAATCAAGCAAGCTATTCATAGACCTTTTGTCCAAATTGTCTTTATCTATTACTTCCAGTAATCTCTTGAATCTAATCTGGTCGTATCTTTGTTGTTCTCCTCTGTAAATATTATAATTTTTCAACGGTTCTACCTCAACGTTGAAATGGTTTAAAACAATGTCTTCATCAGTGGTGTTAAGAATCTTTACGTGCCGTACCCCTTTAACAGGTATTATTGTGTTTCCGACAAAAACACCCTTCTCAACTTCCGAGTTTAGCACGATGCTATCTTCATCAATATCTACATTAACCGGGACTATTGCTTCGGTTCTAGCAGATATGTTGACTTTCGCATGGTTCTGTCGTTTTGTGTCCATAGGCAACACAAACTCTTCGTCAGATACATTAAAAGAAATGGTAAATGTTTCATAATCTATTTTACACATGAAACTAACCATTAGATCCCTTCCGATAATACCATCAGTACTTATCGGGAAATTACCGTCCACAATGTGAAATGACTCTGTTATTCGTTGATTCCCAATTAATAAATTTAGACTAGAGGTACCTAAAGATGTGGTTACTTCGTTCGTAATCCCAGTAAGCTTAATTCTATTTTCGTCCTCTATATTGTGCTCTAAATTTCTAAATACATCTATTTTACAAATTGACACGTCTGCACCTGTGTCGATTAAGAATGACAATTGTCTATCAGCCTCATAATTATATATCCTAACAAAATTTGTGCAGCCATTAGATACTCTAAAGATGCTATTTCCTATATCTGCAGTTTTTATACCGGGAGGCTCTCTATGTCCTCTCCGGAACTCAGGACGTTTCCCTGGTCCGATACTACATGGATGTTTCTTCTATAACTTCCCGTGTTGCCATTGTGGCTGTTGTTATAATTACTATTCCTTCTATTATTACGTCTATTTCCTGTATCGCCATTGTTATTCCTACGATAGTTAGATCTACCTCCTGTGTCCCTATCGTTATCGCAATCTCTACGGTTGTTATTATTCCTGTTATTTCTATTATCTCTATTATGCCTATTATTCCTATTTCTGTTACCATCATTGTTCCTCCTATTGTGCTCCCTATTTGTCCTATTTGGATGATCACTGATGCGCATTACACTGCTCGCGGTCTGTGTCTCCGCAATTTCAATTTCTTGAGCCAGTGACACAGCATCTGCAAAAGTCTTGGGCCTCGCCGAAAATACAGTATTCTTCAGCTGATCATTTAGCCCACTTTTGAAAATCGTTAGAGCATAGGTATCATTCATTTGAGTGATGACCTTTCTCTCACCTTCCGTAGCTCGATTACCTAGCTCTTGGATCTGTAGTTGGTTCAACTCGTCTACAAGGGATAAAATTTTGTCTTTATAGGATGTAACAGATGACTTCTTCTGACAAGTACTACTAAGGATAGCGTGAATTTGCGGGACTGTCTTATTGTTCTTAAATCTACTAGACAATGCTGTTTGTAAAGAATTGAAAGTCGAGATTGAGGTATCATTCAGGGTTAAACGCACGTTTGCGGTAAGCTTGACTTTGGTGACGAAATCTATGAGTTGGGTTTTTCCCGTTTCGGATAGCGTGGCGTTCAATAATTCTACAATTTTTAGAAATGATTCCAACTCCTTATATTTTCCCTCAAAGGTGGGAATTATCTTTATAGCGGTCTCTAGGTTAAATTCCGACATCGTGAATCTCTCTTCTAAATAAGGTAAACTTGTCTCTAACTCTTGAGTTAAATCGTCTTGCTTAATGTCCTCTGTGTTGTAACCTTGTTTTCCCAATTGTAACCAAATTTCACCTTCAAGAATAGATGATTCTGCTCTAAACTTCAATTTCAAATCAAGTAATTTCGAACTTTCGTCACTAAAGTCACCTATGACAGACCTAAAACGTTCTTTTCGAATTTTCAAATCGTTCAATTTTTCCAATAAAGTCTCAAATGTATATAAATTTTTACCGCTCTTTTTTAAATTCCTGAGAACCCTTTCATTCTCTAAAATCAGTTCTTCTAAAGCATCCATAAAACCTAGGAGTTTCTAAATCAAAGAATTCCTTAAGAAACACAACCCCATGGAATGTCCACACACGGAAAATAGGAACAAGCAGTTAATTGGAAACAGAGCAGGGAACCATAAAATCAGATAATTAATTAGATAGCACATATATTGTGGAATAGAAGAAGAAAATTGTCCTACATTTATACTGTATTATTATCTTATACATTAATATTTCTGTTGAGACGCTTAACCACGTACTTTTTGGTGTAGCTGTGATAAATATAGAAAACACCTATCAGAACAATAAAGACTGCTGCTGTTGTAAACGACTGCTGGTACTCCTGAAGCACCGTTGTCTCTACCGTGGAACATGAGTTTCCCATGTTACCTCAGCTTTTGAAGTTCCTTTCTAAAATACCGCTGCTGTTCACCCACAGATATCCTGATTAGTCTATGCAGCTCTGCCCGTTGGCGCTTGATTCTCGTTTTTCTGCCTCCTCGTGGCCGTCTTTTTGCCGGTATTTGCGTTAGTCGCTCCTCAATCGCGCTAATATCACGCCTTTTGCGATATTTCTCGATACTGATGGGTTTGGGACCTCTGGGGTCGGTAGCTCCAACCGATGACGGTGTATAAACTGGTGGTTCAGCTTCGACGGGCTCCACAGGTTGCGGCACGTATTCCTCCGCTGTGTTGAAACAGTAAAAAAAATGCCTGCTCCAACTGTCTTCTATCGTCCTCCGTTAACTCAAAATTGATTTCGGACTCATTTTCGTCGCCAGAGATTCCACAGTCCGTAGTTGCAGGATCGCCATATAATGTTATATTACTTGTGCGGGAAACAGGTTTGCTAAACAGTGTTACGATATGATTATTTCATTATATTGGACCATTGATAGTAACTAATAAACCTACTCAAGCGGCTTGGCCGCAGATAGTGCTGGCACCATAGTTTAGGCTAATCCTAAATATTTGCCGTGCTGAATCCACTGGAAAGTGTCTCCTCCAGATAGTCTCACGATTATTTATGAAATCAAAATACCGTAGTTACTTGTCTGCTTCTCCAAACAGAATTGATTTTATTTCTCACAAACTTTCACTTAAATACTATTCTACATAACAATAAATCAATCCAAATTATTATTTGCTTCTCAGCATGTTATTTCCATTTCCCACATTTCCCTGACCTCACACAATGTTCATTTATACCGCACACACAGCATTGCACCATTCATTGACCATTCAATGTTTACATTTTCACTTGACCCAATTTGTCGGCATTGAGTCAAGTGCAATTTCTTCACTTTCTTTCACATGGTCATGGATCTGGGTTACACATATGCATATGCATATGAGTACAGACCCAAATCGTGAAGAATGGTGTCATGCTGTGCTACGGTCGTATTTGTTCTTTTGGGTCGTAGCAATATTTATTATTGCATGGTTCAATGTTATGTAATTAGGAACACATGCGATTGCAATTGTAAAAATGCAATTGGAAATATGCAAACAACATATCGTGGGAAATATGTTGGTTTGTTGTAGTTCTATATCTTTGCAGGGAAATGTGATTAGTATGCGTAACGTTAATTAACGTGTTATAGGAACATGTTAATTAGCGTGTGCGAAATAAAAGGTAAGTTTTACAGTATACATAACACACCTAATAGAACTTTTCTAAAGACAATAAAAATTGATCGGTGCGTCTTGTAGAGTAGAGTACGCGTGATAAGTATTTTGTAGTGTAGCTTCGTGGCTTGACAAGAACCCGCCTCATATGATCCCGCAAATGCTAGTCGTCAAGCACGCGTACGCGGTCGTCAAGCGAAGCTAGTTAGCTGAGCTCGGTATACACGTAGCAGTTTATCACTTTCAAATCAGGCAACTGTGTTTGTTCGGTTACGATGGTTTGCCTCAACTCTTTGTAGCTGTCTGATTCGAAATGTAGGCTGTCCAAATCTATCTCAATGGGGTCCTTGTCATTCACTGTCAATTCCGCTCCCTCGGGTGAAAACATTCGCGAGAGAGTATCGGGCATGATGTTCTGGGTCCCTTTCCGGTGTTTGATGGAAAACTTGAACCTTTGCAGTTTAAGAGCCCATTAGGCCAGGCGTCCATGAAAGTTGACTTGGTTCATCAACTATTGTAGCGAAGCGTGGTCTGTGATGATTTCAATCTGGTGACCTTCGATACAGGGTCGGAATTTCTTCACAGTCATCACCGATGCCAAACATTCCTGCTCGAACACGGTATATTTCCTTTGGGCCGAGTTCAGCTTATAGGACATGAAGGCAATGGAGCTTCCTCTCGGTCAATTGCACAAGCACGGCTCGCACTCCATGTTGACTGGTGACACAGTGAATGGAGAAGGGTTTCCTAAAGTCGGGGCTGTGCCAGACCGGAGCTGATATTAAGGCTTGTTCCCTTTCCGCAACATGTCCGGCAGGGGCGCTGAAACTGTTGCATAGTTCCAAACGAACCTTCGGTACCACCCAAACATACCACGGAAACGTCATAGCTGCTTAACAGTTTTTGGTAAGGGGAACTCGTCAATCGCCCGAGTTTTGTCCAGATCCGTTTTGATGGGGCCATGTCCGATAACATGTCCTAGGTATCGAACTTCGTTCATGACAAACTTACTTTTTTGGACGTTGATGGTGAGTCCCATCTTACTGATGTGCAAGGCTACTTCTTGCAGGAGTAGGAGGTGTTGATCGAACGTTTCCGTGATGAGTAGAAGATCATCCAGGTACACAAAAACTTGGTGTTTCAGATGAGGTAGAATCACTTTGTCCATCAGCCGGGTCATCGTTTGCGGAGCATTACACAGGCCAAAAGGCATTGTGACGAACTGGTATGATGGTCGTTCGGGTACTATGAAAGCGTTCTTATCCCTCGACCCCTCATCGAGTGAAATTTGCCAGAATGCATCTTTTAGGTCGAGGCTTGTAATATAATTTGCTTTCGGCAGCCTCCCCAATATTCCCTCGATTGGTGGAAGAGGTTAAGTGTCTTTGATGGCCACAGCGTCCACTTTCCGGGCATCTAGACAAAGACGGACTTTACTTGGCTTCACCGCCAAGGTTACCGGTGAGGACCAGGCACTTTGGAACTCCTCTATGACCCCCAACTCGAGCATCCTGTCCAACTCTGCGTACACTAGCTTTTCCATGCCCGGTGAGATGGCATAGTGTCTCTGCTTAATTGGCTTACTATCGCTAACATCGATGACATGTGAGACCAGTGTGGTGCGGCCAAGGCCTTGCGTAGCATAAGATGGAAAAGCAGCGATGGATGCTTCGACATTTTCATTGGTTAGGTGTTAATTCATGCCTATCGGGGACAGAAGCGAGTTCGTTGACGTATCTAGTATTTAATGGTGCATCGGTAAGTAAATCTGGAGCCAAACCAAATCGGAGAACGAAATTGACGCCAAGATATACGTTCTGATTCAGATAAGGGATAATAAAGAAGGGAATAACCTTAGTCTGACCTCAGAACTTCACAGGCGTTGTTAATCTACCCTGGATAGAATGCCTGGTGCCATCCGCGGTGCTGTTTTCAGTGCACCAGGGCTTAATCAAGGTAGGAGGCAAGGCAGCTGATACTTGCACCCGTGTCAATCAGTGCAATCGTGATTTCGCCCAATACTTTGATTGGGGCGTAAGGTCTGGTATCATTCTCAGAAATCTCCGAGATGTTACAAAAGTTTAATGTTTAACAGCAGGAGCGCACTCTCTTGCAGAAACTCTGCCAACGACGGGCTGACCATTTTGTTTTGCGCGGGTGAGCGGTGACTTCTTCGGAAGCAAATTTTCGCTCTCGAGCCGCCCGATATTCCTGCAGTCGAACATGGTATGACTTTAGTACGCAAATTTGGGGCTGCCGAGGTTCTTCCGGCAGTGACTGCGGTGGTGAGGCATCCGGAAGAGAGGGGACATCCGCAGTTATAGTTGTGACACCTGGTGGGTTATCGTCAATGTTGTTGGGGTTGGCAGCTGGCTGGGAACCTACTGTGGGGCTTTTAAGTACCACTGAGGAGGTAGAGTACTCGCTTGTCCGTTTTTTGGAGTGGCACAATCTAGGCAGTCTGGAAAATAGGTGTTTGACTTACCGCATCCACAGCAGAAAGTTATACGCCCTGCTCGACATGCAATAAACCGATGTCCGGTTTGCTTGCAGTTCCAGTAGGTCGTGAGATTCCCCACCGCGGCGACAGTAAGCTGATCCGACTCCAAGTTTTCCTCTAGATCCGTGGTGCTGTACTCTGGTGCCACTTCCGCAATTCCACGCTGCGGACCCGTCTTCGCTAGCAGGTAGGGCCGTTCTCGGAGATCTTCCTTGATCCCCTCCAGCCGATTCACGTCCCTCAGCAGCGATTCCATATTCTGCGGGTCTGAGGTTGCAACATCGCAACGAAGTTCCGGCCTTAGGTTGCGTTTCAATACCCGCAGCAGTTGTGTGGATGTCATCGGCTCGGACAGCTGGTCGTTCAGCCGAAGAATGTCGACCCGGTATTGATGGAAGGGCTCATCCGGACATTGCCATCTGGCATGAATGTTGTCCAGAACCCTCTCGTCCATGTTGACCGTAGAGTACTCCGTGCGGAGTACTTCCTTCAGCCGTGACCAGCGTGGAGCTGAATGTATTCGCCAGTAGGTCTCCAGTGCTGCTCCCTCCCCTAAGTAGCATCAGCAAGTATCCTGCCAGCACCGTGTGATCGCCTGCCAACATCTCTTCGATCAGGGAGTCCACCCGACCAATGAAGAGTTCTACGTTCATGCTGTTGGGCTCCCCGCTAAAATGCAGATTCCAGCCCTGGATGATGCTAGGAATATGCTTTGGCTTCAACATATAAGGTTCTTCCGGCAGATCCATTGGACGTAGAGTCGGTGGTGGTACTTGGTTGAGTCGTGGCAAAAGATTCCAAGGCATGTATCGAGGTGGTGGATCCGGATCCTCAGATGGATGGTAGTCTGTTCTCCGAGTCTGGATCGGCTGGTTCATGGTTGGGTCTTGGTGTCCTCGTGCCGATCTGAATCGTTGCAGTGGCGTCTCGGTCTCTTTGCAGCGACGTATGAAGGAGTATGTCCATTCCATTTCAGTGTAACAATCACAGCAGATTTGGTCTGGGGGACCATATTTAAAATTTAGACCACTTTTGAGGTATTCCTTCAGAAAGGTAACAACCCCAATACCTCTCCTTTCACCAACGAAACAATCATAGAGTGGATACCTTCCCTCGCCAATACGTAGTTGTTATCCTAGTGTTGACTCTAATTCGATATAAGCGTGTAATTTAATTCTAAAAGTGCTACAAATAAAAATTAATTACTAATAAGACAAAATTATCACAAGTGGCCGAAAGTGGCGTACTATAACAACTCCTCACAAAAAAAGTGTATTTTAAAAGGTAATAGTATATTAGTATCATGCAAAAAATTGTACTTGGATCAATAGTATTTAAAATGGATATGAAAATTTTCAACAATAAGCAATATCAAATTCGGTCTTTCCATTCCATCGGTACCTTTCCAAAGTAAGGACACCAATGGTATACTCCTCCTGTTGCATCACAGGGACTACTCTCTTGCGGCAGCATGAGGATCAGGGTTCGGAAGTGCTCCTTCGTCCGCAAGTTTCCACAATGTACAACTTGCCAGCCCAGGGTGGATTCTGACCCACAAGCAGTGGTAAACCACCAAAGTATAAGTCAAAGCAGGTCCAAACGATATTGATGTCCGAGGACAACATACGTCCGGAAGTTATTAAACTGCTGGGGCACGATCAGTGCAATATCCCTAAGTAGTTACCTACCCACCAATAATCTGGACACCTTGTAGGGTCACTTAGAGACGATGATCTGTCGCAATTAACTGGGATTCTTTCTTCAGTAACCTTAGCCTTGAAGAATGCGTTGATAAGTTCTATCTGTTTTTCTCGTCCTAAATTACTCAATTCACCCATTTGTTTCACCCAAAGAGGCCTAAAGATGCTCCTTGGTTCAACTCAGATGTTGCTATAGCCATTAAGGTGAAGAATGCATCCCGGAAAAAGTTCATCCCCAGTGGTCTCCTTGACGACCTTGCCATCTACAAGCAGAGACGTGCTGAGGCTAAGAAAATTGCAAAGCTTGCTCTTCATGCTTACGTCAACCATATCGAAGTTGCACTTGAATCCAATCAAACTCGCGCCTTCTGGCTTTATGTTAAGCCCTTAAAGAGTTCTCATCATATACCAGCTTGTTTTAGTTATGATGGCATTATGTCATCTACCCCTCAGGAGCCCTGTGAACTCTTTGCTTCTTTCTCTTCTTCCTTGTTCCGCATTTCAAATGTTTCTCCTTTTACTATCCTTCTTCTTGTTCTTTTTCCTGTCCCGCGATTCGTACCGATTCCTTACAGGTTGAACTTCTATTAAGGAGTCTTGATACTAGCACCGGGAGTGGCACGAACGGCTTTCCAAACTTCCTTGCAACATCACTATCCTCGTCACTCTGTGTTCTTCTTTCAAGTATTTATAATTTAAGCTTAGCTACTAGGATTTTCCTTTCCCAGTGGAAAATTGCCCATATTCTTCCTATCCTCAAATCTGGGGATCGCAATTCCGTTTGGAAGTATCGTCCTATATCTCTCCTTCTCTCTTTTGGGAAAGTCCTTGAAAAGATCGTTCTCGATACTTTGTGTTTCCCCTTATTCTTCCATCCTTAACAGAACAACAACATGGTTTTGTCAGAGGTAGATCTACTCTTACTAACTTACTTTCTTTCACCCACCACATTGCTGCTGCCCTTGACCTTCAGTAACAAATAAACATTATTTTCTCGGATTTTTCTAAAGCGTTTGATTCTGTAGATCACTCACTTTTATTTCGGAAACTTAAAGAGTTCAAAATTCCTGATTTCTTGTACTCCTGACTTCTATCCTATATTTGGGATCGCCGTTGTGATATTGATACTCTGCAAAGTAACCTTTTGCGTCTCGGTGAATGGTGCAAATCAAACAATCTCTCCTTGAATGTTTCCAAATGCCACCAGATGACATTCACCTGTAAAAAATATCATTTTCCCCTTCACCTACATTTTTGTTCGAGTCCGATTGTACAGTGTAACTTCGTTTAAAGATGTTGGTGTGATTTTTGATTGCAAATTAAAGTTTGACCTCCAAAAAGTGCAAGTCGCTTTGTTGTTCATTTTAAGATTCACTTCCTCGTTCCAGCATGTAACCTTCTGTGTGTGCCTTTTCCTTTCATTGATTTGCAGTTACCTGGAATACTGCTCCCAAATGTGGAGCCCCCACCACAGGAATCATACTTATGCTATTGAGTCGGTTCAACGCAGACTCACACGGTCTCTTTTCATCAAATTCAACCTCCCTTAAGTCCCCTATAGCGACCATCTTCGTGCTTTGAAACTCCCTTCTCTTGAATCTACACGATGCTTTCTTGATGAATACATCTTGTACAATCTTTATCCACGGTCACTTACCCCAAATTTTATGCAGTTACTTTCCGACATTGGACACTAGTTGCCCTAATAGATCCTGTGATCAATTCCTCGTGCTGTATACACGCACTAACATCATCTTCTATTATCCCTTACTACGCTTGCCCCGTTTGCATAACCAGCTATGTCTTGGTCCTCTACCACAGTCGCTTGCCGCTTTTAAAACTTGCATTAAAAAAAGAATTTATAAATACAATTATTAATCTTGATCATCGTTATTACTGCTCTTTTTCCCTGTGTTACTCAGTAAATAAGTAATTACACTATTTTCTTTTATTTTCTATGTCTTGGATTCCTTCTTTAACTTTTCTTCATATGTAAATTTCTATTTTTAATAGCATTACCTCTAATTTGTATTCAACTTGTAATTGGACTTCAGTCTGGTTGTTTATCCCTAAATAAACAAATAAATAGAGTATCGAAATACTTAGCTTTTTAATTAGATTACCGAGGATTGCAGCAAATATAATATAATGGTTGAGTTTTAAGGAAATTTTGGCAAATAACAATTGCTTCTGCTCTTAAAAAAGTTGGCTTGAGCTTACGTTGCAACGGTAAATTAAAACAAGTTGGGCAAACAGACCTACGCTCATGTCAGAATGGTTTTATATTCAATTTTCAAAATGCAGTCACCAGATTGAATAAAGTCAAGAAGCATGTCAATGACGATTTTTTTGGAGAAACTATGATTTTCGAAGATCATACTATTATTAACAAAGTTGAACGAATTTCGACTTCTGAAGTTTTTTTATTGTTATACTCATAAATATCTCCCTTGATAATTATTTCAGATGTCCATTCGCGACGGAGGAAACACATTTTTCATGTATTTTCCCCCTGTTCCCCTACTGAAGCAAAAACTGATAGTTTAAGAACTGTTTTGAAAAGCTCCCATGAAAACTTTCATTTCATACTCATATCGGCTACGTTTGATGCATTTTTTTTTCAGAGGCCACTCTCCTGTACTGTTATCATCGATTAATGGCCAATTTTTTCGATTCCTAGAGTTGTTACAAAGCCCTTTTGCTAGGAGCTCTCTCCCGCCTCCTTGACTTGTTTCACTTATGAGTATTAATTGTAGGTACTCATCTTCAGTCATTCATTAAATTGAATCAAGTGTTCAAAGCATGCACCTTAAACGTTGAAGTGGGGAAAAAATAACTCAAAATTATTCAATCTTCGCATTTAAAACAGCCACTATTTTGTTTTCCGATTACTGATGCCACTAGCTGAACCGATTCTCAAAGATATTCATGACACCTATCATTCCTGAAATTTTCATGCAAATCCTAGCAAAACTGTAGTGACTGAGTCGGTAAAAAGCGCATGTTGTTCCATAGCCATATGTTGGCATAGTAATAAATGCAGCGCATATTGTTCCATAGTAATACAGGAAAATTCAAACCGCTATAACTTCGCTAAATATGATTCAATTTTTATGAAACTTGCAGGGTTAATCAATCATCTGTGTGCTGAATTTTATAGAATTTAAGGGTACCGTTAAGATTTTATTCAAGAAAACATAAAATCGATAAATCATACTATTGCTAACAAAGTTGAGTGAAATGCGACTTCTCACGTATTTGTTGTTGTTATACTCACCAAGGCCTACATTCATATTTTTTTCAGATTTTTCGGATCACAAGTGTCCCATCGCGAGGGGGGGACACAATTTTTCCGTGTAATTCCCCTCCCTGTGGGCCCCTCGAAGCAAACTTTGCAAAAGTAAGACCTGTTTTGAAAAGTTCTCATCAAGACCTTTCATTTGATACCCATATCGGCTACCTTCAATGAAATTTTTTTTCGGGGAGTCACTCTCCTACATGGGGAGACCCCCCTTAAATACCTTATAAAATTTTTTTGTAGTTGAACTTTGAAGAGAGCACCACTTTACACCTACATACAAAATTTGATGCTTCTAGCTTAAGTAGTTTCCGAGAAAAACTGCTGTGACACACGGACGGACGGACGGACGGACGGACAGACAGACGGACAGACGGACAGACAGGACGCGATTTTAGAAGGGTTTTGTAAAATCATTTTACAAAACCCTTAAAAATAAGTTTGTAACGAAAATTGGTTTCATTGTTGTTAGAGGGTACAATTAGTGGCGATTCCTATACTAGTAGGATTCATCAGGAGTTTGCAGGTATATACTTATAATTGAGCAACGAACCCGATCCTTCATTTTTTTCTTAGTTTACCATTAAGATACCTTCTATAGTGCCAATTTCGGTGAGGATAATTAACAGCATTTACTATTTCCACAAGGTCTTTCCGGAAGCTTCTTAAATAAGTGTTAATGTATACTTGAGCATCATCCGTTCTTCTTCTTCTTTGTAGCACTACAGCCCCTCTCGGGCCTTCACTTAGAGATAGTTAGAGAATCTCATTTTCATGACCGTATTGATTTTTTCGGGAGTTGGTTTGGTCAGTACCATGCTCGCATGTGTCTGCTCAGCTATGATATGATCTGATTAAATCAGTACATATCACCACTAGGTGAACACTCGAAGTCTGTCCGAAAAATCCCCTGAACTAAATCACAATGTTCACCAACGAGATTTGAACCTGGGAGCTTCGGCTTATGCGTCTCATGCTCTAACCACTAGACCACCCAAACTATAGCATCATCCATTAGCTATATCTATTTCTTGGCAGGTTTACGAGAAGACAGTAACTAATATTTATTTTTATTCGTGATCATTCCCAAATGAATCTAACTCTATGCCATTGAAACCTTCCATAAATATATATCTTGCATGCTGACAAATTTATTTAAAGTGTTTTTATACCATAATTTACTTTAAGGTATAATCAATCGACTTTCAAGGTATAATAATAAATAAGATACCCATTATTTTACAATACAACCAGGCTCTATAGCTTTTATTTGTCGCCATAAGGAAACGTGATTTGAAAAATACTGCATTTTAAAAATGTCTTCCTGCTGTATAACGGCAAATGCATAAACCGAAGGTAGGAAAGTCTTGACTTCCAATTACTTAAAATAAATATATGCACTTCATATGAAATAATTTATCTAGCGACATTTCAAACCAGAATACAAAAAAAGTTTACGAGCCACTGCATGGATGTGTGCCACCCGTATCCCATTGGAAATAATCATGATAATCAGACTGCTCAGTGCAGACAAGTTCCATTCTCTCTGCTGGACAGGTTTCAGACAGACGGACAGACAGCAGATATTCCACTCCGATAGATTTGAGCAGATTAATTAATGATCGAATATCATAATGATTTAGAGATCAATTAATCATAACAGGGCAGAGCCACAATCGAAATCGATCAATAAATCAATTTTGTGGGTCACGAAGGTTTCTAGCCGCGGAAGGGGTGGCTGGACGATGGTGATGAGAAGTTAAATTTTTCCTGTTTGTCTTTCACTATCCGAAGAAGTCGATGCACAGGCTCCTGCATGATTGTTTGATTGACCCATGATGGTAATGAGAGGAGCTTCATATCGAGTAAATTCCTTCGCGATATGCAAATACCATTGCCAATCGCTCGTTTCCCAGCCGAGTGACCGGTGCCGGCGCGACGGGTGGTCAATTTCTAAGTTTATTTTGTTGGCATGTCGACATGATCTTTTGGGGTGATCACTCTCGATCAGCTTTAATATCATTTCGCTGTAGTGACAGGCACGCCATGAACCAAACTTTTATTCATGATTTATATTTTGTGTTTTTGCTTCTGGTGGTTTGATGCATGATTATAGAAAATGTCAGAATTTAAGCTGGATATTATGCCGTCAGTCAGCTTTCGAGGGATCGCACGGAACGTACAATAACCCCCTGGTTATGCAATGGGAAAAAGTCGGCAAGGGATAAAAATAACATGTAATTATGTCTTCATCAGCATCAATTTGTGATTATCTTTTTGAGATGTTTGTCCTACTTAGTACCTTCTTTCTGGTTAACATGTTTTGATGTTATTTCCCATAGTGAAATGCTTGAAAATACCTTGGAATTAAAAACCTCTGACCTCAATCACGGTTTGAAAGGGATTTACTCGTAAACTCCAAAAATGTTCAATCTTAGAAAATCAATAAATTTAGCAAAACGATTTACAATAAACTTACCTTTAGAAAATCGTACGCCTTAGTGCTGCTCCAAAAACTCCATCCTCCTTTCAACCTCCATTCCTTTGTTCATGCACACCATAATCAATCCGAATGCCTTGAATACTTTCAGTTGCCAAAAACGGAGGCCAATCATATCTTAAAAACAGAAATTGCGAGAATGCGCACTCATCGAGGAGCATCCTTCTTTGTAATTACAATGGAATGGGCATATGTTAATTTTATTTGAATGTTTCTGTTTTTACGTGGACATTAAATTGTTTCGTACCAAATAAAGCGGTGGAATTTGAATTGTAGTAAAAAAGCGTCAAGCGTTTGAGCATGCCATTGTTCAGCACCTAAAAATTTTATCAGGTCAGAAAATTCTGCGAAGATATTTTAGAATTCCAATTTTCTTGCTAGTTATCTTCTGCGAATACGCTTGGAGACAATGGGAGCGTGTTGCAATGAAATTTTCAGTATTTTATAGAACATGTCCTCTCTTTAAACTATATTATATTTTGAAGGGATTGTTGCTATTTCATATGGGAATAAAAACTAAAATTGTTGCTACTTCTGAGGACTGCACTCACATATAATGAGATGCCATTTTATGCCTGCTTGTCTGTCTAACTTGTGAGAAGGGCTAAAACAAGCATAAAGAGTATAGTAGTGCGTACGGAAGGATCTGCTGCATATTTGCAAGGAATTTTATACTGCATTAATTTGATGTATTGAAATTAATTATCATTCACTTCTCAGCATAAAATGACCTCAGGGTGGATCATAGGGCAAAGGCATGTGAACAATGAAAGAAAGTTACACAAAATGTAACTTTGTTACGCATCAATATTTAAGAGATTAGGGCCGCGAAGGGAAGGTGGACTGCGCGCCTCATGCCGGATGTGAGACCGTGGCTGAATCGAAGGCATGGTGAGACTGACTTCTATCTGTCACAGCTTTTGAGCGGGCACGGGTGTTTTCAGTCTTACCTGCACAAGATTGGTAAGTCACAGTCCCCGAATGTCGGAAGGCGATGCCTGCCACATATTTTTGCGTGCAAAAAATGGGACAGCCTGCGACGGGACCTCTACAGGGGGACGGAAAAGCTCACCCTGGATAGTGTAGTTGCGGTGATGCTTGGACCAGTTGACAAATGGAATCATGTGGCACATTATGTTCGGGCAGTCTTGAAAGATAAAAGGGGCTCGCAGCAGCCAAGGACGTCGAGGCTGGGGGATCGCTTGTCTTCCCCTCTCCTCTCCCAACAGAGGAGAGATGCACTAGCTTAAAGACGCCTCAAGGCGTAACAAAATGAGTCATGGCCCAACGTAATGTGTCAAATGGTTCCAGGCTGGATTCTCGGGTTGACAAGGGAGGTGTTTGGTGGGTAGTCCAGTCACTTGTGAGCATGGGCATCTCACACTCAGAGCGTAAATGGCATTCACCAACAAACCACAAAAACAAAAAAAATACTTAATATTTAAGATATGATGTTTGAAAGCATTTATAATAAAATAAGATCTTTCAGCAGCATGGCAGGTAGGATAAAACCATCAACATTGAAGAGAATATAAGAGCTTTCTCCATGTTTAGCGCTCAAAATGCATAAATTTTTGCCAAATTTTCCAATGAAAACGCTATTTCCCCCTTTGTTTATGATATATTTCGACAAGAGTAAGTTGCTTCCGACTTCAGTGTCAATGGCTTCCCAGAGAAGGGAACAACTTACCCCCGAAATATATATTTGTCGAAAAATATCATAAAGGGGAGATTCGGGATAGATGGACCACCGGTATAGAGGGACCATTCGAATATTTCGCTGGTCTGTCACAGTAGCGCCGCATTCATTGTGTAGTGGTATGATCTTAACCTAAAATGGCATGCTAGTAGCGTTGTTTGTCTGAACGAGAAGCTGGTCCGTCTATCCCTGACAATTAGGATAGATGGATCTGTGACATTTATGAAAGTTGACCCACTTGAAAAAACCTGGAAAAGGTGGACCATATTTCCTATTAGGACTTTACTTCTTATATAAATTAAATGCTACTTATCATTGTCAACATAAAAGTGTGTTCTGGTACGTTGGTTTCTTTATGCTATAGAAAAATGCCTATTTTTTATACTAGAAAAGGTACGTCTGGACGAAAAAAATGGTCTGAACATAGTTTAAAAAATGCAGTCAAAGCTGTTGAAATTACGGAAATGGGATTGAATGCTGCTGCAAAAGCATTTGGCATACCGAAAACCACTCTAAAGAGACGCATTAAGTCACAAAGTTTCTATAAAGGTTCCATAGGGAAAAACTCATTGGTAGGAATTACAAACGGAAAAGCAAATCATTGGACATATAGAAAAATTTTACAATGAATGAACTAGATACTCAATACGTTCTATGGCTTCTTATTTAGCTGAAAACCTGCAATTGAAGCATAATTTCAATCATGAAACTAAACAAGAAGGGTACGACTGGCTTTTTTCTTACGAGAGCAAAGGGTATAATAAGATAAATGTCAAAGCGTATTTTGACCTCTTAAAGAATGTTTTGCAAGAAAATGCTCTTCTGGATAAACTTTGAAACATTTTCAACATGGATGAAACAGGTTTGCAGCTGATTGACGAACCTGCGAAGTTAGTTGCCTTGAAAGGCCCAAAAAATGTGACTTCTGTTACTTTGGAGAAAAGAGTGAAACCATCTCAGTATTGGTATATGTAAGTGGAGAGGGTACATTCTTGCCACCTTTTTACATAATGAAAGGAAAGAATCTAAAACAGGAGTTTTGTGACGGTTTGCCTCCTGGCTCTGAAGTAAAAATGTCTCTAAAGTCTGGCTATGTAAATAGTGATTTATTTTTTGATTGGCTGAGTAACCATTTTACTTCAAGAAAATCAGCAGGAAAGGTACTTCTTCTTTTAGATGGACATACATCGCACACTAGCTGCATTGAAATACTAGAATTTTTAGCTTAGCTTGGGCTAAGTCAGCAAACGCAGATAATGGAATAAGTGGTTTTAGAAGCTATGGAATCATTCCTTTTAAGCCTGATGCGATAGGAGACTGTAAAGTTTAAACTGTAAAGAAAGGTTTAAACAATAGTAAACAGTCTTAAGCTCTCCAGAAAACATAACTGTTCTGAAAAATAAAAAAATTAAAGAAAGGGTTAAATATTAAAATTAAAGAAAAAAAGAAGAAAGTCAGAGAGGAAAAGAAAAAAAGATAAGGAGAAAAAGAAGCTAGAGGGAAGAAGTGAGAATAAAATGTGAGCAACTTTCAACAAAAGTAAGAGAACAAAAAGAACTTAGAGCTTACGTCATCCTCAGATTCTGTAGATATTGGTATCGGCTGGGAAAGTGCTAGAGAAACTCATCAAGGGAAGACTCACTGACTTGATTCGTGCTGCTGGGGACCTATCTCCTCGGCAGTACGGCTTTAGAGCAGGACGTTCTACCATTGATGCGATTGCAGAGGTGGTGAACGCGGTCCAAAAGGCAGAGGGATATAGTCGCACCAAGCGACGAATCGTCCTGTTGGAGACACTCGACGTCAGGAATGCCTTCAACTCCGCTAGATGGGTGGATATTCTGGACACGCTGGAAAACTCTTTTCAAGTTCCAGAATATCTAATGCGGCTTTTGAGGAACTACCTTAAGGACCGAAGCCTGCTCTACGACACGACACAGGGCCAACGAAGGATGGAAATTACATCGGGTGTTGCCCAGGGATCTATCCTCTGTCCGGACCTGTGGAACGTGTCTTACGACGGGCTACTGAGACTTGAGATGCCAGATGAGTCGCGCTTGGTCGGCTATGCGGATGATGTTGCGGCTCTGGTCACCGGACGCACCGTTGAACAAGCGCAACTCAGACTGGGTATGCTAATGCGCCGAGTGAGGGACTGGATGACTGCTCGCGGGCTCAGTTTAGCACTGGAGAAAACCGAAGTAGTCATCTTGACAAAAAAGAGAATCCCTAGAGTAAGGATGATCAGTATTGGAGACATACAAATCGAATCGAAGCCAGCGGTGAAGTACCTGGGGCTACTGATCGACTCGAAGATGAGTTTCTCTGAGCAAATCAGGGCAACGGCTGAGAAGGCTGCTTCGGGAATATCGGCCCTGAGTCGACTTATGGCCAACGTAGGGGGACCCAGCCCATCAAGAAGACGCCTCTTGATGAGTGCTGTAGGGCCAGTGCTACTGTACGGAGCAGAGGTATGGGGCGACGCTCTCAGCAAGGAGGTATACCGAAAACGATTGGCACAGGTACAGAGAAGAGGAGCACTGAGAATTGCATCTTCGTATCCAACAGTCTCCGACTCGGCGGTGAGAGTGATTGCAGGCGTGATACCTGTCGCCCTCCTTGCTAGAGAGCGCTGCGCTATTTACCTGCGCCGAAACGAGGATGCGAGGGAGATGGTTGTCCGCAAGGAGAGAGAACGCTCGCTCAACGATTGGCAACAGTCTTGGAGGAATTGCACGAAGCGAAGGTGGACTGCGCGCCTCATCCCGGATGTGAGACCGTGGCTTAATCGAAGGCATGGTGAGACTGAGTTCTATCTGACCCAGCTTTTGAGCGGGCACGGGTGTTTTCAGTCTTACCTGCACAAGATCAGTAAGTCACGGTCTCCCGATTGTCGGTTTTGCCCAGGAGAGGAGGACAATGCCTGTCACACATTTTTTGCGGGTACCAAATGGGCCAGGCTGCGAAGGGAACTCTACAGGGAGACGGGAGAGCTCACCCCGGATAATATAGTTGCGGTGATGCTCGAATCGGTTGACAAATGGAACCAGGTGGCACATTATGCTCGGGTAGTCCTAAAAGATAAAAGGGACTCACAGCGGCTGGAGGTCCTGGGGCTGGGGGATCGCTCTTCTGGCACTTCCTCTTCCCCTCTCCCCTCCCGCTAGGAAAGGGACTCCCCAGCTTGAAGGCGCCCCACGGCGTAACAAAACGAGACCTGGCCCGAAGTAATGTGTCAAACGGTTCCAGGCTAGGTTCTCAGATTGACAGGGGAGGTGTTTAGTGGGTAGTCCAAGGGTACCCTCCATGGGAGTCATACACTGCCAGACTCGGCGGGCGTAAATGCCTTCACCTCCCTACCACAAAAAAAAAAAAAAAACAAAAAGTTGTCAACAAGAGAAAATCTAACGAGGAAAACTCCGCAGATGGAGGATGCAAGCTGCAATTAATAGCGGACAATCAACAAACAATCGAACTGCAAAAAGAAAATGATGAACTAAGGCTAGACACACAGTCTCTCAAAGATTTATTCAAGAAAGGGATGAATCCTCAAAAGGCGCAGCCACGAAATCAAGTGCAACAGATAGCAAAGGCGAAGAAAAGTGCAAAGCAAGCAATGCCAAAAGAAGTTACAAGTGCTGGTGGCAGCAATGAGAGTCAAAACTATTTTGCAGCGCTGGAGGGATTAACCAAAGAAATGGAAGTTGGAGGAAACATCGAAGATAATTCTTATCAAGATAATAATGCAAATTTTATTCAGCATTTAAAAAATAAAAATAAGGTGAAGAGACCAGCTCGCTGTTCTGCTGGTTCCTCTGTAAACGTTTCCAAAAGGTAGAAAAAGTTCCGCCAATCAACGTGTTCAGGCAAAGCGGAAAAGATATGGTTCGGCTATGGGCAGCCGGAAATAAACTAACCAATTTAAAGATAAAAGAGTTAATCCTGAAAATTTTACTATAAGAACGAAATCACTGGTTGATTTCAAGTCAGCCAAAGATACGCTGAATTCTCGGGAGGTTCCTCACTTCATCTAAAGCTGCACCTGAAATTGAATTTGTATCAGCCAAAGCCTTTGCGACAAGAAGGTGGATCATAGAAACTTTACCTGGTATAAATTACAAATAAGAGCAGTCCAAGTGCCCTTCAATAAATAAGGCACTTGAAAAAAATCATACTGCATTAACTGTGGTGTTTTTGGTCATCCACCATCATATCGAGGATGCTCCCGATATCAAGATGCAAAAGTGAAATAAGTTCCAAAGCAAACACAAGTATACCGTATTGTTATACTTTCCAACTTCGTCAGGCCCGGAGTATCATTTGCACTTACACCTTAACCTTAAACGTTGAAGTTAATAACTCAAAATTATTCAATCTTCGCATTTAAAACAGCCACTATTTTGTTTTACGATTACTGATACCACTAGCTGAGCCGATTCTCAAAGATATACATGACACCTATCATTCCTGGAATTTTCATGCAGATCCTAGCAAAACTGTAGTGTCTGAGTCGGTCAAAAGCGCATGTTGTTCCATAGCCATATGTTGCCATAGTAATAAATGCAGCGCATATTGTTCCATAGTAATACAGGAAAATTCAAACCGCTATAACATCGCTAAATATGATACAATCTTTATGAAACTTTCAGGATAGATCAATCTTATAAATAGACATACGTGCTGCTGTACGTACTGAATTTCATTGAATTCAAGGGTACCGTTAAGATTTTATTCAAGAAAACATAAAATCGATAAATCATACTATTACTAACAAAGTTGAGTGAATCGCGACTTCTCACGTATTTGTTGTTGTTGTACTCACCAAGGCCTACATTTCTGATTTTTTTCAGATTTTTCGGATCACGGGTGTCCAATCGCGGGTGGGGGGGGGGGACACAAATTTTTCGTGTATTTCCCCTCCCTGTGCGTCCCTCGAAGCAAATTTTGGCAAACTAAGACCTGTTTTGAAAAGTTCTCATCAAGATTTGATACCCATATCGGCTACCTTCAATGAAATTTTTTTTTCGGGGGGTCACTCTCCTATATGGGGAGACCCCCCTTAAATACCTTATAAAATTTTTTTGTAGTTGAACTTTGAATAGATCACCACTTTACACCTACACACAAAATTTGATGTTTCTAGCTAAAGTAGTTTCCGAGAAAAACTGCTGTGACACACGGACGGACGGACGGGCGGACGGACAGACAGACAGACGGACAGACTGGTCGCGAAACTAGTAGGGTTTTGTAAAATTATTTTACAAAACCCTAAAAACGGATTGGAGAATGTTTCAAAAGAAGTTTAATCGAGAGTACCAGAAGCAGTGTCCTCTTTCTGATGATGGCAACATTTGTGGAATGGAAAAGAAATTTAACTAACGATGAAATTAGACCTCTATTTGTTGAAGTTAGGCAAGCTGACGATAGAAACAATTGAGAAAGTAGTTGCCAAGAGCAAACATCTTTAAAGAGATTGAAAAGCCTTCTTCTGACAGGCATCAACAATATTTATCGATGATTTTTGGAATACAACCATCCCTCGTTGACTTTGTTGAAATTACATCTGAAGGATGTCCGGAACTTGATCCGTTCATACTTCAGGAGTGAGGTCAGCAATCAATGGGTGGAAAAATTGAGGGGTATTAGCCCGCAGGACTCAAATGAAAAGTGAATAACTTGTTCCGTAAACAGTCTCGAGTGAAGGTATTGAATCTTGCAGTCGCTAGTGATGGGATAAATCTTCTCGAGAATGCTGGTATCAAAATTGATAGTACGACTCTGGATAGAAATGGAAACAGGATTATATGTGCTAGTTTGCAGAAACTTGCCCTGATTGGAACTCATTTTGAATTGGATCAACTACCAAACCCAGAGAGAGGGAATAAAATATTTTCAGAGGTCGTTGAAGGAAAAGTTTCCGACTTCAAATCCAGCCTGAACGGCGAACTTCTTCTTCATTTCAACGAAAAATCAACTTCTGACCTCATACCGAACTTGAATCTTATTGATTATTTTGTCAGCTATGAAGACTTGTGCTTCATATTTGGCTGGATAAACAACAAGAAATCAATTGATTTTGACGGTACTCCAAACATAGCTCGCCGACATTTACCTGAGGTTGCTATTAGGAATTATAGCATATTGTTCAACAACACACTAAGCAATTCATATTTCCCAAATGAGTGGAAAAAGCCAAAGGCATTTCCAATCTTGAAAAAAGGAAAGGAATCTTCATGACCTAAAAGCTATCGCCCAATCAGCTTGCTGCCTGACATCAGCAAGGTTTTTGAAGTGATACTCAACAAAGCATTAAACGCCATCCTTCGTAAATATGAGTTGGTGCCGAATTACCAATTTAGTTTTCGTGCGAGGCATTTGACCATACATGTGATAATAATAGTAACCTCAGACATCTGTTGGAAACTAAACAACAAAGAATGTGTTGGAGCGACCTTCATTAGATGTGGTTAAATGGATTGATTTTTAAACTTATTCAGGACAGATTCCCGAAACACCTTGTCACCATGATGTGCAATATGTTATACGGGAAATCATTGATGGACATCTGACGATAATGCGTAACTTCAAGGTCTTGAATGATCTACAGTAGGCAGCTGTTACTGTGCCTCAGCTCTTCTCAATATTCATTTGCAAGCTATTGAACGGCTTTGATTTTTACATCTCACCAACGTGATCATTGGTAGCGTTTGCTCATGATCAGATCATATAAACGGCAGACCGAAAAGCTCCATAGCTCGGAACAATCTTCAAAAAACGTTCAATGATGTGCAGTTCTACACCGACAATTGGCGAGTGAAAATCAATGCGCAGAAATGCGAAACAATTTTGTTTCGGACAACGTGGCAGGGGGCCAGACAAGATCTGGAATGTAATTGGAAGGACTTCAATATTTTGGCTGGTGACGGTAGTGGAGAACGGGTTCCACGTAAATCCTGTGTTCGATACCTCGGTGTTCATCTCGATCAGTGTCTGTACTATACTGAACATGCGAAAATCATGCTCAGTAGAGAACAAAAAGTGTGTGGTCTGTGTGGTCTAGTGGGTAGAGCATGAACGCATAAGCCGAAGGTCCCAGATTCAAATTTGGTTGGGAGCAACGTGACTTAGTGCAGGGGATTTTTCGGACAGACTACGAGCTGAGCAAGCACATGGAAGCATGGTTCTGACCAAACCAACTTCCGAAAGAATCAATACGGTCATGAAAATGAGATACTCTAACTATCTCTAAGTGAAGGCCCGAGAGGGGCTGTAGTGCTACAAAGAAGAAGAAGAAGAGCACAAAAAGTAGTCACAGCCCTTCGACGACTCTTTAATTCTAGATACATTGATCAAAAGCTCAAAGTTATCTGTTGCAAAACTCTTATTAGGCTAGTTTTGACATATGGATGTCGATTTGATACAATCAGAGCGCTAGTACTATGGAAAGATTAGGAGTTTTCGAAAGGAAATGTTTTTGTACATGACTGGTTTGTACAGAAAGTGTGATAAACATAAGCAGTCGAGCAGCCCCGAGGTGATCTGGAGTGGCTGCTCCTGAAGAGATGAATTTGTCACCCCGTCGAAACTGTTAGTTTGTTGTTTTACTATTTTAAAGTAAACTACATCCGTCAAGTTTCCATCCTTTAGGCAGAGATGAGTGGTACACTTCAGCCACTTTGACATCTCTAGGTTTGACATTCCCCTTGTATTGCAACTACCTTTTTGTATAATGTTTGCGTTTATCTCGAGCTTCCCTGTCCGCTGACTTTAACCAGACAAAAAAATTTTGAATAACTGTAGAGTAGCGTAATTGACACATAATAGAACATTTCTAAAGATGATAAAAATTGATTGGTACGTCTCGTAGAGTAGCGTACGCACGATAAATATTTTGTAGTGTAGCTTCATGGCTCGATAAGAACCCGCCTCAGATGATCCCGCAAATGCTAGTCGTCAAGCACGCGTACGCGGTCGTCAAGCGAAGCTACTTAGCTGAGCTCGGTGTTGTTTATAGCTCGCTGGCACTTGTGCCAGACAATCGGCAACCGTGTCCTATATGGATATAAAAAAATTTATAATAAAAGCCTGAGACGGATTGGAAACACTATGTATCGAATAGAAAAATTTATTCAACTGCTAAATTGCCAAGAGTCGATATCTTCATACTGAAACTTCTTCGTAATCATATCGCAAGATCTGTAACTGTGAGTAAAAGCCCCAGGATTACAGCCGTTCCACCCTACAGTCGGGTATATTATGACTTGCCTCGATATTAGCTTCGTTCCTCCCGAAGCATTCGTGAATTTTACACTAATCGATATGTTTTTGATTCTGCTTGTGTCCCAATC
The DNA here is from genome assembly GCA_963969285.1 of Odontomyia ornata. Lineage (NCBI taxonomy): Eukaryota > Metazoa > Arthropoda > Insecta > Diptera > Stratiomyidae > Odontomyia > Odontomyia ornata. The sequence continues at coordinate 301,325,378 of OZ017739.1, read as the reverse complement.
ATATATCACATATATAGACGGGCCACCGATAAGAAGATAAAATATCTTCCAAATTTGAGTTCACGGGACCAACGATTCTACTGGAGATGCTTATTTACTAGATTCGTTGAGGCTGGTAGAGATGAAACGGAGCAATCTAGGTATCCGTCGCAATGTCTAAATTATTCGTGTTTTTCTTCTCTTTTTGTGTTTTCCGTTACTTAGTTTTTAATTTCATCTCATTATTGCTACATTTAGTGTTGTTATTTATTTGTGTTAAAAGCTAGGGATAGCTTTCAGTATAAGATAACGTTTTTATGATTGAATTTGTTTAGAACTAGGGTGTAACTTATTGGGTATAGTATAAAAGTTCACTGTTGCGTTAGTATTATAATGAATTTTTGAATAGTGGTGGTTGGTTTTTCTCCTTTTTCCAATTGAATCAAAAAAATATGTAATAATTTTAATTAATTTGAATTTACAATTGTTTTTTTTCATTAAATGTTTTTCATTGGTAACGAACACTTTCCAGAAAAAGTATCCGTACATGCAAGATAACAAAGTTATCATTGTATTAAAAAGGATATGTCCACTTAATTTGAATGCCTTCTTTTATAATATCATAAAATCTACACTTTTGCATGATTCCCAATATGTTTCATAATACTTACTATTAAACAAGTTGGATAGACAGACCTACGCTCATGTCAGAAGGGTTTTGTACTCGACTTTCAAAATGCAGTAACCAGCAACGAATTAAATCAAGAAACATTTAAAAGACGATTTTATTGGAGAAAATGTGAAATTCGAGGATTAACTATTATTAACAAAGTTGAACGAATTTTTACTTCTGAGGCACTTGTTATTGTTATGCCCATAAATGAGGGAGATATTTTTTTCAAATTTTTTAGATCATTCCGTTCCATTCGCGAGGGAGGAAACGCATTTTTAATATATTTCCCACATGTGCCCCCACTGAAGCAAAAACGGTCAGTTTAAGAACTGTTTGGAAAAGCTCTCATAAAGAACTTTCATTTGATACTCATATTGGGTACCCTGTACTGTACTGGCCAATTTTTTCGAATCCTAGAATGGTTACAAAGCCCTTTTGCTAGGAGCTCTCTCCTGCCTCCTCGACTTGTTTTACCTATGAGTTGTAGGTACTCATCTTCAGTATTCCATTAAATTGAGTCAAGTTTTCAAAGCATGCACCTTAAACATTGAAGTAGGGGAAAAATAACTCAAAACTATTCAATCTTCGCATTTAAAACAGCCACCATTTTGTTTTACGATTACTGATGCCACTAGCTGAACCGATTCTCAAAGATATTCATGATACCTATCATTCCTGAAATTTCCATGGAAATCCTAGCAAAGCTGTAGTGTCTAAGTCGGTAAAAAGCGCACATGGTTCCATAGCCATATGTTTCCATAGTAATGCAGCGCATATTGTTCCATAGTAATACAGGAAAATTTAAATCGCTATAACTTTATTAAATACCATTTGATCTTTATAAAAATTTCAGAAAAGATTAATCTTATAAATAGTCATATGTGTGCTGAATTTTATTGAATTTAAGAGAACCGTAAAGATTTTATTTAAGAAAACAAAAAATCGATAAATCATACTATTACCAACAAAGTTGAGTGAATTTCAGCTTCTCATGTATTTGTTGTTGTTGTACTCATTAAGGCCTACATTCATTGTTTTTTTCAGATTTACCCTTCTCCTGCGCCCCTCGGTACCGATAAGGCAATTTTAAGACTTGTTTTGAAAAGATCTCATTAAGACCTTTCCAACGACACCCTACTCGACTACGAATGGCGAAATTTTTTTTTTGAGGGGTCAACTCCCTATATGGGGAGTCCCCCCTTAAACCCCTTTGAAATTTTTTTTCACCCTTGAACTTTCAAGAAGTCACCACTTCTGACTTTTCTACAAAGTTTCATGGCTGTAGCCTCTATAGTTTCGGAGAAAAAGTGCTGTGACATACAGACGGACGGACAGACGGACACAGGTCGTGATTGCAATAGGATTTTGTATTTTAGTAGAAAACCCTAAAAAGACTTGAAATTCAAACAAAATCAATTTATGGCAACAAAATAGACCAGAAAAAGTATCCATACAGAACAAGCCGGGGGATTCCCCGTTTTATGCGATGACATACGAGTATGCAGATGCATATTAAGTTTTTAGGTCCGATAATAGTAGGGGTGAGTATCGGTCGGTTCGGTTACCGAACCACACCAAATCAGCTAAACCGAAACCGAACTGACTCTCTCACAGAAAACCCGAACCGATCCGATAAATGGCAAAACCGAACTCAACCGAACCGATAAAAATCGGTTCGGTTCGGTTTTTATCGGGTTTAACCGAAATAAACCAAAAAGTATAGAGGGTTGATTAAGAATATCCATTAGAAATAAAAAAAAACAAACCATGCCTTCAATTTGTTCATAAGAAACGAAATATAGTATCTCGAGTAATACCAATTTATTAATTTTATTTTGATATCACAATGAACAACTGAACCAAAATCTTCGAAACTTAAGTTTAAAATAAGGTTTATAAATTTTCATTTTTTTAAGTTTAGATAGATACTTTTTAAGTTTAGATATGTATTATATTATTATATTGTACTGAAAACGAGTCAAATGAAGTTTTGATTATACAACAAACAATAAAAATATAATATTCAAGTTCTGCAATCTTGAACCAACCAACAGTAAATTCCACCAAAGTCAGTATAGGGGAGTCATCAAATTACTACAAATAAAATTACATTATCATATATTGTAATATGAGGAAAAAGTTAAAATTTATATCTATAGACGAAAATCTTTATAAAAAATAATAATAAATTTGGATGAATATTTACACGTCTTACACGATCATTCATGCTGATTGATCAGTATGGGAAGAGCTTGCACTAACTCCAATATTCGGTAGGTCTAAAAAGGGGAACAAATAAGCAATGAGATTGATATTAGAATAATATTAATACCTTTTTCGAATTTCTCAATCTCCTCCAATTGCTCCTCAATGCATTTCTTTTGCTTTTGTGTTCGTAGCCAATCTTGTACACATATTAATGATTCGTCAATTTTAGGAGTTAAAGAACTCCTGAATGGATCCAACACACGACCGCCAGTACTAAACGCGGATTCAGAAGCAACTGTTGAAATTAGAATTGATAAAATATCACGAGCCATTCGTGCAAGGATAGGGAACCTTTCACTATTCAATTGCCACCACCTCAACAAATCGAAATCCTTTTTATTATCTTCAACTAGGCTTTCCTCCAAGTATAAATCCAGTTCTGATTTTGTTTAATAACACCTTCCAATTCTATTTTCTGCTTCTTGAACTTTGCTTTTATAAATGAATAAGGTTCACTCGTTGATTCACTAACGCTTGACTTTGAAGACGAAGTGATGGCCAATGCACCTTACATTTGCTTATACTCGGAAAATAACACCGCCATTTTATTTCTGGCCTCATGAAAAAATATTTCACTTGTTTCTTTGCCAAACATCTCACTGAATCCATACAGCATATATTCACATTTCTCACGTGGATCCAGAATATTTGCGAAGAAGATCAGCTTATTCATTTTGCTTGGTTCTCCCCAATATTTGTCGAATTTCAATTTCATTGTATTTCCTAAATGTCTAGCTTCCAAATCATTACTGTTTTTCCATTCATTTAAAATGCAGCATACATTGCTAATCTCATTGAAAAATGAATTAGATGTTACATATAAGGAACCTGAAATCCTCAGTGTAGTTTTGTAGAAATTTTCAAGCATGGTAGCCATCCTTCTTGCACAAGCCCAATCTTTACTTGTAGGCACTCCATCAATCCCTAAATCAACTTTATAATTAAACTCCATCTCCTCAAATCTATCAAATGCTTTTTCAAATTTTTCAGCAACGCTTAACATTAAATAGGTTGACTTCCACCTTGTAGAAACATCCAAACATAGATTGCTTACTATCTATTTCTTCCCATATTGAATATTCCTTAAATTTAGCAAGTCTAGCTGGAGAGTTCCGAATGTATCTTACCGCATTTCTTATACGTTGCACACTAGGGTTGATATCCTTCAACCCATCACAAACAATCAAATTAATCACATGCGCAATGCATCTCATATGCAAATATTTACAATTTGATACGGAACCACTCCAATTATTCATTTTCCTTTTCAAATAAGAAATCGCAGTATCATTTGAGCTTGCATTGTCAACTGTAATAGTGAAAACATTGTTCAATCCCCAGTCTATCAAACATTGTTCAATGGCTTTAGTAAGATATTCACCCCTATGGCTAGTCACAGGACAAAAATTGATAATTTTTTAGTTTAATTTCCAGGAATCATCTATGAAGTGTACAGTAATACATATGTAATTAATTCTTTGCAAAGATGTCCAGGTGTCAGTAGTGACACTAACTCTGTGTGCATTGTTTTTCATGAACGTTTTTAATTTCAGTCTTTCATCGATGTATAATTGAAAACAATGTCTAGAAATTGTCCACCGAGAAGGAATCTTGAAACTAGGACAAGAATCTTCCATGAATTTCCTAAAACCATTACCCTCAATAAATTTAAAGGGAAGCTCGTCAACAATAATCATACGAGGAAGTGAAGATCGTATTAGGTCTTGATCAAATTTCCAAGTACTGATTTTACATGGAATCTAAACGTTCACATCCTGTTGCAAGTTTAATAATGTTTGTCGTGTATCCATTGAGTGTGGATTTTGTAAGCAACCATTCATGTGATTCTTAAGAGAAGATGTACCATTTTTCTTTGGATGGCAACAAAAAACACTTCTGCAATAATCACACCTAGCTTTCATAAGTACACCTTGTTCATCTTTGATTTGTTCAAAGTGATCCCATACTTGGGACCTTAATCTTCTCGTCTTCTGGGATTCATTTAGCCCAGTCATATTAGGGCTTTCACCTCGGAATGAAAGATAATAAGCTGCAAATTGGTATGAACCTTTGTTTTGTCATTCTAAATGTTGTCTCAAAAGTCACAATCGTTATCGTGTTCGCGTCTCAAGATATTCAAGGTCAAAGGTCACAAAAATCGGTTTTTCGTGAATATCTGGCTTCCTATCGGTTAAATGAGATTTGCATTTATTATAAAAGTTGTAGGCTATAAAATTCCCTACAACTTTTGTTTAAACTTTTTTTTCATACGACCAACCGTTTTGAAGGTAGAGCGCGAAGAGTGCACATCGTACAGTCATATACGGCCTAATGCAAGGTCAAGCGTGAGTTATGGTTATCAGTACGTTATAAAGTCAATTATTTACTTGGAAATTATAATTATTAAACAATGCCTATTATTTATGTACTAACTATTAATTATTGATATTTAATTAAAGTAAGTAACTTGATTTGCAACGGTACAATTTCAAACTAACGAATAATCTTGACTCATACAAAGTGGAGAGAGTGGCCTTGAATACTATAGAACATCTGTCCCGGCAATGAATAGAAAAGGGCATAGGGTAGGGACAAGTATTTCCAGGTATATAAGTATTGAGAAATTTACGCGTTTTAAAGAAAAGATATATAATGTCGTGTTAACTTAAAATAAAACTAAAATATATAATCCAGAATTAATAATATTTTATACTTAAATAGTTAAATATGAATAATTATATATAAATAATCAAGTTACTTACTTTAATTAAATATAAATAATTAATAGTTAGTACATAAATAATATATATAATTATTCATATTTAACTATTTAAGTATAAAATATTATTAATTCTGGATTATATATTTTAGTTTTATTTTAAGTTAACACGACATTATATATCTTTTCTTTAAAACGCGTAAATTTCTCAATACTTATATACCTGGAAATACTTGTCCCTACCCTATGCCCTTTTCTATTCATTGCCGGGACAGATGTTCTATAGTATTCAAGGCCACTCTCTCCACTTTGTATGAGTCAAGATTATTCGTTAGTTTGAAATTGTACCGTTGCAAATCAAGTTACTTACTTTAATTAAATATAAATAATTAATAGTTAGTACATAAATAATAGGCATTGTTTAATAATTATAATTTCCAAGTAAATAATTGACTTCATAACGTACTGATAACCATAACTCACGCTTGACCTTGCATTAGGCCGTATATGACTGTACGATGTGCACTCTTCGCGCTCTACCTTCAAAACGGTTGGTCGTATGAAAAAAAAGTTTAAACAAAAGTTGTAGGGAATTTTATAGCCTACAACTTTTATGATAAATGCAAATCTCATTTAACCGATAGGAAGCCAGATATTCGCGAAAAACCGATTTTTGTGACCTTTGACCTTGAATATCTTGAGACGCGAACACGATAACGATTGTGACTTTTGAGACAACATTTAGAATGACAAAACATACCAATTTGCAGCTTATTATCTTTCATTCCGAGGTTGACCCCTTTTTTACCTAATATGACTGGGCTAATTCGGTGTGCCATTTTTCTCAACTTGAGAACATACTAAAGGCAATTCATTGCTTTCAGTGATATTTTTATTATTTTCCATTGTTGATTGTTGAGATTGTAAATCAGACATCTACAATGCAACCAAATAATGAAGATGCATCAGTTTTTGGGCCAAAATAGTTCAAATGTGGAATGTAAAACAATCTAAACACGTTCTACTCACATAATACTTAAAACCTTAACACACGAGCGCACTGAACATTGATTTGGTCCGGCGGATCAAATCCGTGTTCGGTACGCTTTGTGCAACATAAGATTGGACCATCCAGGTATTATCAACTTTTGTTGCGCGAAATGTCTTCGGTTTTGTCACCGCTAGAAACTAGGCAACAGTACAGTCATATAAGACCGATAAAACAACAAATATGAGACCAATCAAATATCGCATAGACCACCGAAAAAGGTTGATTACTACACTAAAATATCTTGCAACAAGCAGAGAATCCACAACTGATGGATTTGGTCCGATCAATCTGTACACACGCGCGGATTTGTTCCGTAGCGAACCCGGTCCGGAAGAAAAACCATCGAACTCGATCGGACTTAATTTTTGTCAGCAGACTGCTATCCACATGACTGAATTTGGTCCGGTCCGTTTGTGTTAGCACTATCAAAAACATAAACCATGTTACACACCACAATCAAATCTAAATAGAACCAATCCATTCCAGAGATGCCATAAAAATAATATAAACTGAACACTAGATTCCAAATGCCTTCCGCTAACAGAACCGAATATTAAGGAAACACTTAAGAAAGTAAAAAACTGAATACACGAAAATCCAATTGTATCCAATAGATGCAAAGTGCGGCTATTCATTTTTATCAAATTAGACATTTATGTATGCAGCTTAAAAAATAATGCATTTTCTAATGATTGATTTTTTTTTTTTTGAGTTGAAAATTGACTACCAATGCTTAGGCTTTTAAAAGTCTTTCGTCAATTACATCAAAAGTTGAAAACTGAAATTGCCGCAATTTGCATCTTATGTACACAATTCAAATATCAATTCCATAACCGTAATATCACACTTACAATTGCAGGGCAACTATCCAATAACTCGCGGAAACAACGATCACGCACAGCACAGGTATAGACATCAAGAAACTAAATGGATGTGAAGTGCCTTAGCAGAAATCAAGAATTTTTTGACCAACTATTGATTGTTTACATAAGCTAAAAATAGAATTTCTTTGTCCTTGCATACCACTCTGTCCTATTGCAACTCTACTCTAATAGGGCCCATACATACACGGTCAACTTGGGACATCAACCTTGTTGTCGGTTGATGCAAGAGGCGACAGGTGATGTTGACAACCAAGTTGAAAACATCATTCTCGAGGCTGTGACCATTAAGAAGCCATGTATGCGTTGCGATACCAAAATACGTATAACACAAACGATTGTTTGTTTAATTTCATTCGCTTTTGAAACGCTTTACAAAATCGAAAGAATATACTAACGCATATTTACTTAAAATTGCATCGGCTGCAATTCATATACAAAATTTAGTATATTGAGCATTAATAAAACGCATAGAAATCCAAGCAAATGGATTTTGAGTGATAATTTCAACATAAAATATCGTTCTGTCGAACATTTATCCTGTAGCGTTCACAAAATATGAATGATGTTGACAATCTTGTCGTCAACTACACCATTCATCAACTTCGTCACCAACATCAGGCTCCACCTATCAAATATCAAATCGATTTGATCTACCTCAACTTCAACCTCAACATCGAATTTCAGTCATCAACATGCGATCAACTTTGTCATCAACGTGAGAAGTTTATGTCCATAGTTGATGACGAAGTTGATCGTGTATGGGCCCTATAACTCGTATTTAGTTGGAGTTGTTTATATTATATTTTATACCATTCTTTCCATTCGCTGAAATATTTATCAATTCCAAAAGGATTCCTGAAAATTGGTTTTGCTTGTGAAAACAATATAGCTCACACTGTCAATTTCTGATGAATAAGTTGATTTGATAGTTTGGAAAGTGGTGTTAAAGGTAGAATTTAGAACATACAGTCTTCCACAAAAGTCAAGGTACAGTGATAAATATCATGAAAATTGTTTGATATTTTTATTTAAAAAACCTATAGTGATAAAATTTTTTTGGTATTACTTCAACTATAATCATTACACTTTAAATTCATGTAAAACAAAACGAAAATTCTGTCGTATTAATATATTATTACATACATATGGTGCTTTGCATAATGCTCTGGTCAATATGTATAGGTCGTTTTGTGTTTTCAGTCGGTTTGGTTTTAACTCTGAAAACCGACCCGAACCGAAATGTATTTCGGTTTCCCATTTATTAAACCGACCCGAAACTGAAACCGATAAAACCGAACCGAAATGGTCAAATCGGTCGGTTTCGTCGGTTCGGTTCGGAGTCCAATAAGCTCTGCTCAGCCCTAGATAATAGTTCTACTTTAAGTTGGGAAAGGTTTAATAGTGAGTGCAGTTTTTTAAATTTTTTGTGCACTGGAATATATGATGAGGCCCAAAATTATTGAAATTAGTGCTGAGGGGAGTGAAGGGAAAACTTACCGCGAAATTGGTCAAATAGTAGGCAGCACACACACCTCTGTCCAGTATGTTGGGAGAATATTTAATACAACTGGTTCGGTTATGTCAAAGTTTCTTGTGTTTGACCCTCCATACTGACTGAAGGTGAAAAATGAAACGTTTTGCAGGCAGCTAAAAAGAATTCGCGAGTACCTGCTTCCCAAAATTGTTACAAATATAAAAGACTCTTTGGCAAGGTTCTTCACGAAGATACCATACAAAAAATACTAAAGAGAGATGGATATCGCTCACGCATAGCACGTAAGAAGCTATACATTTCGGAAGTTAACAGGAAGAAACGTGTGGACTCCCCAACAAAATATATAAGGAAGCCACCAGATTTTTGGGAACAGGTTATATTCTCTGATGAAAGCAAATTTTGCATATTTGACATTAAAGGAAGAAAGTTAGTGCGGCGGAAGAGCAGTGTGATGGTCTGGGGGTGTAAGGTTGCAGAAGGAGTTGGCCAACTTGTGTTTATAGAATCAACTATAGATCAATACGGTTACCTTAACATTTTGAAGGCAAATTTGAAGCAAAGCGTTCAGCAGTTGAGGCTTGGTGACGATTTCTGGTTCCAGCAAGATAATGATCCCAAGCACACAGCACATAATGCGAAGCTTTGGTTGCTCTACAACACAAAACATCGACTGTGTATGCCGCCCCTATTCCCAAACCTTAATCAGATCCGTTAGCATAGCATAACCTCGAAGGAAATCCTGAAAAACGTCATCATCGATGAATTGGGCAAAATTACCAGGCAGGACACAGTCAAATTGGTTCCCTCCATGCCAAGTCCGACAAGTTATTAAGCCCTGATAAGTAATAAAACATTTGAATATTTAAAATTAATATTGCCATGTACGGATACTTTTTCTGGTTCGTTTAAATGATGTGTTAGAATTTGATAACTTACCTAATTCCAAATCCACAAATGATTTCCGCCACATCATCATTTCCCACAGTTCGGATAGGAAAAATAATATGTTTTCGCATGTATTTCAGACTATTTGTGATTCCCATGGTCCAACACGGTAAGACTACACCGCCAAACGAAACAATAAAGTTCTATGCGATGCGATCCCACGATCTAGCATACCTGTAGAACATTGAATCGCGCAAATTCAAACATGCTTAGAAGCGAATTCCATCGACGCGTTGAATCATGGGAAGATTTAATTTGTTTGTAATTAAAAATGTATTTAAGATATCTATTGTCTCTCAACCACTCGGAGTAATTATTTCGAGCTTTGTTTTTATTTTGTAAAATCTAGTTTTTAAACGAATACCACAGGAAAAATTTATATCCACGCCCGGAACTTATAGTAGCTGCAACAACAAATCATCAGGAATACTATACCGAAAAATGATGTTGATCAACCGAAAGTCAAACAAATGGATTCGCTGAACAGAGCTTGGAACATCCATCATACACAAATATTATACTGAACAGCAACAGCATCATTGTTGACTAGAAATGCCTTCATCGATACTCATGACAAATCAAGGCTAATTAATCAGGCAACTAGTCTAAATTTTCCACCGACCAAA